>CM062516.1:65240502-66487187 GCA_031439585.1 Pterocarpus macrocarpus | reverse complement strand
CTGCTCACCTCGGGAAGCGTCGGCGTGGGGACCCGATCTTTTTTGTCTCGGGAGGCGCGCAGGGGGACACTGCTCACCTCAGGAAGCGTGCAAGGGGGGACACTGTGCACATCGGGAAGCGTGCTGAGCTGGGGACCCGATCTTTTGCCTCAGGAAGCGTGTAAAGGGGGGGATACTGTTCACCTCGGAAAGCGTGCCGGCAGGGGGCAGGACACCGTTCACCTCGGGAAGCGTGCCCGTGACCAGTAACCCGCCGGCCGGCATGCGGTGAACAGTAACACGGACGACCGATGTGCGGTGAACAGTAACATTGGGGGATGAACAGTAAATCGGACGAAATATTGCGGCACGCAAATCGAAAATTGCGACCCCTAAATCAGGGGGGAGACGCGCTAAAAAACGGACGATTTTTTCAGGCAACGTCACTATTCACCGTCAGCCGGCAATCTCTGAGCCCTCAACCGGAAATTTCTGAACAAAAAATCGGAAATTTCTACACCCCAAACCCTAAACCCTAAACCCTAAACCCTAACCCCTAACCCCTAAACCCTAACCCCGAACTCCTAACCCCTAAACCCTAAACCCCAAATTCTAAATCCTAGATCCCAAATCCCAAGGAAGTATGAGGAGGACTATTTGGTTGAACAAGAAGTTGGCTAGCATAACGAAGAAGGATTCTTGCGTGCAGGGAGGGGGAGCACTCGATTTTTGGCTCGAGAAGCATGCAGGGTAAGGGGAAGATACTATTCGCCTCGGGAAACGTGCCGACAGGGGGGACACTGTCTTACCTTAGGAAGCGTGCAAGGGGGAAGGACACTGTTCACCTCAGGAAGCGTGCCGGCAAGGGGGACCCGATTTTTCCCTCGGGAAGCGTGTAAGGACAGGATACTGCTCACCTCAAAAAACGTGCCAAGGGGGTATCCGATCTTGCCTCGGGAAGCATGTCGAGGACAGGAGAGGATACTATTCACCTTAGGAAGCATGCTGACAGGGGAGACACTGTCTTGCCTTGGGAAGCGTGTGGCCGAGGGGGGGACAATGTTCAACTTAGGAAGCGTGCTAGTAAGGGGACTCGGTTTTGCCTCGGGAAGCATGCCGGTGCTCGAGGGCACACTGTCTTGCCTCGGAAAGCATGCAGGGAGGGTATGATAATGTTCATCTCGGGGAACGTACCAACAGTGGCACCCGATCATTTGTCTCGGGATCCATGCTGGGAAGGGGGAGGATACTACTTACCTCGAGAAGCGTGTGGGGGGACATGTATTGCCTTGGGAAGTGGGGGATACTGTTCACCTCAAGAAGCATGCCGATAGGGGACACTATCTTGCCTTGGGAAGCGTGCAGGGGAAACTGTTCACCTCGAAAAAGCATGCAACGGAGCACACTGTTCACCTCGGGAAGCATGCGGCAGAAGGACCCGATCTTTGCCTCGGGAACCATGCGGGGCACCTTGGGAAGCACGCCCAGCCAACACACTATTCGCCTTGGGATGCATGCCTGTGAACAGTAACCCCCAGCCAACATGCTATGAATAGTAAGATGGACAATCGATGTGCGGTGAACAGTAACATTGGGGAATTAACAGTAACCGGGCGAAATATTATGGCGCGCAAATCAAAAATTGTGATCGAAAATCATGGGGCCAAACACGCCAAAAACCAGAGCCTATTTTTAGGCGATGTTACTATTCACCATCAGCTGGCACTTTCTGACCCCTCAATCGGAAATTTCTAACTAAAAAATCGAAAATTTCTGAATCCTAAACCCTAAACCCTAACCCTTAAACTCTAAACCCTAAACCTAAACCCCAACCCTAAATCCTAAACACCAAAGCCCAAACTCTAAATCCAAAATCCTAAACTCTAACCCCTAAATCTCAAATCCTAAACCCTAACCCTTGACCCCTAATCCCTAAATCCTAAACTCTAAACCCTACCCCTTAACCCTCAAACCCTAAATCCTAACTCCTAACCCCTAAATCCTAAATCTTAACCCCTAAACCCTAAATAATCATCCAAAGGGGGTGCGCTCATTATCCCCTAATAATCATCATAAACCCTCATAATCCTCACTAATCCTCATGAACCCTCAATAAACCTCATAAACTCTCAAAACCCTCATAATCCCTCAATAACCATTATAAATCTACATAACCCTTATTGATTCTCATAAACCCTCAATAATTCTCATAACATTTTAATAACCCTCATAAATTTTCATAATACTAAAAAAACCCTCAACCTTCAAAAATCTTTAAAACCCCCTTAACCTTAAAAAATTCTCATATCCCTTACAACCCTCACTAATCCTCATAAATGCTCAATCCTCATAAACCCTTCTAACCTTCACAAATGCTTATAAACCCTATAGTAATTTATATATTAACACTCCATATTTTTTTTGTCAAAGACATGGTATATTATTTGTTCGTACCTTAACCGTGCTATTGTCAAATTATATATCTATTATACGATTTTCCTATACACATGAAAACCCAGTATTTTTAATTAAACTATGGTGGCATTTGGCAAATTATTTACTACTTAATAAGATTATCAGTAATTTAGATTACCACTCAAAAAGATTATCGTTTTTAAACTACTAATAATGCTACATTGCAGTGTTTGGTATCCATAGGTAATTTAGCTAACAATTCACATTAACATATTTGACATATCAAAAGGTTACTAAGTAATATATGTTTTTTACTAAAAAACCTTTCGAATAATAATAATATTGCTGATGGTGACCTAAATCTAGATAAGGATTAACACAACAATTACGAGATGGTTCAATGAGGTAATGACTAGAAAAATAGATTTTTGGGCTCTCTTGAGGAACCCAGTATTGGGATGACATTGGGCTCAGGAATATCTCAAGAAATGAGCTAAACATCCTTTAGGAACTATCATTCTTGATGTGGATTGGTAGGTTTTTGGGGCATAATGTGGCCATAGGGAAGCATCTTCCCACAAAAGGACACCACCTGGATCTCCATAGGGTCAAAGGTTCCACTTTGCTTAAGGTGCCCTGTCAACGTCGAGTCGCCCTTCCCATGCCTATATCTTAGCCAAATCCGAGGTTTATACTGAAATGACAATGATTCCCTGATACCTTGAGTTACCTATGCCCTTTTTGTCATGCCTCAAACATTGTCGTCCTAATACTAAGTGGCCAAAAGCTGGTAAAAATGTGTGACACATTACCTAAGAACCTAGGATTTGTCACTATCACCTTTCCAACACCTTTGTCTTCTACCAAGATGCTTGGGGAATCCCAAAACTTGGAACCCACGTAATAAACATAAACAAAAATGAAAAGAATGACACTAACGGTCCAAGATTACACACACACGAGAGAGAACCCCCCAGCAACACTCATCTTCCTAAAACAAAAGTAAACCAGAGAGTAATTCTACGAATAGAGCGTTCTAAAGGGGTGAGCCAAGAATACGAACCCTATCATCCCTTTCGGATCCTTGTGGTGGTTATGTTCCTTCTGGTTTTAGCCATTGCAATGTTTCCTCAAAAGCTTACGTTCCTTGAATCTCTCATAATGTTGGTTTAGTGTCTAAAAACGCTAGCTGAGAAACTGGTTCAGATCAATTGCTACATAGGTGGTAATCCAGATTGACTGCTCCAATGAAGGCAATATGAATTGCCACTTTAGAAGCAATGTAATTTACTTAGGTAATCTAGATTACCAAGTAATATGTCATACTAAATAGGACAATAAGGTGGACCTAAATAATTTAATTGAAGATTGTCATCAATAGTTATTAGATTTAAATGTTGTAATTTTCCTGTTTTATTGTTAGTACTCATGATGATAATGAATATTTCTTCATTCTAATTATGTTGTGAAAGAAATGTACTTTATATTGGTAGACACAACTATATATTATTGATGCATCTTTATTAAATAATCACATTGTCAGGAAAAGCCTTCCTCATATTTTACCAACAATTACAAAATTACTAAAGGAGCAAATAACACCGATGCAAACATGATTTTATGTCATTGATAAAATAACCATAAGCAACGACCATTAAAAATTTTGGTTTTTAATTGCCCATCAAATGCGTCCTCATTGTTACTTGTCATGGTTGCGAAGAATGCCTTTTACCGACATTGCAATCAAGATTTGAATTAATGTAAAACGTGACAAAAACTTGATGCGGCTCCAGCAAGTATACCGAATCATTCAAGTAATAAAGTGATAAGTATCGTCCCACGAGGATAGATCAAATACCGGATAGTCAAAGGAATGACTATTTAGATAGAATAAATTCACAGATGCAGAAAATTAAAATAAAATAAATAAGCAAAATAGTAATGTAGACTGACGCTAATGGGGTAGACAAATGCAATGAAACGGACGCTAGGGCTAATTAATTTCACCAGTTGTAAACGCATTTAATATGAATTTCTGTTAATCAGTTCTTATCTTAATTGACTCACAGTCAGTTCCCTTTAATTTATTCCTAGCCTCTCCGAGTCAAGCAATACTCTTTATCCTAAATTGATTGCCTAATTTCTTAGCACAAACTAAGATAGGTAAATGTTGAAGCTCTAGGGGTTCCTATGTTAACCGCATGAACCACGTTTATCTATCTCTAGTTTTCATTCAACTCATGGTGTTTATGTTAAGAGGCTTTATTCACAAACCCTCTCTCGAGTTATTGTAAATCCCCAAATCAATTAATTAGTGATCAAGCAATTAAAGACTTTAAGCACAAACAAAAATACTAAGCAATTGAGATAGAAACAAGATTAACATTAATTCATAAGTAAAATTACCAAACAAAAAGGGTCCATTAACGCCCTAGCAAGAGAAATTTAATTCATGATTGAAGAAAAGAAAACAACGAAAGAATATGAAGATTAGAAGATAGAGGAAACAAAAGCCATAAAGATATATGGCTAGAAACAAGAGATTTGAAAGAATATGGATATCTCCGTGTTGAAGTTAAGCTTGGGAATCCTTGAATCTTTGCCTTCAATCTTTTTGGAGAAGTCTTCTATCTTGGAAAGTGTGTGGAAGTGTCTAGGGATGTGTTTTCTGACCTTAAGTGTTGCCTTTTATAGTTCACGGATCCCTTTTCTCGAAATTCAACCCAAGCCCACTAATTTTGCAGTTAGGGTCACGCTATAGCGCAAGGGTTTGCACTATAGCGCTCTTGCATGACAATGTTGACCTCGTTTACAAACTTCCAAGCTCTGTAGCGGTCAGAATAGCTGGAATTTGCCCTCGGAGGTAAATAATTGTAGATCTTTGAGTAAGCTTTTCAACGCAGCAATAACCACCTCAATTAGAGTTTTGTAGCTCAAGATATAGGCAATATACTAATGAAGGATCAGACTTGACAGCATCAGAGACAAGATTAGGCTTCAATCTTGTTCTGTCTTTTTCTCCTCGAAGACTCTAGAATTCGAAAAACTGTCTAGCATCAAAGTTGGAGAAATTCTTCTCTTCTTTCCAAAGAATCTTGAATCATCATAATCTGAATTCTGGAGAGTTAAATATTGAATTTCCAATGCTAAAAGGTCTTGATTTTATGCAAGATAATTTCCCTCATGGCTCCAAATTCTAAATTGAGTGCTTCTACCTAACAACAAGTAGATCAAAAACATAAATAAGTATCTAAAATATAAGAAAATAATAGAAATTAAAAGTACCACCTAATCTAAACTACTTAATGAAAATAAAATAAAATATTAACTAAACTAAACAACTACATTAAATAAAAACTTAAGAACTAACTAAAAATATAATTCACTAAAGGGAGTTATCACAATCCCTAACTTAAGAACTTGTTTGTCCCCAAGTAAGACTCAAAACAAAGACTAAACCAAGAAAAAAAAAAGGACTCAACCAAAAACACTTTAAAATGAAATGACTCACTAGACAAGACGGTCAAGATAGAAGTTGTTGCCTATGGGATTTCTCATCACTGCTCAATAACTTAACTCAAAAGTTACTAAGGATCCAAGTCTAAGTATCAAAACCATCTAATTGTGCAATCACATTGTCAAAAGAATGGATCAAGTGTGTGTGTACAAGAGAAGAGCAACAAAGAATTGACTCACCCTATACTTATGTAATGTTTAAGAAAAGACAAAAGCACTGCATTATCTACAATCTTTTCTCTCTATTTCTACATGAATGTCACTTACCCGAAGATCAAAAGGATTTTTTCTTAGCTTGCAATAGCAGGCTAAGGTAAAGGGAAGATGGAATAGTCATTTAAGCTCAATATTTCCCTCAACTTAAGGAACCCTCACCCCTAACTCATTCTCCTTGGGGTACCCTCAACTTAATTGCTTGGCAACCATCGTACTTTTCTTATTCAATCTTGGCATTATATTTTCCTTATATTGCCAACCTTTTCTCTTTGTTTTTCACTTTTTTTTTGGACTCTTTATTTCTCCTTCTTTCTTTCTTTTGTTTTTCTCTCTTTTTTTTTTTTCACTCCACTTTTGAACTTAGAAAACATGAGATTATGGTAATGAAGATATTACCCTATTCAAATGAGTTTAGAAATTAAGGCTTGAGGGTAAATATGGGATCAAAGAAGGAAAAGAAAGGAAGGCATTAAGCTCATATTGTGGTTCAATCCAAGAATAGGCTTTAAGGCTCAAATGGGGTAACTAAGGATCAATGACAAAGGGTGGGCCAATAAGGCTTCAATATGGCTACCAAACATGGCCTAAATCACTTCCAAGGCTAAGATTCACTCACATATATTTCAAGAGAGATTCACATGAATAAAAATGCATGTCTGAACCTAAATAAAGCATAAACAGCATAAAGGTCACCTATCCTAAGTTGTTAACTCTTATCAAAGTACAAGAAAATAATCCTTCTCAATTTAATAGTAAAAGCACAAGAAGATTTTTAAGACTTAAATCCAGATCCAAAGTTACTTAAGAGTTAACAAATAGAGCAATATTTTATATCATAGGCATAGGCATCAACAACTAATTGACCAATAAAAACTAGAAAAAAAAAACCTAAAAAAATATTTTTGTATTTTTGTTTTTACTAGAAAATTGAAACTAAAAACACTAACAGTCTAATGAACAAAACTAACAAAAGGAAACAAGAACAAATAAGAAAGTGCAATAATAGACTTTCCTAACCCCTAACTTAAAATTATGCATTGACCCTAATGCATGAAAATAAACCAAAAGGGAAAGGAAAGGAAATTTACTCCCCAGCACATGTATCTCTGCTGCACGGCCCATGTGGCTTTTTCCTTTACTTATGCACTTCCTAATTGCTCCAATAAATCTACAAAATAAAATAAACAAAATTAAATTAAATAAATTAAAATTAATCAAAACTAAAATTTTACCTAAATCAAAAGAAAAAAAAACTAAAAAGATCCTAAATAAGAAAAATTAAAAGCAAAGAAAGGTTAGAAAAGTTGGGTTATCTCCCAACAAGTACTTTGGTTTAATGTCCTTAAGTTAGACATGGTCCTGCCACTTATGGTGGTTCCTTCCTCCCCTTCTTTGGTGACTTGTTACCAAGATAGTGGTTCTTCTTCCCAAAAACCAGTGAGATAAAATTAGGCTCAAATGGCAAGTGAAGAGCTTATGGCGGCTTCTCAGGTGGCTTAAGATTATCATCCCCCACCCTTTTCTTTTTCTTCTTTGTTTTGCTCATCCTTAATAGAGGCTCCCAAGGAGGTGTGGCATGTGATGTGGGGACTGAAGTACTCAAGTTAGCTTCCACTACATCCACTTTATAGCATTGAGTTGTTTTTGTTGTAGAGTCCTGATGAATTGGATTTTTATACTATTTTTATCCTTCATACTTGTCTCATTAATCCTCCTTTGTGCTTAATTGGTTGAGTTTAGATCATTTTCCTTTTTTGGATCTTAGTGAGACTTAGTTAATTTTTGCAGCATTTCGGTTATTTTGACCTGCTTCAGTGTTTAGATCATATCTTGAGCTCTATACCTCATTTTATTATGCTTCTTGATTTGTAGGAAAGCTAAGAGATAGAGCTACAATTTCTATGAAGAGGGCAAGGGCTAATTCTGAGATCTTAAAGCCGAAATTGGGCTTGGAACTGAACTAAAGCGTTTGGGCGCGGTTTCTGAGCAGCCTTCAATGATTGGACCATATCTTGGGCTACAGGGACTCAATTGAGCCCATTCTGGTGGCATTGGAAAGCTAACATCTAGGGCTTCATCTTATGCTCAGAGCACTAAGCCAAGAAGAACAGTTATGAGGCCAAAAAACGTGTTGGAAGTCGCTGCTGAGTCTAAGAGAGCCCACTCAACTTGTTTTGGGCACAACTTTCTCTTTAAGCATCCAAATTGGGCAAATGAGCTATCCAAATTTATCTTAGGAAAAGAGGATTATTTTAATTAAGTAATTAGTGACTTTTAATTAGAGGTATATATAGAAATTCTGATTATGCTTCAGGACCTTTTTGCTCATTTTGTAATTTTTAGTTTTATTGAATAAGAAAACTCTCTCTCTCTTTCTCTTTTGCGTTTTCCTCCATTAATGGAGGGGTGATTCTCCTCTGATCCAAGGCATCAAGAGAAGCATTCAAGCTCTTGAGGATTGGTGCATCAAGACATGGAAATTCCAATTTCGGTTTCACTCCTCTTCTCTTCTTCTTAATCTCGTAATTGAATTGGAGGTTTTCATTCATGCATGTTGATTAAGAGTCAATCAAATCATGTATAATTCGGTTGATATATGTGATTCGATTGTTCAAGAGTGTGATTCATATTTCGGATCTGAATATGAGATTAGAGCATTGGTTTAGAAGCTAATCCAAAATCAATTCGGTTTTAGAGGTCTCTAAACCAAATTGCTTGAGTGATTAGTTGAATGCATGGAGATTTTCATGTGAATGCTAGGTTTGATTTGAGGTTTCAATTGAATCTAAAATTAATCATCGAATTGGAGTGTGCATGTATATTTGAATCCAATGATTGAGTGTTGATTGCTTTCTTCTTGTGTGTCTTGGATTAGAATTTTAATTCGGTTTAGCCTTTTTGTTTTCTGTTTGCTTTGGAATTCAGTATTGCATTTTAAGTGTTTGTTATAAAACCCCCCTGAATTTTCTGATCAAATAGTGTGTTCATCTTTGGGAAACGATCCGAGTTGGCTACTATACTATAGTCGCTATTCGGTTTAATTTGCTCGTGTTACAACGCGCGAGTCAAGTCCATTGCTTAGAACACTTTAAACTTCACTTTATTGTTTTGAAATCTCAGAGTTAGCTCCCCTTTTTCTACATGAATCAGGGCTCTACTAGTGGCCAAGAATGGACACCCAAGAATTAGAGGGAGATTGACATCTTCCTCCATATCAAGAATCAAAAAATCAGTGGGAACGAAGAAATGATCCACCTTCACCAAAACATCTTCAATAATACTATAGAGAAGTTTGACAGATCTATTAGCCAACTGTAGAGATACCTTTGTAAGCTTCACTTCAGTAATGCCCAATCAATGCACAAGTGACAAAGGCATCAGATTGATACTTGCTCTAAGGTCACATAGTGCCTTTTCAATCCTCAAATCACCGATGGTGCATGAAATAGTGAAGCTCCCACGGTCCTTCAATTTAGGTGGCAGTTTCCTCTGAATAATTGCTAAACACTCCTCAGTGAATGGTATAGTCTCATCAGCATCCAATTTTCTTTTATTAGATAGTAACTTTTTAATAAACTTGGCATAGTTTGGCATTCGTTCCAATACCTTAGCAAATGGAATATTAATGTGGAGTTTCTTAAGAATATCAAGAACCTTAAGGAATTGTTGCACTTCTAGTTCCTTCTTTTGTTGCTTCACCTTCTGAGGATAAGGAATTGGAGGGTAATAAGTAGGAGGTGCCACATATCCTTTCTCCTCAGGTAGTGCCATATTGGAATCTTTTATAGGCTTTTCTTCTGCCCTTACTTCTTCCTTTTCAGATTCAGCCAATTCTTTACCACTTCTCAATATGATTGCATTCACATGCTCCCTTGGATTTTCAGTGGTATTGCTAGGTAAGGAACCCAATGGCATCTCAGTTAGCTACTTGGAAATTTGCCCCACTTGATGTTCTAGATTTTTTATTGCAGCATCATGAGCTCTAAATTGAGCTTTTGTCCTCTCCATAAAAGCTTCAGTCTTCTCCACAAAAGACATATGACTCTTCATGAACTGCTAAAACATATCTTCCAGGTTGGGCTTCTTCTCGCATGGAGGTCGGTTGAATTGTTGCCCAAGAACATAAGTGTTGGAGTAGAAGTTGTGCTTCTAGGCATTCATGCAGTTAACCTACTCATCAGAAAAAGGAGTTGTAGTGCACTCTCCATTCAGATGGTTCCCATGGCAAAAATCACAACGCATGACATGTGTTGGTGAAGTGGTGCTGAGCAAGCCTAATTGCTTCTGAATGGCTGCATTTTGGATAGAAAGGGCTTTCATCTAGGCCAAGAGAGTAGTGGTAATGTCAACTTCCAGACCTTACCTCTTCTGGGTTCTCTCACTAGGCCTTTGATAGTTATTTCTTGCCATTACTTCAAATAATTCCCAAGACTACTCTGGTGTATTACTGTTTAAAAAACCACCAGCTGCTGTATCAACCATGATCTGTGTAGACATCAGGAGACCATTGTAGAATGTCTGGATTTGGATCCAGAGTGGGATGCTGTGATGTGGACACTTAGCCAATAATTCCTTGTATCTCTCCCAAGACTCAAAGAAGGATTCTTCATCCACTTAAGTAAAGGAAGTGATATCATTCCTCATCTTGGTAGACTTGACAGGAGGAAAATACTTCTCTAGGAATTTCTTGGCCACCATATCCCAAGTAGTGAGTGTTCCCTGAAGCAAAGACTTCAACCAGGCTCTAGCCTTGTCTTTTAAATGAAAAGTGAAACAATCTCAGTCGAATAGCATCATCCGTGGCACCATTAATTTTTATGGTGTCACAAATCTCCAGAAAATTGCTGAGATACTCATTAGGGTCTTCACTAGGCAGTCCAACAAATTGGCAATTTTGTTGCATGAACTGAATGAGTGACGTCTTCAGCTCAAAGTTGTTTGCTTGGACAGGTGGCCTCACAATATTAGATGAGCACCCTTGAAGAGTGGGTGCTAAGTAATCCTTCATGACTCTGTCATTTTGCTTGTTTTCATCAACTATGGTAACTTCATAAACTTTTTCAACTGTTCTCTATTCTCTTTTGAGTTGATGCAAAGAATGCTCAATCTCTAGATCAAAGAATAAATCTTTCATGGATTGGCTCCTTCACATAAACTGCAAAATAAAACACAAGAACAAGTGAAAGTAGGAATCAAATAAAATAAAACAAAAGCTAAAGAAAATAAATAACAAAAGAAAAAGAAATAAAAACAAAATAAAATGAAAAATAAATAATAAAAAAAAATAAGACAAAAAAAAAACAAAATAAAATAAAATAAAAATAAAAAAATTCAATCTAGTATCCCGTTAACTAAGAATGATATTGATACTATCTCCAGCAATGACGCCAAAAACTTGATGTGACTCCAACAAATATACCGAATCATACAAGTAATAAAGTGATAAGTAAAGTATCATCCCACGAGGATAAATCAAATACCGAATAGTCTAAGGGATGACTATTTGAATAGAATAAATTCACAGCTGCAGAAAATTAAAATAAAATAAATAAGCAAAATAGTAATGTAGACTAACGCTAATGGGGTAGACAAATGCAATGGAATAGATGGTAGGGTTAATTAATTTCACTAATTGTAAAAGTATTTACTATGAATTTCTATTAATCAATTCCTATCATAATTGACTAACGGTCGGTTTGTCTTAATTTATTCCTAACCTCTCTCGAGGTCAAGCAATACTCTTTATCCTAAATTGATTACCTAATCTCTTAGCACAAACTAATCTAGGTAAAGGTTGAAGTTCTATGGTTTCCTATATTGACCGCATGAACCGCGTTTGTCTATCTCTAGTTTTTTCTCAGCTCACGGTGTTTATGTTAAGAGGCCTTATTCACGGACCCTTTCTCGAGTTATTGTAAATCCCCAAATCAATTAATTGGTGATCAAGCAATTAAAGACTTTAAGGACAAACAAAAATACTAAGCAATTGAGATAAAAATGAGATTAATATTAATTTATAAGTAAAATTGTCAAACAAAAGGGTCCATTAACGCCCTAGCAAGAGAAATTTAGTTCATGACTGAAGAAAAGAAAACAACGGAAGAATATGAATATGAGAAAATAGAAGAAACAAAAGCCATAAAGATTTCTAGCTAGAGGCAAGAGATTTGGAAGAATATGGATCTCTCCGTATTGAAGTTAAGCTTGGGAATCCTTGAATCTTCGCCTTTAATCTCTCTAGAGAAGTCTTCTATCTTGGAAAGTGTGTGGAAATGTCTAGGGATATGTTTTCTGACCTTAAATATTGTCTTTTATAGTCCACGGATCCATTTTCTCGAAATTCAGCCCGAGCCCACTAATTCTACAGTCGGGGCCGCACTATAGGGCAAGGGTTTGCACTATAGAGCGCTTGCATGACAATGCTGACCTCGTTTACAAACTTCCAAGCTCTGTAGCGGTCAGAGTAGTTGGAATTTGCCTTTGGAGGTAGAAATAGCAATTGTAGATCTTTGAGTAAGCTTTTCAACACAATAAGAACCACCTCAATCTGAGTTCTGTAGCTCAAGATATAGGCGATATACTGATGAAAGGTTAGACTTGATAGCATCAGAAATAAGATGAGGCTTCAATCTTGTTCTGCCCTTTCCTCTTCAAAGACTCCAGAATTGGAAAAAGTGTCTAACATCAAAGTTGGAGATCTTCTTCTCTTCTTTCCAAAGAATCTTGAATCATCATAATCCAACTTCTGTAGAGCTAAATATTGAATTTTCAATGCTAAAAGGTCTTAATTTTATGCAAGATAATCTCTCTTATGGCTCCAAACTCTAACTTAAGTGCTTCTACCTAATAACAAGTAGACCAAAAACATAAATAAGTATCTGAAATATAAGAAAATAACAGAAATTAAAAGTACCACCTAATATAAACTACTTAACGAAAATAAAACAAAATATTAACTAAGCTAAACAACTACATCCTAAATTAAATAAAAACTAACTAAAAATATAATTCACTAAAGGGAGTTATCAATGATTCATTAATTTAGTAATCAAAGTATATATACACACTCAGGGGAACACACTAACTAGCTATGCTACTGCATGTCTAGAATAATATCTCTGGGGTTGTAACTAACTTTACAATGGATATAAACTTCCTATAACTAATTATGAACTATTTGATATATAATTCTATTATGTGTAAGACTCCCCCTCAAGGTGGGAAGAACAAATCAAGGATTTCCAGCTTAGATATGATGAGTTGGTACTGAGTCTTTGGCAATGGTTTGGTCAACAAATCAACAAGTTGATGTTGGCTTTTGACATGAATCAACTTGAGTAGTCCAGGTTGCACATGTTTATGAACAAAGTAGCAATCAATGTCTATATGTTTTGTGTGCTCATGAAATAAGGGATTGAAAGCAATATGCATTGCTGCCATGCTGTCACAGAGGAGCTTAACAGAAGAAATATTGATCCTAAAGTCCTTGACCAAATTGACAAGCCAAACCAATTCACTAGTGACTGCTACCATAGCATGGTATTCTGCTTCAATAAAGGAACAAGCAATTGTAGTTTATTTCTTGGACTTCCAAGAAACCAAAGCTCAACCCAAGAAGATGCAAAAACCAAAATTGGACCGGCATGTGTCAATGCAACTACCCTAGTCAACATCAACATATGCAATAAGAAGCAAATTGGAAGAGGAAGGAAAAAACAATCCCTGACCAGGCATAGTCTTGAGGTAACGCAACAAATGATGTGCAGCTTCAAGATGAGGAACTTGTGGAGAAGATACAAACCGACTTAGTTTATTTATTGCAAAAGTAATGTCCGAGTCATATAATGTGAGGCATGACAGCCTACCAATGAGTCGCTTATAAGCAGAGGCATGAGTGAGTAAGTCACCTTCATCTTTGCTTAATTTCAAATTAGAGTTTATAGGAACAATAGCTGCTTTGGAAGTCAAAAAACTAGTGTCATCTAACAATGACAGAGAATACTTACATTGCGAGAGACAAATGCCCTAGCAAATTGTGCTATCGCCAAACCACAAAAATATTTCAAATTACCTAAACCCTTCAACTTGAACAAGGAATGGAGAAGAGCCTTGATGTGAGAAATATCATGCAAATCAGCACCAGCAAGTATATTATCGTCAATATAGACCAACAAAACAACCATGGTAGGATTATAACCTTGATAAGACAAGGAATAATCATTCTTTGATTGTGTGAACACATGGTGCAAAAGTGTAGTAGAAAACTCGATGAACCACTACCGAAAGGCTTGCTTGAGACCATATATGGACCGATTCAAATGACACACCAACTACTTCCCCTAAACATGCTTGGAATGAAGGACAAGAGGAAGTTGCATATAGACTTCTTCAACATTGCCATTTAAAAAGGCTTTGTTGACATCTAGTTGGGCCAAGTGCCACTTTTTTGCTGCAGCAACAGCTAGAATGCGGACTGATGTGAGTTTTGCCACAAGGGAAAAAGTTTGAGTGTAATCTATCCTGGCCTACTATGCGAAATCTTGGGCAACCAAACGTGCTTTGTAACAAGCCAAAGTCCCATCAAAATTGTGCTTAATTTTGAAAATCCACCAGCAACTAATTGGTTGCTTTCCTGGGGGTAAAGGAACAACTATCTAGGTATTATTAGAATCCATAACTTAGAGTTCTTCATCCATAACTTTGCACTACTCAGTAAATTTGATGGCTTGATGAAAAAATTGAGGTTCAACAACTGTAGTGGAATTGTTGATGAATAGTTAGTATAAAGGACTCAAGTTATGATATGAAAGGTGATCGGAAATAAGGTATTTAATATCAAATTGGCACAAATAGGGTAGGGTGTGGGTTGTTCTGCTGGACCGTCTAAGCAGTGATTGAGGAGGATTAGAAGATGACTCAATAGAGGGAACAACTATGGGGGTGACAAGCGGTTAGTGAGGAAAGTCCAGTTGAGGTGTAGGTAACACTAGATCTGGAGGAATAATGAATTCGTTAGCTATATGTGTAAGAAAAGTAGAGTGAAAAGGAAAATTAGACTTATGGAAGGTTTCATCCCTTGACACAACAAAAGTGCGATAGTCAAATTATATAGCTTGTAACTATTATAACTAGTGGGACAACCAACAAAAACACATGGAACAACATATGGAGTAAACTTTTGTCGTGTAGACAGCAAAGTAGAACTATAGGCAAGGCAACCAAACACCTTTAAGGCACCATAGTTAGGAAGCTTACCATAAAGCAACTCATATGGAGTGTTATTTTGGAGTAAAGAAGAAAGGCTTCTATTGATTAGGAAAGCTATTGTGGTAACACACTCTCCCCAAAAATTCAAAGGTACCCGAGATTGAAATAAAAGAGCCTATGCAATGTTGAGTAAGTGATGGTGCTTACGCTCTACACAGAATTTTGTTGTGGGCATTCCACACACAAAAACTAGTGTTCAATCCCCCATTGAGCTAAAAAATTAGTCAATCTAAGTTCCAAAGCATTATCAAGCCCCAAGCATTCAACTGTGACACCAAACTGAGTCTGTACCCAAGAGATAAAATTATACAACACCTCCAAAGCCTTGACTTTTGCTCGAAGCAAATGAATCCAAGTTGATCATCAACAATATGTAAAAATAACGAAGACCAGAATGAGTAAGTGTGTTAAATGGACCCCAAATGTCATAGTGAATAAGGTCAATAGCATGTGTGCAAATATTATTAAGGAAGTTAAATGGTAAACGACATTATTTAGCTAATGGACAAATAGGACAATTGGAAACAAATGACAATTTTGTGGAGACAAATTTGATATTATTCTTCAAAGCATACAATTTTTTATCAAATGATGGTAAAAAAGAACAAGCTATAAAGGCACCAAGGTTCGATGATGGTAGAGATAAGGAGTCAACTTTGAAGATGTATAAGCCTTCAAGGAGCTCAGCCCTGCCAATCATCTTTAAATAATTGCTGTCCTAGATAAGTAGAAATTGTGAGTTAAAAATAATGGACAAATTAAAGAGTTTAAAAAGTGCACTAACCGAGATGAGATTAAAACAAAATCCAAGCACAAAGTAAACATCATGAAGAATAAGATGTTTAAACAAAACAACATTCCCAACAAATTGGACAGGGACTTGTGAACTATTTGTAATATTGGAAAATTGTGATAAATCTATGCAAATGTGACAAGATGCTCCAGAATCAACAATCCACTGATCTGTACTCAAAGAGACCGAATTATATGTGGAGAGAACAACACCTTGCTCCACCAGTTGCTTAGGGACCTTAACCTTAGGAGGAGAAGCATGAGCCATATGAGCAACTAACATAGCCAAAGCCTGCTAGAATTTCTCAATATCCATGCCAAGAGGAACATTAGCAACAACTTGACTCACAGAGAAAGAACTAGCTTTAGATCTTGGTTTGAACCCTGAGGGATAACCATGAAGTTTGAAGCATTTATCAACTGTGCCCATGGATCCTACAATGAGTGCACAAAGGTCACTCATTCTTAGAAGACTTACCATGAGTCTGATTTCCATGAGCAACAAAAACAATCAAAGTGTCAGAATTAGAGCTACTGCTTGAATCAAGAAGATGAATCAAACACTGCCTTTCCTCTTGAGTAATTAAGGAGTACACCTTATTAATCAATGGAAATGGCTCCATCAACAGGATCTGACCCTAATCTGGAGAAACTCTCATCCATTCATGTGAGAAATTGCATAATCTACTCACCGAGTAGATGTTCCATGAACGACAAACCATCATAAGCACACTTAGCTAAGGGATGATAAGTGCTAATGTGGTTTGGTAATTTTCAATGATTCCATTGATCAGAATGTACAGTATAAATACACAAGGGATGCAATATTATAGTACCCAATTAATCCTAAAATATACCATTGGCTTTCCTATATTAGTGCCTATATTATTGGGTCAAATATACACACATAATCTTTCCCTAATTATAGCATATATACAGATTTTGTCCTAGAATATAATGCTGTCAAATATTTCTGTTATAATGAAGTAGATATACACGTATCACCCCCCTCAAGGTGGAGCATGCAGATTGTGAATGCCCAACTTGCGCAATAATGAACCGAACTGTTTAGCTCCAAGCGCCTTGGTAAAGAGGTCAGCAAGTTGAGCGTGAGTGGAGACATACGAGGTGCAGATACAATTGCACAGAATTTCATCCCGAACAAAGTGACAATCGACTTCAATATGCTTCGTGCGTTCATGGAAAACGGGATTCTTGGCAATATGGAGTGCAGCTTGGCTATCACAGTGGAGTTGCATAGGTTTTCGATGAGAGATGCCAAGAGTAGAAAGAATGTCCTTCAGCCATTTTAATTCACATGTGGTGGTGGCCATGGATCGATATTCCGCTTCGGCGAAGGATTTAGAGAACGTGTGTTGTTTCTTAGTCTTCCAAGAGATCGGGGAGGTGCCCAAAAAAATGAACCAGCCGATGAGAGACCTCCGGGTGAAAGGACAACCTGCCCAGTCGGAGTCATACCACCCATAGAGACGCAGATCACTATCCCTACGCAGTAGGATACCTTGACCGGGTTGGCCCTTAAGTTAGCGTACCACACGCAAAGCAGCCTGCTAGTGCTCTTCTCTCAGTTAGTGCATGAATTGAGATAGGATGTGGACACTAGAGGAGAGCTCTGGGCGTGTGAAGCACAGGTAGATAAGGCGTCCAATCAGGCAACGATACGGGCCAGGGTTAGAAAGCAAGGGGCCCGTAGCCAAGGCCAGACGATGGTTTTCTTCAATCGGAGTGGCTGCCGATTTTGCTCCAAGTAAGCCAGCTTCCTGAACAATGTCCAATGCATACTTCCATTGGCAAAAAAAAATTCCCGTAAAGGACCTCGCAACTTCCACCCCCAAGAAATACTTTAACTTGCCTAGGTCCTTCATGTGGAAGTAGCGATGGAGATAATCTTTAAACCGTCAAATAGCCCCAAAATCATTGCCCGAAATAACAAGATCATCAACGTATACCAGAACTACCAATTGCACGCTGGCCCTTTTAAAACAAAACAAAGAGTGATCCGATGGACAGTCGTGAAACCCATACTAGAGAAGAGCAGCAGAGAGCTTGGCAAACCAACAGCGGGGAGCTTGGTGGAGACCATACAAGGATTTGCAGAGCCTACACACGAAGTCCGATTTTGACACCTTGAAGCCAGGAGGCAATTTCATGTACACATCTTCCAAAAGATCACCATGAAGGAAGGCGTTGTGAACATCCATTTGATGGGGTTCCTAGTCTTTTGCGGCGGCAACGGTGAGGACAGTGCAGATGGTGGCCATCTTGGCCACAGGAGCAAAAGTTTCATTATAATCGATCCCTTTAATTTGATGATTACCCAAGATGACCAAGCGTGCCTTGAACCGTTCAATACTGCCATCAGAGTGATACTTGATCCTGTAAATCCACTTACACCCAAGAGCTTTCTTTCTAGGAGGCAATGGGGTAATATCCCAGGTCCTGTTATTTTGAAGGGTACTAGTTTCTTGAGCCATGGCATCCCTCCAACGCACATCCTTAACAGCTTCGGAGAAGAGTGTGGGCTCTGTTTGAGCCTGTAGCGCTGCAAGGAACGCTCGATAGAGAGATGAAAAATTTTCACAAGTCACATAATTTTCTAAAGGATACAACGCACCTAAGTTTTCTGATGAAAGGGGAGAACATGTCGATGGGCTAAGTTAAATCATGGCATGAGTGACATAGTCTTGAAGCTTAACAGATGGCTTCTTCAAGCGGTGGCCTCTTCCAAGCTGCACATCGATCGTGCTTGTTTGTGGGGAAGTAGGGTCTGCGTCAATTACTAGAGTTTGGGAGTCAGCCGCTTCCTCACTTGTTTACGGTGCAATATGGGCTGTGTCAAGTCCCCCCTGTCTTCGATATTGGCCACATCAGCTGCATTGGGCCCAAGTGGAGATGTGGGTTCAAGAAGAGTCTCAACAGTTGGGCCAATGTCATGTAGTGCTTTTTCTTCAACAACCAAGTCAACAGGCACTGAATGAGGCTACACAATAGTTGGAGTCGCTTCAGTGGAAGGTAAACATGAGCCAAGAGGGAATTGATCCTCTACAAACTTCACATCCCTAGACACAAAGAAATTTCTTTTCTCCAAATCATAGAGCTTCCATCCTTTTTGGCCATAGGAGTAACCAACGAAAACACACTTGCGGCTACGACTCGCGAACTTATCCCCTTGTCTATGCTGATTATGCGTACAACAGAGACATTCGAACACTCGCAAGTGGTCATAGGGTGGTTGCTTGCCGGTGATGACTTCATATGGGGTCTTACCATTGAGTATTGAACAGGGTGTGAGGTTAACTAGCAGTTAAGACACATTCACCCCAAAAACAAAGCGAGAGATTTCCTTGAAACCGGAGAGCATGAGCTACATTTAGGATATGGCAAAGTTTTCGCTCGACCTTTCCATTTTATTGTGGTGTGCCAACACATGAAGTCTAATGAATGATCCCATGTTGTTGGAAATATTATTTAAGACACAGAAATTTCGTTCCATTGTCACTACGCACAGCCTTCACCCATTTTTGGTATTGTCGTTCCACTAAAGTGTAGAAATTTATCAACATTTGGGGTACTTCTTTCTTATCACGCAGCAAGTATATCCAAACAGCTCGAGAACAATCATCAACGAGAGTTAAAAAATACGAAGCACCACAAGATGAAGGGGTTCTATAAGGTCTCCACAAGTCACAATGTATTAAATCAAAAATGTCTGACGCTTGATACTCACTCAAAGGAAACTTTTCTCTAGTTTGCTTGGATCTTTCACATACTTCACAAATTTTATTCACTAGCTTATTTTTACAATTCCCACTCATATTTGGAATCATTTGAACAATCTTGTAAGATGGATGTCCTAGCCTTTTGTGCCATAGCTCTAGTTAGTTATTTGCATTGATATGACAAGCTTTGCCGCTCACAGCACGATATATGTAGAGCCCATCTTTCCATTCACGCAATCCAATCAGCATCCTCGAAGTGAAGTCCTACATTAAACACAGTTTATTAGTAAACATTATCACACATTGTGCTTCATCTGTTAATTGTGACACAGAGATCAAGTTGCATTTTAATTTCGGCACATATAAGACATTTTCAAGTTCGAATCCTCCATCAAGTTTCACTGTTCCTTCTTTATTTGCAAGCACTATTTCTCCATCTGGCAATCCCACCGGGCAAACTTGTATAATTCACTCTTCACACAAGTTTCGCAATCTCCCTGTCATATGATTAAAGGCACCACTGTCTACAATCCACCAATCACAAACTTTCTTACCAGTCATTTTCTTAGTGTCACTTATCTTGTGCGATTTCAGCATGTCCATTAGCATTTGCCATTGCTCATTGCTCAAACCCGCTGTCTCATGCGTCCCTGCTTCTGTTCCAGGGCTACCGCAGCTTCCCCCAAAAACGCAGGCCACATTGGCGCGCGCTGCGCTTCCTCTAGCCCTCCCTCCAGATGTTCCTTGTCTTGGTTCACTACTTCCTGCTTCAGTTCGTAGGCGAACACCCCACCATTCGGGATAACCAATAATTTGAAAGCACTCCTTTGCATCATGTCCTATTTTTCCACAGCGAGAGCACACCACTGATTTATCTTTGCCCTCTCTTCTCCCCTTGCTTTTAGATCCTACCTGCACTGCTAGACCCAAGACCATTCCCTTTTCCTCCTTGGATCTGGCGATCATTTTCATTCTTTCCTCCTGCACCATAATCACATAAACTCGATTCAATGAGGGCAAGGGGTCCGTTGCCAACACACTTGACTGCACTATTCTGTAGCTTGCATCATCAAGCCCTATCAAGAACTGATGGACCTTCTCCTCCTCTCTCCGTTTCTCAAGTTTGGACGCCACATCACATTTGCATCCTCTACACATGCACTGCAGAATTTGCTCATAATTAGTCAACTCATCTCACAGTGTTTTCAGTTTTCCATAGTAGGCAACCATGCTCATTCCCTGTTATTTGCAATCCGCCAATTCTGCCTTCAGTTGCTGGATTCTTGGCCCATTCACAACTGAAAAACACTCTTTAATATCGTCCCACAAGTCTTTTGCATTTTCCACATACGTCATACTGGAACACAGGTTTGGTTCAAATGTGTTTAATATCCAGGACACAATCATGGATTGGACTATCCACCAATCCTCCATCTCATGTGCATCATTCTTTGGTTCTTTGTGGGTTCCATCTACGAACCCCAACTTTCTTTGAGCACGTAAAGAGATTCTTACGGCTCTGGCCCATTCTTCATAATTTTCTCCTCTCAGTTGCACCTGCATAATCACGCTTCCAGGATTGTCACTCGCATTCAACTCATAAGGTGACGGACTTTTCTTTGTTCCATCACCCTAAGGTTTCTCCTCTCCACTTCCCGCCATCTGTAACGTCTAAAAAATTTATCGTTAACAACTGAGTTATTCGATTTTTATCGAATAAGTGAGTTTAATCAAAACTTGATTAAACATTTACTTAAAGCCAATCAAGTGTAATTTAAAAGGATTAGGCTTGATAGAATTAGATTAGGAGTGTAGGAAATCTCGCAGAAAAATTTCAAACCAGTTTACCGATTTAAGAGCAATCGGTAAGATTTCAAAGTTTTAAATTGTCGGAACCGGACCAGTAGCGCCTAGGATAGCCCTTGATGGTGGAAGCTAAACCAAATTCTATGAAGGAGTTACATCCACCACTCAAAGCAAGTGCCTTAAAAATATCTCTACCTTTTCCTTCCTTCCCTTATCATCATTTTTGGCCATCCTCTCTAGCTGCTAAAGCTCATCTCCTTCTCTTCTCTTTACTCTCATTTTCACTCCATTCTCATCCATTCTCAAGTCTCATCCCAAGTTGTTTTCATCAAAGACCCAAAATCCACCCAAACTCAACTAGACAAGGTAGGAAATCCTACTTTTCTCCTTGTTTTCTCTTATTTGGAGCTGTATGGTGATTATGTTTAACATGAGATACTAATGTTATGTAGAGTGATGATGATGGTTTATGACTAATTTTGCATGTATGTTGTGATTAAGATTGGAATTGAGGACAAATAGCTTGAAGAAGGGGAACAAACCTAGAAGTAGGTTAGGGTTTTCCTCGGCAGTCCATACGGCAAAGTGTACGGCTCCGCCTACCATCATTTAAATTTGATGAAACCATTTTTATATGAAACTAGACATCCAGGGCTTTCCATACATATAAAATATAAGGCCATTGGATTAGTATAGAGTTAGTTATGAATTTTTGAAGTTAAACCTAGAAATCTGGGTTCCTACCCGGGCAGCATGGGTTGAGAAGGGTGTAACTCACACTACACAACTCCAAATTGAGTGCAACCAAAGGTGTTTGAAAGCTAACACATAGGAGAATGTCCCATAAAAATTTTCAAATTTGATAAGGTCCCATTTGTTCCCAGTGAGTCGAGAAAATTGCTCTATGTCCAATCCGAGTTAGAATAGGGTAGACCAGTAAGGTCAAGTTCTAAAGCCTATAACTCAAATTATACTCATCCAAATGACATGAAACCTAATTCATTTGAAAGCTTAGCTTTACATGGATATAAATTTTGCATGATTTCAGCCAAATTTTTATTTTTAGTGAATTTTTCCTCATAAGAGTGCAATTCCAGTTAGAAACAGGACAATTCTCAAAAGAATTTGAATTAAGGTCGAAAGCCAGGAGTTAGTGAATAGGAAGCTAAGTCGGTACACCTACAATTGAACTCTAAACTCAGTAAAACAGAAAGCTAGGTCGAGAGTATGTAAGGATGAACCTGGAAGTGTATATTTAAGGTTAGACTTGGAGGGGTTTACTTAGTGATTGAACTCGGGCGTAGTGAATAAGAGTCCATATCGGGTATGTCTTAAGACTGTATTCGAAACTTAGTAGAGAGAGGGCTAGATCGGGTATATTGATGTCGAACTCGGGATTTAGTAATTAGAGAGCTCGGGATTTAGGAAACATATCTATCAAAGTCTCAAAAGATCAATGGTGGAATAAGGTCGGAAGTCGCACAACCCGGAAATCGGAAATGATGTAATCTCGGGAGACCGAACATAGTGTAGGGAAATCGGAACCTAGATAAGGTCGGAACCCGGAACACATGGGATATTGAAAGTCGAACTCGGGAACCTTAACAAAAATTAAAAGCCTACAAATTAGATTGATACTTGAGATTTTAAATCTTGTACTTATCAACATTGTTATATTCTTGATATGAATATGATGTCCTACAGGGAGTTTACTATTTGACTTAAATGTACTGGTTGTCTGGCACTATTTATGGGGAAGCGGACTCGATCCGTTATTCTGTCGAAATTTTGGTAAGGGATTCATATGTTATGTGATTTAAAATAGCATGAATATATGATACTTGAAGAATCAAGCTACATGTGCATTCAATTCATGATATTGTAAAGAATTCCATTTTACTTGGGCCAGCCCTGGAATAACTTAAGGGGAATAGATTAGTGGGAATGTCGAGGAAAGTAAACTCGGCAATCCTGTATAGGAACGAGCGCGGTCCTAATAAGTGGACTATTACCCAGGAGTATATGGCCAATGACTCCCAGGGGACCAAGGATTAAAATAAATTCTAATAGGCGAAAGCCTCCAAGAATAAGATGCATTTCTAATTGCATATTCATATGTACAGTGTGATGCTTATTAATTGACTGTCCTAGATACCTGTTTACTTTCGTAACATGCTATTGCTTCTTTACAATTACTATTTAATTGTTTTAGTGTTTCGGTTAATTAAAATTGAGCTTGTTTCGGTGTATGTTTTTCAATAAGTATTTAAGTTAATTATCATTTTATGTTATACAACTGGAAATTATTGAGAGACCGAAACAACTGGGAATGACAGCGATGACAAATGTGTAGAACTAAGAATTCGTACTGAGAAATTTTTATTTCTCACCCTACTGTATATTTCCGCATCATTCTCAGACTATGGAGCACGCAGTAATAGGAGTCCTATTCATTGAGTTCCCCGAGCTCCACATCTACATCGACCCATTCCTAGATTCTGTATATATATCTGACAGGTGCCAGTTTCGTTTGTATTTCTTTTTCCAGAGAGACTTCGCCGTACCACTTATGCACCCACTGTTTGACCCCGCTGTCCCGTATATTGCCATTCCCCTTCATATGGCCCATCCATTTCCATCTCCACCAAAGAAGAATAAAGAAGACTGCAAGAACCCCAGCTCCTATGGCCCCTCCTGCTTCACCATCACAGCCGATGCTTTTCGCCTCGATGTCAGAGGAGGATCCATCGGAGGTAATGAGTTCCTCCTCGTCCTCTACTCCTAACGTGGGCCATCCCCCAGCAGACGCACCCATGGCGAATGGGTTTCTCTTTTCAGACTCCGGTTAGACAGTGGATATGCCGTAGCGATAGTAGATGTCTGGGGACCTCTTTTGGCGATCTGGGCCATGGATAGATGGGTATAGATTAGGAACAAGATATCTGAAATGTCCCGTGACCATCCAGGGTATTGTTCTTAGGACCCACTGCTTTATTTTTCACAATACTTCATATTTTTTTTTTTTTTTCCCTGTATCATTTTAACAAACTTTGAAAGCAGACGTTTATGTATATATTTAAGATATATGTTGCAATAGTTTCATCTTTATTGCACTTTTATTTATGTTATATTATGTACATTATACCAATTAACTAATATTTATTCCGCTGTCAAGCAGAAAATACTATTATGCGAATAGCCACCTTTATGTGAGAAATTAATAATGATACAGAAAATAGAATTTAATCAGCTCACTACACGTAATCACTTATCAGATAATTTATTATGACTTAAGCATAGTATTTGTCTGGTAAAGTGTTACACCATCACACAGATGTACAACCTCCCTCGTGCTGTTTGGATATCAGAGCCCTCTGATACCATGCTAAAGTGGTTTGGTAATTTTCGATGATTCCATTGATCAGAATGTACACGTAAAAATACACAAGGGATGCGATATTACAGCACCCAATTAATCCTAAAATATACCGATGGCTTTCCTATATTAGTGCCTATATTATTGGGTCAAATATACACACACAATCTTTCCCTAATTATAGCATATATACAGATATTGTCCTAGAATACAATGCTGTCAAATATTTCTGTTATAATGGAGTAGATATACGCGTATCAATAAGCACTCATCTCCTCCCAAAGTGACCTCAATCGAGTGAATAGGTACTGACAGAGGAGGTACCTTGCTTCAAATTCACAATTTCCTTCTGAAGTTGAAATTGACAAGGTCCATTGTGCTATTGGAACCTATCGCGAAGATCTGACGAAATCTCCGATGCAAACTGGTAAGAAATCACGATAGGAAGAATTTCCTTAGAGATCGTATTGAGCAAACATGAAATCACAATGTGATTGTTGCGCATCCACACACGATATTGCACTAAGTCATCCTCCGAATCCAGAGGAGGTAGAGAACCGTCGACAAAGCCGAACTTGTTCTTCACACAAAGAGCAATTTTCATCGCGCAGCTCCAGGACGCATAATTGTCTTCAGTGGGCTGTTGAGAGACCAAAGTGAGGCCTAGATTGTTCGAATGATGGAGGAAAAATGGATTTTCCAAATCATCAGCCATGGAAGAAGATCTGAGTGAAATCAAAGGAAAGGATTGAAGAAAAAAACATAGAGAAGAAGCAGATTTGAAACGAGGCAGAGAGAGATGGAGACAGAGCTCCAATGGCGTGAGAAGAAGAAGACTTTAGAGACTCAGAGAAAAGTGAGAAGAGCGAAAAAGAGAAAATATGACTGATATCATATCAAGATCTGAATTATGGTAAAAAGTGATTCATTAACTTAGTAATCAGAGTGTATGTACTCAGTCAAGGGAATATACTAACTAGCTATGCTACGGCATGTACAGGATAATATCTCTGGGGTTGTAACTAACTTTACAACGGATGTAAACTTCCTGTAACTAATTCCTAACTATCTGATATATAATTCTGTTATGTGTAAGACATATGCAGGTAAAACTTCTTCGCCCTTTTTTTATAGTTCTAAAGAACAAATTATTGGATACTACAAATGCAATTTCGCGTACTTCGCTTACACTAACCTCACATTTTACAACTCTATCCCAGAGCCTATAGAATCTGAGGATTACAAGGGTCTCATCACTATTATTAACGGGGGGTCATGCAAACTTGGCATCCTTCCAGACACTGCTTAGATAGTTACTAGAACAAGCAATTGATCATATACAAGCAGTTCCCTTCTTCTAACTTATTCATGGGTTGTGTTCTTATCCTATGGATTTAGGCAATTTACGGGTCTAGTCTTAATGAGACTAGATTTGACCTAAGATCATGCACTGATAGAATCTTCTAATATTTCTTACCGTACTATTGAGTTTAATTACATCAAAGACGATGCACAAAGTCATTGAATAAAACACTGATTGTTTGATGGTGGTTTCATAAAAATTAAAGTCATATTTGTTAGAAATATGTGTGTCGTTTTTGTCTCTGCCAAATTTCTTTTGTATTAAATATTCATTCATTTTTTCATCTAAAAACAATATTGATTCATTTATCACGCTGATATGTCTTAAAAAAAAATTATAAGAGTGGCTTGTCAAGATTGGTGTCATTGGAATTGGTTACGATTTGCCTCACCGCACGTAATTGATCATTTACATACCTTTGTTAACAACAACGTATCTTCCATCAATAACATTAACAACCAAATTAAGCTCTTCACTGAAAAATTTATGAGCCTAAATTTGTCGCACAAAATTTAGGGATTACCTTTTGCTAATTTAGAATATGCTTGTGGCGTATATATTGGTTTGGTTAATGTCGTAAAAACATATATAAGAACTCAAATTTGAATCATCTAAATCACCAACATTTTCCTTTATGACGATAATGTCAAGTACTGCGCGTTTGCTTCGCGAAAGACATGGGAAAAGAGAAGGGTGTGGGAAGACTTTGCACACTTGCAAATGCAGCAAACTTATAAAGCGTGTATTTGAAATTCGGTTCAAAATCCTAAAATCATGAACAAAATGAAGTTTTTATCCGAACGATAGTGCTTTAGAGATCAAATAAAATACTAAAATCATACTCAATTTTTTTTCTTTTAACTTGAACTGAGAGACTTTAATAGAAGTCCCAAATATAGTGATTGCACTATCTTTTGTTTATAAATTTCTAAATTAACTTGAAGAACGATAATAATAATAATAATAATATCATTATTATTATGAAAACAATGTTACAAAATCATAATAATATAACTAGAATTTTTATAAAAATTGTCATAATAGTTGAATGAAATATAATAATAGACCCCACTTTTTTTGCCATGTCAATACTCACTTTTGGGGCTGCTTGCTGGCATACTCTCTGATATGGAGGCGACTGCCAGAGTCAGTGGAGGCAACACCCGGCTTGGAGGCCATTGTTACAGGCTCATCTTTATATTCATGACTATAGCATGTTTTGTTGGGTTCTTCTTGGACATTCTGATGTCAATCAGAACGAAAGCAGAACACTTTTCACCGAAAGCCATACTAGATTGCCATTTTACCTAAACTGTTTCATAATCAACGTGCATTCGACTCGATCATGCATTTCACTTCCAGAGGACAATCTCTTTAAATATATGCATTAGTCAGCATATCATCCAAAAGAACTCAATGACAAACAATTGAAAAAGACATTGATTTAAATGGTCATTCTGAAATTTTAACTTAATTTGATTCATATAACTGAATGGACAAACATAACACACTGTTATTGATATCGTCTTTCTAGGGGAGGAGGGTGTAACTATTTCCTAATAAACGGGTCACAGGCTATTATCACAGAGCTTAGCGAGCCATCCTCCCTTCAAAATTTACCACATACAATTAAGGCAGTCCATCCTAAGGTATAATACAGACGCCCTTGCTACTGAGTGTTGCGCTGTTGTAATTTCTCAGTCAAGGCCTTCTTTTCGTCTTCATGAAGAGAATTGAACATGAAAACAGATTTGTCACCAATATCATCCTTGATGTAAAACAAGAGTCAGCAATCAGGGAATTTTGTGCATGGACAAGAAATATAAACTTCCATCAACTCAAATCCTTGAAAGTAAGACTAAATCTACCTTGATGGGCTGAGTGAACTTCCTTCCAGCAAATATAACAAAAAGAGCCATCCATGAAGCAAGTATAATAAGTTCAGCTCCATCATCCACCAAACCAGTCTGCAAATTTTCTAATAAAGTTATCCACTGATAACATAAAAGGGAACAAAGGTATTGATAAAAATGAGTAAGCAACAATCCTCACTATTTGCTTGACTGGTGCAAGCAAGAAAGATGCAGCGGAATAATCCAAGAGTCAAGAGAGGACAGTGAGAAATGCATAGATTCCAAGAAATAACAGACAGCATTGCAAGAGACATGACAAAGGGACTTAAGCATGACTTGTTTAAGACATCTACAAAATTTGAAAGAAATAGGAAAATAAATTTGGTGAATTAAAATCTTAGTTGTCAATGTCATTGATAAAGACAACAGCAGGCCAATTCAAAGAGAGCATGGTTATAGCTAGCTTAAATAAATTGGGCAAAGTGTGTAATAGATTACTTTAGAGGAGCAAAAGAAGAATACCAAATGCCCAAGAAGAAGAATAGGAATAACAACGGTGAGAACTCCAGCTTCTAGCTTGCCATAGCACAGTCCTGTTCAGAGAATACAAGAGAATTGTGAAGAGAGCAATCTCTTCAAATTGATATTTAATGGGAAAGAATAAATATAGCATTACCTTCCTTGAAGACAAGACCTGTCAAGGCGGCAAAAAGCGGACCGACAAGCCAGACGGCAGATGGGTTTTCAACAACATACTGTATCAGATTTTTATTAGCTGGTTGAGCAAGGGTGATGTAGGCCGTAGCCGATCCAAGAACACCAAGCCACCATAATGCTTGTAGGGCGCGTTTGATCTCAGACACATAGATGTGAATCAATAGTAATGATAAACCCAACCCACCAGAGCCAAGCACATAAAAGAAATCAAGGTTTTGCTTGAGTGTAGCACTTAGTGACGAGCTATCGGGCAAAAAAGCAGCAGATGCAGCGACCACAAATGATGCAGCAGCTGTCACCAGTCCTGATCTGTATAAAATTACCTGCCATACATGGCAAAAGCGAAACGCAACGCCTTTAAGCTGTAAATTGCAAAACACAATAGTACTAGTTTATGCGACTTTGCAGGAATCTGCAGCAAAGTGAACAAATAGATAAGCTTACAATCTGACTATGCGTTCAAAATCCCTACCAAATCACGTGGATTCCTGATAGGTATAGCTACTAAGTAATTATGAACCCCCCTTCTCTTCTCTCTCTCTCTTCCCTCTAACACATAACGAAAAAAAAACCCAAACCAAACAAGTATAAATGGAGTTAGCCTAGCTACTCTGCATTGAAGGGAGAAGGTGAACACCTCACGAACATCGGATGAGTCAATGGTCCAGGGGCCATAAATACCCTCATAAACTATTCTATTGCTATTGCCCAAGGAACCTTGCCGGTTTTCTCCCAAACCTGTACACCTTACCGACCCGATTCTGATTCTGCTGGCTAATGCTCCCGAAGAAGGAATCCGACCCCCATATAATAACCTCGATGTGCCGCTGTCCACTCTGGATCGAGGACCAGGAGGCCTTACCGCCACCGCCACCGTACTCAATCCTCGCAATGCCATCTTCTGATTTTGCCTGTTGGGGATTTCAACTTCGAATTAAATTACACATCTTTAATAATGACTAATTTCGTTTTTCTACCGGTCACCGACAAATTTCAAGAAGTGGTCATAGATGTACTCATTTACATCCTCTAGTATCAAGTATTCTGTCTCTATTATGCCATCCAGATATTTTATTATCAGTTTTTAACTGTACATAATATTGATATTGGTAAATAAGTTTTATTAAAAATATTTATTATTTTAAACAGTTTATAAAATTTACTAAAATAATTCTAATCAATCTTAATATTTTATTTAAACGATGTTAAGTTACAGGGTTAATATTTGGGTTGTGTTTGGACTCCCTTCAAATCTTAAAAGAAAAAATAAGAGAGAAACTTTTAAGAAGTCAATATTAATGGGTTCAGGTTTTTTATTTATCTTATTTATGAGTAATGTTTTTTGAATATTACTTTTTTTTCCAGTCAGTTTGAACATGAATGAAGAGGTTAACAACTCCAATACAGTAAAAGACGTTCAAAGATATAACTTAATTGGTTAAATTAAAGACTATTAGATCTTTTAGGGCATGTTTGGTATGTCTAATAGTATAAAACCTAATAGGATAAGAGTTGATAGTATAAGGCCTAATTCTATAAGACCTGATAAAAATTTAATATTATGCAGTGTTTGATAGATCATTATATAAGATATTGTATTCTGTACAATATAACCAGAAAAAAAATGATTATAATAAATATAATTTTTGAATATTAAATTTAAAATTTAAAAATTAATATAATTATTTAAATATATATTATAATTATTTTAGCTATTTTTTATTATATATAAATATAATTTTATAATTAAAATTATTTATTTATTTTTAATATTTTTTCATAATATAAAAATATGAGTGAGTGAGAGAGGGAGAGAGAGAAATAGAGAGGGAATTTTTATATGTCAAAATTCAAACAAGCCTAATATCATATTCCTATATTTAATTGTATTTTTTATTATATATAATTAAATTTATATTAAATACTATTTACATATTTTATTAATAAATTTTTATTCTTATATTTTTATATTAGTTTGAATAGTTATTTTATAATTATTATTTTAAAAATATTTATTTATTATTAAATATTTTTATTAAATAATATTATTTTTGTTTATATGATTTTTATTATTTATTTAATAATTATTTTTCTTTTAATAAAATATATTAAAAAATAAAAAATAAAAGAATCCTTATACATCAAAAGTTAATCAGGCCTAATACAGTTTCTCTAGATTGGATTAAGTTATCCATCATTTTGACGTATAAGGGAAGTTTAATAGATAAACTTATACAATATGTTGACTGCACCAAATAACGGATAAAGTCATAATGTATTATATTACCTTATCCTATGATGCCTAATACGGCATGCCAAACACACCCTTAGTACTTTCTAAAAAAGAAAGAGCCTAAAGAAAATAAATATAAAGTAATATGACACTTAAATATCTATTACTTTCTTTTCATATCAATTTGGACACCAATAAATAGGTTAACAACTCCAATATAGTGACAGATATCTATAGCAGTCTTAAAAATAAAAAAATTGGATTAATTATAATTTACTCTCTGTATTAATTCATATGCATTTTACCTCTTACATTTTAAAAATATACGTCCCAATTATCTACATTTTTGTAAATGCACACTTTGACCCTTTTGTTATGAACAAAAATATGACACATTCAGGGTGTTGGGTTACATATTTTAAAAAATTTAAGGGGTTAATTTGTACATGATCCAAAATTTAGAGTATATTACACTTATTTAGGGTAAAGTACACATTTGAAAAAATGCATGCAATTGGGATGCATATTTTTAAAATATAGGAGGAAAAATACACATAACCTATAATTTAGGGGAAAAAAATTACAATTAACCCTAAAAAATTCTTAATCTAAATAATGTGAGATTTGAGTATTTTATAATATTATTAATTTTTAAAAAAATTTAGTCCAAATAATATGGCACTTGAGTATTTCATATCCCAACTCTCTTAAAAATGTTCATATATCATATAAATTTTTTAATTTAATTTTAATAAATTAACAGTATAAAATAATTTTATATTATTATCTAATAAAAATAATAAAAGATGCTAATTCGTATAAATAATCACTTATTATAATTAAAAATCTATCATGATTATTCATTTTTTAATATTTTTATTGATTGATAATATAAAACTATTTTATAACTATATTTGTTTATAACTGATATATTAATATTGAGTTGATATAAATTATAAACTATGTGAATTATGTTTGTTTTAGTTATGATAATAAATTAATATAGTAATTTTGCTTTCTAAAACTATTTTTATCATATTAAAATTTTATTTAACTATTTATTTGTATTGTTTCCAATTCGATATCTAGTTCGATTTTTAGAAGGATCTTGTCTTTAATTTTTGTTATCTTCATCTGCTGTTGTTAAAACTTTGCGGCAGTGAGTGTCCTTGGTCAACCTCATGCCACATGCGTTCGTCCGTTGATAGGACTTATCATGTACGGGTAGCATCTACGATAAGGTTCCCTCTTATAATTAACAACCAATCACATAATCTATGGGATCATCATCCTTGTAGAAATTAATAGTCATTGCATGTATACATAATACAATGGATACCCACTAAATCCCAGAAGTTACCAGCACAAATGCGTTGGTTTAAATCAACAATAAACTTTTCCATTCCCTCCGTCCATTTTAAGTGTCATTTAAGCTTTTTACGCAAATGATAAGATATCATTAGGTTATCACAAATATAGAAAAAGTATAGTTTATTTTGACTAAATTACCTTTTTTCTCTTTTTATTTTTTCACTATTTTTCTCTGTATTCATTTTGACATATTTTTTCTTTTTAAAAATTCTCAAATGACATATAATTTTGAATAATTTCTTTAAATGAATATTTAAAAGTGAATGAAGGGAGTAATTTATAAGTAAGGATTTATCTTAAAAAAGTACATGCTCCTCGCCAGTACTCCGCTTTTTCCATAACAAAATATATATTTTTTCTATTCATTTCTCATATCTCGAGTATTTTATTTTAATAATATTTTATGTAAAGTTTTTAATTCCATAAATATGTTATAAAAAATTTTGGATATTAGCATGTTATAGGCTAAACATATATTTCTATGAACAAATTATTTAAAATATTTAATATAATAATTCAATTTCATATTAATAATTATGCATAAATTGATTTTACTACATTTTTTATTTGAATGTTTACTTTGTGTACATAAATATAAACTTTTTATATAAAATATCACAATTTTTTTTTTGTTTCATCATCCAAACTATCAGTTTTCTCTTTTGATTATTGAAATATTACCAACTTTTCATTTAATCTCTCTTTTTGTTTTTGTCTCTGTCAGCCTCTGATAAGGTGTTTGGATAACAAATAATAGGAGAACAAAAGAAAAACGATAAAAAAGATAACTTATTCTGTTATTTAGGAGTTTAATAGTAGATAGTAAAGAAAGAAAATTTAGGATGTATTTCCCTTTTTTTCTATCAAAAGTCCATTATCTTTTTCTTAAAATTGGGGTGAAATAGGGGAAATTAAAAATTTAGAAAATTAATAATTATATATAATTCATTCTTTTTTAATACAACTTTCAAATAAGTAAGAAGGTAACTTTGTTTCCTTCCTTTCCTTCTCTTTCTAATCCTTTTCTACCAATCTCCAATCATTTCATTACTGAAAGATTATCCAAACACAATGTAAGTGAATAATTGAATATCATGTGGACACTTAGCATGTGTTTGCAAGATTTGCTTTTGGGGGAAAACAAGGGAAAGGAGGAGATTTGAATAATAGAATATATTCATAATTACTCTTTAAATTTTTTTCTTTCCTTCCTTCCATTCTAAAATAAAACTCACAAACACATCTTTAATTAAAAAAAAAAAAAAGAGTGACATAGAAATCAAATAGGAATGAAAAAAAATATACTGATGAACTAAGCAACATTTTTTTAGAAAAGGGGACTGAAAAGAAAAATTCAGGGTGGTTTAAGGGACTACAACCTTCAAAATATAATTAAGCCTATTTTTCAAAAAAAAAATGGGAGAAACTTCCACAAAAAAATGACCCAAATAGAGGAGTACAAACAGTAACATAGGTTTGAGGTTTTGTTGCTGGAATTAGATTTCAAACCAGCGAGGTAACCTTTCCTTGTAAAGAAAGAAAATCTCACCAATTCAGGATTAAATTAAAGATAAGATATGCGGCAATAAATAACAATAGAAAACCCTTATAGAGGGGTTAAGGTTCAATAAGCTCTTTTTCTTTGTTGTTTTTTTGGGTAGCAAAGGGTCAATAAGCTGTTTAGTGTCTACTACAGCCAGCCAGGGCCGGAGCAGTAAAAAATTGTGGAAACCCCACTTACAAATTACAATCGCAAAACTAAACCCCTCTCCTCCTCCATTTCAGTTCCTCCTCTGTCTCTTGCTGCTTACGGAGAGAGATGAGCTGACCCTCTCTCCTAAACGGCGTAACGGACATCCCTAAAGAGCCGTCACGACCACATCCTCGGAGTCACGTGCCCTTCAAAAAGCCCAACTTGATGGCTTTAGAGCAGCAATTATCGCTGGGTCAGAATCCGAACCCCGTTGACGGCGAAGCAGACGGAAACACTAACGGCGTGGATGCTCGAGCAGCATCAACCGAGGGCGGAGATGATGGAGGCAAAGCGCCGAGACTGCCCCGGTGGACAAGACAGGAGATTCTGGTTCTGATACAGGGAAAGAGAGACGCGGAGAACAAGTTTCGGAGGGGTCGAACCGCGGGCTTGCCATTCGGGTCGGGTCAGGTAGAGCCCAAATGGGCATCGGTGTCTTCGTACTGCAGAAAGCATGGAGTGAACAGGGGTCCGGTTCAGTGCCGCAAAAGGTGGAGTAATTTGGCCGGAGACTACAAGAAGATCAAGGAATGGGAGTCTCAGATAAGGGAGGAGACGGAATCGTTTTGGGTCATGAGGAACGATTTAAGGAGGGAGAGGAAATTGCCCGGCTTTTTCGACAAGGAGGTCTATGATATTCTGGATTCTGGTTCGCAGGCGCAGACTCCGGCGTTAACTCTAGCTCTCTCGTCACCGGCGGTGGCCAAGGGCAAGGCGGAGGAATATGCTGAAGCCGAGCCACATCTTTACGATAGTAATCGGAGCGTGGTTGGTGAGGATGGCTTGTTCTCAGATTTCGAGCAAGAAGAAGTGGGTGCCGCTGCCACGGCCACTGCCAGTCCCGAGAAGAAGGATGGTTTGCCGCCCACCAACACCAACACCAACCCTATTCCTGCCCCTATTCCGATCTCAGGTTCATTTTTTCATCTATCTAGTCTCGTCACTACTGTTTTTTTTTTTTTTATTTTAATTTCAATTCGTGATCGTAATTCTCTTTATCGGAAGAGAAGAGGCTTCCTTTATTCTTTCCGGCTTTCCTGCTCTCCTGCTACCTTTACCTTGTGTGTGTGTGTTTATATTTGTTGCACTACTGTTACTGGATTAACTATCAATAAAGTTGATAAAACTTTTGAGGCTCGTCTGTCTGATAACTGAATGTGGCGTGGGATTTTAATTTTATCCTTCGTGTTTTCTTCCCATTTACAGAGAAGCAATATCAACCACTCCACCGCGGCTGCCAAGGTGAAGGTAATGTGAATTTGTTTCAGATCTTCGAGCTGAGAATGAATTTTCGTCTCTAAAATTTGTTGAGTTCAAAAATCATAATGGAAATAGAATGAAAATCACTTGTGTTGTTTTAAGACTCGAATAATATGTTACTTCTGCTCCCTGCCGGCTGCCGCCCATGCATTGCGAGTGCTTGAGAATAAAGTTGATTCCTTGCTCATTTCGAAGCCCGTTTTCTGCTATTGCATTTGGAATTACAGTAATGCCAATATATAATTATTTTATTTTCTTATTTCTGCATCATCTATACATTATTAAGTTTCATTCGCCCGCATCGCATCCTAATCTCATTGTTGTATATCAAATTGATCAACTCGTACAAGCAACTTTTTTATTATTTTTCTTTTTCTTTTCATTCCCTAGAGTTTAGTTTCCTGCGCTCTCCTTTTTCTTTTCTGATTTAGTGGTGTCCAAAAAAAAAAAAAAAAAAGAAAAAGAAAAAAGAACGACTAATGGAGACTACCTGAAAAAATAGTAGTAGGTTGGCTTGCAATAAAGAACCTTGTAATGCTGTCTACGGGAATCGGGAATTGATAGTGCAGGCAGAGTTACCCAACGTGTGTTTTCTTACTTAACATGATCTTGCAATTGCTTGAAAGCTGATATGTAGGTCATGACTCATGCATCTGTAGCATATGAATTAGATCTAAGTTCCTTGCATATGAGTAAATGATGTCAACTGGTATACTCGTACAAGTAATGCTACTTATACGTGTGTACGCTCAGTCACTTCTCCACAAGTCATTGGATATCAAATTCTGCCATAACTTCCAAATTCTGTACATAATTATCGTTTTACTGTTCATGCTTCAAAAGCATGTTATGCAAAAATGGCAAGTTCTTAGATAAAAATCATTATTTAGATATCCATGTAATTGCTTAGGATTTTATGATAACCGTTTCTTAGCCATGAGCTTTGATTATGCCATTTTAAACTTTTTACATTAAGCTGTGGCTTTAGCTTCTCACTGTAGGCATAAGAGCAATGGTGCTGGTTTAACAACATTAAGGAGTAAGGAGTTAGCTGATGCATGATTATAAATTTAACTTGATTGGGCATACTTTTTATTCTATAGGTGCAACCATCGAGAAACAGCCAACTTCAAATCCGGGAATGGGTTCTGCCTCTCAAGGAGAACGTAAAAGGAAGCGATTAGCAACAGATGGAGATGAGGAAACTTTGCAATATCAATTAGTTGATGTCTTAGATAGAAATGGCAAGATGCTAAGCTCTCAACTTGAAGCGCAGAATATAAATTTTCAGTTGGATCGCGAGCAGCGGAAAGACTATACAAGTAACTTGGTTGCTGTACTTGATAAGCTTGCAGATGCTCTAGGGAGAATTGCTGATAAATTGTAGGGCGAGAGCGATCAGAATACAGTGTACATAACAGTTGGAGTCCTGTAGATAGTATTCGTTTTGTTATTTATCTTAATAGGTCTTCTGATGACTGTCACATCGGTTCCCCGTTTGGTTTCCTTTTCTGGATGTCATATTTTTGTGCTTTATCACTTCCATTTTAGGATTTTATATACGCAGTTGGAAATTACTGCACTAATTTCTCTTTTTTACTGCCATATACATGAAGTCATACGAATCTTCCCCCGTCAATAATGTTGGTTGTACAAATGACGGTTCTTATTAAGATGCACTTTCTCTAGTTGTGCCTTCCATCATTTGCTCATATTTTGTTTGTTCCTCCGGCATACTCGATATTATTCATTACTTAGCGCTCGTCCTATATTTACATTGCATATTTTACAACAATTTACTAATTTATGATATGTAACTTGACAACAGCGACGTAGAAACAGGTATGATTTCTTGACCTGTCTGCTTGATCCGGTATCAAAAGATGTTGAAGATTCCACCTGTATAAACCTTTGATTTTTCTTTGGTAACCTTTATAAACCCATTTAACCTTGAACTAAATGACAAAAACAAAAAAATGCTTGAACTACCTTAATATGTAGTGGGTTCCATTATTAATAAGCTGAAATGTAACTCACAGTGAGCACAATCTTGCGCAATGTTCTAAGAGTATGCAACAATTTGAGTTTCTATTTAATATTTGACTCCAGCTCAAATTTGAGCGATTGGTCGCAAGAGTTATCACTTCAGAACGTAAGCTTTGAGAGAATGACATCTCCTGCGAAACGAAAGTGAATTTTATCACATGAAAATTTTACATAATCTTATTATATATAAATTTTTATTATTGATTAAATTCTCTTATAAGTCTTATGTTAAGCCTTATCTTCTTAATCAATAAAATAAATCTAAATATGATTAAGTTATGTGAAAAGTTTGTAGAGGATCTATTCTTATATGATATATATTTAATTGCTTATCTTATTTTAACATATCTAATATTTCCTTATTTTAATATAAATTAGAAAAATGCTACTTTCAAGTCAAAAAGAAAAATGTCACTTAATTTTCATTTCATTTCCCATTGTTAGGATTATATAAATGAAACAGTTGAAAAAAATTTTACTATTTTTTTCATAAAATTTTAAAACCGTTAAACAAAATGAAAATATGATGGCAATTTTGCAATTAATATTGAAAACATGAAATGAATATATATATATATATAAGACCTACAACTTTTAAATTTTTTATGACCTACGCATTGAATATACTCCCTTCGATCATCTTATTTGATGGTTTGGAGGAAAATTTTATATCTATAATATTTGTTATTTTCATATATCAAGTTTCAACAAAGAATTTATGATTATTTTTTCAATTTTAGTTTCACAATAATCTAAACAAGTTGGACACTAATACAGTGGTTTAATTAGATATTGAAAAATGAATAAGAATATTTTGATAAAAATATCATAATTAAATCTTTACTTTAGGTTTATAATTTATGTACATTTTACTAAAATGACAAATAAAATAGAAAAAGAGATATTACATTTTGAATTTTTTATATTTTTTAATTAGTGTATTTAAGACATTGATTTAAAAAAAAAAAATCCTTAAATAGAATTTTTTTTTTTTTTTGGTGAATAACAAAAACTAAATTGTTACATGTCTAAAAGACAACAGCCCAGTGACCATAGCTAGCTAAGGCATCGGTACGTCCATTTGCCTCCCTAAAAATATGCTTCCAAGTAACCTCAACAAACCCAGCAACTTCAGAAACAATGCTCTGTACTAGAGAATAACAAACATGACGTTGATCACAACCCAACCGAATCATTCGAATAGCCATACTGGAATCAGCTTCAACAATGAGCTTGCGCACACCCAATCTTGTAGCCATTTGCACACCATGGAGGATACCCCAAAGCTCTGCTTGCATGATTGAGCAACTACCCAGGTTGCAAGAGAAAGAGCCAAAGCAGCCACGCACTTCATTCCTAATAATCCCTCCGCAAGCAGCCCGATCACCCATCTCTCTAACTGATTCATCCGTATTCAATGTGACCCACCCTTTCGGCGGAAGCCCCAATCCTTCATAGATAGTTAAGAAATGAAGCACTCCCTTTGGTCTATTTTAGTCGTCACTATAGGAAGAAAAAAAATTCAAAAAAAAAAATCTCCATAATAGGTTAAATATTTAGAAAAAAATACACTTTATTCCCTTAATTATAGATCATATACATTTTATCCCCAAAATTTTAAAAATGGCGATTCGGCCCCTTAACACTTTAAAATAGTGTAAATTAACTATTAAATAACTAAATTACTCTAAACTTGAAAAAGAAGTGAAAGAGAGAGTGAAAGATAATGAGGGTTGTTTGATCGTTTAAAGGTTAATTTGCACTCTCTTAAATATTAGTGAGCTGATTTACATCTTTTTAAAAGATAAGGCATAAAGTGCATATAGTTTATAGTTTATAGGAAGGCAAGCAAAGTGCATTTTTTTCAATATTTTAATTTTACTTCCACAACTTATAGTTACATTGCTGTATTCTCAAAGGCAGGTCTGCATTTGCACGATTACTTCTTTCGAGGGGAATCTGACAGTGCATAATGGTTTAAACTTGTTCTTTAAAAATTTATTGAGTGAGCTTCAACTCTATTATTTGTCATTTACTCATTTAAGTGATTGTTTAAGGTACTATGGGCTATTTGCTGATTTACTTATTGTTCTGTTTTTATATTATTTAGACTTTTTAGGTATTGCCCATTGGATTGCTATTGAAGCCGTTAATAATGCAGGGAGCTGATCCTCGAGCTGTGGATGAGTAGGAACTTGGAAAGAACCCCTATTGAGGCTTGCTGTACAATCAAATTCTGATGACGGTGAACTCCTTGCTCTGTTGTCTGATTCAAACCGATGACACTAATAGGCAAAGAACCTCAGGAGTTCCAAGCAAATTATATCTATAAGATATCGAAGACTTGATTATGTAAAGTTGTATTTCATGAATTGAAATGCTGGCTTTTAGAAGGAAATGTCACAATTTTTGAAGACTTGAGGGACAGTGGTAGGTTGAAACGTGTGCCCCTTGGTCATCTAGTGCAATTACTCCCAAGATTTGTAATTTAAAATGGCCACATTGGTCTGAGTTCACAGCAATGCTGTAAAAGTAGCATCCAGTAGGCTTTGCAATATGTTGTTAGTGTATTTTCATTGCTGCCTTTTGTGGTGAGGCTGTGATGCATCAGGCTGGGGATTTGTTTGTGTACATTGGTTTATTTTGGTGACGGCTTGTGGCTGTAAACCTCTGGATACGAAATTGTGCTTTAATACTCTCGGGTTATCGGGTGGGATGTGTACAGAACATATATTGTATGTCCTGGTTTGCTAATATTTTGATTTTTTTTTTTTTTCCGCTAGATTGACAGCAAAGTAATGTCGTGGGATTGCTATGCACAAATGTAAATTAATACAATGTATTTGGGATACGGTCCTTGAAAGAACCAAAAACAGAAAAAAGAAAAAAAAGGGTATGGTTAACAAAATTTCATAAATAATTCATCTCTCTCTCTCTCTCTCTCTCTCTCTCTCTCTCTCTCTCTCTCTCTCTCTCTCTTATATTTTAGTGATGTTAGGATATACTTTTTTTCTCAAAAAAAAAAAAATTGTATAGAACTTATAATTTTAAGTTTATAAAAAAATATTTTTTAAATCACAAAAAGAATTGTTTTAAAATAATATACATTTAATTTTAATGCACTAATAATGTAATACTTTTTTATACTGTCATCTAATCATATATTATCACATCAACAAATATGTGTGATTCTCTAGCCCAATATTTAAAAAGTCGTGATATGAAAAAATTTGATCGGATGACAATGAAAAAAAAAAAATTTAGACTGCATATATTGAAATTACATCGAAATAATATTTAGACAAAAAATGCTTATCTAATTTTCATTGATATCTATTATTCTTTATTTTTAAACGTTGTTAATATTTTAAATCTTTCATTTACTCCCCCCCCCCCCCCTTCTTTTTCTCTTCCTCTATCTTTTTACTCTTATCGTTTTGCTTCAATCTTCATCTTCACCACTTTTTTTATCTTTACCACTTCTTTCTTTTTCCTTGCAGGGTGTGTTCATTGACTTGTCTCCATGCAATTGTTTTTCGTGCTTACAGAACTGTTTCTTTATGGTTATTATCATGCTCTCTTTGGTATATAAAAGTATAAGTGTATCATAACGGTTAATTAATATATTAGTTGCTACCAATTCTAAAATAGTTGTTAGGATATATTATTTTTTCACATAGTTAGGCAGATCGAAGCAACAAATCCACTTTGAAAAGTAATTCTAAGATATGTTTTAGATATGGTTACTCACCGTGATTGCTATTGTATGATTTACTTTTCATCTATTCCCTTGTTTATCATCTCAGTGGTGGTTTTGATCTATTTTTATTTAGATTTGCACATTTGTGTGTAATTACGATGTATTTTCTGCAAAGCTTGCTATATATTTATTGAACCAATATCTGCAGGATAGCACAGTATAACAGAGAGTTGTATGCTATATATTTAACATTATTGAACCCAAAAAAAAAAAAAAACATTACCAATATCTTCATTTACAATATTTAGGCGATGTGTTAAACATTTGATCCATCCTGAGTATTCAGTACCAAGAAATAAATTTGTTAACTACAATCTAACAAGAAATTATTTATATAGATTCATATAAAACTTTAAATAAGCGGATGTAACCACTTTAAAAGCCAAACGCATAATTTCATATTATATTATTTATAAATTTTGGCATTCAAAATAAATGTATATGACAGTTTGAATTTCTAATGTAAGATATATAATTTAACTGTTTTTAAATCACTTGATGAATTCTTTGTTTTTAAAAATGATATTTCTTTTAACATTTTAATGTGCCATATACTTTTTATCTGAATATTATTCATAAAAGTACTTCTACATATCATTTTAAGTAATTTTGATATTACCAATAAGAGAGTTGGTATAATAATAAAGACACACTATAATCATATAAAAGACCCTAATTCAAATCCTAAAGAGAACTCTGGTGGAAAAGTCAAGCTTAACTATATCCGAAAAAAATTAGTCTACTTCTATAGTAATAGAGAGCAAGACACTCTTGGAAAACCAAAAAACTAATTTTGGTATTAAAAAAAATAAATGTTGCAGCGTGCTCTTTATCAAGCGGTGAGCTACAGAGAACGAACGTACTTAGACGTCCTTAGACCAGAGTCCTACGGATGATGAGGGCAAAAGAATCCAGTTTGCAGTTTGGTGCCTAATTGAATGAACGTTTTGCCTAGTCACTAACAAGAGAGTTAATTAAAATAGAGGCCTCGTCTGCAGTCGGAACCGCATCATCCGGTGAAAACAGGGCAGTGACTATCAAATACCATTTTCTTTAAAGAAAAAACACATAATAATAATCATCAAGGTTTTAATTTTTTTTTAATACTCTCAATTTGTGGGAGAATGAAAGCTGACGTCATGGACATCCTCAAACCCGGGTGACCAACCAGTCAAAAAATAAAACGGGTGAACATGATACATGTTTCCATAATTGAAGTTCATCCATACCCTGGAAATGTTGCCGTCATTTCTTACAATATAGTCAAGCCTGTTATCTTAACAATGAACATAAGCCAATCGGAGTATCGGGTACTGCAGGATAAACACAAATTTCACGTTGAGTTCCTGTAATCTCTAAAAGTCATACTATACTCCATATGGCAGCTGCTGTGATGTCAAACCAAACTTTCCTAACATTATACAATTAAGTAAAAGAACACAAAATTATAGGACACATTTTTGGTAACATATTGTATCTCATATTGCTGAACTTACGGGTTTGATGAAAATCCCATCTTAATGGTAAGATTTTGTGTGATTATTATTCTGACGCGTTATCACTGTTATTTGCCCCATCCAAACCGGAGAAACAAAGTGAGCTAGAGCATCATAAGATCCTAAATCTCGTTACACAGTTATCATAATAGTTAACATGCTTAGTGCTAGCAGTAGGAGTAACCTCACTTGAACACAATGTGGAAGGCGAACTTCCAAAAGGAAGACGAAATTCAAAATTCACATGTATAACTCAGCAAACCTATCAAAGAAAACTAAGCACTAATTTCAGGTCAATTAGTTAATTTTCGTGCAATAGTAAAGTCCTGATCAACTTCTTTCCTGGATGCTTCCCAAAGTCGATGTTCAATCCCCAATTTCCTCAGCTCCAAAAGTCCTTGCTCAACTGAAATTTGAAAATCCACGAGTGACTAAATGGAAATACTCTCGAGAATAATAACAAGAATTCATCCCTATGAAGTGCAAAATGGGGACAGAAATAAAGCATAGTCCATGAAGTGCTTTATGCCAGCAGAGTTGACGAAAATTCAGACACGTGAAACAATTTAGCACCAATGGGGTGAATGGGTACAGAAAACAGAAGTCAGGGAGAAGGAACAGCTATTCATGTTTTAGGTACATGGTAGATGATGGGGTACTTGTTAAGAAGGATGGACACAAACGATACACTAGGCAAAACATATTTCAAGGGCCAACATACATTTTGAAGTGCAATGTTGTGTCTGAAGCAAGTGGCTAATACAAGTCCAACAATAACAAGCTCCTATTAAGTGTCCATGCTTCTTATATGACCCTTCCCTTCATTGTCCCTACCCAAGTCTAGACTCAGCCTACCAATTGAGACTCCTTGCATATAATAAGGAGAGTTATTCAGCTATGTCTTGCATGATTAAAGAGGATCATTAGCAAAAAATGCACTCAAGCAATATGTTAATGGCGACACCAGAATTAACATTCTTCTTCCCAACCAATTAACATAATACTGGGCTGATACATCCATGTATACGAAGTAACTAATTAAAATAAAAGCATTAGACACTACCATCAACAGTGTCATGGGAGGTAGGTGAATGCCCACTTCGACCAATCCAAAACTGGAGCCGTTCTTTGGTAATGTCCTCCTCTATACCATGAGCCTTCGCTCTTCTCCAAAAATATGTAAGCCAAGCCTGTCCATGTAGAACAAATTCATTCGGAAGGCATGTTTCAGTACTACAAACCACATCATCAGAGAGATAGAGAACAGTGAGAGTAATCATATACTACACTGGTCACAAATCGTTACTGGTTACAAGCCACCAATAGATAAAATGAAAAAGGTTCAGAGAGTAAAAGGGTGGTGTAAATGAGAAAAAAGTACATGTTGTAAATCAAATTCAAATATAATGCAGAAAGTATGACTTCTCATAGAACACAAGTGAAGCATAATGCAATAGACAGACATTCCACGAAGAAGCTATCAATAATAAATAGCATGAATAATTCATAAGGGACTGTTATACCTCCTTGAAAAGAACATCCTCGGACTCCTCTGGACTCAATTCTACATAAAGACAATGATACTTAGCATAGCTTTAACTCATTTGCAAGAAAGGGACAGATAATTTATTCAGCAAATAGTTGGTGGGGGAAAACTTACCAAAGGCTTCCATGTACTTAGGGTTCCCTGGTGATTTAATATCTACAATGTCCAAAAGTGTGAATGTTATTACTTATTAGTACACATGGAAGACCGATTTTGATCTGTATAGAAACAGGCCGATAGATAGAAGTCAGATGTGCTTTCAAGGTTATATACTTCCATCATTGTCCTTTAAATATGTTTTGCCGAAACTATATTTTCAGGTAAATATAGTACAACTATAACAAGACTACCAACAGGGATTGGTTCAACTGATAAAAACAGAAGCACTTCACTTGTAACACTTAGGCTCAAATCTTGCTGAAAGCAATCCCCCTTGGCTGGTGATCTATAAGTACCACCATAAGTCCTCACGAAGGCTTTTGGCATACCCTGACCGTGGAATGGGGACTCTCCCATTTGTCTAAACTTTTCTTCACTAAAAAAGAGACCTAAGAGTGAGAAAAGTATAACATCCAGAAAGGTTTGTGGATATCCTAACAAAGCAAATTATTTGGGTAGACAGTACCACTCAAACTAGGAATGGTAACTAGAATAGTGATGAAAGCAGGAATGCATACCTGAGACAGATTGTCGAGCAGAACTTGGACGCCGCTGTCGGGCTAATGCTTGCACAATAGCATCCTCAACCTTAGAAAACAACCAAAAAGAGAAAGAAAAAACAATGGTATTGGTTATGTATGGCAACTTTTTATTGGGAATCCTAAGCAGCAAATACAATGACATTTAAACAAAATCACAAAAAACATTTTTTGGATAAAATAAGAATATTATTAAGAAGAGAAGAATGACAAAATCACAAAAAACTTAAGTGGATGAATTATGAAAATATGCGGCAAAGCAACATTAGGAAAACAATAAAACCAATGCATTTGAAGAAAACCTTTAAAGAAGCAAGCTCTTTCAGTCCCATTTCAACTGAAAGCATACTTTCGATATTTCCTTCTCCAGTAAGATCATTCAACTCTGGAACAAGTTTGCTCCTCTTCTCTGGTGCATCATCACCTGCTTAAAAATCATTACAATTATGTCTGGAAAAACCATAGGTCCATGTAACAGAATAGTGAAAATCATCACTCTAAGAAAGAATATAACATAAAGCAGGCAAACTAATATATACTGAACAGTCCAAATCTTTTTTTCATGCCTTTTTCCCAGCATTCCTCCTTAGCTTTTTGTCCTGCAGAAACAACAACCTCAAAAGGAAGAGGGGCTAACGATGACCAAAGTTCATACTTGGAAACTGCAACATCTGCACAGATGCCTATAATCCATGGCTAATGTTACACAAGATAGAAGATAGCAGCAAGTGAACAATGAAATTATTCACTTGTGAAAATCAGCTAAATTCAAACTAGAATACTAGATAAACACCCAAAACATATTATATATGCATACTGTCAAACAAAATTAAAATACTGATAATTAAAAGCTATGATAGTGTACAGTGGTGCTGCCAAGAGATGCCCTTACCCTACCACAACAAGCAAAACAAAGAGGAAGATAAACCACCAACTACTTAGCTTTGTTTATTTTGCAGCTAAATCCCAATAAATAAGCAAGCAGAATATAAATACACGCTTTTGTTTTACTTTAATGCAAAAACGCGTAAACAGCAAGTCCTTTTCCATTAGGTGGAGTCGTGGGGCCAGCTATATACATCAAATGACACCATTGTGTCCTTTAATAAAAGATGTGGCAGCTATTGCTCATTTAATACTGAACTCAAGTTGTATAATGCATAGCTTATAGGCAATGACCTAGCATTAACATGACCATAATGTTTATCAATGTCATAAAGATTCAATAAAGTTTTACATTCATATTGTTTATCAATGTCATAAAGATTCAAAAAAGTTTTACATTGGTTGCCGACTGCCTAGCACGACCCTACTATATTATTCGGGCTTGAGACTGGCTATGTAAAGATTACAATAAGGCACAATATGGGCAGAGTTACAAACATGCATGCATAAACAACAATAACAATAATCGAGCCTTGTCTCACTAGGTGAAATCAACATACATTAGGTAACACCAAAGTATCCTATCGTAAACCATAACAACAGTCAAACTATAAAAATCTCCTAACATGCATAAACAGTGAATACAATTAAAAATGATAATAAAAAGCTCCGAGAGCTCATTCAAGTTCTGTCCAAAGTGATTAACATATTGAACAAGTGATATTAAAATGATTTGTTAGTCATGTTAGGAAGAGATGCCATAACCCACATCCCCAAAACAAGAGAAAAATAAAGCTAAACCAAACAGTAGCTTACCATATTTTGCGGCTAAACCCCAATACCGAGCAAGCCAACACCTCTTAAGAACAACTTCCTCCTGAAAAGATGAAAATTTATATAATGAGTTTTCCAAACAACTAACATATCCCAATGGACTCCTGCAACTGGGGAAGTACATACCATTTCTTTCTGAGTTAATATCATTCTTTGTGTCATTGATCGAAGAGCTTTCACTTCAGATTCAGCTCCATTTAGCTGTCTCACTGCAGCTGCAGTTTCAACTTTTGCATTCTATTGGAGAGGAAACAATTTAAACATATGACAGCAACAGAAGAATAGTTCTTAGAAAGCAATCTAATATATATATATATATATATATATATATATATATATATGCACCTCAACTGCAGCCTGCAGAGATGTGATTTCCTTATCAACTCCATCCTTAGAGTCTTTGGCATGTTTAAGTGCAGCCTGTGAAATATAAAGTTTTCTTGGAGGCATTTTTCACAAAGGGATTAAACAAGAAATGGCACATGCTACTATTTTGGTGAACAATAGCTCCATTTTCTGTACAGATAATATACACATCTACTGTTCGAGTTATTTCCACATTACCTCTCTTTGACGCAATGCTGCTTCCTTTCTACAATACAGTAATATGGGGGAGTCATACATACTACCAAGTGAAGGAAAATCCATTTGCAACAGTATAAACTTCAATTCATTCACCTGCTCAAGAGTTTAGCTTCCAAAGATACACCTTCTCCGAGGGAAGCAACCTGCAGGCTCAGACATAAAAAGAAAGATTAAACACTGCAAATGCAAACTTGCCTCAAAAGCACACACACATACAACAAAAACAGGATGAAAATATTATTAATCGCAAACAGTGCATTAAGCCTGCAAATAACAGACTCCTGTTCTTTTGTCAACAGAGAACAAGCAGATAATCATTCAGAAAACCACAGTCAGTTACCGGAAACTACAATACTGTATACCAAGAAAGAAAAAAAGCAAGTACCTGCTTCTCAAGCTCCCTAACTCTGGCCTCTGCTTCCTTGCATCTCTCTTCCTCAAGTCTGAGCTGTGTGTTTCAGTTTTAACTGGGGTTAGTACTTTCACCATGAGGAGAGAAAAAAGAAGATCATATTACCTTGTCAAGAATGCTTTCGTTCTCTTCCTGGAGCATGTCAACCTGCAGAGAGAGCAGAAATTTATTTCAACCTCAATTCTTAACATATCAATAGTGTTCTATGGAAACATGCATCGAAGATGTGGTACGAGAAGCAACTAACCTCATCACGAAGTGCAGAAGCATCATGGTGGCCTCCTGAATCTTTTGGTTGAACAAGTCCAGAGTTAAAAGGAAATCTGCAAATTTTCCATTAAACGAGTTACATGAAAATGTAAATGAACTCCAAAATTGTGATTGTGATTGTGATTGTATTCTAACTCTAAGGGTGTGTTTGGCTGGGGAGAAAAAATAGGGGTGAAAATTTCATCAATGAGCTCTATGTGTAATTTATGGAGCTCATGCATGAAATTTTCACCCGCAACCAAACACACCCTAAGGAATGGTTGCAGTTTACATATAAAATATTCAAACCCAATTAAGGAAGGCGTGCATTTTATTAAAAATAGCAATAAGCCTTGTAAAGCAGAGGGCACATGAACATGATGTGATAAATGAAGTGCGCGAACAAGGGAAAAGTGGATGATTAGGGTGGAATGACTGAGAGTGACAATCAGTTTACCTTTTATCATTGGGCTTATTGGAACGAATGGGAGGGTCAAGTGGAATTGGAGCTGGAGCTGGAGCTTGAGGCGGAGTGGGAGTCCTGAGGCTGAGCGGTGGTCTATTAGTATTTGTAACAGGTGGTGCTGGAGCTGGACGAAGATACGGTGCCGGTGCTTCTTCTACAAGGTTCCGAGCTAACTAATTAAGTTAGCAAGTCACAACATTCAAGAATCCAAGTTAGTTAGTTAGTCAGTCAGTTAGAGCCAGAGTAAATATGGAGTGAAAGGAGGAAAAGTAAAGAAGAGGGCACCACAGGAGACGGAGATCTACGGGTGCGGGTGCTGGAGGTGGAGGTAGAGGAGGAGGTAGATTTGATGGCATTCCTGGAGAGAGAGAGAGGTGGAGGCGCAGTGTAGCGAAATCCTAGATCGTCGTCGTCGTCGTCGTCGTCGTCGGCAGTCTGGGAAGCCATGACCTGGGCGAGGCGCTGAGCGGCAGCCTTGGCAGCAACATTCTGAGTCCTCTTGATGGTTGAAATTCCATTTCCAGCGAGGGTGAGGGAAGAGGACCGAGCATGCCCACCACCATTACGTGAAGAAAGTGAGGAGATCCCATTCCCACTCCCAGATTCACTGCTCCAATGCCGGATAGAAACCGGGCTCTCGCTTCCTTTCCGCTCCATCACCATATGCCCAATGCTTTTGCTTCTGCTACCGCTTCCTTCCTTCCCACGGCCCCAGCCTCAGCCTTGCCTAGATCCAATCAACAAACTACACCACACAACCCATTCTTGTGTTCATCCAAATCTCAAAATCTTCCCAGCTCAGCCTTTACTTTCCCTTTTGCTCATTACTCATTGCTCATTACGATAGTGACTCACTTAAGTGTTGCAGTTGCTCCAGTAATTAATGACTCGGGAAATATTTGCATGCTCTGGAGGATCGTGGGGCAGTATTTCTGAACCAACGATATAAATATATTTTATATAAAATTTATTATTAATATATAATTTTATAAAAATATATTTATATAAATGATTAGAAGTACAATCATATAGTATTTACATATCATATAAAAATTTCTCTTACTAACTGTGTCTATGACTACGCTGCGTGAGTCATGACCCTTCGCCTTTTTTCTTTTTATACGGCGGAAGAGGCGATAAAGCCAGTTTATTCATTAAAAGTAGGTGGATTGAATTTGAAAAATAATAATTTATATATAAATTAATTTATTTTTAATTTAATCTATTTAAATTGTGGGTTAAATGAATCTGCATAAGTAAAAAAGTTGATTTATTTATTTATTTTTTTATTATTTTTTAGAAAATAATATATAAATTTAAGATATAAAAATATAATATAATAATTAAATTTAGAATATTTTTATTTTTTAATAAAATTAAGAATTTTTACTTTTTTAATTAAAATTAATTTTTTAAAATCTAAAAAGTAAAAAAAAAAATTAAATGAATTGGCCCATTTAAATTATGGACTCATCTTAAATGAATTGAGCTAATTAAATATGATTCGCGAACTAAATAAGCTGATCCGTTTAACCTATTTATTTCGAAGGTTTAAATAGGTCCGCCCGCCCGATTGACACTCCTACCTACTATTGCCAAGCTAGAAATCTTACATTTCCTTTTTGTTTTTTTTTTTTCCTCTAATGAACCAAAAATTTAGCCAAAAATTATGTGCCAGACATGATATTATTGATAATTTTTAGATAAATTAGTGAATCCTACTACTATATTTACTTCAGCCATTATAATATATTTTATCAAAAATTTTGGATAAAATATTATGTCTATATAGCATTGTTTTTTTTTTTGTTAATGTATATTTAAGGGAAAAAAATACTTTATTTCCTAAATTATAAGTTTTGTGTATTTTAACTTTAACATTTTAAAAAGGTATAAAAATTCTCTAAAGTTTTTTAAATGTATAATTTAGTCAAAATAAATATACTATATCCCTCAAACTTATAATCGTGTACAGATCAATCCCTTGAATTTTTCTAAATATGTAATCCAATACCCTAAATTTTATTGAATATGTATTATTTTTGTTAATAATTAATAAAAAAATTAATAGAAGAATCGATTTGCACATTCAAAAAAAAGGTCAAGGGATCAATTTGTTCTTTTTTAAAATACAAAGAATAAAATACATATGACATATAATTTAGAGAGAAAAAGTATTTTTTTTCACTATATTTGATAACAAACCATTTTTTTCCTTGAAAATTTCACTCTAATTACTTAATACTCTAATTTAATTTGAGTTAACATATTATGAAAATAAAGTTCTCTATTATTGATTTATTTTTATTTATAAAATTTGAACTATAGATTTTATTTATAAAAAAAATAAATATTAAATCATATATATATTTCTTTTCCACATAAAATATAGAAAAGTGTGAGGCATTAAGGCAATGAAAGATGTAAAAGTGGTTGATCGCAATTGTTTGTGAGCTCAAGTAAATTTTATTTATAGTGTCAATAGTCAATTATTCAAATATTAAAATCTTCACTTGAAGAACAACTTTACATAACTATCATAATGTGTGCGTTAGGTAACTCGGTGGGATGGGTCAAGATCGACTTTGAAGGCCTAATAGCGATTGTGTGGCATTTTTATGTTATTTAATTATCTACTATTAGAATCAATTCTTATCTTTAAAAAAAATTGATTTTGAGAAAAATAAAATTTTTTTATTTTATATCATAATCACTTTTAAAAAAATTATCAAATATAAATTATTTTACCTCAAAATTAATTCTAATAAAATTAATTATATCTAAAATCAATTCTACAAAAACGAAATCAAATACACTAATACTTGATTGTTTTTCCCAAACTGAAAAAGTAGAGCTTATGACTCGACATAACTATCCTATTTGCATACGAACACTTAAACACGAACAATTTTCTCGATTAAGATTCGAATTAATAGTTCACTAGTACTGGTAGACCAGGCCTCAATTAGCAATTATTATATTTTAATAAAAAATTATTTTTAATAAAATAATTATAGAAAAATATTAATAAACCCGTGTATTAAAGTAAGAAAAAAATGTCACAATGAAACGGAAGTATTAACATAATAACTTATATTTCTTTGGTGGCAACGTGTCTTCGTGTTACGTAGCTTCACTTATGATGGGTAGTTATGTTAGTCCCAACTTAAAAAAAAAAAAAAATCTAAAATAATTGGCTTAAAATTAATATTTAATTGATATATATTAATAATATAAAATATTTTTATATTATTAATTAATAAAAATAAAATAAATAAAAAATTATAATAAAAAATATACTCCTCATATGATTGATAATTATAAATTTTTTATTATAATAAATAATTATTTATATAAATTAATATTTTTTATTATTTCTATGGAACGATAATATAATATTATTTTATATTTTTTGTATATTTAAATTAAAATTTCAAAGTAATTGCAAAACCTAAACTTGTTATCTGCTTGTACTTGAATTTGTTTTCTCTCGACCTTGTAGTCACCCCCGACGTTGTCGATCTCATTGACCCATAGCAGATCCGCTCTGCGAGTGGATTGCAGATCCACATCCATCGCAGCCACTTGTTGAAGGGGTGGCACTGGTTTAACACACAATCTTCACTTAAACCAACAACGTATTCCTGCTATCTCACCATCCTATTCACCCCATCAACGTCTTACACGTAAGAGGCTAAGACAGTAGACAAAGACCGTTCATCGATCGCCTGTTGCCCTCTTACTACTCTTTGGGCAGCGTGTCGTTGCTTCCCCACATTCTATCCTCCTCTAACCTCTTCCACACATCTTTACGTTCTTCCATTTTCAATGTCCATCACATCGTGTACATGTCCTTTTTTTTTTTTATTTCTCAGAAAATAGGAACACCAAGGGTGGACCTGCTGAAGGTGGTGTAGTAGTGCTCCAAGAACCAAGCTGCTGCTGGCAGTGTACTAGCCCATCCCCGGGCAAGAAAGACCTAGGGATTTAACAGCAAATATTGATACTTTCAATATTTTAAATTAATTTCTCAGCAACTAACCATAATTTCAATAACAGCCATCGGACTTAAAATAAATTGGATCCAACAGATGAGAGCATTCATAATGTATCAATTTTTATTTGGGACTAATGAAACTCTCAGACGTTGGAGGACCAATGTACCCCGCACCATATTTCTTTGCTGGCAAGGTCTATTTTAAGTCTTCACACGAAAGATAGCTGGGAACAGTTGGTACGAACTAAGCGTAAATAATGTGTATATTGAGACTCTGAAAATCAATTAGCGATCAGTTGATCAACATTATATAATCATGATTTTAATTTCTCAACGTGCCATAAGCAGCAATAGAACTATAGAAGCAGGCAAATCTCTTATTATTACTGCAGTAGTGCAAAGATTTATAATAATTGTCCTCAAATAGCTGTATTCCAAAAATATTTAGCAACAACCAAATCATCTCACTCCAACATAGTCACAGCTTCGAAAAAACTGGCTTCCGTTTCTGCAGTTGTGCCGCCACCGCTTCACTTAAGTCATTGGATAACAATCTGGTAGAATTCATCGTTGCAACATAGTCCAATCCCTGATCCACAGTTAAGTCCCTACTTTTAAGCAACACTGTTTTTGTCCCGATGATTGCAAGGGGAGACTTGGTAGCAATTGCTGTCAAGTATCAAAATCACTACATCAGAAATAATGACAAGTTGATGTACAAAGAGAAGCAGAGGGTTGAATTGAGAGGAACGGAACGGAACGGGCGCAGAACTGCTCAGGGATGACACATGAGCAATGAAGGCAAATTTATCTGGGAGTGCCCATTGCACACTACACATGTCATGAATAAAAGATTAAGTGATACCAATAAAAATTTAGGTGAGTCACTCACTTCACTTGTGTAGTGTAGGTATAGACTAATGAAGTATCAATAATTGTATGCGCAACAGCGTGCTAGCTACATATATATACTTGTGATTCTGACTAAAATGAATTGTACAAAGCCACCCACGTCTTGAGCGACAACACCGGCAAGCTAGCAAACCTGATGTAGCATTTAGAATGAATTCCAATTCCATACAGCAACCAATTGCACTGTAAGCTAAACTAATTAACAAACTAAATAGAACAAAAAGAATAGAATGTAATCAAACTCAAACTGACTGTATGTAGAGGATCAATAAAATAAATATCCATCAGCGACAATAGAATAGAGGACCTATTTATTTATTTATTTATTTTAATAATGGAAAGAGAGAAGAGTGAGTGTGAATGTGAGGGTATATGAATGGAATGGCACGAAATGAAATGGAATCCAAGAGCACCGACTGACCCTGAGCGACATCCCAGACAGCCTGATCGAGGTCATGTTTGGAAGGAAAAGCGCGAGAAACGAGACCCAACTCCTTAGCTTCCAAACCGGAAAACCTGCGAGCCGTCAAGGCCAACTCCATGGCGTTGCCGTATCCGACAATACTGGGTAGCCTCTGAAGAGTGCCGAGATCAGCGGCCAGAGCCAAATCCACCTCCTTCACCGAAAAGAAGGCGTCCTTCGTGCAAAACCTTATGTCACAGGCGGTCACGATATCAACTCCACCACCGATGCAAGCCCCGTGAATACTAGCAATCACGGGTTTCCGGCAGCGCTCCAGGGCCGTCACGGACTCTTGCATAGCGAGGATCTCTCGCCGGAGACTCTCGCCGGCGCCGGCATCCTGGGACTGGGAGACAGATTTTAAAAGGGAGAGGTCGATGCCGGAACAGAAGTGGTCGCCAGAACCAGATAACACGATCACGTTTACGTCCCGGTTGTGGTCCAGCGCATACAGGGCTTTCGGAAACTCACAGAAGAAATCATGCGTCAGAGCGTTGCGTTGTCTCGGACGATTAAAGAAAAGGTAGAACACGCCCAATTTTGGGTTCTTCTGCACTATTTCTAGGGTTTTGTATTTCTCCTCCCCCATGGAATGACCTGCCCTAGTGTTCTCTTCCACGACTCCAAACACACATTTTCATCTTCATTTCAGTTTTAAAGTTTGGTGAGTGCTATGGTAACATGCCACAAGTGTATATTTTGAGTATTTTTGTGTTGAATGGTGAATATTATGATATATTTTATGGTAAGATTATGAGGTATATTAATGTATTAATTATTTATAATATATTATAATAATATATAATTTTAAAAAAATTTAAAAATATAATTAAATATATTTTAAAAATTAATTATTATATATTGATAATATAAAATTATATTGATAATATAAAATAATTTTATATTATCAATATAATTAAAAAATTTTATCAGTATAATTTTAATTATTATATATTGACAGTATAAAATTATATTGATAGTACAAAATAATTTTACATTATTAGTATAATCAAAAAATAAAAAAATTTTATCAATATAATTTTACGGTACTGCCAGTATAATTTTACACTGTCAATGTATGATAATTAAAATTATACTGATAAAATTTTTTGATTATACTGATAGTATAAAATTATTTTATACTATCAATATAATTTTATACTGTCAGTATATGATAATTAATTTTTAAAATATATTTAATTATATTTTTAAATTTTCTTAAAATTAGATATTATTATAATACATTATAAGTAATTAGTGTATTAATGCACCTCACAATCTCACCATAAGACATGTTACGATCCTCACCATTCAACATAAAAATACACAAAATATACACTTATAATATGATACCAGAGAATTCACCTTATTAAAGTTTAAACAAAGAAATTACGGCTAGCATCCACGTCATAAAGAAAAGAGTCAAATACATTTAACTCTATTAAAGTAATAAGAAATATCACTTCATCCCAATTTATTAAAAGTGGGCTTAAATAGTTTTTTTAGGGGGAAAAAAATACACTTTTTGATTTTTTTTTTAAAAAAAGTATTTTTATAAATTTTAGAAAATTTATTTGGATACAATTTAAAAAAAATACTTATAAAAAAAATCAATTTAAATTTTATTTTAAAGTTAGCATTACCTAGCTTAAAAAAGAAGATAGAAACAAAAAATTAATTTTGAGTGCATTTATTTGTACTTCTTTAACATAATAAATATTTTTTTCCCAATTTTTTTTAAAAAATTACTTATAAAATTCTTAATATTTTTTGTGGTTATGGAAAAAAAAAAAGTAAAATAAAAGTAGTTTTCTATTTCTTAAAAGCTATAGAGATCTACTTCTCTTAAAAGAATAATCAATATAAGAGATAATTTTATTTTTTAAATTTAAGAATTACTATTTTTTCACTCTATTATAATTATATTCTTAAAATTTTTTAAAAATTCCACTTTTTTTTCACTTTTGTTCTTATTCTATTATAATTTGAAAAAATACATCCCTTAAAATTTTAAGCAAACAAACTTTTTATTAACAAAGACTTTTGCTTCTACATTTTTTAGAAGTTGAGTATTACTAATTTTTTAAAATTGGTAAATTAATTTTTTTTACAAGTTTTTTGCCTAAAGTTGTATTTAAGTACATTTAAAAACATATAAAAAGCAAATTTTTTTTAAAAAAATTCTTTTTGCTATAAAAATCAATCCAAATACATTTTTAATTGATTGGGATGGAGTGTATATTTTATAAATAAATGAGATGAAATATTATTTTTTAATATCTCAAGGGTGTTAAATATATTTTACTTTAAAAAAAAAAAGAAAGAAATTATTGCAAGTGAAATCGTGAAAATGAAATCAAATCAAATAAAACAAAAATAGAAAAAAGGCCTTACCGAGAGTCGAACACAGGTCGCTGGATTCAAAGTCCAGAGTGCCAACCACTACACCATAGAGCCGCCTGCGAAGTCAGGATGTATTATCTAATACTTGATGGGATGTACCAGCCCAAAACCAAAGATGTAACTGTGAACCGAACCGCACCAAACCAAACCACATTATATAACCGATTTTTCCTTTTTTACTAAACCGATCAGTATGCTGAACTGGTATTTTGGAGTAGTTCATTAACTTGAACCACTTATAAATTCAATTCAGTCCCCGGCTAGAACTGTATACGAAACTGTTGTGCTATGCTCTTCTTGGAACGTAGACGTCTCGGTTGTGAAAAACTAGTTCTTTTTTTTTTTTTTTTTTCAACTTTTGAGTCTAGTGGTGAGACTTACCAATGGCACCGTAAAAGACTCATGGTTTTACATGCTACTAGTACAGTAACTTGTGCAATGTACGGAAATGATAAAAAATTAAAAATTTAAAAAAATGAATTTTCAATAGATTTAAGCAGGAATAATAAGTATTGTTTATTATTTTATATTCAATATAAATTGATAATAATTATAAAGTGCATATATTATTACCTATATAATATACGTGTTTGATATCACATATGTTTAATATCATCCATTTGAAATGCAATATTAGTAAGAATATCATTCTATGGCTATTTACTTTTGGCATTCAAGCATCATTTTTTTAAATAATATGAACTTGTAGCATAAGTTATAAATACCTTATAAAATTGTTCATTAGTTGCTTTTCAACTTAATAAATCCATATTATTTTTATTAGTCAAAATATACACAACATTGCTTATTAAAGGTTAAAGTTAGAAACATTATTCGATATAAGATTTAAACTATATCAACATAATTTATTAATAAAAATTTAATATAAATTGATAATCATTATAATATATGTAGATCATTATGTGTGATAATATACATGTTAAGTATTTTCCGTGTAAAGTATATATTTGATATTACCCGTTTGAGGTATTAATATTAACCAAAAAATAATTTTATGATTTTTTTTTGTCATGGAGGCATCATTAATTTAAATAAGACTTTAATATAAATTTATAGCATAAGTTGTAAAGATCTTATAAAATCACTCATTTCTTGCATGCTTTTTCAAGCCATTAAATTCATGATATTTTTATCTATCAAAAAGTAAATAATATATGACATATTAAAAGTTAAAGTATCTAATATGATAGATATAGTTATAGGATATAGATTTATGATTGGAGTATTCTAGGATTAATGTACTTATATAAATTGCTTATATTTTCTAATCAAAGTTAAAAAAATAATTTATTATAAGAATAAAAATATTTTAACATAATATAATAAAATAAATTTAATATAAATTGATGAGAGTTATAATTAGGTAAATAAATCATTACCCTATAATGTACATATTTAGTATCTCTTGTGTAAAATATATATTTGGTACATCTGTTTGAAGTAAATAATTACTTTTGTCATGCGAGTATCATTATCTAAAATTATATGAACTTTAAGTTATAACATAAATTATAAAGACTTTATAAAATTGCTTATCCCTACTTCTTTTAACCATTAAATCTATGTTTATTTTATTAATAAAAAAATAGATAACATCGCTTATTAAAACTTGAGTATCTAATTTAATAGATATTTTGGTAAGATATAGACTTGCAATTTAAGTGTTGCAATATAAAAATTAATAATTAATAATAATTTAAATTTTTAATACTTCTTTATCAAAGTTAAAAAAAATTATTATGAGATAAAAATTTATCTAAATGTAATATATTAATTTAAATGTAGTATAAATTGATAACACTTGTAGGATAAGTAAATAATTATCTATGTAATATGTATATATTTGGTATCTCCCGTGCAATATATATATTTTACATTGTTAATTCAAATTAAAAAGCAACAAAGAAAGTTGCATTATGCATTAAGAAGCTGAAAAATCTTATGCAAGTATCCAAAAATTGATAAAAGAAGTTACATGATAAGGCATAGAGCTATTAATCAAGGAGTACAAAGTTGATATAAGACTGAAATGAAAGAGGATTTGAGTAATCAATATTGTTCAAAATGGTTGTAGCCGAACAATTATTTGTGTCAATAAAAGATGTTCAATCATTTTTTTTCATCATGCTGTAGAAAAATATGTGAATGTTAGTTAAAGCATGCAAGTCACATGAATTAAATTGAAATAAGCTTAATATCAAAATGAATGCTAGCCTATAAAAGAGTTTCGATAGTATGAGCACCCCAAAAGTTTCTCATCATTGTTCTTTACCTGATATCTTGCAATACAATTCTACTTATTCTTTATATGATCTATTACAATATCATCCGACCAACATAACCATTCATATCCCTCCCATCTAATTCATACTACAGTGAAGTGAAATTGTTCTTGTGTATATAAATGGCAATAACCAAGGATTTCTCATCTCATGCCAACAACATCACGACAAATAATGGGTTCTCATGGAATAAATGCCGGACAATCTAGGCATGCCCATAACAGCCTACAATTGGGATCATCAATCAACGTCACATACAACATACATATGATGCGTTTAGTCATTATCGATTAAATTCAACCAAGTCTCAGCAAAAAAACTTGCTACCCTTGATCAATGTATTTGCCCCTCATCTTATTTCTAATCCCCATATCTCAATGTACTCCAAAATAATTAGAGGTTCTGACACTATTCTTGGTATCTATTAATTACGTCCATATTTCATTTTCTATGTTGTCTAGTATGAAGATCATATACCATCAACATCACACACAAAGGAATCTAGTTTTACTCTCCCTTTTATACACTTCCATTACCATAGGAGCATGCAGGGTAGGAAAAAAAAAGCTAATGAGTGGCTAATAATATTTAGCATTCCATTACTTGGGGAATAAATAAAAAACTTAATTATTAGACATCACTAAGTACAATTTACGTAGAGAATATTAAAGTCGTCTTTCCATTGCGTTCAGCACTTGAAAAAATCACCTGGGTCTTCCTCCCCATGCCACATGGAAGTAACGATTGCAAGGATGAATCCCAAAAACTGCAACACAATGAGAAAACAAATTATTCAATAAACCAATGCACTTCTTCCAGATATTATAAAGTATATGGTATGCATCTATCAAACTTTCAAGATTAAAACTTTAATGGAATAAAAAATAAAATTGATAAAAGAATTTAATCACCACATGATGATAAAAAAATACCCCAATGCTTGAACATTAACAAACTCCTTTTGTAGACAAAAATAACAAAAATATTAAAACTTTAGTGGAATGAATAAAATGCAATGTAGAAAAAATAATGAGATAACTAACATGAGAAACATTACCCAGACTTCTACTCCCATGAACTGTACTTTGCAAGATTCAAAAAAGATCAAACTTTATTTGACAGAACAACAAATATAACACAAAAAATACATCACAAAAGAAAAAAAACAAAGATCAAAGAAACTACATGCAAAAGAAAACCATAAACTCCTCATAAGAATAGTGTATCCAAGAGAAACAATGGAAATATAGAAGAAGATGAAGAATGAAACATAAATTTGTCAACCTTTTTTTTGGTGTGTAAATGGGGCTAAAGCCCAAGCAATAACAAACTAACAAATAAAACGGGGCAAAGAAACATCGCTAACATCCTTCACAAGGATTGGCTTAAAGCCAACAGGAGCCTCAAAATACACATGGAGACCCAAAGGCAAAGAGTGACCTGAAGAAGCTAAGTAATCAACCACTCTATTAGCTTCTTGATACACATGACTCACTTTCACCTCCCAATTCCTAGCCAAAAGTTGCTAAATCTTCTTAATAAGGGTTGCAAGTACTGTTTTGGAGCAAAGTAATTGCACTAGAAGAATCCATCTCCAACAACACATGACAAACTCAAGGGACCAAGCCAACTCAAGGGAATATAAAGCTTCCCACAACTCAGCAATAACCACAGGGCAAGTACCAATATTAGCGGCAAAAGCTCTAACCAAATGACTAGAAGAGTCACGGACAACCCCACCACAGGCAGCAACCTCCAACTGCCTGACTGAACCATCGTAATTAATTTTCATCCAAGGATCAGAAGGTAAAGTCCAACAAATGTATGCCAATTGGCTACTTGGCTGTAAAGAAATGTTGCCCAGCATAGATGTTGAAATACGATTCTTGTTGAAGAATAGCCAAAAACGCTGGAACAACTCCTCAGGGGAAGGGGTAGACCTCTAAAAAATTTCCTCATTTTGCAGGAGCCATAAAAATAAAGAGCAGAACCAATAGGTCTTTGTCACCAATTTATAAGCAACATTACACAAGCTAATAGGTCTGAAATGCTTAACCAACTTTGGATGATCAATCCTTGGAATAAGGGAAATAAAAGTTTGATTGATTTCACGCACCTCCTCCGGATTATTAAAAATCCTACCCTTCACAATAAAGGCCCATAAAGAAATTTCTCACCATTCCTTTAAGGGACTTAGCATCATGAATCCAATTGTTAAAGTCATCCTTCAAAGCCAAAATACGGTCCTTCTTCGCCTAGCCAATGTAGAAAGATGAAAATATATAGTATTTCGATCACCCATGGAAATCCAATTACATCTAGATTTCTGGACCCACAGTTTCCTCTTCAAAAAGCACCTTTTCATATTCAAAGCAAAGTTCCTGTTGCAGATTATCAAGATATGGATTAGCCTCATCCAATAAGCTCCTTTGAATGCCATGAAGCTTGTTAATAAGTCTATGCTTGCGCCTTAGAATATTACCAAACACTTTGTGATTCCAAATTGAGACCACCTGAGTAAAATTAGAAATATTCTTTTTCCAATGCATAGAATTGTTCCAATTAGTAATGACCAACTGTTCAAAATCAGAATGAGACAACCAAGCAACCAAAAAGTTGAAAGGTTTGGGACTTCTAGAAACAAAAATATCTCCTGCTCTAATCCAAGGCAATGATCAGAATTAAAATTAGGAAGATGAACAACTCCCACATCATGAAAAGATAAAGTCCAATCTTGATTAATAAGAGCACGATCCAAACATTCTCGCAAAGAATTTTTGCGCCAAGTAAAGCTAGGCCCCTAAAAACCAACATCAAATAGATTACAATTTAACATGCAATCTCTAAAAAGATGACAATTGTGGTGACTAGATGAAGACCTTTTCACTTCATGATCAAACATTACCACATTAAAATCACCCAAAACACACCAAGGACCCCTCATTGAAGAAGCTACAGTTTGCAAACCTTCCCAAAGAGCAGAATGAAGAGAAGTTTGCGAGCGGCCATAACAAGAAGTAAGATACTAAAGAACCCCACCATGAGAAGAAACAGACATATGAATGTATTGAGAGTCATCACTCAACAAAGTAACATCCCATATAGAAGCATCCCATAAGACCCAAATACCTCCTGCAAAACCATTGGCTTCAACTTTGTAGCAACCATCAAAAGGTTAGGTCAGCTACACACCACAAATAACAAAGAGATGAAATCAAGAGTTGTGTTTTCCATAGGACTATAGGAAGACAATCAAATAATCAGGAAAGGGTTCATAAGGAGAAAAGTTTTCCAAATGCAAATGAGAGGAAAAAAAATCCATTGGCTAGTACTATATAAAAGATCTATAAAAGGTAAATAGTAAATCTTCCTTAATAAGCTTGGGAAAGTCTTTTCTCGTAAGCTATGCATTTCAATTTTTCTGAAGGTTCTTCAAAGGAATTAGAATCAATGTGAAAAAATTGTATTTTATGGGATTGGATGAGGAGTAAATTCTATTGTCAATTTTAATTTTTAAATTTATTTTAAATTTTAAATTATGATTAGTTAAAAATGGTGGTTGAAACACACAATTGGTGGATAAGGTGATTGAAAGTTGTGATTGGTAAATAAAGAGGTTAAACATGATTGGTAGATAGAGAGGCTGAAATTTTACTTTTAAAATTTGTTTTGAATTTTAACTTATGATTAGCTAAAAAGGGTGGCTGAAACACATGATTGGTGGATAAAGTGATTGAAAGTTGTGATTAATAGATAAATAGGATGAATGTGATTGATAGATAAAAAGGCTGAAATTTTAATTTTAAAATTATTTTAAATTTTAAATTATGATTGGCTAAAAAAGGTGGTTGAAACACATGATTGGTGGATGAGGTGATTAAAAGTTATACTTGGTAGATAAGGAGACTGAATGTGATTGGTTGAATTGCATTTTCATTCATGAAATTAATAAAATGAAAATAATCAAAAAATTTTGGAAAAGACAAAGCGTCTCAAGGAAGCATAATCTTTATGATATGCATGCATCGAAAAAATACAAAATAAAAAGCAAGTAAATCTTGATTGGTTGGAATAGGTGGCCAAAAAATTGGAAGGAAACCCATTTCTTCTCCTAAAAACACATCATCAATTTCACTATCTCATTAACCTCTTTTAGATATAAACTAGTGTTATTACCCGTTAAACGTTTAAAATGTTAAATACATGAATGTAATAAATTTATATAACAAATTGGATATTTCCCATGAATGCAAGGTACCAATTTTTCGAAAAAAAAGTAAAATTAAAATGGTTATCGATTAAACAAATCATTAAGTATTCTTAATAGCCAAAATATATATCCAATGAAATTTCAGACAAAGGTGAAAAAACAAAGCTTAACATGATAGCGATACAAAAAAACACAAATTGCAAGAGGGACCATTACGCATGGCCAATGAATTGGAGACAAGCATAGAAAATTATCTTCAATGACATGGAAAGCAATGTCAATAGATAAAACCAAGAATAAAGCATTGTTTGAGTAAGCTAACAATGCAAATCTGTAATTCATACTGTCATGACACAATATAGGCCGTGATCAGCGCTTAGAGAGCACGCTCCCTAGCAAGCCTTAGACATCAAGATTTCACAAAAATTGGGCAGAGTTTCCTTTGTATTTAGGTTATTTTCCATATACAAGTACTTATCCTGCAATTCAACAAGGACACACTTCCATCGGGAATCCAAGCATTCTCAGAATGCACCCCTCAACACACAGCACAATTTATAATCATACATATCACAATATATTTCCAAGTTCAATTCAGAATCAAATCCAACATAATTCATTCATCAAATTTAATATACAATAGTCAATCCAACTCAGTCTAAACAATCTCTAAAGATAACTTAACACACTAGCAAGGGTTGGATCCTGCTTGTAGTACTATGGAGCTACATACCAAGATTACAAACTAAAATAGAATACAAATTAAGGCCTTTACTATTGAGGGCTCACCAAAGATAGAAATCTAATGATGCCGAGCAGAAGGATCGGCTCCCAAGTCTAAACCTGTATCTGAAAAGAATAGAATAGCCACAGGGTGAATTTGTGAAACTCAGTGAGAGACAGGACACTTTTGAACCTCATGAGTCAATGAACATATAAGTGCAAAATGACTACATTTCAAATAAAGAAAATAGAGGAAATATCTAACAGTATAAACAGGCAAGATTCACACTTAGGTGGCTATTCCTTTGTGTGAATCCCGAAATCAGGCATACACCCCTCTTTGAGAGGCGGTGAAGTTCTGTTAGGCACCACACTATATGTATGGCCGTGTAATGTCCATCACGCACCACCTCCTTGGGTGGCCGTGTAACATCATAATCCAAGGTGCACCAAGGCTAACGTCTACTGCCGTTAGTAGACAGATCCTGTTATATACTTTCCTAACCTTTCATGTTCATAAACCATCAATTTCAAATAAGCATTCGATTTGTTTTCATCATCGACTCATGATTAGCGTTCTAGAAGTAAATAAACAATTATAATTCAAAACAGTAATAATTCAAAAGTATTCTATCTATTCACAGATCACCGGTCACAGGAAATCTTAATTCTTCAGAGCCATAAAGCTGGAGGGGACTCCCTTGGAATAATCTAACACCACAATACAACATTTGTATCAATTATTAATCACTAATAATCTCCATACCATAAGTTCTCTAATCTTACTACCCTAGGGTTTCAAGAATTCTTCTAACAATCAAGGAGTTGGAATTTCTTAGGAAAAAGAAACAGTAAGAGATAAGAATTACCATTAGAATTGGACGGAGGAGGGAATGGATAGAGAGGTGCTCTTCAACTTCAAATCCACCTAAGCAAGGATAAGAGAAGGAAGAATGGATTAAATGGATGATTTGTGTTTAAATGGAGTAAAGATTGTGTTGTTGTTGTTGATTTAGCTGGAAATGATGGAATGGGTGTAATAGTGTGAGGAATGGTGGAAGGAAAGGATTCTAGAGAGAAGGGAGAGAGTTTGAGTTAGAGAGAGAAAGAAAATTCGAAAATGAGGATGTGGGACATGTCTTCGTATATATATTGTATTGGCCTGTGGTAATCGATTACCACAGGCTGGTAATCGATTACCACGAACAAATAGCTAGCAATCGATTACCAAGTCCGGTAATCGATTACAATGCGAAAATTTTTAACCCGTGTGTATACAAAGAACCCTATAATCGATTACCAACCATACAGTAATTGATTACAACGTCCTAAAACTTGATTCCTTGCATCCCAAATGCCATCTAACACCTAAGGTAACCGACATCTACAAAAAAAAAAAATCAACTATAATCAGATCAAACACATAGATCAAACAGATTGATCATGGAAAAACTTGAAATTAAAATCAAGGGTGTTACACATATTGTAAAAAGTTTGAAGCTATAAAACATAAGCTCATTTAGATATTCATTCGAATACACATGAATGAAGTATATAAAAGACAAAATGGACTCCTTCCTTCAAAATATGGTGCACCAAGCAATAGCAAACTTCAGCTACATGAGAGGCTAGCATCTGGTTTTTCGCCAATTATCAATTCGATAGAAGCTGATATATCTCCTATTTCACATGACTATAACTGAATTATACTGCCACTTGTGGTCACATGTAGTGATTTGCACAAAGCCTGTTATCAACCATAAATAGTTTTATGAAAAAGTTAAGAAGAAATAAATGTGAACAATAACAACATATTTTTATATAGGTCAGATATAAATTTCAATTGTAGTAATATTTTCTTTTGTTACAACTTGAATATAAGAATTTCAGCATATGCATCTACCATGGTATGTTATGAATTATGTTTTAAGTAGTGCTTTTAGATCAATACTATTTTTTTAATCAGTCAATAATGTTAATGAGTAAAACATGCTCTTCATAATACCATTAGGATCAAAATTTTACCTAATCATGTCTACAATGTCTATAATATTTTAATTGGAAATTTAAAATCAAGAAAAGATGATGCTCAGTTGAATAAGGAGAATAATGCATATTGTAAAATTAAAACCCAAATTTCATGTGTTTACCCTTTCCAGCAAAACCTCTTCATCCATCTTCAATCAAACATTATTCCTGAGAACAATTGCACAAACATATATATATATATATATATATAAATATAATTATATTTATATATATATATATATATATATATATATATGTATATATGTATATATATATATATATGTATATATGTATATATATATATATATATATATATATATATGTATGTATGTATATATATATGTATGTATGTATGTATGTATACTTGAACAATGGGCTTTTTCATTTTTTATATGACATATGTGTGATTAAATTATTATCATGTGGGATATTTTTTAAATTTACGTAAATATGGTTTTAGGTTACATAATCCGCCCTCAAGCATGTAGTAAAACATTTTTTATTAATTTTTTTTGCTGCAAAAGCTGGAGCACATAGGGTCTACTACCTGCAAAAAGGTTGTCACTTTCCTACTTGAGCCATGGCAGAACGTAGAACAGATACTATAGTAACAGAATCTCTATCTGTGGCTACATTGTTGCAGGAATCCCTATGTGTGGTAGGGCAGAACTTGGAACACGAAATCTCTGTCCGTGGTCACATCGGCAAGCATCTCTACCCATGGAAGGGTGGAACTTGGAACCCAGAGCTTGGTCTTAGTCGAGCACATCTATTTCATATTGAACTTTAACATATTGAACTGTATGGCTCCGGGTTCCGGGTTCCACTTGTAGACAAAGATTCCGCTTTCCAAGTTCTGCCTTGCCATGCATAGGAATGCCTATAACAATATGACCGTGGACAAAGATTCCATTATTGTAGCATTTATTCCAGGTTTTATCGTGGCTCACATAGAAAAGTGGCAGCTTTTTTACAGTCGGTAGACTCCGCTTGTTCTAGCTTTTACAGACAAAGAAAGAAAATAATAAAAATGAATTATTACATGTTCCATGGCATATTGTCTAACATATTTAAATTTTTTTTTAATTTACATTCCTACAACAAAGGGCAAATTATCTCACAAAATTTTTCAGCCCTTCTCTGTGATAGATTGTCTCTAACTAAAACCATATTTCCATAATAAAATTTAAAACACCATATGATGGTTATAAATACACCTAAATCCCATATTCGAAAGCCATGTCAATCGCTTTGATTTGCAGTGTATGACTTGTCATGGAAAAGTAATAGCTGGTGTAGAAAGCTTATATTACCTAACAACAATACCATAACCTTTGAAGAAATACCTAAAAGCAAGCTGGATGAATAAACTGTCATTAAGTCAATACTATACAAAAGGCAATGATTGAATATTGAAATAATATAACTATGGTTCAATTACAATTCCTAAGATTTCAAGCAAACATACCTTAACATGTCAACTTCTCAAAGATTTCTCTATAAACAACATTAATAGTGTAGTTTTCTTGAAGTCCTTCATGATTCCGGAGAAGAACCTTCAAGTCTTTTTTACTTTTGACTCCTGAAAGGGCTACATACAATTGTCCATGTGTAAATATAGCCCTTGGTAAGTATAACCCAATAGAAGAAAAAGTTTGACCTTGGGACTTATTGATGGTCATAGCAAAAGAAACCACCAAAGGGAATTGTCTCCTTTGGAATTTAATAGGAAGAGCATCATTGCTTGGTACCATAGTCATTCTTGGAATCAAAGCAATTTGTCCAATCTTATTAGGTATGAGAATTTCGCATTCAAGTAGGGGTGTACAAAGGACGGATTGGGTTAGGCTAGACCCGAACTCGACCCTATTTTGCGATCGGGTCATTTCATTGGACCCAAACCCGACCTGATAACAACCCGATTAATGACCGTGTCAAACTGGGTCAACTTGGCATTTATATAACATATAAAGATTTAGACATTATATATAGTAAAATCATAAAATTCTATAAGCAAAACAAGATTCAAAGAATATTTTACAATATATATTTCAAAACAAATTATATCAAGATAAAAATTACATCATGTCATGTAAAATGTATTGATTGAAATATAAAAATATTATAATTTATCACTAATTTTTCTAAAAATTAAAACTTTAAAGAACTATTTAACTTCGGGCCAAGTTAGGCCAACTCGAAGCATGACCTGAACCTAGCCCAACAAGCTTGGGGCCGAGACGGGTTAGCAAGCGGGGTCGGGTTATGAACACTCCTACATTCAAGTACATGCTTTCCTAGCCATTTTATTCTCAACTATGTACCATTACAAAGGCCATTTGACTGGTCTAGGTTTCTAGGAAGCATTACTAGAACTCTTATCTTGAGAATAGGTTTATGTAGAGGCAAGCCAAAACAATTCATTCCATTCAACATCTCTAGACCAAAGGCATCTAATTCACTTTACAAATTACCTTCTTCCATGCGAATTGAGTATGAACTCAAATAAATTTTTTCATCCCGTAGAATCATAGACATTAAATAACTATTCACTTCATGCACAATTTCTAATGTAGGAGCTAGAGTTTGTCCTATCCTTGAAGTAATCCTTAGAGCTTATGTTCTCAATTATATTAGCATAAACAAAATTGATCAACTCATGGAATGCATTTTCAGGATCAAGGATTACTATATCAGCAAGCAGTTCAATCTTAGCTTCACCATCAATGTTGTCTCCAATAATCCAATCACTAACTTGCAATAACCACAGTCTAAACTGCTTGCTTTCTCTTTCATTTGAATTGTTTTGACCTACAAAAAGTCTCATATTCTTTAAAAGCTGCAAAACCTAACAATATTGCCATAAATAGGAAAAGTTAATAGTTGCACAAACTATATCTTGTGTAACATCTTACCAGATAAGATACTATGCTTAAGTCATAATATATTACCTGATAAGTTATTACGTGTAGTTATCTACTTTAATTTAACTTCTGATTCAATTTTAATTACTCATATGGAGTTAGTTGTTTATCTATTTATTTTCTTTTGGCTATAGAATAAACAATGGGATTATATTGCGACAGAAATAAATCGCGGAATCTACAGAAACTAACGAGCCATGTCATATATATACATGTACATAGATGTCTATTGCAAAGTTTGCCAAAAAGACATAAACAGTATAGGGCATAAAAAAAATGAGGCCGCTAGAACAAAATAAACCGACCTGTTGTTATGGAACGAAACCCTATAAGGTCCTCCAGGACATTTCATATGCTACCCCCATCCACTAACCATCTACCCATAGCCTAAACTGCCAAAAGAGGGCCACTTTGTACACCTCCTCTTGCTGCACTACGTAAGCTCCCTAAATGGATTCCGAGGAAAGGAATCCATTGGCCATGTCGGCATCTGCTAGGGCATCGCTGCCGCTGGATGCAGAAGACGATGATGATGAACTCACCGCCTCAGAAGGGTCCTCCTCCTAAGAAAATGAGATGGAGGGAGCCTGTGGAGGTGATGCCACCGGTGGTCTTTGCATTTATTCTTTGCTTTCTTCTTTGGAGGTGGTAAGGGATGTCCCATATAGAGTGGAATGACAATATAAGGTGCGGAGGGGTCAAAAAGTGGGTGAGTCAGTGGGATAGCAAAATCTCTACGAAAAAAAAAGTAGAAACGAAATTATATATATATATATAGTCTAAAAATAGGTCAAGGTGGATATGCAGGTCAGGGAACTCAATGTAGAGAATGCCGGTCGCTGCGTTTGCCATGATCTGAGAATGATGTGGAAACATACAATAGGGTGAGAAATAAAAATTTCTCAGTAGGAATCCTAATTCTATACACCTCTGTCATCGCTATCATTCCCAGTTATTTCGGGCCTTTCTTAATTTTAAATAGTAACATAGTGGCAATATTCAACTTAAATTCATATCATAGAAAATATAACTCGAAAAAAACTAAATTTTAAATTAGAGCAATGAAAATATAGCTAAACAAGCATGCCAATATAACCAAGACAGTAACCGTAAATAAATAGTAACATCGTGAGAAGTAAATAGGTAACTATAAAAAATTAGTTAGAAACTCTCAAACAGAGCATATAAATATATGAATTGGAAAATGCATTTTGTCCTTGAGAGCTTTCAACTTATATAACCTATATTTTCCACTCTTGGTCCCCTAGGAGTCTTTGGCCATATACTCCTAGGTAATAGTCTGCTTTTCAGGACCGAGCTCGTTCCTATACAGGATTGCCGGGTTTACTTTCCCCGACTTTTCCACTGATCTATTCCCCTTAAAATTATTCAGGGGCTGGCCCAAGTAATATGGAATCGTTTATAATTCTCATAATTTGTATACACAACTAGCATTATCTTGCTTAAGTATTATATGTTCATACATTTATCTCACATAGTTTATGAATTTTCTATCGAAATTTCGGCAACATAACAGATCGAGTTCGCTTTCCCATGAATAGTGCCAGCCTACCAGTAAAAACCAATCAAGCATTCAAATCAATATGGGACAACAAACTTATAACCACAATATCAATCATATGATGTGTCAAAATCAACAGGAATATCAACAGAGTTTTCTGCTCACTCTATCCCCTTCTGCCTAAGTTTTGTAAAATTCACCATTACTTCTATTCAACTCATTTAAACCTAAATTTTGGATATGTTATAGCTCAAGGTGTCTAGTTTTCAACCCTTTTAGTCCCATCTCATTTTGGTTTGTGTAGCTCAAGTTATTTGAATTTTACTCTAGTCTATTCTACTATTGGCTTGAATTGCACCCTTAAAAGTAAAAATTCACTAAAAATAAAAACCTAAGTCAAATCATACGAAACTTATACCAAATTAAAGTTAATAGAACAAAATTGTATTTTAAATAAGTTTCACCTCATTTACATAAGTATAACTCGAGATATAAGCCTTGTAAATAGACCCTTCTGGATTACCTTGTTCCAGTCCGATTTGGACTTAAGATAACTTCATCAATTTACTGGGAATAATTGGGAATGAATCTAACTCTGAAATTTTTATGGAATGTTCATCTGCATGTTAGCTTTCAACTGGCATTGGTGGCATTCAATTTGGAGTTTTGTAGGGTGAGTTATACCCTTCTCAACTCATACTGCCCAGAAAAGGGCCCAAAATTTCAGGCTAAACTTCAAAAATTCATAAATTACTTAATACTAATCCAATGGCCTTATATTTTATATAGTTGGAAATCCATAAATGTCTAGTTTCATGTAAAAATAAACCCATCAAGTTTTGATTGCTGGATTTCATTCCGTACAAGACGAACCTATGGATGTCATAGGGTTTTTCACCCAACATCACCTTGCTTCTTTCTATCTTCAAGTTCTTCCATTCCAACTTCAACCCAAATCATATCATACATACAAAATCAACCATAAATCATCATTTCTACTCAAGATAACATCAGAATCATGAAAGAAAGTAGAGCCCCAATCAGTTCCAATTCAAGAAAACACGAAGAGAAGTTGAAATTCCTACCTTTCCTAGGTGTGATTCTTGCTAGATTTGTGTTTTGAATTGAAGAAATCTTGATGTAGCTTGAAGAGTTGATGTAGATGGAGTGAAGATGAGTTGAGATGGAATAAAAATGATAAGGAACTAGCAGCTTATAGTGGCCAAAATTCTAAGGGAGAAGAAAGGAAATAATTGGAAACTTTTGAAGCAAGCTTGCATGTGATTGGTGGATTTGTGTTCCTTTCTCCAATTTGATTTGGCTGCCTTCTTGAAGGCCGATTGTGGTGCCACTTGTAAGGGTGTGTTGGCTAAATCTTTGCCATCCATCCTAGGGTTCTCACAGTATAGTTTCTATTGGTTCGATTTTGATAGTTTAAATTACCGAAATCTTACCGATTTCTTTTAAATCGGTAAATCGTTTTTAGAAAAATCTTATGAGATCTCCTATATTTCTAATCTAATTCCCTCAGTTCTAATCCTTCTAAATGATATTTAATTGGCTTTAAGTAAATGCTAAATCGAATTATAATTAATCCCAATCATTCGTTAAACCCGAACAACTTAATTAAAAATGATAAGATTTTTCGGACGTTACATCTTGCCTTGAACCCCTTGGTATGACTAGCAATATTTGTCTAAAATCACCTCCTAATACAACAACCATTCCACCAAAAGGCAAATTTGGGTTGTATGATGAATTATATTTGAGATTGTCCTTGAGGCATTTATCTAATGCTTCATAGCAATACTTGCTAACCATTGGCGCTTCATCCCAAATTATCAACTTTGTTTTATTTAGCAATGTTGCATGAAGGGTACCTTGCTTTACATTGCATAATGAATCTTCATTTATATTCAATAGTATTTTGAATCTTGAATTCCTTCCGTTTGGGAGAAGTAATGAAGTAATGCCACTCGAAGCTACATTCAAAACAATAGATAGAAGTTGCAAATGAAGACACAGTTTGCGAACTGATGAAGTAATAGAAGTTGCAAGGAATGGAAGATATCATGCAATTGAGAGGAATTATAACCCAGGCCCACAAACTGAAGTATCTTTATCCCTTGAAGCAATTTTCAACCACAATTAAGAAAAATAGCTATGAAGATAGTAGTAATGATTATTAAGATACATGTAAAGCTAATTAGAATTTACCAGCTGCATTCGGACTTAAATAATAATACAGCTAATTTAGAACATACACTACTTGATAAAGGTAGACTTACATGAAACCCAATGACAGATGATGTTGGAACTTACTACTCAAGCCTTCTTGTTTTAATGCATTGTCTAGCATTATCTTTTAGCTTCCACTTCCATCGTTAATCACATTACTTTAATTTGTTCATAGGTACATCTCCAATAATATAATATCACTACTAATTACTGCAAAAATATTGTACAACATCAATATTCTAAACTGTCTAGTCATCATGTCATGCGGATTTAATAGAATGTTTACCATTATAATAGACTTTCAATTTGGATAATTGAAATTCTTAAAGTCTACAGTACCTTATTTAGGATTAGTAGCAAATAGTTTTATTTTATTTTTTTAAGAAAAAATACAGTTTACCCCCTGAAGTATAATGTGCACTTTACCCCTTAATATTTTAAAATATGTAATTCGATACCCTAACGTTTCCAAATTCTGCAAATGAGATCTACTATTAACTCTGTTGTTAAATATCACCGTTATTGAAATTAGAAATAGGAAAAAGTATGAAATGTTGAGCTTCTTCGTGCCATTTCTGATTTCCGATTTACATGCTATTTTTGAGTTCAAAGTTCACATTATATGGCACCATGAAATGTTGAGCTTCTTTGTGATCATTTCCTATTTTCAATTTCAATGCTGTTTTTGAATTCAAAGTTCAAATTACACAACATCGTGAAATAAGTTTCTTTACGTCATTTTCGATTTTCTATTTAAGTGATGTTTTCGAGTTCAGAGTTCACACTTCGCATCATTTCCGATTTCCAATTTCAGCTTTTATCAAGATTCATTTTGTTAGAGACTTGCAACAATCATTCACCTTTACATTAGTTATGTTTATATTATAGCAAAGTATTAGTACAATAACATTTTATATATTCATAGATGCTTTTTTAATATAACTAGGTATAAGGGTGTGCAGTGCAGGTCAACTCACACTCAAGACCAGGCCGACCCGACCCATGTGCAAAAAAATCAGTTTGGGTCGGGTAATTGGGTAAAACCTAATTGACCCATCCAATATTCGGTTCGAGTAACGGGTTTCAAAATTAAACCCGTTACCCGACCCGAACCCGAACCCCAACTTCTTTTTTATATAAATAATGAATTTTCACTTATATATTAATATACAAAAATATAATTATAAATATTAACTCTTAGACTCGTTTTTTATATTAGTGCATAATTAGATTTATTGATGATTGATATTGTATAATGTATGATGTATAATATATTTTATGATTATGATTATAGAATTATCAATTATGTATGTAATTTTTTTAAAAATATATTTGATTATATTCAGATTTCAAAAACACAATTTAAAGGTTTCAAAATATCACAAAATAGGGTGTTTCAATATATTTTTCACCCACAAAAAAAAGAGAAGTTGACTGCCTACCCGAAGACCCGACCCGATCCAACCCGAAAGTGTTCGAGTTGGGTTGGTTTGGGTTGGGGGTAAAAAAAGCCAAAAACCCGACCTGACTATGTTTGATTGGTTTGGGTATTTTTTTTCCCCTAAACCTGACCCGACCCGATCCGTGCACACCCCTAACTAGGTATACTAAAGAGATAATGTATTATTTCTTCTATGAAGATAGTATTTGACAAATATATATATGGCAAATAACATGACAGAATAGTTCAATCAAAGAATGAAATAAGAAGTAATTTTGTATTCTGCAAATAAGTAGCTCAAATTCACCAATAGACAGCTAGACTTATAGCCATAAATAATATATCCCATATATCAAATCAACATGATCATTAACATTAACATAGTCAAATCAAAAAAGGAAATAAGAAGTAATTATGTATTCTGCAACTAAATAGCCAAAATTCAGCAATAAACCACCTCACTTATAGCCATAAATAATATATCCAATATATGAAATCACCATGATCATTAACATCGAATGTTTTACATCAGAAATTAAACACAAAAAAACCATTAACAGCATATCTATTTGGAAACACTTATGGTCCATTTGAGAAATAAACAAAAAAAAGTACTTCTAAAACCCCATCCTAGAGCATCATATCAAAACTAGCTACCACCAAAACCACAAATTACTTTATGACCTTTACATAGAATATGTTATCATCAAACCAACGCACTCCAAACTCAATCCTATTGCCATGTACAAATTTCATTTCACGACAAAATTCATTCCACCTCCTAATAAATAAGCCTCATTGTGATCCTATATAATATGGCAAGGAATGCATAATCCACTTTTAGAAACCAGGTTAATTAAGCTTTGCTTTGATGGAAAAACAACAGAACACTAATCACTTGGCAACCACTGCAACAAAATATTGAAAGACAATCATTTATAAGAACATATGCCATGTTAATATAATTTAAAAAGATTACTTTGTTAAGGAATTCAAATATATTACCAAAAGCTTAAAGTGAGATTCCTTGCCAACAAAGGCCTTGCAACAAAAATGCATTAACTTAGGAAATTGGTTAACCTAACTTCTGTTCATCAAATGGCTTAGCAGCAAGCACAAAATATCTACGGGGTATAGGAAATCTAATATCCTCGAAATTACGACCTTCAGTTGTTTCAATGACAAATAATCTTCCATCTTTATAGAAGATTTTAACCTATGCTCCAAGAGGCTAATAGTGACAATTTTAATAATTCAAAAGAAAAAAGCAAAATATAAAAGAAAAGGTTAAACATCACTTATCATACCATATAGCATATACGAATTCAACTTCAAAAAAAAAAAAAAAAAAAAAGAAGCAAAGATAAAGAAGACAAGAAGCCAAACATTGAGATTAAATGACTCGACAACAAAACATAAAGAAAAGTCAATTGACAAAATCATAATAGAAAATCAAAGAATAAAAAGATGTAATAACTATGGAAGAGACACACAATAACTATAAGAAGCATGTATAAAGGTGAAAGGTTTCAACATTAGGCTCAGGCTACACATTATTTGCAACAACAATAGGATGACAATAAAAAAATTAAGGAAAAAAGAATATCCTCCCCTTTTTGATAGACAATGAAAATAAACCATAATCTCGGCCTTTTGCTACAAGTTTTCTCTCTGCTATCATCTTCATTTTGACCTTCGCGGCCCTATCTCCACTCCATTCAAAGACTAAAATGAAAAAAGAGGCTTCATTTGCCTCCTTTCTCACCCATACGAAACCACAACTTGCAAAGTTTGGCCCCCGATGGTGGTTCTCCAGTGGTGCAATGATGTAGTATCTTTGGGCTGCATTGTTTGTAGGCTTTTTTTGTTGAACCGTCGACCGCCTTAACCGCCACCGATTCAGGCGGTTTAGCAGTTTTGGAGTGGTTTTCCAGTTTCTTAACTTCCCGGTTTCATAGGCCAGCTGGATCGGACAAGGGATCGGTTCTTGGTTTAACCGTTTGGACCGGCCGGTCCGATCTGGTTTTCAAAACCATGGATATCATATTAGTCCCTGAAAGTTTTAGACATCAAATTGGTTCTCAAACGTTAAAATGTGATATCAAATAGGTCCCCAAAGGTTAAAATATAACATCACTTTAATACTTTTGAAAGAAGTTTTTAGATACTTATTTGATGTTAAATATATCTTTTAGGGACCAAAATAATGTCACATTGAAACTTTTTAGGGACCTATTTGATATCAAGCAGCTTTCAAGGATTAATATAATGTCATATATTATATTTCAAGAGCCTATTTATTTTCAAAAATTTTTCAGATACTAAATTTATGACATGCAAATCTTTGAGAGACTAAATTATATATTCACTTTTTCCTTTATTCTTGAGCGATAGATATATTCTCATATACTAAAAGTACTGTAATTTGTATGTAATTTTGTATACACTATTTTGATATCTAAAAAATTATGTATTAATAATTAAGATTTCAACCACTTACTAGTTAATTTGCTTCTAAAAGTTCATGGTGAATCATACTGTCGTGTTGGCCAGAATTTTATAGCTTCTATGTGACTCAACCAAATTAGGATGTAGCAATTAATTAACACTCCCAATTGCATATTTATATTCCCTATTAATTATTTATAATTTTAAATTCTTAAATTATCCTTATGCAACACTCTTTATTTTGTTAAAGTTAAACTTGAATCAAATATATTAATTTTTATCTACTTACACTCCATATTATTAATTATTTTATATTTTTACTTATGTTGTAACTCAAATTATTACAATTATATAAATTATTTATAAATTTATTTTATGACAACTTATTATCAACAATTTAACATAAACTATAGCAATCTATCTATTAAGGATACAGTTGTTGAAACTTGGAAAAAAAAATTATGATATAATTTTTTGCATAATTTTTTTAAAAGTTAATCTTTTTAGTTAATGAAAAAACACTAAAACAACTTTTGTTTAATTTTATTTTTTATTCAAAAAATTATCTATTTCTCTTAAATTTCTTATGCATTTATTTTTGTTGAAAAATGCTCTTTCTTTAAGAAAAAAAAACTCAATTAATCAACCTCAAATGTTGTGATTTAAAACATCACTAATATAATAATGCGTTAAATTAACATTTCAATTTTCTTAAAATATGAAATATATCATTTTAATCTTTGAATTATCTTTTATAAAACATAATTATTATAAGATTATATTTTAAAAATAAAAGAATGCTTCTTAAATGTCTTTTTATTCTTCCAATTTATCTATCTTTGTATTGCTTCTAATTATCTGCACTAAATTAACATATATTTGTATCACAATAGAATACTTCTCTAGTATATTTGAAAAAATATTTTACTCACATGAAAAATTTATATTATTAGCCGTCAAATCTTTAGAAAATTACAATATCAATTATGATTTCGATAATATTACATTATAAAAGCACTATAAAACATGAATAAAATAAGAAAAATAATAAAATAATATGAGGAAAGGATTTGAGGAAGCATATCAAAATAAGAACTCAACTCTAACAAACAATTTTTACATTTTAAATAAGAAATCTTATTAAAATTTGGTTTGTAGGAATTTATAATTGGTTATTTATCTTGTGAATAAAAAATAAAATGATGATAAAGAAAAAAACTAGAAAAAGAATAGAAGAATGAAGAGTTTTGCTATATAAATAATAGGGAATAACTAACATTTTTATTGAAAAATTAAATGGATAAATTAGTAGCAATATAATAAATTAAGCTTAATTTGTATAGTTATTTTTTAGTGCAATTTGAGTAAAATTATTAAGTAAGGATAATTTGGAGAATTATAATTATAAATTATTAGTAAGGAATATAAATAGGCAAATAAGAATGTCAATAACCCCGCTCCCAAAATTATTGTGTGAAAAAACGCTATAATTTATATTCTTAAGAACAAATGATGGGAATAGAATAGCAAAATCAAAAACTATTTAACAACTATAATCATACGCATCCAAGAGGCAAAGCATGAATAAGTAAAGTGCGTTACTTAGGCTTGATTTGATAATGAGTTTTGAGAGAGTACTTTTATTTTTAAAAAATATAAACTAATTTTTTTTTCTCTTTGATAAACAAAAAATTATAAAATATTTTTTAGAGTTGATTTATGGTCTATCCACCACCACTAACTCCCGCTAGCCTCACTCTAACTATGCCACCCACCTCCATGGTCGTCTTTGAAGCCTGTGGGGAAGAAGAACGTGGCTCCCGCCCCATAGCTGTTGTTGAAGCAGCGTCGCCAGCAGGCGCTTCTCCACTAGCAGGCAGACACCTCATTCTCCCTTGAATAAATGTGCTGAAGAAGTAAGAAACTTGCTCATACACTTTGCCACACCCTACCAGATTGCACATCTATGTTTTTCCAGTTTAGAGATTCAAAATTTGTCTCGGTTGGTTACTTATAAGGGTGAAAAAGTAATGGGTAAATAAGATTGACGAGAAAATTTTGTGTTAGTTAGTACTTGCCTTGTCTTGATGCCTTATCTTGCTATCGGCAACGGGTTCTTGAAGCTTGTTCAATTGTGTATATTTTTTAATATTTTTCGCAACTGAGTTTTTGCTTTTGCTAGATTTTCCATGGAATTTCAGTGTGCTCGGCACAGTAGTGGATCTGCAGGGTCAGATAGTGGTGAGTAAAGGGATAGGATGATGAGTGGTTGAAAGGGTGATCGTAAATTAACATAGGACTAATTTGGTAAATCTTGATCCAGACTAGAGCGATATCAATCGTCGCTGAGGACGAGACAAAATCGAGCGACCATGCCCTGATAGATAAGTAATGATCAAAGAGCATCCACAATCCCCTCTCAACCACCTTTTTTATGTCTTCTTGAACATCAAATCCTCCAGTAGGTTTCCAGAGTTTCTTTAGACGGTCCCTCATAGTGAGAAAACCTTCTTGCTTCCACAAGTGCTTAACCATTAGGGCCTCTTTCCAAGGAACACTAAACTCCTCTTGTAGGGAGCTAGCGCTCCAAGTATCACTTTGATAATAGACGGTTATCGTCTTCAAACTTGTGAAGTCATTTTACATTTCATATCGTATCACATCTTACCAAAATGTGGAATTAGAATAGGATTTGCATTTCAGCTTATCAATTCCCATTCCTATCCCTACTCTTATTTTATAGAGTCTACTTCACACCAAACATAACCTTAAAGATTCACTTAACGATCATTATTAACTATATATTAACCCGTCCAATTTCGTCTTTTTTTTTTTTTGGGTGTGTTTGAATACATAAAGAAACTAACTGCGAATAATTCGTACGCGTAAAGCATCAGAAAGAAGCATAGCATTAATAGCAGGAGGAGCTTGTTGCCAGCAATACCAACGATCATCATGAGATGCACCGTGTTTTGCTAACCAGTCAGCACCCATATTCCCTTCCCTGTAGGCGTGTCTTAGTGTAACCTCCTAATCGAGATGAAGAAGCTGCTTAATTTTATGAACAATCGTTGCATAGCAATGGTAAGGGGACCAATCGCTCAAGACTAGCTCAATAGTTGACATGGAGTCAGGGTTACAAAGGAGTTGACGAATACCCCAACTCCAGGCCAGCTTTAATCCCTCATGAAGAGCAACAAGTTCAGCGTGAGTATTACTCGAAATTCCTATAAAACCAGAAAAGCCAACCGCCCATTCTTCCTCACTGTGCCTGATTAATCCCCCAAAATCAGCTCTACCTGGGTTACCCAAAGCATTCATCCACATCCAATTTGTAGTAACCCAAAGGTGGCGCTACCACTTGACTAACTTCTGAGTCGTGGGTTTAACTGCTGACTTTCCATAAACTTGAGACATTTCGGCTATTGAATTACATATGATACATCGCACCTTGATGTCTGACCAAGCCTTGTTTTGTAAGACAAGCATGTTCTTGCACCTCCAAATCCACCACGCTGCTGGCAAAATTGTAAGTGTCTTTTCATTGCGTCCGCTAGGTAGAAATCCAAGAGAATGTCAAGGTTCTGGAATTGTTGGTCATTTGTTAGGCCTCCCATTCTTTTCCATATATTTATATATATAAACAGCTCAAAAAACATAGATAAAAATTTAGTTAATATTAATTACTTAGTAGTTAGATTATTATTAGAAAAAGCTTACATAAATATTAGGTTGCCAATGAGGATTTGCGCAATTGATAAGGAATATACTCATATCCTATAAGGATGTAAATTCTATTCTCGTTGTCTATAGACAAACTTGTAAGTCCTTTGTAACTATTCTATAAATTCGGGAGACATGCCCGAACTTTGATGAAATGATCAGTATTAAACTTATCTAAACTTTTGAAACCAAAATATAAATACTAGATTGGTAAATAATAAAATAGTAAGTTCCTATAGAAATAAGACTGATTAAATGATATAATTAACAAAATTGTATTGCAAAACAAAGATTTAAAATCAAAAGGTCCAAATCATGCCTATTGTATCGAGTAAATCCTTTCACCGCAAGGTAACAGAGATTATGGTAACATACTCAAGTGGTCTAGCTAGTAAAGGTTATGTGGATCTATGTTTTATCCTAGTTCAACTATTAAATTAACAAGTGGGTATAAGATTCCATTGAGGCACATTCTTTGTTTATGGGCTAGCATGTGAGGCCTAGTAGTTTTGTACGTCATCCTATGCATTTTGCTTGAATGAAATTGAAAAGGGGAGCATTATATTAAGTGGATCATTTCTAATGTTATGTAATGTTCTTGAATGGCCTAATGAAACATTTGAAACTTCTTCTATGAACTACAAAATGAATGGGGAGGAACCCGTAAGAGGCGGAAAGGATCCACATTATGCGCAATCAAAGCTATTGAGAAGAGTTTGAGATGGAAATGGATGGATAAATTGCTCGCAAATATGGGAATAGTTTCCCATCTCGGCCAACGGTCAAAACACCCCGTGTCGTCCCCACCTAAATAGCTGAAAAGAGAAAGAGGAAAACACACGAAAGAGAGATACAAATAACAACCAACCGCAAAAGAGATACCAGACGGACATCAACAAACCAACGAGGAATAGGAATCGGGAGCCCCATGTCTAGACGCTTGCCATATCAACTCCCTCCATGCTAATAATAAAATCGAGGCATTGGTCATTTGGTTTCGGATTTGGAGAGGCAGTTATAGTGAAGCAAACAAAATGAAAAACGAATTACTTTCTTCATATCCCTCACCCCCAATCTCATCATGTTCTTTCGAAATTGTGGCATTTCTCTACACCCAAGCCCCTGATTTGATTGACTGAATCTGAAGAGCATAACAATAAACGTCCATGCAAGACCAAAATAGTAGCTAATAGCTAATGGCCTGTACCAATAGGCAATAGCATTACGATGGACAAGTCCTCCAGCTTTTCATCAAGAAATAATGTTTGCACCCCAAAAAAAAGAGACAAGGATTTGGGAGCATCTAGCCGCAGGCAACAGTGGAAAGGAGAGGAGGAGGCCCCCCACGAACACGATGATCTCCCACAAATTTTGGAGGACGTGGATCATTTTCTCGGCAGTACCAATCCTAGGGAAGTTCCTGATTTCGTCCATGTGCTAACCAGAATATTGGATTCTATGATCGATAAATACAACGCGGGCAGAAGCAAGTTGGGCCAAGAAGCAGAGGATGACAAGTCATTTCTAGATGTGGTGGATCGCATCTCCAAGCTCTGTGCCACTTCAAGTGCCTTCCCTTGTCCTTGTGCCGGTGCCTTGGACAAAACTAGCTCCGTCCTAGAAAAAGCAATGTCTTTCTTAGAAAAACACCTCTGCGCTCTTCTACAAGATCCCAAATCCTGCAGCAGCAACAACTACCACTGCGACTTTCAATCCAAAACCAAAACCCCCAAGAAATCATCCTCCTTCAGTTCCCTTATTCAGGTTCAGGACAACGATCTGTGTGCTGCCTGCGCTATTCTAAATCTCAACAATGAGTCCCCTACCCCTGCCAATGCCATCAACCCATATCATCGAGACCATGATCAAAAAGAGGACTTCCCAGCATTCTCTCCAGAAAGAGTTTCCCTTCTGAACAAGATTGCCACCGCCATGGTCACTGCGGGCTATCAGACAGAGTGCTGCATGGCTTTTGCCCGCTTCAGGCGAAGTGCTTTCAAGGCTGTGTTGCAAAGCTTTGGGTATGGGAGCCTAAGCATGGAGGAGATTCATAGAATGCAATGGGAATCGTTGGAAGGAGAGATCGCTACTTGGAACAGAGTGGTTCGACACTGCACCACCGTGCTCTTCAACGCGGAAGGAAGGCTCTATGGGTCAGTGTTCCCGAACCAGCACTCCATAGCTCAGAGCCTGTTCAGTGAACTTGTGCGGGCCATCATTGTTCATTTTCTAAATTTTGCACAAGGCTTTGTCTTAACAAAACCATCAGCCGAGAAGCTATTCAAATTTCTAGAAATGTATGAGACCCTAAGGCACGTGGAGCTGGGCATCGCTGACGACTCCTATCCAGAGAGGTGTGCCCAGGAGCTAGCGCCTGAGACAGCCACGGCAAAGATTAGGATAGCAGAGGCTGCAGTGGCCATGTTCTGCGACTTAGAAAACTCCCTTAAGGGTGATAATGAAAGGATTCCAGTTCCAAACGGTGCAATTCACCCATTAACTCGTTATGTCATTAATTATCTTGAATATGCATGCGAGTACAAGGACACTTTGGGGCAGGTGTTGCAGCAATGCCTTCACGTTAATCATAAATCCAATTCCAAACCTAGCCAAGACATAGGCAATATGGAATTGGACGATGATGGGACGCCCAAGAACTCACCCTTTGCAGTTCAGTTAATGACAATTATGGACCTCCTGAACGCAAATGTTGAAAGCAAGTCCAAGTCGTATAGGGATCCAGCTTTGCGATATGTTTTTCTAATGAACAATGGGAGGTACATAGCACAGAAGGTCAAAGGGTGCGCAGGGCTTCACGAATCCATGGGCAACAATTGGTGCAGGAGGAGGCAATCGGGGTTGAGACTATACCATAAAAGTTACCAAAGGGAGACTTGGAGTAAGGTGCTGCGGTGCCTTAACCCAGAGGGTCTACAGGGGAGTGGGAGTGGGAACAAGGTGTCCAAACAGGTGCTGAAGGACAGGTTTAAGTGCTTCAATGGCATGTTTGAACATGTACACAAAACGCAAAGCACCTGGGTGGTAAGTGACGTGCAGCTTCAGTCTGAGCTCAGGGTTTCAATATCCGCTTTGGTGATCCCAGCGTACCGCTCCTTTTTTGGAAGATTCAAGCACCATCTACAATCAAGCAGACACGTTGACAAGTATATCAAGTATCATCCTGAGGATATTGAGACTTTGATTGAAGATTTGTTTGATGGGGGTTCTACGTCCATGGCCCGAAGGAGAACGTGATATTTCTCATACAGATTGATCCGCACGGTTTACTTACTTAATTGGGCAATGGGTAGTAATTATGATTTACGAATCACTTACCCGCACGGGTTCGGTTCACACTCGGCTACTCTTACATTTCCTTTCTATCTTCAATTAACACTTTAATGTAAATAGTGTTAACAACTTAACATAGTGACTGCACGTCAAAAAAAAAAAAAAAAAAAACACCAACTTAACATAGTGCTGAAGGTGTCGGATAAAATAGTCCCGCACATGTTTTGGAGTTTGACATGATCTGCATTTTTTGACCGTTAGATCCCACTCATTAAAATTGGACGATTGACAATGCATCAGCTATTTGCTTTTGCTATATTTACTAAGAGGTTCGCAATATGTTGTGATATTGCAAATGAGTCCCTGTTTTATTATGAACTAGTGAAGAGGTGAAGCTACCGGCGTCGAGCTTTAGGGTTTACCAGCAACGACTAAATCGCAATGGTTTCATCTATGGGTAGTGCCGTTACAATGGCCATTGCACATTGTATGGTGGTGAGTCATGCAGGATCATTTTAGTCCTCTTCTTTTTTGGCACCTTCTTCCTCGTAGTGCAAAATTAAAGAGGATAATTGGGGCAATTGAAGGTTCTGTTGTTATTGCTTCAAGTGTGGCGTAATGTTGAAATGATTTCTGTTATACTATTAAAATATTTTCTATTTTTGCAAATCGTAACACCAAAAATCTCCCTTCCACCCACCAAGCTACACACCACCAACCAACCTCCTTCCTCCCAGGCTACCTCATTGATGTCATTTCTGAAGCCACGATGAGTGCCAAGATTTCTAACTCCAAAACCCACGGTTGCGTTGCCATCAAAATCACTAATTGCATATGCCCAAATCAGTCTACACAAAACCCCAATTTGGCAACGCGAACCTTCTCAGCACACCTCAGAGCAGAATGAGAACAGAGCTCCTTCTACAGGAATAAAGATCCCGTGAAACGCAAATCTCTAATTTTGCAACAAATATTATAACAGGTACTCAATAGCAATTTTAAATTCTATAATGCGGTGTCATTTTTGTAAATAAAGTGGCAGACTACTAGAAACTCCAAGAAATATGTGGGACTACCGTAACATGCACCGTGACTGAAAACGCAGTTATCTTGTTAGCATTTCTTTTTACCTATAGATATGCATTCCCTCTAACTATTCCAATTTTTTATTTTTTTGATTACATTATGTTAGTCAAATTTATTTCTATTTTTATATCATTATTTATTTATATTTCTTATTAGTTGTATATTTGATCTGTATTTTTCAAAGTAAGAAAAGGAAATATTGTTAAAAATATTCTTGTATGATACTATCATTTTTCATACAATAATAAATAATTTTATTCGAATCATCTTTTAATAATCATATAATTGTTTATTGGAATTATTTCAGTGTTATCAAATAGTTAGTTTTAATAAATAAATATTATACAACATTGTTAAATAAGTAATCACTTTAACTATTAAAAATAATTATTTTATTTTATGAATAATTTATTTATATAATTATTAATAGATTATTTCATATAAAATTATTTAATTTTATGAAGAATGACTTATCATATAGGAATATTTTTAAAAATATTACATTATCTTTTCTTATTTTAATTAAATACAGCTCAAATAACAATATGAAAGATATTGAAATATAAAGAATTGCTAATATGCTTCTAAACCACATCGAATACAATATTATCTTATTGTAAAAGTGACATGAATCTGTAAATTAAAATTTTTTGAACATGTAATAGATAATGAATAACGTGTTAAGTTACATTATTTTTTAAGAACAAAAATGATAAAAAAATTAAAACCAAAAAAATTCCGATATTATATTTCTTAAATATTTTTTAAAATTATATAAATAGTAAACGTTAAAACACTGCATATTACATGTCATGATTTATTAGTTTATCTTTACTGTTATTTATTTTTAATAATTGTTTTTTTAAATATTTACTGTCATATTATTTAAATAACTATTTAATTCATTAAAAAATGTTTAATGAAAAATTAAAATTAAAATTTAAATAGTTTTATTAAATAATTTAACGAAAAAAATATAGTATTTAATGGTCATATAAAAATAAAAAATATGATCAATTTTATAATTTTTAAAATATAAAATTAATGATCAATTAAATTAGTAATAGTACATTTAAATGAATTCATTATTTATAAAAAAAATTAATATTAAAACTATTTATTTATTTATAAAAATGAAAAATATTTTAAAAAAGATATAAAAATTATAATAAACATATATAACTGATAATAAATGCTGCTTAATTTTAACGCAAACTTAAAACTTCGATTCAAAGGCATTAATTGAAACAATGTAGTTAGATATATATATATATATATATATATATATATATATATTTTACGGCATGTAGTTACAATTTTCAAACTAGTCTATAGTGGTTCTTTTTAAATCGAAAAATTGTTTGAATTTAGTGTTGAAATTAGTTACGATGATGATGTAATTATAATAATATTATTATTATATTTCATAATTAATAATATTCACATATTTTTTAAATTAAATAATGATATATGGATAATTTTTTTATAAAATTAGTAATTTAAAAATTCAAAATATACGCTCATCTTAAAAAAAAAATCCATAAGTCATTGATTAATTTGATAATTGGATGAAATAAATCTAAAGACCTTAACTGATACAAGTCTTATCATTTCATAAATTTGGAGTGATTATAATCGTAAAAAGAAGAAAATGTTAATAACTAGAGAGATAGGTGTGTTTTTAGTTTTAGTTTTGATGAAACAAAAATGTGGAGTTTTAAGACCTATTTGATACATCATATGAGATAAGACTTAACAATATAAGACTTGATACATAAAATATATAAGACTTGATGATATGTTATAAGATATACACCGTGTAAATTTTTATATTATACAAACGGAGAGAGAAGAGCATCTAAATCAGAGGTGAATTGTATTTTACAATTTAAATTATAAAGTGATATATAGAAGTTTCTATTGGATTTGATGATGGAAGTTATTTGCTACAGTTGTAAGGGACATATTGTTTCATATATACAATTGTGATGGTTGCAACTAGTTGCAACGTTCACATGAAGGGACATAACCAATTGAAAGAACATTGTCCTTTAATGATAACTAGTCACCTATAGTCGTGTCCTTGAATGAAAAGTTATGATGTTGGGAACCAATTAGAGGACGTTGCAATAGTAGTTGTAATAATTCACGAGATGTTTCTTAATGAAGTTTACTACGCTTTGTCCATTACTGTGGGTGCCTCTTGTTGTATTGTCTCAGTGGTTATAAATATCCTCCACTATCAAACACTTTGCTACTTGGTGTATGGTGAGCGTGTTTGAGAGTTACAAATTTTACAAGTGTTCAATTTTATTCCTCAAGTGTAAAGAGAGTAAAGAGAGTAAAGAAATTTCTTGTTATTGCTAAATAAGAAATTAATAGAGGTTTTATTATATATTGGGGGAGTATTGTCATCAACCCAATAGCAATTATGTATGGGGGCGAATATCTCTCTAAAGAAAATGAAGTGATTCGTGCCTTGAAATTACAACAATATTCAAGTTTTTGATCATCTTCTACACTATATTTTTCTTAACAATTTTAGAGAGATGTTTTCTTAAAAATGACTCAAGATTAGAATACTACTTTCAAGATTATGAATCAAAAGTTTGTCAAACAGATCGGTTTGATGGAACAAATTTTAATTATTAGAAGGACAAGATAATGTTTCTCTTTTCGGTGCTCAATCTTGCTTATGTGCTTGATCTGAATACTACTCAAATTCCTAATGCAGCTGAAGACGCTTCCAAGGACAAAAAAGAAAAAGCATGATGAGGATACTTTTGTATGCTGATGTCATATTCTCAATACTTTATCCGACAGACTTTATGATCTTTACATGTCAATTCAATCGCCATTGGAGATCTAGAAATCTTTGGAAAAGAAATACAACAATGAGCAACAAGATACAAACAAATTTATGATGTTAAAATATTTTGAGTTTATTATGGTTGATGATGTGCCTATTATGGATCAAGTTCACGAGTTACAAATCTTGGTTAGCGGACTTCGTGATTTACAAGTGATTATGCCTAAAACATTACAAGTTGGAGCAATTATTTCAAAATTGCCTTCAACTTAGAATGATTATAGGAAGAAACTCCTACATCTTGGTGAAAACTTCACTGTTAGTAAATTACTAAGGCATCTACGTATAGAAGAGGAAACTCGAAAATATGATGCTGTGTATCTTTCTCAAAATTCTAAGGTGAATCATGTTGGTGAGGTGAAAATTAACAAAGGTAAAAGAAAGAAATCCTTTGTGGATGATAAGCAAGATAAAAAGAGACAAAGATCATGTTATCATTGCCACAAGAAAGGGCATTGTATCAAGGATTGTCTACTTCTGAAAAAGAGTAATAAGTCAAAAGAAGCATCAAGTTCCAAGGCCAACTTAGTGGAAGAAAAAGACTTGGTTGCTATGGTCACCAAGCAAGTTCAATACATGCCTATTGGTATGATCACAGTGTGAGCTCCAATGCCCTTCAAAAACCGCTCTATGGTTGTGAACCAAAATGAGTTTTAAGGTTTTGATGCATACCAAATCAGAGTTTAAGTTAATCTTTTTGTACTTGAATGATTTGTATCTAGAAACATTTTCTTTCGTGAAAAAGATCGTAACCGTATGCATTATTTGCTTGAGAATCAACAAAGTTGTGTTGTTCATTGTGCTTTTATTTGAAATACTTGATATGGAATATATGCTTTGTACACTTCTTGAGTTTTCATGAAAGACACAAAAAGAAAAGTTTAAAAGGATGATACTGCAACATCAGAAAGGAAAATTGTGCCTCAAGAACAAACACTGTTCAACTAGAAAGATGACTTTGTCCAGAAGGGAAATCTCCAGAGACATGCTTCTCATGAAGTGGTACACTTTCAAAGCTTCCTCTATACACTTCATAGACAAATTCAAAAAGTCAAAAAAGTGATTTGACAAGATGCCGAAAAGGTGCTGACAAGTCTGAATAGTTGGCAAACTAATAAACGACTGCTTTTCTACTTCTATGTAAATGGAAAAAGGAAGGCTATTTCTTCTCTGTCCAGTCATAGACTAGTAAACCAAAAGAATCACAAAGATCAAGGCCTGCATATAACATCCCGATTTCCGAGATCCGACTTTGCCCTCAGGACTGATCAATTTCAATTCCCGACTTCATCTTCAAATTCTACACAAAGTGGATAAATCCCGAGTTCCGAGTTCGTCTTACGTAAGTACATGATTTCCGACTTCATCTTATATATTCTCCGATTTCCGAGTTCGTCTCACCTATGTCCACGACTTCCGACTTCATCTGGATTACTTCTACAACTTCCGAGTTTAACATTTGAGTCCGAACAACATGAACATGATTCACCGGTATCCGACTTCATGTCTCAAAGATATTGTGCCCGGTTTCCGATATCATCAAATGTAAGATACCGACTTCCGGGTTTAAGTACTTGGGTTTGGAAATGAGATTCGAATCACCCGAGTTCCGACCTTAAGAACCATCATTCCGACCTCATACCTCATGCTTCATCCGACCTCAGGAGTTATAGTGTAACACAATGATACAAGCACTGAACTCCGAGTTTCATGTAACGAGTTCCGGCCTTGGAGTTGAACTCAATTAGAATGGACCCCAAGTTCCGATATCCGAGCTTATTACAAGGAGTCCCAACTTTGAACTTGGAGTTAGAGATCGATTGATTGTCGGTGCATGACTTCCGACCTCCGACCTTGATTCTAAGTCTCGAAATAAACCAGACAAGATTTCCTCAAGTCACAAACAAGATGGTACGAGTTCCGACATCCGGCTTCAGCTCCAAGCAATGTAAAAGGTCACGAGTTCCGACTTCAAGTATTATGGGGATGATTTCCGATTTCAGGTAGAACGAAAGCGTATCCCACTTTGGGGACGATGTGGAGAGCAACTCAGCCACAAAAGCAGGCGACATGGCCGAACTTCAATCACAAAACTTCAACCAATCAACACCCACAATTCCAACTACCCTTATCTATTTAAGTCAGACCCTTCCCCTCATTTCTGGCTGATCTACGCCACTCTCCCTCTTCCTCTGGTTCCAGCCTCCTCCTCCTCCCCTTCTCTCAATCAACTCCATCATTCCTCCAAGCTTAGCAAGGTTCTAACACTCCAAGTTTCAGCACTTAGCTCAAGTCATACTCCAAAGAGGTAGGATTCAATCTCTAATCTTGATTTCTCTAAATTGAGGATGCATGAAAGATTACTCTTTGATGATTGTTTGATGATATATGTGATGTATATGATAAATTATGATGGATTATGATAGGAATAATATGAAATATTGAGTTGAAATTAAAGTTAGAAGAAGAAAATTAGAAGGAACCAAGGATTAGGATGCTGTCTGGATGAAGAATTCCACGGCAGTCCGTACGGCGGAGTGTACGGCTCTGCCTACAATCGGTCAAATCCGATGAAACCATTTTTAGATGAAAGTAGACATTCAAGGCTTTTCATAGATATATCATATAAGGTTATTGGATTAGTATTGAAGGAGACACGAATTTTTGAAGTTTGACCTAGGGTTCAGGATTTTCATCTGGGTAGGGTGACATGAGGAGGGTATAACTCACCCTATACAACTCCAAATTGAGTGAAACCAAATTTGTTAGAAAGCTTACACATAGGGGAACATCCCAATATGAGATTCGGAGTTTGTTATGCTCCCAATTGTTCCCAGTAATCCAAGGAAGTTACTCTATGTCCAAACTGAGCCAAAACAGGGTAGCTCAGGAAGGTCGACTTTCAGGACTTATAACTCGAGGTATACTTAAGCAAATGGAGTGAAACTTGTGGCAAATAAAAGGTGGTCCTGTTAGCTTCAATATGAGACCAATTTCGGATGATTTGAGCTTAGTTTCGATTTTTAGTGAATTTATACTTCTAAGAGTGTAATTCGGGCTAGTGGTTGACAGGCTGAGGTAAAAGTTGAATATCTTGAGTTTTATAAATCAAAATGATATGGGACCAAAGAGGTTAGAAAGTAGACACATAGAGCTATGATATATCCAAATTTCAGATTTAAATGAGTTGAATAGTAAAAAAGGTGGATCATATGAAATTCGGGTAGAACCGAATAGAAGGTAGCAGAATGGCCAAAGTGATAGTTTCACAAAGTGACCCAATTGAAGATTTCACAAGTATTATGGAAACATAAAAAGTTTGAGTTGAGGATTGCCAGTTTGACATTGATATATATGTGTGTTAAGTTGATTTATGTTGCTATGACTGGTTTGTCCGTGGGAACTGGCACTATTCATGGGAAAACGAATATGATCCGTTATGCTGCCGATTTTACGGCAGAAGTTTATGAACCTAGGGATATTTATATGCAAGAATGATATAAAGGTGATATAAGATATATGAGACTAAATCAAAAAGCAGTATGATGTGAGGTATATGAGAAATACTGATGAAGCATATGTACGAGTACATTTAGCATGACTATGCTTGACAACGCATGAGAATGAAAAGATATAAGTATATTAAATGTGAATATAAAGATGTGAATCCCCTTGTGGGTGAGTCGGTGTGACAATGGTCACGAGTTGGTGACAAGCTCACTCCAAGCCAGAACTACCCAAGGCGAAAGGTTAAAGAGTAAAGACTTAAAGACCAAAGAATTAAGTATATGCCCCACGCACATCAGGCATGGCATCGACCCAGCTAGTGTGAGTATATGGGGGGTAGGACTTACATGAGGCATGGCATGACCCAGCTAGTGTAAGTACCGAATGAAGGTCCTATATTCCTAAGGAACATGACATGGCGATCACGCTCTGATGGGGTATGACATGGCGATCATACTCTGGAATATAGCATGAAGATCCCATATTCCTAAGGAACGTGACATGGCGATCACGTCCCGACGGGGTATGACATGGTGATCATACTCTGGAATGTGGCATGCAAAGATATGATGATGAATCTATATTCCTAAGGAATGTGACATGGCGATCACGCTCTGACGGGGTATGACATGGCGATCATACTCTGGGATATAGCATGAGGATACCATAGTCCTAAGGAACGTGACATGGCGATCACGCTCCGACGGGGTATGACATGGCGATCATGCTCTGGGATGTGGTATGATGCTGCACTTGAGGACGGCGATACGTAACACTCAAGTGTAGACAGATGCAAGCACCCTAGGGACGGCGATACGTAACGCCTAGGTGTGTCGAATGAAAGAAAAGTAAAATTTTATGTATATGTATGAATTCAAGTGCAAGTTAAGTTATGTACAGAGGTTATGTCCCCAGTAAACTAATGCTATGTGCATTTTATATGTTGAAGTTATTATCCATGGTATTATTCATGAATTAATCTTCTGTAGACTTCCTCAAATGACCAGTATATGAGTAAAAATGAACTTTGCTTCGGATAAGACATATTTTTTTTTTGAAATGTAAAATTAAATAGTTTGTGCAGCATGTTCACCTTTTTCATAATAAACTGAAGCAAACTGGAGATGATAACGATGACATTACATGTGTATCATAGAGAATCCTACTGAGAATTTATAATTCTCACTCCTATTTTTCCGTGTTGTCTCTAGAAAGTTCAAGAGGTATCAGAGTGACGCAGCGGAAGTTGCTGTCAGATAAGGTCCATTCAGGTAACCATAACAACTCCAGGGTGTGGTACTATGACTTAAGCATAGTACTGTACTTGGGAGGGTGTTACACTGCAAACTTCAACGGTCATATTTTGAAGTCTATATAAGGCTGGAAGTCGAAGAACGAAGTGCGAGACTATTTGTATGTTTCTTATATAAAAAGAGCTTCATTCTTTTATCCTTCTCAACTATCTAACTTCATTCTTTTATCCTTCTCAACTATCTAAAAGCCCCAAAAAGTTACTCATTATAACTTCTGACCAAAAGAAAACCTTCTCTACTGTCTTGTATTAGATAACATTCTCTCTTTGAGAATTTAGAGAAGTCACACACACCGAGTTTTAAAGTTTATTTTCTGTTAAGAGAATTAGTGTGAGTGTTTAAGCAAAAATCACATTAATTGTATAAATTGCATCTGGACCCAGTAGTGGTCAGTGTGAGCTTGGAAAGGCTAGGAAAACACTACTCATTTGTAAAGCTTAGAGAGGCTTGGGAAAATACTACTCACTTGTAAGAAGTTTGGACAAAGAATACTCGTGGATTATAAAATCTCAACAAAGAGTTGGGGATTGGAAGCATGCAAGTGGTTTGGCCAAACTAGTATAAAAATTTCTTGTGTGATTTTTCTATTTCTTATCTTGATACCTAGTTTTATCACAGAAGTTTTTTTCTGTTTAAACTTTATCTTAAACAAAATCTATTTTTGCTTTATATAGACTATACTATTTTATAAACTAACATAATCACTTCCACAATCCAAGTCTTGAACTTGAGATAAACTGTTTTATTAGAGCTTTTCAGATTATAAAGTTTCTTGAAAGCAGGATTCAACCCCTTTCTCGTGCTATCCCATCCAACACACAGAACTCAACATGGCAACGCAAGGAAGGCCACTTGAGTGGTGGTTAGACTTCGGTACTACCGTTCATGTTTACAATGATTGTGATCAATTCAAGACATATGAAGAAGTGAACAACCAAGAGATGTTGGTGGGAAATGGCAACTCGGCTAAAGTATGTAGTCAAGGAACAGTAGAATTGAACTTCACATCTAGAAAAAAGTTAAGGTTAGTGAATGTACTTCATATTCCAGATCTAGGGAAGAATTTAGTCTTTGCTAGTATCTTGTGTAAGAGAGGATTCAAAATTTTAATGAAATCCAATAAGATTATCTTACTTAAGAATGAAATGTAGGTAGGAAAAGGATATTGTATAGAAGGAATGTTCAAACTTAATATTAATGAATGTAAATGTTTTTGGGCATATTATAGATTCTTGTGATTTATGGCATAGTAGATTAGTACATTTAAATTACAAGTCAATTGAATATATGCATAAACATAACTACATTAATCTTAGTAATAAGGATTTTAATAAGAAATGTGAGATTTGCGTACAATCCAAAATTACTAAGAAATCGTTTCCTAAAGTTGAAAGAAACACAGATTTACTAGAACAAACACATAGTGATGTTTGTTAATTAAATGGTAATATTACTAGAGGAGATAAAAGATATTTTATAACCTTTATTAATAATTGTTCTAGATTTACTTATGTATATTTGTTAAGAAATAAAGATGAAGAATTTGAAATGTTTAAGAAGTATAAGTTGGAATTAGAAAATATGCATGATAAGAAAATAAAAGTTCTTCGTAGTGATAGAAGTGGAGAATATTTTTCTACTGAATTTGATTCTTTTTGTGAATTACATGATATTGTACATGAATCTTCTGCTCCATATACTCTGCAACAAAATGGTTTAGCGAAGGGAAAGAACTGCACCTTAGTGGATATGATTAATTTAATGTTGCTAAATGCCAAGTTACCCTACAATCTTTGAGGTGAGGCATTATTGACAATATGTCATATTCGTAATAGGACACCATCGAAATAGAAAGGTTTCTCCTTAGGAAATATGGAAAGGAAGAAAACCAAACTTAAATTACTTGAAAGTGTAGGATCTTTAGCCTTTTATCATGTTCCCAATCAAAAGAAAACTAAATTAGGGCCAAGAACCATAAAAGACATCTTCACAGGATATGCTCAAAATTCTAAGGCATATATAATTTTGGATTTAGTGTCTAATACAGCTGTTGAATCAAGAGAGGTAGAATTTATGGAAAATAAATTCATTAATGATTCAACCCCCAATTTGGAATATTTATAAAAGGATACAGATCAAGTTTCTCAAGAAACTATTGTAGATCAAAGTAATAAACCTCTAAGTAAGAATGAAATGGTTAAACCAAGAAGGAGCCAAAGAATGAAAAAAAAGTAAGGATATGGGTCCAAATTTTATCTCTTCTTAGGCTATAACTTTTTTGGTTGAAAGAACTAGGGATTCTATAATAAATAAGATCCCTATTGTGTTAACATAGAAGGTGATCCTTAAATATTCAAAGAGGGGCTATGGTCTCTAGAGACTCTGCTTTCTAGAAAGAAGCAACAAATGATGAAATGGACTCAATATTATCAAATAATACTTGTATCTTAGTTGATTTGCATCTAGGATCAAAGCCTATAGGATGCAAGTGGATATTTAGAAGAAAATATAATACAGATGATTCACTACAAACCTTTAAGGCAAGGTTGGTAGCTAAAAGGTTTAAACAAAAAGAAAGTCAAGACTATTTTGTTACCTATGCAGCTATGTCAATGATGACTTCTATTAGGACTCTTATAGTGTTATCATCCATTTACAAGCTTCACATACACCAAATGGATCTTAAAATGACTTTTCTCAATGGAGATCTTAATGAAGAAGTCTATATGGAACAACTGGAAGGCTATATGCTACCCGGAAATGAAAAGAAAGTTTTTAAACTAGTTAAGTCTTTATATGTTTTAAAACATGCGCCTAAACAACGGCATGAGAAGTTTGATTCTGTGGTGTTATCAAATGGCTTCTCACATAATAGTGCAGATAGATGTATATACTCCAAATTTACTAAAGACCATGGAGTAATAATTTGTTTGTATGCAAATGATATATTAATTATTGGGACGGATTTAGAAGGGATTTGTCAAACAAAGGAGTATCTAACTTCTAAATTCAAAATGAACAATTTGAATGAAGTAGATACAATACTGGGCATAAAGGTAAGCATGAAATTGGCTTTGCTTTAAGTCAATCTCATTACATTAAAAAGGTATCGGAAAAGTTTGAGCATCTTAAAATTAAGGAGTCCAATACACCCTATTATCCTAATTTCAAATTCAAAGAAAACATAGAAAGACTCGTAGCACAATTAGAATATGCAAGTGCTATAGGAAGTCTAATGTACACAATGCACAGTACTAGGCTTGATATAGCATTTGTTTTGTGCAAACTATCAAGGTTTACAGGAAAACCCAGTAATCCACATTGGAAAGCTATAGCAAGAGTTCTTGGTTATCTTAAAAGAACCATAAACCTGCGATTACATTATAGTGATTATCCCCCAGTACTAGAAGGTTATTCTGATGTTAGTTGGATTACAAATAAATCCACTTCAAGATGGATTTCACCATAGGTGGTGGAGTAATAAGTTGGGCCTAAAAAAAATAAACATGTATTTCACATTCTACCATGGAGGCTGAGTTTATAAATTTATCAACCACAAGTAAAGAAGCGAAATGGCTTAGGAATTTATTATATGATATATAGTTGTGGCCACAACCAATGACTGCCATTTCGATCTTCTGTGATAATGAATCAACCATATCTCAAACATATAACAAGGTTTATAATGGAAAGTCTAGACACATAAGCTTGAGACATGAGTTTGTGAAGCAATTAATAGAAGATGGTATAATTACCATCACGTGTATAAAATCTAAAGGGAATTTAGCATACCCATTGACTAAAGCTTTGTCAAGGGATAAAGTCAAAGAGACTACTACTAAAATGGGATTAAAACCTATAGTTGTTAAATGATAGAAACTCGACCTTATTCTAGTAGAGCACTAGTTTCAAGGTTTAATGGACAATAACAAGTTATTTAACAATTGGGGCACTAAATATAGGATTTACTACTATATATATAATTAAGAGGGTGAGTTATAGAACTTTTAATGGATTGATAATATTATTTATCAAAGGATTCCACCTACTTGAATATAGGAGTGGTGCTGCTTCGATCGAGAATTTTAGAGGTTTTATTTTTGTAAATATTCATGAAACCAAGATGAGCACATAGTCATAAAAGTGCTTAAAATTGATAAATCTCTTAAACTTGTTAGGAGGTACAAGTTATGTGTGTGACTTTCTAGTACTAACACTAGGAGTATGGGTTTAATCAACTAGACACCCATTACTTTGTTGGAACCTCGAAAGTTTGCACTAAAGGAATGTTTAATCCAAGTGATACATTCTTTTATGCATAAATTGGGATAATTTTTTAAACTTGTAAGATAGTGGGGAAATGAATTGTATTTTACAATTTAAATTATAAAGTGATATACAAAAGTTCCCGTTGGATTTGATGATGGAAATTATTTGCTACGGTTGTATGTTAAAAGGCCATATTGTTTCATATATAATTGTGATGGTTGCAACTAGTTGCAACATTCACATGAAGGGACATAACCAATTGAAAAAACATATTCTTTAATTATAACTAGTCACCTATAGTCGTGTCCTTGAATAAAAAGTCATGACTTTGGGAACTAATCAGAGGACATTGCAATATAGGGCCTTTTGCAAGTCTATCATGATCAATACATGTGATGGTCTTTAATAGACATGTCCTTGAATGAAAAGTCATGACGTTGGGAATCAATCAGAGGACGTTGCAATAGTAGTTTTAATGATTCATGAGATGCTTCTTAGTGAAGTTTACTATGCTTCATGTATTACTATGGGTGCCTCCTGTTGTATTGTCTTGGTGGTTATAAATATCCTCCACTATCAGACACTTTGCTACTTTTACTTAGTGTATGGTGAGAGTGTTTGAGAGTTAAAATTTTTACAAGTGTTCTATTTTATTCCTCAAGTATAAAGAGAGTAAAGAAATTTCTTATTATTGCTAAATAAGAAATTAATAGATGTTTCATTGTATCTTGGGGGAGTATCGTCATCAACCCAATAGCAACTACGTGTGGGGGCAAATATCTTTCTAAAGAAAGCAAAGTGATTTGTGCTTTGAAACTATAACAATATTCAAGTTCTTGATCATCTTCTACACCATATTTTTCTTAAGAAGAGGTGCATTATGACTGTGGGTGGGTGGGTTATAATCATGGCTTGTAGCGAGGGAGAAATGTAGGACTAGGTAAAAGAAAAGAAAAAAGAAAGAGGAATGAATGTAAGACTTAGAAAGGGAAACTAAAAAAAAAAAAATAAGAGTTGGGTTATTTATATTCATAGTTGGGACTTATTTTCTGTGATTCACTAAGATGTCTTTTAATCATTGGTTGGGAATGGATCCCACTTTTTTTCCAACTAATTATTAAAGGACACCTTAGTGTGTCCTTTGAAATGAGTCCTAACATTGAGTACAAATAACATTTTTGTTAATGACTTACTGTATACAGTGAGATGGCATAGATGAAGGCACATAACAAATATATTGCACATAGTTTTCAAGTTTTTATTTGGTACATCAAAAAGAGAAAGAAAACAAACTAAAATATACTAAGGAACCCCTACCAAGCCCCCTTTAAGCAGCAATTGCAGCTCTTCCAAAGTGGAATGCTAAATCATGAACATTTTAGTACCACGAGAATGCCCATCTTGGCTAGTCAATCCGTACAAAAATTGCATTCCCTAAAAGTGTGAGATACTTGTACATTTCAATCCCTTGTCAACAAACTAAACATAGACCCCATGAGAGTAGCATGCCTATGGTGAATATCGACTTACTTCTTAATAAGGTCCACATCCAACTTAGAATTAGAGTTATTGTTATGAACATTAAGAGCTAAAGGATAGAAAAGCTAAAAGCTAAAAGCTAAGCTAAAGGAGTAATTGGCTAAATATTTTCTTCTCTGATTTATTCATATTAAAGGATCACATTTATAATGGTACAAAGAATTCTAGATCCTTCTACCCCTACACATGTCACTTTTACACACACTACACATGTCATTATCACATACTTACTCTAGAATACTTTATTAGTTACTCTTCCCTATCATTATCATCCGCATTACATCAACCTTGTTCTCAAGGTTGTTAAAAAACAAAAATAGAAATAATAATTTTTAAGTACCTAAAAGTTATTAATCCTAAGTAACTAATAATTTTTTTTTATTTTTTCTTTTTTATCAAGTACATATAAAAATTTCCACTAGGATCCCATTGCTTAATTAGATTGACCGAAAATTGGCTTAGGCCCTTAAACAGCAAAACAAAGATTTTAATAACCCTGTCATCAAATTGGGCTTGGCCCAACAATGTCACTGAAGCATCCTTCCTCTCATGGTATTGGAAGTGGCCCATTAAACCCAACTTTAACTCTGGACTGGGTCAAGTATGGTCCAGCCACAGGTGACCTATCTTTAAAAGTTGGATAAGCATTGCTGCCCTAGCTCCTTATGCTTCTCCTTCACCCTTTTTTGCTTGATAGCAGCACCTTTCTCCCTTTCCTTTGCCTTCTTGCTACTCAGCCATGGAGATGAACTCCATCGAGGCTATTGGACTCTCCAGTTTTTGGCTCCCATCACCCCACCCTCCCCTCCAAGAGCATTGCTGCTGAAGACTAAGAGTGGTGATAGTGCCTCAACTGCCATAGTCGGAACCAGAGGTATTTTGGCTGCTGCTGCTCTTCCTCCCATGTGTATTGCATTGCTGTTTTCTTCCCATTCTCTCTATCGCACACTCTCAACTGGTTCACCACTGTGGACGTCCTACTCGAAATGTTGTTAGCTTTGCTTCGATCACAAGGGGGACCGCCTATCGTCGCGACCTTGCCTTGCTCATGGATTTGTCTTCGCCCCTATGTGTGGTGCTCCGCCATCCATCATGGTGCACTGCCATCATCGTCTCCTCTATCCACTACTAGTGTAGTTCTTGTCATAGCGTGTAGTAGAGTAATGCTTAAAGCTGCCATTTCCTCTTCCTTTACACCCTCGGATTTATATTGGTCTTTGATAATAGATTCTTGATTATTGATTTCATGTAGTTGCGTGGTCGAATCCTCTATTGCTTTTGAGACCAAAAAACTGATGTGTGATTCGTGATTTGTTATTGTTGTTGATGGTAAATTTGCCACTGCACCTTGTTTTAGATTCCAAGATGCTGAGCTTTGTATCAATTATCTCTAATTGACGATGCAAATAATCAATTGTAGCTATGAGCTTGTTGGAGGGAATAAAGCTGTTATGGTTGATTTATTGTGGTGGAGCTGTTGGTTGCCATGGTGGTGGACCTGTTGGTGGTGGGTCTGGTGGTCTCCACCATAGATCCATTGTGGTGATGCTGGGAATGTATGGATGAATTTGTGATTGTGCTCTAATGGAGTGAAGAACTGGTGGTGCTGGTTGTGGTGGTGATAAGGTGTCAAAAAGGGTGATTGCCATAATTGGTATAGAGATGAAAAAGGAAACATGATGAGTTCGAAATGAAAACACCAAATTATTATGGAAATTAAGAACAATTTCTTCTTAGAGGGAATAAGACCTCCTAAAGCTAAATAAAACTAAGATAAAACTAATTAGGTAACAATTTTCTTTTTTGATTCATTCATATCAAGGGATTACATTTATAATTGTATAAAGAATTCTAGATCTTTCTATCCTTACACATGTCACTTTCACACACACTACACATGTCATTATCACATACCCACTTTGGAATATTCTATTTGTTATTATCAGTTATATACCAACTTGAAAATGCCTTAATTCCAAGCCAATAACAACCCTTTTCTTGAGAGCTTTAAGCTTGATGTGAAGCACTAAAGCATAGCCAAGCTTCCCTGAAACACCAGTAACCCATCGGCTTGTATCATCTCAAATAATGCCTCCAAGACCTACCTGAGAACCATGACCTTGCACATTACCATCAATGTTCAGCTTGAAATAGCTTAGATGAGGAAACTCCTAATGAACCAGACACTCCTCCTTTAGACGCACTGGAGTTGAGGTAAAAGCTTTTTGGATATCCCAAACTAAAGCTCTGATATTCCTCAAGACAACCTCCAAGATCAATTGTCATGTCCAACTGAGAAGGCAGATCTCAATTGCCATAACCACCAAATCGAGGCAAGAAAAAGCACCCTGCGATGATCATCACAACCATAATGAATGAGCCAATTTGCTACAATCATCTCAAAGAAGTCCATGCTCCCAAAATAAAGAACATTCTAAACAAACCAAGCATATTGACAATCCTGCAAATAGTGACTATTGTTATGACGTCCTCCTCTGTATAGTACTATGCTTGGTACTATGCTTAAGTCATAGTACCGCACTCTTGAGTTGTTACTATTACCTGAGCGGACTTTATTTGATAGCAACTTCAGCCGTCTTCGAATCTTCTGAACTATCTGGAGATAACACGGAAACAGAAGTGAGAATTATAAATTCTCAGTAGGATTCACTAAGAAATTTCACACCGTGTCATCGTTATTATCTCCAGCTGCTTCAGTTTATTATGAAAAAGGTGGACATGTTATATAAACTATTTAATTTTATAATTCAAAAACATATTGATCGAAACAGAGTCCATTTTATTCATACACTTGTTATTTGGGTGAGCCAATACAAAATAAATTCATGAATTACACAATGAACAATAAATGCAACGTATTAAAATCTAATAGCACCAATATATTGGAAACTTAAAATCCACATATGCCTTTACTTGTACTTAGATTTACGCAGATACAGATAATTTTCTTTTCTTTCTTTGTCTTCCTTTACTTGTCATACATATTTCAGAGTATGATCACCATGTCATGTAATATCCTCCCGAAATATAGTACTATGCTTAAGTCATAGTACCATACTCAGGACTTGTTACTATTACCTGAGCGGACCTTTTCTGACAGCAACTTTAACCGTCTTCGAAACTTTCAAGCTATTTGGAGATAACACGGAAATAGGAGTGAGAATCTTAAATTCTTAGTAGGATTCTTTAACTATTATACATGTCATCATTGTCATCTCCAGTTGCTTCGGTTTATTATGAAAAAGGTGAACATGTTATACAAACTGTTCAATTTTATAGTTCGAAAACATACTATCCGAAGCAAGGTTCATTTTATTCATACACTTATCATTTGGGTAAGCCAATACAAAGTCAATTCATGAATTATACTATGAATAATAATTGAAACGTATTAAAATACAATAGCATCAATATACTAAACACATAAAATCTGCACACGCCTTTACTTGTACTTGAATTTATGCAGATACACATAATTTTCTTTTCTTCCTTTATCTTCCTTTACTTGTTACACATATTTCAGAGTACGATCGCCATGTCATACCCCATCAAAGCGTGATCGCCATGTCACGTTCCTTAGGAATATGGACTCATCATCATAAATTTACGGTACTTACACTAGCTAGGTCATGTCATGCCTCATGTAAACCTTATCCCCTATACTCACACTAGCTGGGTCGATGTCATGCCTCATGTAAGGGGGGTGCTTGCATATGTTTTAATCTTTAATCGTTATTGCCCTTGGGTAGTCTGATCGATGAGTGAGCTCGTCAGCTCAACTCGTGACCGTCTTCACACAGTACTGACCCACAAGGAGACCTAGGTGCCTCTAGTCTTGGAGGGGTCTCATTTTGGCCACGTGCCTCTAAATTGAAGGGATCTTTTCTGGTCACATGCCTCAATAATAGAGGGATCTCATCTGACCATGTGCCTTCAATGTAGAGGGATCTCATCTGACTACGTGCCTCCAAGGTAGAGGGATCTCATAGTTTTATACTGCCTTCATAGGGAGGGATTCAATATGCAATTGCCTCTAAGTGAAGGGATTCACATTTTATCTTATTTAACTACCTTTACAAGGAGGGATATCGTAACTGCCTCCAGGTGAAGGGATTCACATTTAATATGTTTATATTATTTCATTCTTATACATAATCATACATGGATATACTGAATATACTCATACATATGCTTCATCATTTATTTTCATATACTTCATATCATACTTAAATCATTCTTGCATATAGAATTTCCACATATATAATCGTAATATACAAATGCTTATATTCTCCTTACTATTCTACCAAAAATTTGGCAACGTAACGGATCAGGTCCGCTTTTCCATGAATAGTGCCAGACAACTAGAAAACTTTAATCAAACAGCAAACCCAAGATAGAACATTGTAATCATACCAAGAGTATAGCAATTCATTAGGTGCAAGTTTTAGGGTCTTAAGCCTTAATCTATCTCGCAAGCTTTTAACTTCTACTGATGTTCCCAAGTTTGAGCTCAGGACCGATTTCCGAGTTCCGAAATAATATTAGTCTCATATGTAAGGTCAATGTCTTGATTCCCGATTTCCAAGGTCATGTATTTAATGTCTTGATTCTCGACTTCCGGGGTTGTATTGAAGACCTTAGACTTTCGGGGTTGTATTGAAGACCTTAGACTTCCGGGTTTAAGTATCTTAGGTTCTATATTCTCATCCTTGACTCTAGATTTCAAGTGATTTTCGACATTCGACCTTAAGCTACAATCAGTCCTTCAACGCTTTTATGAATGTTTCCTAAGTTTCGAGTTCCGACATTAACTATACCTGATCGGGTTTGCTATTTACCAAGTCTCGAGTTCAAGGTTAAGTACACCCTTCTGAGTTCAACCTTAAGTGTAAGGTAACTTCATTGATGTGCTAGGAATAAATGGCAATGAATCTGAATCTGAAATTTTAATGGGATGTTTCCTTACATGTTAGCTTTCAAACAGAGTTCGTTTCACTCAATTTAGAGTTGTGTATGATGAGTTACACCCTTCTCAACTCATACTTCCCAGATGAGAATCTAGATTTTTAGGTCAAACTTAAAAAATTCATAACTAATTCTATAATAATCCAATGGCCTTATATTTTATATGTATGAAAAGCCCTAAATGTCTAGTTTCATATAAAAATGGATTCATCAAATTTAAATGACTGTAGGCAGATCTATACACTCCATTGTATGGACCATCGGGTGAAAAACCCTAACAGCTTCTTGAATTCTTCTTGGATTCATGTTTTCCGTAAATCAATCCATCCAATCTTCAATTCAAACTCACATATACACCTTAAACCAATCTTAATTCATCATCATCACTTAAGATAACATCAGAATCATGCAAGAAAATGGGAAGAAAGTGGAGTCTCAATCAGCCCAATTCAAAGAAAATAAGAAAAGAAATTGGAATTCCAACCTTATCTAGTGGAAACCTTGTTAGTTTAATGTCTTAGATTGAAGAAACTTTGGATGAGACTTGAAGAGGGGATGAAGATGGAGTGGAGATGAATGTGAATGGAAGAGAAATGAAGAGAAGTCTGCCCATTATGTTGGCTGAAAATGCAAAGGGGTAGGAAAGGGAAAAAGTGAAAACTTTTGAAGCAAGTTTCATTTGATTGGTGGATTTGTATTGATCATTCAACTTGATGTGGCTTCCATTTTTGGGGCTGATGGTGGCGCCACATGCAAGGGTGTGGTGGCTAAATCTTGGCCATCCATCCTAGGGTTTTCACAGTATAATTTCTATTGATCCAGTTCCGACAGTTTAAAATATCAAAATCTTACCGATTTCTCTTAAATAGGCAAACCAATTTTAGAAAAACTCTATAAGATTTCCTATGTTCCTAATCTAATTTCCTAGATTCTAATCCTTCTAAATCACACTTAATTAGATTTAAGTAAATACTAAATCGAATCCTAAGTAATCACAATTATTCACTAAAAACCAAACAACTTGTTTAAAAACGGTAAAGTTTTTCGGACGTTATAATTGTCCTCCACTAGCCCCACACATTACTAACAAAAAAGTGTCCTAGGCAAGTTGTATGCTTGTCCATAGCAAATTGGTGGGCAAGGCCTCATTAAAAATAAGTCAAAGCAGGATTCCATAATTCTCAGGAATGCACATAGTTTTTATGTTACAATAAATTTTGTTTTATTTTCTAAAAGTAAGTAAAACAATAAAAGTAAGTTCCATTAACTTTATTCAAGATACTTTCATTAGTTTATAGGTCCCACTAACTTTATTTTGAGTATATCTAAACATGAGTTGCTAAACTTGTGACTATCCAAAAATATTTCTAATCTAATATTTCCATGGTTCCCTCTAGCTTAGTCACCTTGTTTTAAAAGTTACTTATATAATAGTATATTGGTCCTTATAAAAAAAAAGTGTGAATAAAATTTAAAGTTATATATATATAAGCCTATATGAATATTTGATATGTATAGTTTATAAAAATTATGTTTGTGTAATTTATATTGTATTAGTTATTCGGGCAAATTGCAACGACCTCCCTCAAGGTCAATTGATACTACACAAATTACCTTTAAACCCTAACACTATATCTTCCCCTACGTCCATCAACACTCATCCCATCTTCCCCTCATTTCTCTATTTGACAGACCCCTTCTTTCCTTCTTTCTTTCTACTATTGTCTCTCCACAAAGCAAAAAAACTCTAAGCAAAAAATTCTATATATCAATTTTAAGCTTGGGTTTTTCTCTTTCTTCTCTTTTTAAATTTTGGTTGTAGTTTTTTTCTTTTTTAAGCTAGCACTTGGCAAGCTAGGTCTGAATTCTAAAGCATTCAAAATGGAATAGATCATTGAGATTATTAACAATTGCCCATACTAAAACTCTAGTACCTATCCATCAATTCAATACTAAAGATTCCAATATCCTAGCTCTCTCCTTACACAACAAGCAAAGTCTACACTAAACATTACAATCCTATATATTTTAGTTGTAGCAATAAATTGCAAATTAAAGAAAATGATAGGAAACCAAAAGAATAAACAACAATGCTATTATATGCATCGCTTGTATGGAAAAAGAGTTATGTTAGGTGAACATATTATATATTAGATACCATGCCAACTCACACCCCATCCACTATTGGATAGGGTGTAGGCTAATCCAAGTGGGGTTTGTATTCCATCTAATGGTGAATGGGATATAAGTCGATATAGTGCCTCATACATAATATGTTCACCAAACATTTCTTATGGAAAAGGCTCTAAGCATAATAGAGTTCTACAAGTGAAGGCATGGCCCTAGACTAAATAGTTGATACAATTCCACGAGATGACATTGAAACATCTAGGGGTGTAAGAAGATTGGATTGATCCAATGAACCCAAAGATCCAAACCAAACTAATGGAATTGGTTCGGATCGATTCAAGTAATCGGTTCATTTTCAAGGTGGAACTAAACCAAACCAATTATTATTGGTTTGGTTTTGGATTTATGATTTTTCAATTCGATTACCCAAATACCCAACTCGATCACCTGATCAACTAATTTTTTTAAAAAATTTCTAATATTTCAAAGTTTTGTACTTAAGTTTCTAGTAACATAGTTGTTTTTTTTTTATCATTTTGTTAATATTTATTTAAGAAATTTGTCTAGTTACATCATTATTAAGTATATCATAATCAAGCTTTTATATTATTAATATTTGTTATAAAAATAAATTTTAAAAAAAATATATATAATTCTTTATTTTTTACTTCAAACCGATGGCCCAAATTAAACCAACCCGATCGTAATCAGATTGGCTTGGTTTGGATTTGTTAAAAAAAAATTAAAGTCCAAACTAGATTAATCCAATTAATTGATTAGGATTTATTTTTCACTCAAATCCAATTCAAACCAACCTGTTTATACCGCTAGAAACATCAACAATTGCTTACCCCTAGATTATGTAGGAGCTTTTCAACATACAACAGCAACATTTTAGCATATGGTGATAGTTTGTTTCATTGGCTCAAGGAACCGAGTTGTTGTACGTGTGTAATATAGTTTGGTGTTTAATAGAATGACATTCAACTAAATATGTGTCACTGTAATGACTTTTAAACAATTACAGAAAGTAAATGTAATTTTTGAATTTAGGAGGCCAAGTATAATATCAACTGATGTGAAAAGAAGTCATTATAATATATCTTATGTGTAATTATCATTTTTTTTAGGTTATATATTTAGTCCGACCCTCTCTTATTAGATTTCTAGCTTTGGCTTTCATTATCAAACCTTCAGGAAAAACTTTATAGCTGTTATATGCTGTTGAGGAATAATGTAAGGCAAGAAGGATTATGTAAGGAGAAAGACTGTAACTAGGATATAATTTGAGAATAAGTAATTAAATTTTTATGTTATCTAATAAAAATAATTGAGTAAATAACACTCACCCCCTTGAAGTTTATTAAACCCCATTTTTATAGTAAAATAGCACTCCACCCCATTACAAGGATGTCACCAAACGACTCCATTAATCTTAGACGACATGGGTACTATGACTTACTTCTTGCGATGGAGGACTTGCGACATGGAAGCATGGGACATGCAAAATCATCAAATTTTAGGCATCGCAGATGCACTAGATTTTGAGCTACTTTCTTCAACATAAAAAACTTCTAGCACCACACATCAATTTGTTGAGAGCATGTGTTGTGATGGAGAACCCCACATTCTTGTTTTCTTATTGCCATGGCGCCCCTTTTTTTTTTTGTTGGGTACACAGCTGAATGGTAACAAACTAATTATCTAAACTCAAAAAAGTTGCTCCTAACATATCTCCCTAAATTAACAAGCTGATTTCCATAGGAGAAGCCCATATTTTAAACATATTGGTGCCACTTATTCCCATCTTAGCAAGCCAATTAACACAATAATTATTTTCTCTATAAGTGTGCTCTAAATGCACATCCCATTCTCTAGTTAAGGTGCAAATATCAGCCGCTAGAAAGGCGAACCTATGATGAGCATCCAGTCCACTCTAAATGATCTCTACTGACTCTTTTGAGTTTGAGTTGCAAATAAGCCGTTAAACCCCGTGATCCCATGCTACACAAACAGCCCATGTTTCAGAGCTTCTAATTTTGTATACAAAACAATGTTGGAGAACCCCATAATCTTGGATGTGGGCATAAGGATGGCCATGCTTTTGGGTCCAATATGGGTAGCATTTCCCTTTGCTATTGTCATTGGTTGGCTATGGAAACGAAAATGGGTGAGTTTGCCAAGTCTTTAGATTTTTGCTTACCAATCACCATCCTTAGCTTGCCTTCGAGTCTCTGTTGTCACCTATGAAGGGCTATGCTTCATCTCCTTGCCCTACCTTGAAATACCTTGACCCAGTCATCATTCCATTGGCTAGTTCCCTCTTGTAATAAAGGATGTAGAGACCATCAAGCCACTTCCACCGCAGACACTCCCAAATGACACTTTTTTTTTAGTAAGAACTTTTAATGACATCTTGAAAATGGGGTGGAGTGGTATTTTGCTAGAAGAATGGGGCTAAGTGTTGTTTCAACAAGCCCCGAGGGGGCTGAATGTTATCTACCAAAAATAATTTTATCAAGTCTTCATTATTGTGAAGCCTACTCTCTAAAACATATATTCCCAAAGATCTATACTCTTACATGTCATTTTCTCATAATTTTCAATTTTTTAAATCAAATTTGCTATTAAATGAATAGAAGATAGTTTAGAGTTAGGTCTTATATTATGAGATGTATGTATCCTAAAGCCATATCTAACAGCCTAATAAAGATTCATCATCCACTGCCCCTAACCTCCTCCATCACCGATGGTGATGACGCCGTCTTCATCGCCACCATCGTGCTTGCCAAGGACATTGCCTTATATTTCTAGTCCAGCAAGTTCGCTGAATTTGATCGAGGGTTCTTTTCAATACCAAGAAACCCAAATGTGCAAGAATCAGGTCCTTTAGTTTTGTTTTTGATTGGCCATTGGAGTTTCTTTAGTTTTTTGGTGGTTATCTGAACTACCCAATGTGGTGCTTTTGTGATTTGATTTGTTTGTAATGGATTCTAAATTAGTGTTTACGGTATATGTGTCTTGAGTTGCTCAATTGCCAGCTTCACGTCACCTTCAACGAGCTCCACCTTCCGAGTTCGATGGAGCTCGACAAGGACAACATCAACTTTGTCTCCTTCAAGGAGCTCCTCCTTTCGATTTCCTCGAAGCTTAACAAGGACAACACTGGCTTCATCCCCGTGATGTAGCTTCACTTTCCGAGTTAGACGAAGCTCAACAAAGACAACATCGGCTTCATCTTTGTCACGTAGCTTTGACTTCCACCTTCCAAGTTCAATTTCTTCTTCGTTTGTGTATATGTATACTTTTATATAGGACAAAGTGATCCCTAGTCCAACAAGAAAAGAAAAGGGCATAATGTGGCATGTGATTTAAGTGTAGGATTCCGTTAAGGACTAAAAAGTAAGAGGGGTATATGTAGCATACAAGTATATGACATAAGCACTTTAGGATGGTTCGTACTTTCAATACTGCCTACTTTCAATTCGTTGGTTAAGTTGTTAGACTTAATCTTCTACTTAAAAGTACATCGAGATGGCATATAATAAGTAATAATTATCAATATTGGTAAACTATTAGATTTAGTACTTATAAATATATATGGACTGTCCGGCTTTCGAGTTTGATGGAGCTCAACAAGGATAACACCGGCTTCGTCTCGGTAACGAAGTTCCGCCTTCTGAGTTCTACAGAGCTCAACAAGGACAACATTGGCTTCGTCTCCATCATGGAGCTCCACCTTCTGAGTTCAACGGATTTCAACAAGAACAACACTGACTTTGTCTGCTTCAAGGAGCTCCTCCTTTTGAGCTCAATGGAGCTCAACAAGGGCAACAACAGCTTTATCTCTGTCACATAGCTCTGCCTTCCGCCTTTCGAGTTCGATTTCTTCTTTATATAGGACAAAGTGATCCATATTCCAACAAGAAAAGAAAGGGGGATAATGTGGCATGTGATTTAAGTGTACGATTCCATTAAGGACTAAGGAGTAAGAAAAGTATTTGTAGCATACAAGTATATGACATAAGCACTTTAGGATGGTTCTTACTTTGAATACTGCCTTATTTCAATTTCTTAATTAAGTTGTTAGACTTAATCTTCTGCTTAAAAGTACATTGAGGTGGCATATAATATGTAACAATAATCAATATTGGTAAACTATTGTTAGCAGTTTGAACATTCTAGTATACTGTATTTGACATTACAACCTAAACTTAACCTTGGTCATTGATTTGATTTTTGAATGCCTGTTATAAAGAACTTTATTGTTCTAAATTTAACCTTGGCCAATGATGGTATAAAGCATAACCTATTCAATGATCTCATCCACTTTGAATAGTGTAAAGCATAACCTATTGAAAGCTTTATTTGAACTTCATAAAATTATCATGAGTGGTGTATATTGGGAAATAGAGGAAGTCTTCCTATAGTAGTATTCTACAGGAATAGAATTAAGTTCCCAAATTATAAGGTGGGAATGGTTTTACATATATTATTATATTTGATGCATATGATTTTTTAGTTACCTTTATGCATTGTACACAATTTTATTAATTGTATCATTCAATAAGTAGCATTAATGTGTTTCTTGCATTCAGTATTGTTGCTAGAACTGAGCGAATTTAAACAAAGGAGAACCACCGTTGACAAATTGACCCTTTAAAGATGGAATATTAACCTATGGTACCCAAAAGATTAGTTCCGTTTGACAAATCCTTCCAATTGTCAACTAGGCTCTGTTAACGTTAAAGGAAATAGCTAACTGGCCCTATTACTTTTTGATTAGGGAATGCTACTTAACATGTGGCATTTATTCAATTTTTTTTTGTAATTCAAATTTAATTATTACCAACTTTTAATAAATTAAAAATAAAATTATAAAAATAAGAATACAAAATTTGGGATATTTATTCAAATGGCGCCTCTAAACTCGAAAACAGCATTGAAATAAAAAATCGGAAATGGTGTGAAAATGTTGAGTTTCTTCGTGATCATTTCCAATTTCCAATTTTAGTGCTATTTCTGAGTTTAGATTACACATCACCATGAAATGTTGAGCTTCTTCATTTTGTTTCCGATTTTTTATTTCATATTCTTTTCCAAGTTCAGAGTTTAGATTACATAGCACCGTGAAAATGTTGAGTTTCTTCTCATCATTTCCAATTTCCGATTTCAGTGCCATTTCTTAGTTCAGATTTGCCAATGTGAGTCAAGAGAGAAGTTCAATATCTACGTTAGAAGGAAGGGAGTGACACATAAAGTGAGTGCAAGGCGCATAATATATCACTCTTTGGTACATGACATGCAATTCTAATCATTTCCTCTGAGCATGTGTGTCTCCTGCTATGTTGTTTGTGTCTTTGGCTATTTGTCAACATGATCAGCTCCTTTCTTTTTGTTTCATAGTTAGTTTGATTGTAAATGATCGCACTATCTTATGTTTTCTCTTTTAGTATCACTTTTTTTTCCATGTTACCATACCATACTATTTTTTCATTTTCATAAATTGAGCAAAATTTTTTCTTTGGTCTATAAGTTTTTCCACGCTATTTAAAAGAAATTAACTTAAAACTCGATAGTTACTTAATGTTCCTATAAAAAATTAGGCATTTACATCTGAACATTGTATTACATTTGTGTTTTATCTGCTATCACTACACTTTGGCTTCTTTTTTTCAATTATGTGCCATATCTTACTCAAGTTTAACCTGCCACTTTCCAACCAAAAGCAAGATACTCATCATTAAGGGTAAGTACATTTGCCAAGTGCAACCTAATATGAATTAGGTCTATATTTTGTCTTAGATTCTATATTAGTTATATATTGCATACACTTCTCAATAATCAGAATATGGATTAAGTTAAAATACTTAACGAGGGAGAACCACATATTTGGCCCCCAAAAGATCAAAACATTGATAATTTAGCCCCCAATAGGTAATATTTTCTCTCCTGGTATCTTAACAATGAATGTGTTGATAAATTAATCCCTAAAATATCTTTTGTTAACACTAATAAAGCCCATTAGTAATAATACAATCATCATTGGGATACTACAAACTAAGAAGACATCTTTTAGGGACTAAATGATCAACATTTTGATCTTTCGAGAACCAAATTAGTGATTTTCCCTATTTAACAGATTTTCTATATCGTAATTTTCTTTTTACATCTATTGTTCTTAGCTGTTCAAATTTTTGCAGTCATGAAAAGTACCCTTTGTGAACTTACTACTTGCATTGAAGGATCCATATTTCATTAAGTTGAGTTTTGGGTTACCCTTTGTGTTAATTTTATAATAAATTTGATTTTCACCCTTTTCCAATGTAGGGTTATACAGAGAAGATTAAGTAACAAATTGCAATCTGCAAAGCCAACTTTGCTATGTTCAAGACAAGTGACTCCAATGGCTTAAGTGAAATGTTGACTTCTATGATTGTTACAATAGAATACCTACTTGGTGGTCCATGAAGAAGAAATGAAAGTTGATATCCACCTATTACCTTTTTGCTTTTGTTATTTAATATTTTGGTAACTAGCCCTTTTTTTACACACAATGACTTAAATTACTGCAAACAAAGAAAAGGTAGATGTTTACAAGTTAATTAGTGTTAGCATATGCTACATTTGAACATAAAATCTATGCAAAAATAACTTTAAACGTAAATCTACATTTAAACATAAATCTATGTGAAGTTAACTCTTAAAATATAAATCTATATTTGCAGTTAATTCATTTTTGCGAATTTAGCCACTGTAATTATTTAGAATCTATATATTTGAAGTGAAGCGTAATATTCTAGGTAGTGCAGATATTGTATATGTTGTTATGTTTTGTTTCATGTGTAGTGTAACGTCCCTATTTCCGATTTCCGACCTCAACAAACAAAATGTGATAATGTCCGATTTACGATCTCCAAATTTCGGTCCGGGTCTCAAATAAGAGGAGCACGAGGTCCTACATCCAACTTCACCTTCAGATTTCGGGTAAAATGGGATAAATTCCGACTTCCGAGTTGGTATGCAAAATTCCCAACTTCACCTGTATTAGCTTCCCGATTTCTGACTTAAATTGGACTGACGTGATTCCCGATATCCGACTTCATGTTTCAAGGAAAATATACCCGATTTCCGATCTCATCAAACACACTGTATATAAAATACCGACTTCCGGGTTTAAGTACTTGGGGTTTGATATTGTGATTCCAAATTCACGAGTTCCGACCTTAAGCATCCTCATTCCGACTTCGGACTTGACCCAACTTGATGCTTTAAAACAATGTTACAAGTACCGAACTCCGAGTTTTATGTAACGAGTTCCAGCCTTAGAGTTGAACTCAATTAGAATGGATACGAGTTCATATCTTTGGGTTGATTTCCAAGCCATACACGAGTTTCGATCTCCTAGTTCATTCTCAGCATTGGTATTCCTGGGTTCAAATGGGAGTTTCGAGATTATATGATTGCGAGCTGTATGACTTCCAAATTTCGAATAAACCTGAAGATTTCCTCAAGTCACAAACAAAATGGGACGAGTTCCGACATCCAGTGAGTAGGGACGAGTTCCAATTTAAGTAGAATGGAAGTGAGCTCCACTTTTGGAATGACATGGAAAGCAATTTGACCACAAAGGTGGGAGACATGACCAAACTTCAATCACAAAATTTCAACCAATCAACAACCATAATCCCAACTACCCCCATGTATTTAAGTCAGACTCTCCCCTTCATTTCTGACTGATCTATGCCACTCTCCCTCTCCCTCTTGCTCCAGCCTCCTTCTTCCCTTCTCTCAATCAACTCCATCACTCCTTCAAGCTTAGCAAGGTTCTAACACTTCAAGTTTCAGCACTTAGCTAAAGTCATACTCCAAAGAGGTAGGATTCCATTCTATTCTTAAATTACTTGCACTATGATTGCATGAAATTGTACTCTTCTTCACGTATTTGGTGGATTATTGGATGTATTATAATGGATTATGATAAGATTAATAGGAAATCTTGAGTTGGAATTAAGGTTAGAAGAAGAAAACTAGGAGAAGTGAAGGTTTGGAATGCTGTCTAGTTGAGGAATTCCATGGCAGTCCGTACGACAGAATATATGGCGCCGCCTACAACTGGTTAAATCCGATGAAACTATTTTTAGATGAAAGTAGACATTTAGGGCTTTCCATACATATATCATATAAGGTTATTGGATTAGTATTGAGAGAGATATGAATTTTTGAAGTTTGACTTAGGAATCAGGACTTTTATCTGGGCAGGGGACTTGAGAAGGGTATAACTCGCCCTACACAACTCCAAATTGAGTGAAAATAATTTTGTTAGAAATCTTACACATAGGGGAACATCTCATTATGAAATTCCGAGCTTGTTATGACCCCAATTGATCCCAGTGGTTCGAGGAAGTTACCCTATGTCCAAACCGAGCCAAAACAGGGTAATTCAGGAAGGTCGACTTTCAGGACTTATAACTCGAGTTATACTTAAGCAAATCAAGTGAAACTTGTGGAAAATGAAAGGTCGTCCTACTACCTTCAATATGAGACCAATTTTGTATGATTTGAGCTTAGTTTCGATTTTTAGTGAATTTATACTTCCAGGAGTGTAATTCAGGTTAGTGACTGAACAGGTTGAGGCAAAATTTGAATATCTTGAGTTATATAAATCAAAATGATATGGGACCAAAGAGGTTAGAAAATAGACACATAGAGCTATAACATATCCAAAATTTAGATTTAAATGAGTTGGGTAGAAATAAAGGTGGATTATACAAAATTCGGGCAGAACTGAATAGAATTGGCAGAATGGCCAAATTGATGGTTTCACAAGTGGTAGTGGACATATAAGGTTTGAGTTGAGGATTTCCAGTTTTACATTTATATATATATATATATATATATATATATATATATATATATATATATATATATATATATATATATATATATATATATATATATATATATATATATATGTTAAATTGACTATATTACTGAATTATGTGGCACTATTCATGGGAAAATAGAAGCGATCAGATTATCTTTGGGATTTACTGAAGTCTATGAAACTAGGAATATTTGTGTACAAGAATGATGTAAGTATGATATGAGGTATATGAGAATAAATCAAGAGGCAGTATAATATGAGGTATATGAGAATAAATGATAAAGCGTATATATAAGTTCATTCAGCATGTTTATGCATGATCATGTATAAGAATGAAAGAACATGAGTATATTAAATGTAAATATATTGAATGTGGGTCCCTTCAATTGGAGGCAGTTATTTGAGATCCCTCCTTGTGAAGGCAGTTAAATGATAAAAATGTGGGTTCCTTCACCTGGACGCAGTTACACATTAAATCCCTCCTTGTGAAGGCAGCTAAAACTTGGGTCCCTCTATGTTGGAGGCACATGGTCAGATGAGATCCCTCTATATTGAAGGCACATGGTCAGATGAGATCCCTCAGTTTTGAGGCACATGACCAGAAGAGATCCCTTCAATTAGAGGTACGTGGCCAGAATGAGATCCCTCCAACCTAGAAGCAGTGGGTCCCCTTGTAGATGAGTCGGTGTGACGACGGTCACGGGTGAAGTTGACGAGCTCACTCCAAGGCTAGGTTACCTAAGGGCAGTAAAAGCACCCTAGGGACGACGATACGTAAAGCCTAGGTGTGCCAAGTAAAGACAAAAGACTAATGACTAAAGATTAAAGTATATGCAGACACCCTACTCACATGAGGCATGGTTTCGACCCAGCTAGTGTGAGCATAGGGGCCAGAACTTACATGAGGCATGGCATGACCCAACTAGTGTAAGTACCAAAAGAAGATCCCATATTCCTAAGGAACGTGACATGGTGATCACGCTCTGATGGGGTATGACATGGCGATCATACTCTGGAATGTGGCATGTAAAGATATGATGATGAGTCTATATTTCTAAGGAATGTGACATGGCGATCACGCTCTGACGGGGTATGACATGGCGATCATACTCTGGAATATAGCATGATGATCCTACACCCTAAGAAGTGTGACATGGGAATCATATTCTGATGGAGTATGATATGGCGATCATACTCTGGGACGTGGCAGGAACAACATATTCCTAAAGAATGTGACATGGCGATCACATTTTGATGGGATATGACATGGCGATCATACTTTGAAATATGTAAAAAGCAAAGGAAGATAAAGAAAGAAAAGTAAATTTCATGTATCATTATAAATTCAAATTCCAGTAAAGTATATGTAGAAGTTATACCTCTAGTACATTGATGCTATTGTACTTTATTGTATTTCAGTTATCATTCCTAATATAATTCATGAATTGATTTTTATGGGTTCTCCTAAATACCAAGTGTATGATTAAAATGAGCTTTGCTTCGGACATTATATTTTCAACCTTTAAAATTAAATAGTTTATAAAGTATGTTCACCTTTTACAAAATAAACCGGAGCAAACTGGAGATGACAACGATGACATTATGTATGATAATTAGAGAATCCTACTGATAATTTATAATTCTCACTCCTATTTCCGTGTTGTCTCCAGAAAGTTCAAGAAGTCCTGAGGACGGCTGAAGTTGCTATCAGACAAAGTCCGCTCAGGTAATGGTAACAACTCTAGGGTATGGTACTATGACTTAAGCATAGTGCTGTACTTGGGAGGGTGTTACATGTAGTGTATCTAACTTGATCCATTTTTGCAGGGAAATGGCCTAGGGATTTATTAAATCTGAAGGCTGTAAATCACATGCAATTGTATATGTTGTTATAAGTGTTTTTTTTTTAAAGAAAAAAATTAGTTATTAGCTAAAATTATTTAAAAAAGAAATGCTATTAATGATAGAGACTAACAAGAATGAAATCGTACCTAGCACGGGTTTCCCACAATAGTAATGTATTTTTTATATTATAGTAATTTTTTTTATTGGTTCATACTCTGGTGGGGATGCTATTAATATCTTCACCTGAAGATCTCATGTGGTTCTTATATGAAGATGACATTTGTTCCATGCAAAGTCCATATTTATCGAGTATCCCACATGAGTTAACTTGATTAACTGCGCGATGGTTTATGGTTTAGAGTTAAAGGAAGTGAGAGTTAATGGATTGTGTGGGGCCCTCGGAACTCAAAACTCGAACTCTCGCTCACGTTAAGTGACACATTCAACATGGTTTAAAGGAAAGAGTTCCGAGTTCAACGTGTCACTTAACATGAGAGATAGAGTTTGAGTTCCGAGTTATAAGGACCCACACAATCCATTAACTCTCACTTCCCTTAACTCTAAACTATGATCTGTTACACATTTAATCAAGTGTGAGAAACTCAATAAACATGGGCCCCACATGCAACAGATGTCATCTTCCTATAAGAACCACATGAGATCTTCAGGTGAAGATTTTAAAACAATCTCCACCAAAGCAATTACCTTTTATATATTATAAAAATTTTAAGTGATATTTGTACGTAGCATGGGTTTTCGCAATAGTAATGTACTTTTTATATCATAAAAGTTTTAAGTGATACTTTCTTTCTTCTTTCGTTAGAATTGTGTTGTAATTATGTTGAAATACATCTTATATCTGTATGGTAAATAGGAGGCGAAGGATAAATAGTGCAAATCCATTATTTTAAAGCCTAGTTTGGTAGTGTTTTATGAAAGAGTGCTCTGACTTATAAAAAGCATTAGCCAATTTTTTCTATTTGGTAAACCAAAAAGTTAAGGTATTTTTGCTCATAGCTTTTAAAAGCCAAGAGGTGCTCTCGGGAGCTCTCATGAGATTCTTTTCAGAACTGACTTGTATTCTCTAAAATTTAAAAGATTAATATGACCTTATTCTTATTAATAATATTAAAAGTAGAAATTATTTTTTTTTAATATTTATATCCATTATAATCATTTTAGATTTTAAGAACAATTTTATCAAACATTATTTTTGTGGCTTTTGCTTATTAAGAAGAACATTTACATCATTTTATCAAACTGTACTATTATGACTTTTCGAGAACAGCTTTTAGAGAGCTCAGAGAATTCAGCAAATCTCAAAAAATCACAGCAATGCCAAACCAAGCCTAAGTGGCTATGTTTTGATATTAGATGACTTATGTGCTTTTATCTAGATAATTGATTTGAACATGCTATGGGCACATATCAATCTACTTATATTGACTTTCCATAATAGATTGTATTATTAAAATTATTTGATCAAATATATAATTATGTGTTGGATAGTAGTTTGTTAATAAAAATGATTAAGAAAGGACGACTGCCCTGCTAAAACACACATACAGCTAGTTATTATTATTGCATGAAGGCTTAGGCTTGTACTCCAGGTCTCTAAGATGTAATTCTTAGTAGTCAATGCGTCCCATTTATGTATTCTTATACTTGAAAATTTTGCCCATGCTATAGTAAAGTACTATAGGTGAATTCTAAAAAAGCAGGAAGCACAACAACGATGGTTGTGCGAATAAAAGGTGTTGTTTGTAAGGGGTTAGCAATTTTAAATTGTCAAGCAAGCAAAAGCATTAATATGTACTCATAATTAAACTATAATCACAACTACTTTTATAGAATGAATATCTCAGTTGTGGTCGAACCAAGTCATACTCTTCTTTCCTGTTCAACTATTTTTAATTAAAGTTGGACTCTTGAGAGAATTGCTGATAATTACTAGAGTTATCAAAGTGAGCCAATCCGACTCACCCAGGTTGGCCCATCATAGGTCATAAGTTAGAAGAGGTAAAACGGGCTGGCTCACTTTAACAGTGAGCCAATAAAATACCAACGCGGCTCAACCCACCTGAGCTAGTGGGTTAAACGGGTTGGCTCACCAATTAATTAAAAAAATTAAAAAAAAAAAGAAAAGCCTCAAAATTAATTAAAAAGGCCAAAAAAAAAAGAGAGATGAAAAATAAAAAAAATTATACACCTATAAAATACCCAAAAAAAAAAAGAGAAACACTAACAGTCTAACAACCCATCGATGGTGATGGTGAAAGCAGTTGAAGGCAGACATAATGGTGACGCAACTAGATGGCGGCAGTGCAGTGAACAGTTGTTCGCAAAAGGTAGGTGGCCATGGACAATGGTTCGCGAAGGAGATGGTGGCTGAGGCACTCATGCAGAGCAACGAGGTGGAAGGCGGTTGGGTGTTAGTGCTCTGTGGGCGACGGTAGCAGTGGGATGATTGGAGAAGAGAGACAAGAGTAGAAGTGAGAGTGAAAGTGGTGATATTGTGTTGAAATGAAATTGAAATGTGAAAGGGAAAATGGAGGGGTAGGGTATCTGCGTATAATGAGAACGGGTGAGTGAGAGATTTTTTTTTTTTTAAGGTAAAGAACTAGGCCAACCCACTTTCAACTTGGCCTAAACCCGCTTAACACGTGGGTTATACAAACTGGGTCAAATTGATCCACTTTTATATAAGTTGAAATTTTGCTGGCTCCACCCACCATTTTGGTGGGTCGAATCTGGTTGGCTCACGAGTTGCGACCCACTTTTACGGCTCTAATAATTACATATATTAACTAAAGGAATTCATGGGTCTCTACTAGCAAATTTATTCTATGATTATAGAATAGAAATAATTGCATAAAATGTGGAAATTTTCTAACATATTCTTGTAGAAAGAGTTTCTCTTTGAAAAATATTCGGAGGATGCATCTTTTGCGACACAATACGCAATGCAAATGGAAAAAGTGAGCAAATGACAAAAATGCTCAGATGATGGGTCCCACATAATCATTGTTATTTTTACTCAATCTTTTTTTTATCCAAAAACTTACCAGCGTATTATTTAAAACATTTGCATTTACCCTGGTAAGTTATATATATATATATGCAAAACTTACTAACGTATTATTCAACACGCTAGTAAGTTGTGTAAGTTTTGCATATATATATATATGCAAATAACTTATCAACATTTTTTAACAATATGCTAATAACTTTCTAGAAAATAAAACTGAACAAAAATAACAATGATCATGTAGGACCTATTATCCAAACATTTTTGTCATTTTGCTCATTTTTTCCATATATGTCACGTACTGTATCGCAAAAACTGCATCCCCTATCACTTTTGTTTTTCTTCCTTCCCAATGAATTCTCACTTTCGAAAGCTTGTGTGGGTCCCACTTATTAAGCAAGATGCTCAAAAATCTTGTGGTGAAAATAGCTCTTGGAAGGGGAAAAAAATTAGTATGGAAGAATAACTTGTTTATCCAATTGTATGATTAAAAATAAGGTGCTTGCTCAGGTGAAGCAAACATAATTTGCTTCACAGCGAAGTGGTGTGTTGGGCAAATGGAAGGGCAGCAAGTGGACAATGGGGCCAAGAGCTCGTCAAAGCCCATTACTATGATCCACTAGGATTAGTGAGATTGATTAACCTATTAGTGGTACGCACGTTTTCATCATCCTTTACACCAATAATAGAAAAACACAAAAACCCCATAGAGCACCTTGCAGGAACACCGCATCATTCCTCTTCCAGCCACCCTCCCACTCCATGAACACTATTGTGTAGCCAAGGTCCTGATCAACACCATTCGATGTTGAAGGCCGAGATCCGCATTGTGCAATGGCGGTAACTATTGGTGTAGGAGGGTGAAGGTGCTCTACCCCTGTTCCGGTCATCCCTGATGGAAGGCGTGGCAGAAGCACAACGACGTAGCCTGGTTTGGTATAAATGGTTATTTGCAGGTTCTTGTTTGTAGTTATTGCCATGAGTCCAATGGGTATGAAGGGTTACTTGCAAGTTCTTACTTGTGAATGTAAGTCTTGGGATGGCTCATTTTTTCTTGTATTTTTGTTTCTTTTTCTTATTTTTACTTCCTCCAGCAAGTGTCAAGTTGATTGGTGATGGAGATCTCCTGTATTGCTTGTTGCTACAATGTTAAAAAAGTTTTGGATTCAATATAAATGATTTTTTTTTGGGTTTTCTTTCAAATTAGTTATTAGTGAAGGTAGTTATATTATGATGTTTTTGGGATATAAAAAGTGAATATAGAAGTGAACATTCACAACAAAGAAGGAAGGATACAAAGCCTTGATATTACCAACTGTCACAAAATGCTTTGTGTGATTGTGTTTTTCTCTACTTATGAATGTTCACTTTAACCCACTTTTTATGTCAAAAAGAACATCTGTCTTCTTTTAGTCATCATAGAAACCTGAAATTTTTTTTTCTGCCACACTCTTGCAAAACATAAAATATGAGTTTTATAGCTGTAAAACATGGATTGCAATGGTGAGATATTTTATCATTAAATCCAAATTGTTGGCACTTGAATTTCGCAAATCCAAGTCAGAACCATGGTTAGTTAAAGAAGTGCATAGCATATTGTTGCAGTCCAAAGATTTGAATTACTTAACTAAGTTATTAGAAAGCACAAACTTTGCATTGGAGAAGCAAGACTACCAATTAGAACATAAATGAACCCTTGGATTTAAAAGTCATCGATACATAGTTACAACCATTCCATAAAACCAAATGGGGCTACATCAAAATGCGCTTCCTATAACTAACACCCACCCCTGTCACTTCTACCGAAAGCAAAAAATTCCCATAAAGCACATTTTCTTATCTTACAAGCATCTTGGGATGACCTACATATTTACTTCAAGGTCCTCTGCAAGCTTGACTAGCTCTTTACATAAGCCAAGATGAAGATGTACATCACGCGCAAGATGGTTAGGGTCAACTGTAAGTGCACTTTCAAATTCCTCCACTGCCATATGTAGCATACCCTTACTCGCATTATCTTCGACCTCATGAAGAACATAAAGGAAAAAGCAACAATTCTTCAACACCCAATGAAAAGAAGAAAGGAAAATAAAGTTGAAATGGAATGCTAAAAGAAATTTCAATAATTGATCATAGCTTACACTTTTACTCTTTGTGAGTAGAATTTTCAATCCAAAATATGCTTATTTAAGTTCACTATGCTCTTGATCTAGGCAGAGACCTTTTCTAGTAGTGCCTGAATATATGTTCACACATAAGATGTATTATTTAAGTGTATCCCCCAACAAAAAAAAATCATACAAATGGTACAAGAGTTCAACAACATTTTCGACATGACAAACCTGGTGGCAACATCATGATCAGCTAACTAGCAATATGCATGTCCACGCGGCAACAATGCCTCTAAATTTTTTTCATCTTCCTTGAAAATGAACCTAGACTCAGCAATGGCACCCTCATGCTCTTTATCATCTATCAACAACTTCACTTTGAGAAGCTTAGCCTATGGAAAGTAATGCATATAGAGTCAAATGCTGATTACACATAATACTTCCCAAGCCAAACCCAATGCTTAAACTTTCAGGCTACAAAGGGTACTGAGATTGAGACATGAAGCTGAAATGCTATTAAAGGAACTAAAAGAGCATAAAAATGTTACCTCAGGGGTAAAAAGCCCAATATCAAGGTTATGAAGATTAAATGCCACGGGGTGTTTATAACACTAACCAACCTTTTGTAGTAAGTGGATTTTGTAAACAACAATCAAAATTAAAAACACAATAGAAAAGAAAATAAAATACACTGCACAAACATCACAAATTGTAAAACTTGCTTCTTCTACTATAAAGAATTGGTTAAAGTGATACAAAACTTCAATCTTTTAAGATGAATACACGAGTTAAAATTTGAAAAAAAAAATATTTTTATGAAGAGATTAGATATAACTCGTGTGCTCTCTAATTCTTGATGGCAATGGTGATTAGTTCTTCCTGTTGGATTGACACTTACATATTGGGCAAAATGTTGATTGTTCTACCTACAGGCAATATACTTTGGCCTCGCTAATAGAGCAATCAACAACTGCTGCAGCACCTGATTAGGCATCTAACTTGGAGCGCAAGTTTGTTAGTTAGTTATGACAGTTAATTTTCTATTTTCTGTTATTTTTGGTTACATGAGCTGCAATTTATTATTTTTGGTTACATGAGCTGCATTTGTGATAATGAGCTGCAATCAGTTATACATTTTCAGTTATAGTGCATCTAGGTGTAGGATATTTCTATTGCTCTCCTCAACTTGTATATATATAGCCATCTTCCTGTACATTTGTGATAATGAGAAAATTCTATTAGATTCCTCCATTTGTTACTCTCTCTGTTGTTCTTAGATGGTATCAGCAGCTTAAGGCTCTACTATGCATCGCGCTACTATGACGAAGAACTTGAATCATGCTGCAGCAAATGCTGTTCCTGGATCTTCGAACACCAATGTCCATGGTGATCCTTCGTTGAATCCTTTGAATCCCTATCATATTCATGCCAGTGAAACTCCATCTTTGATTCTTGTTTCGAAGGTTCTCATGGGACCGAACTACCGTGTATGGGCGCGATCAATGCGATGCGCATTGATCTCCAAGAACAAGTTCAAGTTCTTGGATGGCACAATCACGGAGCCAGATCCATTTGATCCGCTGTACGAAGCTTGGGAGCGTTGCAACACCACTATACATTCGTGGTTAATGCATTCAATCTCACCAGCGATTGCAAGAAGCGTTGATTCAATTGAGGATGTTGCTACAGTTTGGAGAGATTTGAAGGAGCGATTCTCACAAGGAGATTTCCTCCGATTGACAAAACTGCAACACAAATTATACACCTTCAAGCAAGGTAATCTCTTTATTGTAGAGTACTTCACTGAGTTGAAATCAATGTGGGAAGATTTGGAAAATTTCTGACCTGTATCGGAGTATGTGTGTCCGGTTAAATGTTCTTGTGTTGCCACATGGAACAATAAGCTTTTCGGAGAGCAAGACTATGCTCTTAGGTTTCTTGATGGTCTAGATGATAAGTACTCTCAGGTTTGCACTCAAATCTTGATGAAGAAAACACTTCCACCTCTTAATCGCATTTTTACACTAGTTTCTCAACAAGAAGCAGATCTGGTTGCACCTGATGTTCAAGATGAATCTCGAATTCTGATTAATGTTGCCAACACTAGTTACGGACCTCGTTCCTATGGTAGAGGTAGAGGATAGAGTTCAGGGAAAGTGTGCACATTCTATGGAAAAATAGGACACACCACAGAGGTTTGCTATCGCAAACATGGATTCCCACCAAACTTCAAGTTTAAAAATCAAAGTGCAGCACATAATGTACTGGCAGAAGAAACTGAAGAAATAGTTGATTCAGTTTCACCACCTAAGGTCGATTCAACAACTAGTTCATTTCCAAGTTTCACTCCTGAGCAGTATAAAAGCATTTTGGCCTTACTTTAACACAAAAATAACTTCAGCACAAAAATACTCAAGATTCAGCTCAAAGTACTTCGGTCAGTGTGTCTCAAGTGAGCAGTTCCTTATTCAATCCTTCAGGTAATCCCCATTTTGCTCTTACTTGTATCTCACCTTCAATTGGTAGCTCTTGGATATTAGATTTAGGAGCCACTGATCATGTATGCAATTCACTGTCTTGGTTCACCTCACACTGCCTAATCAAGCCCATACGGGTTCGATTACCAAATAACCATTATGTCTTAGCCAACATTGCAGGAACTGTTTCCTTCCTTAATACTCTGACTCTCACTAATGTTCTATATGTCCCTAATTTTAGCTTCAATCTCATTTCTATATCTCAACTTACATCTAACCAACAATATTCACTCACCTTTTCTTTTCACGGTTGTCAAATACAGGATATGAAGTGTATGAGGATGATTGGTTCAGCTAGTATGGTTGGTGGGCTCTACTACTTGATAATTAACCAAGGAGCTGGTTGTCAAAATCCCTTCTCACTCCCTCGGGTCAACCATGTCAGTAGTATTCCCCAAGACACATTGTGGCATTACAGATTAGGCCATCCCTCTTCCCAGCGAATGTCCTTAATTAGCCAAGAATTTCCATTTGTAAAATTCCATAAGGTTGGACCCTGTGATATATGTCATTTTGCTAGACAGAAGGAACTTTCATATGCAGTCAGTAATAGTAGAGCATCAAATAAATTTGAGTTACTTCATGTGGACATTTGGGGCCCCTTTTCTACTCATAGTATGCATGGCCATAAATTCTTTTTAACTGTTGTTGATGATTTTACTCGGTTTACTTGGGTTATACTATTAAAATCAAAGTCTGAAGTGCAACATAGTGTTAAGAATTTTGTCCAATTTGTTTACACCCAATTTAATACTAAAGTGAAAATTATCAGAAGTGACAATGGGGCTGAGTTCCTTATGTTAGATTTCTATTTGTCTCATGGTATCATCCATCAAACAAGCTGTCTTGAGACCCCTCAGCAGAATGGGCGGGTCGAGAGGAAGCATCAACACATTTTGAGTGTGGCTCGTGCTCTCTTATTTCAATCCAACCTCTCTAAACGTTTTTGGTCATACTGAGTGATCCATGCTATTTTTTTGATTAATCGAGTACCAATGCCCATTCTACAAAATCACTCCCCATATGAACCCCTCTATGACTCTAAACCAGATTTGTCCATTTTGAAAATTTTTGGTAGTCTGTGTTTGCCTCGACATTAAATGCCAACCAAACAAAATTTGATCCTAGGGCAAGGAAATGTGTTTTTCTTGAGAAATGGTGTTAAAGGTTTTGTACTTTTAGATGTGTCAACCAATCAAGTCTTTGTGTCCCGAAATGTTGTATTTTATGATCACATATTACCATATAAAGTTCCTTCTGCAACAACTGACATAGTCACAGAAACTTCTTCTTACTCATCCTCACCACTTGACACACTTGATCAACTTGCCAATCCTTCTTCACAGCCTAAGCTTCCTATAAAACCTGATTCTTATGCCCTGGATTTGGCACCTTTGCACCCTCCTATGCCTTAACATTCACCTGATCCTTTTGCTGATGATGGAGCCTGAGTTTCATCTCAAGTAAGAAGGCCACCTAGCTACTTGGCTGATTACCAATGCAATAGTGTCACCAACACACACGGTACCAATCCTTCTTGTTCATCTCCCTCATATCCTATGAGTCAATACATTTCTTATTCCAATCTGTCTGACACACATAAGGCCTTTATCCTTACCATTTCTGCTAACACTGAACCCAAGTCCTATGCTGAGGCTTGTAAATTTGAGTGCTGGAACAAGGCTATGCAGACTAAAATTTCTGATCTAGAGCAAACAAAGACATGGACTATTGTTGATCTTCCTTCTAGTGTTGTACCTATCAGAAACAAGTGGGTTTACAAGATAAAGAGAAAGGCCGATGGTTCTATTGAGCGGTAGAAAGCTCGCTTAGTGGCAAAAGGGTACACCAGGTTGAAGGCATTGACTATTTCGATACCTTCTCTCCGGTTGCCAAGATGACTACCATATGGCTTCTACTAGCTGTTGCTTCCATCAAGGGGTAGCATCTCCACCAATTGGATGTCAACAATGGCTTTCTTCATGGCGATTTGCATGAAGAGGTTTATATGTATCTCCCACTTGGTTTTCATTCCCCTGGGCCAAACAAGGTGTGCAAGCTTCTCAAATCATTATATGGACTTAAGCAGGCGAGTCGACAATCGTTTGCCAAACTCTCGAGTCTCCTCCTCACTAGTGGTTATACTCAAGCTCCGTCTGATCCTTCACTCTTTACTAAGCACCCTGCTTCATCTTTCACAGCCCTTTTGGTCTATGTAGACGACATCATTCTAGCAGGAGATTGTTTGATGGAGTTTGCACACATGAAACAGATTTTAGACACTAACTTCAAGATCAATGGCCACGCTAAGTACTTTCTTGGTTTGGAGATTGCTCACTCCAAGAGGGGCATTTCATTATCTTAGAGGAAGTATTGTTTGGAGTTATTGTCAGATTCAAGACTCACTAATTCTAAGCCTGCATCCACTCCAATTGACTGTGCCTATCGGCTACATCAAGACAATAGTAGTCCTTTCTCTGATGGTGCAGCTTATCGTCACCTCATTGGCAGGCTTTTGTACCTCACCACCACTCGCCCTGATATAGCCTTTGCCACTCAACAATTAAGCCAATTTCTTGCTCAGCCTACCACTATCCATTACAAGGCTGCCATGAGGGTGCTACGGTATTTGAAGGGTAGTCCAGGAAGGGGCTTATTCTTCCCTCGAGACACCTTTCTCCAACTCTTTGGGTTTAGTGATACGGATTGGGGAGGCTGTCCCGACACTAGATGCTCCATCTCTAGTTTTTGCTTCTTTCTTGGCTCCTCCTTGGTGTCATGGAAGGCCAAGAAATAGCAAACAGTCTCCAGGTCTTCCTCCGAGGCTGAATATCATGCTCTTGGTTCTGCCACTTGTGAGTTACAATGGCTCTCCTTCCATATACAGGAAGATGGCTATATATATACAAGTTGAGGAGAGTAATAGAAATGTCCTACACCTAGATGCACTATAGTGCAGCTCATGTAACCGAAAATAACAGAAAACAAAAAATTAACTGTCACAACTAACTAACAAACTTGCGCTCCAAGTTAGATGCCTAATCAGGTGCTATAGCATTTGTTGATTACTCTATTACCCCCCCTCCCTCGGCAAGCTGGTGGGTGGTAGATATCCACCAAGCCAAGCTTGGGAAGAAAATTAGCAAAGCTTTTAAAGGTTAAAGCCTTAGTAAAAATGTCAACACACTGGTTTTGAGAACTGATAGGCAACAGCCGCATCAGACTAGCATTAACCTTCTCCCTCACGATGTGACAATTAATGTCCAAATGCTTTGTTCTCTCATGGAACACAAGGTTAGCTGCTATGTGAAGAGCACTTTAATTGTCACAATAAAGCGCTGCAGGTATCTTCTAAATACTTCAACCAGTCCGCGTCGCTGAGCTTCCGCCATGCCTTCCAGCAGGACGAATGGAAGAGAGGCAGAGCACCTTCACCCCTCTTGCACCAACAGTGACCATGACTGCACAATGCGGATCTTAGCCTTCAACGACAAATGGTGTTCATGGAGTAGGAGGGTGGATGGAAGAGGGATGATGCGGTGTTCGGCAAGGTGCTCTCTGGAGGTTGTGTTTTTCTAGTATTGGTGTAAGGGATAATGAAAACGGTGCGTATCACTAGCAGTTAATCCGTCTTACTAATCCTAATGAAGCACGGTAATGAACTTGGTCACTACTCTGGTACCTTTGTAAATGTGTACCTTTGGTACCCTTCTATTTTTCCTTTATATATCTTTTTGTGTGCACTCTCATTTAAACGTGTTGCAGTAGCACATCTGGTTGGTCTGCGCGCCCATAACTCCAAAGTCGAGAGTTTGAATCCTTCACTTGCAGTTTTTAACTTCTGACATTTTTTCATTTTTTTAAAATAATGAAAATAGAAATAAAAGGGAAAAAAAATACAAAATATTTTTATTTCTTCTATTTGCTAATTGCTATTTGGTAGTTTTTATTTTATTTTTACTCTACACCTTCTTTTTTATTTGCTATCATTTTTGTTTTAATGTCAATTTTGTCTTTTATTTATATAAGTAATAATATCACTTTATATAAATAACATAATTCATTTTATTTTTCTCCTTTTCCCTTTTATTCAACATTTTACTAACAATATATTGAAATCAAATAAAAAAATTTATATATTAATCATTAAAATTAACATTTAATATATGATGTATTTCTATAATATTTAAGTAAAATTTTAATTAAAATTGTTTAATTTCCCACTTCCGATATTTTAACAAAAAAAATCAAACATTAAAGTAGTGCATATCCATAAAATCTATCTATAAAATTTTTTATTCGAATTCAATATAGCATAATCACTATTGTTATAGAGAATGCATTTATATAAATTTTTCTAAAAATAATTTATTTTCTACAATAATGATGTCACAATTATACTTTTAATTTGTATAATTACATTCTTCATCTTAATTTAGTTATACATAAAAATGTATTCAATAATATTTTATAAGTATATGTAATTATCATCTCATATCATATTAAGAATTATTTATATTATTTCATATATGAGCTTGAAAGTTTTACATAAAATATAATTAAATTAGCATTAAAATAAAAAAGAAAGTGTGGAGTAAAAATAAAATAAAAACTACCAAATAACAATTGATAAATAGAAGAGTTAAGACTATTTTTATATTTTTTTCCCTTTTTTCCTTTTTCTATCGGTGAAAAAAATGTTTATTCCTATTTTTATTATTTTAAAAATGAAAAAAATGTAAAAGCGGCCCAAGTAAGATTTGAACACGCGACTCTAACGTTGTTGACACGCCGGCGAACCAAATGTGCTACTGCAGCACAAGGAATGAGGATGCACACACATAATATATAAAAGAAAATCAGAAAAATACCAAAAGTATGCATTTACAAAAGTACCTGAAAATCCCAATAAACTTTGACTAACTCCCTGCCCCCACTATCCACTTGCTATCTTTCTATTTGCCTAACACATCGCTTCATGGTGAAGCAAACATAGTTTTATATTTTATATTGTCGCCTTATACGATGTAAGAACCAGGGCCTAAGTTTTCAAAGAAATGTTGGGAGATATGAGTAGATGAGATGATATGAGATCAGAGTGGATGATGGAGAGAGGGAAAGAGGGGATGTTGATGACTTTACTGCACGGTGCAGTGATCATAACGATGGACGAGGAAAATCGAGTGTTTAGGGAAGGCGGCATCGTCGTCGAACAGGATAGAATCAAAGCCATCGGCCAATCGTCGCAGATTCTTGCTCAGTTTGCTCATGTCGCCCACCACGTTGTCGATGTCAGCGGCCATATCCTGCTCCCTGGTAGGTTGATTGGTTGTAATTAACATCATCTAACTGTCTCTCTGTTTCTGTTTCGTGGCTGATATCTTGTGGTTTATATATCTGATCTATGGTTTTGGTTGAATAATGAAATATAGGATTGATCAACACCCACGTTCATACTTCCCAACAGCTGGCTAGAGGCATAGCCGATGATGTTGACCTAATGACCTGGTTGCACGCCCGCATTTGGCCTTACGAATCCAACATGACTGAACACGATTCTTACATTTCTACCTTGCTTTGTGGGATCGAACTCATTCACTCCGGCGTAAGTGTAGTACTAGTACTAGACTACTAGTAACCTTCCGTCAACTTAAAGTCTTGTATACGTTTTCGTACCCAATTCACATGGAAACTGGAAGAAATCAAATCCACTTTCCCTGGCTTCAGGTGACCTGTTTTGCTGAAGCTGGTGGCCAACACGTTTCTGGGATGGCTAGAGCAGTCCGCTTACTGGGGATGCGTGCTTGTCTGACCCAGTCAACCATGGATTCTGGCCATGGTTTGCCTTCGTCCTGGGCCTCTCGAACTACTCATGATTGCCTTCAGGTCTCTTCTCTTCCTCTCTCACTCTCTACTTTCTACTTAACTCTCTCCCAATCCAATCCAATTCAATTGCTTGTTCTTCAGCACAAATCATTATTATTTTGGTCTTGCTTTTTAATTTCTTCACTGCAGTCTCAAAAGGATAATTACGACAAGCACCACAATACAGCAGATGGGCGCATCCGAGTCTGGTTTGGAATTAGGCAAATCATGAACGCTACCCATCGCTTACTTCTCGAGACGAGAGATGCTGCAACACAACTGAAAACAGGAATACACATGGTACTTATCTCTTCCGCTTGGCCGTCTTCCTTCCTCTCTATGTAGTTATCTGATATTTCTGTTTTATGCACTCAGATGTTCTTAAATAAATTACTTTGGAATTTTAACTTGAATCTTAAAGCAGAATTAGATATACTGATTACATACTTTTGGGCATTGAGATTTTTCATACATTTTTCAAGTTTAAAATAAGACTTCCCTTTTTTTTACACGTAACCTGTCTGTTGATATTTGAAACATATTGAGTTGAATTGTCAATTGTTAGCATGTTGCAGAGATACCGTATGAGAACCAACTAGTCATGGATGTTCACAAAGTAAATCATGGAACTGTTACATACTTGGAGAAGATAGATTTCCTTCAAAAAAATCTGTTAGCAGCTCACTCAGTTTGGGTTAATAATAATGAGGTAAAATTTTGTCACTATGACCATGAGTCAACCCTTTACTCAAGACTTAGTAGTTAGTTCGGTTATAAAGTTTCTGTTGATGTCATATTGATAATAAATGGCAATGGTGTTATGCACATATTGATAATAAATTTGCAAGTTTATGCACACATGACCTTTGTGGTTTAGTGGATCTAACTAAAGATTTTGTGGGAAATAATCCTTTCACCTCTTAAATGTGGTCATTTGTATATGCAAAGTTTGTAGATATGCTCATTCAGTAATGCAGTTTTTCTTGTTGATAACTACTGATACTATGTTTCCCATTCCCTCCCTCCTTTATTTTTCTGTAGCTGCAGCTATATATGACTTTATGGGCAAAAACTTTCAACCTCTGAAATGTGGGCCTCACATTTTTTTTCTGGCCATTGCATACACTTTTTTTCTTTCCCTTGATGTGTGCCTTTATGGGTAAAATTGTGAAGGATTACCAACATAAACCAACTGGGCTAAAAAAGGTGAACCAAAAACTTGGGAATGAAGAGCAATATGAAATGTATCAAGGCATACCAGAGGTTAAACGGCCCTTTGATAGGCTATATTTTAAAATTCTTTGTTGGAATGTAATTAATCCTGGGTTAGTGCGATGACCAATAATTATTATTCCATAACATTTTCAGATATCTCTTCTTTCAAGGGCAGGGGTCAAAGTGTCTCACTGTCCTGCTGCTGCAATGCGAATGCTTGGATTTGCACCTGTAAGGGAGATGCTTGATGCTGGCATCTGCGTCTCCTTGGGAACTGATGGGGCCCCATCAAACAACCGCATGAGCATTGGTTCATCTTAACTCTAAACTTTTAAATCCTTTCTTTATGGTTCTTATAATTTCCCAATATTCAGCAATTGTACATTGGCTGGCTCATGTATGCAAATTTCATTTTCATGTGAAGAATTTTTTATAAATAGACCATGAAACAACCGATCTGCTTACAGTGGGACAAGTTCATGTCAGACTACATATATCTAACTCTCCCCAGGCACCGCCCCACCAATGGTGGGAGTCTTGTGCCCTGGACGAGAAATACCCTCTTTAGGGCAGTTAAAAAGTTCTAGGTACAATTTACTGGCTGGACATTTTCATGCATAAATTATATTGGCAGTTGATGAAATGTACCTGGCTTCTCTTATTAACAAAGGGCGGGAAGTTTATGCTAATGGAACAACAGATCCAACAGCATTGCCTGCTGAAACTATTCTTAGGATGGCTACAACTAATGGTGCAAAGTCAGTCCTATGGGATGATGAAATAGGTTCTCTTGAGGTTGGTAAAAAGGTTGGTGTTGGTTCATACTATTTGTGTTTTCCTTCTTATTGTAATTATTTTTAATTTTTTATGGTTTTCTCTACACCTTTGAACTGGGATTAACTACGAGAATAGTCAGAATACCTCTTTGTTGGAAACAGCATGTACTATTGAGAATTGAATGCAAATCAGGTTTTACTTTTATGGTGTAGGAAGCAGGATAGTTCAACATATTTAACCCTCATTATATTTTATTGTGCATGAAGTATACTTGAAGAATGAAAAACTTAATATTTGTTTATAATTAAGACATTTCATTTTGTCAGCTTAAAAAAGATATTTCATTTTGTGTATAACAGCATAGAACATTTTTTTTATACTGCTAGTAACACAAGCTAACGGTGTTTGTACTTGCCCATTTGGTAGGCTGACATTGTTGTAGTCAATCCTTGGAGTTGGCCTATGGTTCCTGTTCATGACTGGTACGAAGCCATTACCTGATCGGTACTTTTGGTCAAATATAAAGGCTTATTTTTCATTCAGATGGCTATCCTATTTGTATGCGTATAAAATTCTATGACGACTAGGCTTTCTCATGCATTATATAAAGCAATTACGTGGCTCGTCAGTGAAATCCTCTCTCTTTCGGCAATCTTGGCTACCGGCATTCAGCTTTCTTTCCCATCATGCCGTCCCAAATTCCATTTAACTTGATGTTCAACCAATGTGCAGGGTTTCCGGCATAGTATATGGCATGCGAACGGAAAATGTGGTTTCTGTCATGTGCAATGGCCTATGGATGATGAAGGACAAGAAGATTATGAATGTGGACGAGGTATGTTATTGAAGCATCTTTCTTACGTGGAGAGGCTTTGCACTCTAATTGCAGGAAATCATTTTTCAACCTGATTTTAAGTTCCTATCAGCAAAGCAGCACCTTTTCTCGTTTTGATTGGGACCAGAAGTTTAATTTGTATTGTACGTGACAGGAAGAAATAATTTTGAAGGCAAAACAGGCTTCTGCTGAACTTCTGAAGAGGGCAGGCATAACATTACCAACTAGAATGAACGTCATCTAATTGCTGTTTCATAACTATTGTCTCTGTAATAAGCATTTGATGTAATACGAGTACTAATATGTATAATACTGTTAGCCAATATCCAGTGAAGTTGTCTCCGACAGGTATCAGCAGCTCAAGGCTAAGCCTATGACATTTTGCAAGCGTGCACCAGTGAAAAAAATCTGTATGCATTAAATTGTCATTAGTAACTCTCATTTGAAGAAGAGGAAAACAGTCTTTTATATATCTGGAAGAATGAATTTGTGTGGGGTGATAAACGACTTTTGGTTATATATAAAATAAGAATTTATTCAAATGAAAGAATAATTTCTTTTAGTTCCCTCATTTTGAGAGTTCAATTATTTTTTTCATGGTAACTATGAAATATAGCGGTTGGACACAAACAATCAATGTACCTAATTGTGTTATATCATACTTAAATATGCTTATGGTTATAGATTTAATTTTTTTACACAAAAAAAGATTTAATTTTAATTTACTATCAATATAAATTTTTTTATCATTTAATTATGTATAATTATGTTATTTAAATAGTTTGATTTTTTTTCTATAGTTATTTTCAATTTATATAAAATATAAAATATAATTATTTGATAATATATAATACTCTAATTAATAGTATATTAAAATTAAAGTTCCATGTACTTCTATTTATTAAGCCACTTGATCTTTTGTGATGGTGGACCGAGCATGTGATGTGACTTTGAACGTTAAAAAGTGACTTTCATGAAAAAAAAAATTATATTTTTATGCTTGAACAAGAATTATTTTATAAACAATTTAAATGAAGCTAAAGTTCCACTGACTTTTAATTGATGTAAGTGATTTACTATTGGGCGTATTTGGCATTGGGTTGGAAATTTTATGAAATAGATTTATTTGTAAAAAATCCACATGAATCTATTTTAAAAAATATTTATTTTATTTTTATTCTCATATTAAACATATATTAATAGGTTTGATAGGAAGTAAAAATAGAAGGGATTTATAGGAATTTTATGAAACAAATCTATATATAAAAATACAGATGGATTTATTAAATAAAATTTTTGTTTTAATTTTTAACTCCATATCAAATTTATCCTTAAAAAAGTAAAAATAGAAGGAAATTTTTCATAAATGAGAGTTATGTGTAATTTTTACACATCGATTCTATCCATAAATTTTTTTTTTTTTATTTTTACTGTTCTACCAAACTCATTTTTAGAATGTCTTTGGTATGGATGCAGAAAAAAAGTGAAAATTTCATAAATAAGTTTTGTGTATAATTTTATACATGAAATTCATAGATAAAATTTTTACCTTTTTTTTAACTCTATATTAAATAAGTCCCTAAAAGTTATGTTATTTGTATATCTAATTTTAGATATATTTATAAACATCCACACATAAAAAAAAAAAAAATTTACAATCTTATTATTATCATATCACTTTTTAACTCTTTTAATTCCAAAAATAAAGAATATTTATAAATGTCTACCGCCTAGGGTGGTACGAAAATAATTTCTTGTTAAATCCATAGGACGTGGCTTTGTATTGCTATTGTACGGCAATTTTTCGTATGCTTTAGCATCCATTACAATAAGATTAAATGAAAGTGGTTTTTCGTACGCTTAAACACTATTATATTCTTGAGATTTGTATTATCTTCCTAAATATCTTTCAAAAAATCCTAATATTTAATTAAAAAATATTAAATAAAAAATAAATATATTTAACATCTTGTGAATATTAAAAATATTCAATACTTTCCTTATTTAGTAATTAAAAAAATTATTAGAAAATTATTTTAAGAGAATTTAATATTTTCATATAGTCTATCATTATTCTAAAGAGTATTATTACTTATACTATTTTTTGGAATATATTTGAAAAGATACTATACGATATCATTAAATATTAATTAATAGAAAAATTAGAACTATCTCTCAACCAATGTTTAATAGTCATCTCATAATACTTCCTTAAAAATATCTTAAAAATTGGAACAAATATCATTTCTCTATTATAAAAACTAAGATTTAGAAAATCGGACCGGGTATTCAACCGAATAAGGTGCTGGTTTTAGAAATTTTAATATGATAAAAATAGTTTTAGAAATTAAAATCATTATATTAAGTTATATTAACATAATTAATACAAGTAAAATATTAAGCCCTACATTACTTAGATTTTGAATTTTTTTATTCTTAAAATTATTATAAAGCATACAAAAAGACCCACATTACTTAAAGTAAGAGTTTTTAACTCTTAAGACTTCTATAAATAGTACTCATATATTATTTTTTCTTATCACCTTCAAGCTCTTTTTTAAAGAATAAGAGATGTAGTAGTTTTTGGTATAACCAACCAAAATGTACTTTTGGCCATTTTTCATCATAATTAAATAGTTAATTTTATCATTGATGATCAAAAAATAATTTTGCACTCCTAAAAAAAAATCAACCAACCGGCAAAACTAATCCGATTTGCTTGATTTACCAATTTTTGGCCATTTTAGCCTATTCAATACCAATTTTTGGACATAACAGTTTTCTAATTGTAACTAGACCGTATATCTTGCTAGTTCCTGATTCAATCAGTTGATCCGGCCTATTCGGTTTGATTTTCAGAATAATGATAAAAACTCAAACAACATGACTAAATCCTATTGCATCTTATTCCACACTTTATAATTAGGGTTGTCAATTTGTGTTAGTTGGACTTATGCCATATGAATAATATTACTTATGATTTTTTTTTAATTTTTTGAAAGTTAAAAATTATATTTTTTATTTTATATTTTATTTGATTATATAATTTATTACTTTCCAAAAAATTATTTTTAATATTTTTAAGAAAGTTAATATGTTTGCAGCTCAAATTCATGATGGCCTATCACAGACGAGTTATAACGAGGCTTAATAATTTATTGGTTTAACTTAATCTTATATGAGTTCTGAATAATTCAAATTGGTTTATTGACTTTTTGTCGTCTAAATTGGTATATTAACTTGTGTGTACATACACGTATATATTATCTCTTATTAATTTGTATAATTATTTATAAGTTTAATTGTTATATATTAATAGTGTAAATAATATTATACTAATATTTAATTAAATATTTATATTTATAAAAATTTTAAAATAATAAATAATTTAATTAAATATTTTTATCGATATGGTAATCTACCTTCTCCTAAAAACTTTGGGGGATAGTATAGTAATTTCAAGGTGAATCCATGGGCATCGCGGTATGGTACCCCCTCAATCCTGATGGGATAACAATCCAAGTCTAGATATTGGTGCACGGTGTAGTGAGACTGAGATAGTGGAATCAATGGCGGCTGCATTTACAATTACAACAACAGCGGCAGCAACGCTGGTAAGTGATGATTATTGCTATGTCGTTTTCCCTCCCTTCCGCTTTTACAATTATTTTGTTATTTTTTCCCCTTGAAAATTATTGTGTTTAGGGTGCTCAGTCAAGTGTTCCAGGAAACAGAAACAGAATTAGAATCAGAGCTTTGAACCCTAACCCTATCAGTTCCAGTTGTAGTGCAATTGCTACTTCATCGAAGCACAACACATGGAAATGGAATCTGGATGTGAATGTGAATGGTTGTTGGGGGACCGCGAGAGCACTGCGTCTTCCACTTCCACTTATTAGAAAGAGGGTACGGCAAAGGGGTTTGGTCCGGGCAAGTTCGGAAGAAGCAGTAACAGCCCCTTTACAGTCAAAAGTGACTCACAAAGTATACTTTGACATCAGCATTGGAAATCCAGTTGGGAAGCTTGCTGGGAGGATTGTGATTGGACTCTACGGTGACGATGTGCCCCAAACTGCAGAGAACTTCCGCGCCCTCTGCACTGGAGAGAAGGGCTTTGGCTACAAGGGCTCCACCTTCCATCGTGTAATCAAGGATTTCATGATTCAAGGAGGAGACTTTGACAAAGGAAATGTATGTCCCTATTCCCTGCTTCTATCCTCTTCTTTTCATCATCGCAGCATTATCACATTTACTTTTCTTCTCTCCTCTCTCTTCTCTTCTCTTCTCTTCTCTTCTCATCCACCTTTTAAATTAATTCTTTTCTCTCTTCTCTTCTTGCAGGGAACCGGAGGCAAAAGTATATACGGCCGTACTTTCAAAGATGAGAATTTTAAACGTGAGTTTACCCACTCTTCTGTCTACCCTTCCTCACGTGCCTTGCCCCACCGTCGCTCTGCTGTTTCATAAATCTTAAAATTTTAGTGAGTAACCCTGCACATACATCACTTCCATTACTCAAATATCAAACTTATTTAACCAATAATTTACCTATCAATACCCACTTAACTGCCTATACTTGCTCACTATTCCTGATACAAGCCCCTTGGTCAAATTATAGATAGGTTGTCGGTTAAATAAGTTTGGCGTTAGTTGATGGCAAGTGATGTGAAGCGACTGCATGTATATGAAAGGGTGTGTGTGTACAATACTACTCAAATTTAGCAGTGTTTCAAGCGCTTGAGATTGTCGCTTTAAGTCCTCACCATGTACTAAAAGAAACTGATGGCATTAAAAAATTTAAGGAAAGTATTGATGCTCAAAGCATTTGCTTCAACATTGTTTCACTTACATTCATTATATATATATATATATATATATATATAAACCGGTGTGAAACATTTTCTATGCTGCATTTTCTTCTGTTCTCATATTCCGTATTGAATATTTAGTTGAAGGATTATTGCAAATATAATACTGAGGTGTACAATATCTGTAGTTTCTCACACTGGACCTGGAGTTGTTAGCATGGCAAATGCAGGCCCCAACACAAATGGGAGTCAGTTTTTCATATGCACTGTGAAGGTATCTTTCTGTGCTTCACTACTCTTCATTGTCTGCCCTTGTTCTAGGCAAAATCCCCTATCATGGAGTTAGACAAGTACATAGACAGCATCATTTGAACCCATCAGCAAGATCCATGCAGTTCCTTTTGCATGTCTCAGTTTCTGATACGCAAGATCCAGAATGCTGTGATTGAATAAGAAATATACTATATTCCTAACATAATGTGTTTTAACTTTCATGATTCCTCCTACTTAATCATGACATGTTTGTTGTGCAACTGGTATCAATTGTTGACTTTCCTGTCAATTTTTCTGTATGCATGTGATAGTTGAGCCTGATCTTCAGTATCACCAACATTTGCCTATCTTTGCTCATCTGTGTTTTCAATTTTTCTGTGTAATTATGATAAGACCATTGTTTTCATATTCATATGAGAAAACTTAAATTATAAGACAGCAATATTAAATTAGATTGTAATTAAAGTACCACATGCTGTCTACTACAAACATTGATTAATGTTTATGATGAAAAGTTAAAAACTCTTAATATCTATTAAACTAAGGGCACAATGTTTATAATCCTTGGTTTTGACCTAATCAACTTGTCTGATGAATTCGCAGACACCATGGCTGGATCAGAGGCATGTTGTATTCGGCCAAGTTTTGGAAGGCATGGACATTGTTAAGCTGATCGAGTCACAGGAGACAGATCGGGGTGACCGTCCCAGAAAGAAGGTGGTTATCAGTGACTCTGGTGCTCTTCCAATTGCTTGACGTCGTTCTTGTGCATTTTGTTGGTCGTGGCTTCTGATTTGGCTTTTGCTCCTGAACAAGGGGGAAGGGGGAAGAAACTCTCCTGCTTTATGGAAATTTTCATTTCACTATTCTGAGATGAGTTCAGTACCTTTTTGTTTCCATACTGAACCTACAAACTTCTAGCATCCATCTGTATTCTAGTCGACTTATAGTTTGAGTTGTTGTCGAGTTAAAAACTTCATATCCGATCTGACTGGCATCCTTAAGCCAAAGTGGATTTGCCATGTGGAACTGGATTGTGATAAAACTCTAGGAATCTTTTATGAGATGCATGATCAAATTTTAATATATTGCGAGTGGATTGTGTTATGCTTTCTCAGAGCAATTCTAGTGTATCGTAAACACAATTACATTTTATCGGTCATGAGTCCATAAAATCGAAGATAATCATGCTCATGGAGGAGGAAGAAACATGATATCTGTTCAAGAGTAACTACGCTACCAAAACATTCAGACATATTTGCATTAGCGCGTTTAGTCAACGAATGAAAATGGCAAAATAATAATCTCTGGCAAAATTGGTTTGGGGATGACAAGAAAACGCGTGAAGAGAGCAGCAATGGGAGGAGACACTGTACAATAATAATCCGTTGCATTGGTGGGCAGATGAACAAAGAAATAGCAATAGAGAGATACCTTATGATAGCTGCTCGGCTGCCCTCGTCTTTATAGTGGGGTCCCTTGTTCCCTGTTCTTTGTAGTAACATGTAATTCTCTGTGGAGGGCCAGGAGTGAGCATATTTTCGAAGGAGTGCCTTACTCTTTGGAAATCGGAATATTATTCTGTGGTCAGCAAGAGATATGTATATGGCTTGGGAAGCTCTGGATATGGCGAGAAAATCTTTGAGGAGCTATCAAGTTACTCATATTTAGTGGAGTCCTCCCCCTTAAGGTTGGTGGAAGGTAAACACTGATGGGTCCGTTCTGCACAACTCAAATTCCGGAGCCTGTAGAGGTATCATAAGAGATCACCTTGGTAATTTTGTGGCTGCCTTTAATACCTTTTTAGGTGATTGTTCTATCACTATGGCTGAACTATGGGGAGCCTATATTGGTTTAAAGTTGGCATATCTGGGTGTTAGAAGGGTTACGCTTGAAATGGATTCAACTTGTGCAATCAGGCTTATCACAGCCAGAACTGATGCCCAACATGCTGGGTTTTCGTTAGTGCGAGCCATTAAGGACTTAATGGCCAAGGGAAGTGGTGCCCTTGCATACTTATCATGAGGCCAATCATTGTGCTGATGGCTGGGCGCGCAATGCTCATGGAAACTGGCATGGAGTAGCGTTTTTAATTTGGTTCCTGGTTTTCTTTCCGTTCTGTTTCAAGCTGATCTTGTAGGGATGTCATATCCCAGATTCTTTTCTGTGTAGTCTTTTTGTTTTTCTGGGCTACATGCCCCGTGACTTAAAAAAAATAAAAAAAAGCAATAGAAAGAGAGATGATATTATTATGCGGCCATTTGCCTGGCAATTACATTACATCAAATATTTTGGCCAAAATAATTAAAAAAAAAATTATCGCAGTAAAAAGAAACCAAAACACAGTCCCAGTACGAGCCCTTTATTACCTATCTACTAGGGAAGTAATCATGTTAACAGTATTTTTGAAACCAAAAAACATGCACGTTAATGTTAGCGCTACAAAATGCGAGGGTTATTGGTCAAGGCCAAAGGTCACCCCACCGCACGTTGTATTTTGCTGCAAGATAGTCAGCGCTAACAGGACCGACTCCCATACGGGATAGTATGCTGGAATTCTCTCTTTTTCTTCTAGCTCTTTCAATACAGTTATACAGGTGTAAAGGGCGCCCAAGGAGCATCTAGTTTATCACTTAGTATTAAAAGTCCCCTTTCTCCTTCAATGGTATCCAGAAGCGGCCTCTCTCATAAGCATCTGGAATCTCCTTAGAATATCTGAAATGAACTTTAAAAATGTTTGCTTAATATTTGGTCAAAAGAATGTCTATTACAACGAACAAATGGAGTTCAACTATCAGCTAAAATGGCCAATTTTGTTCACGGAGTCAAAATTGTGTAAAAGATTATTATGGCCACGGTTCAAATAGAATTGACATTTTGCCACGATCATGTAAGATAGTAAGAATTAGGAGTGTTCGCGGTGCAGTTTGGATCGGTTTTGAGTAAAAACTTCATTTGATTCAAACAATATAATTTATAGCGGTTTGGATTGGATCGATTTATTTTAGGTTTTAAATCTGATCCGATCCGATCCAATTATTTGCGATTTGGATTGGATCGATTTGATCGGTTTTTGAAAAAAGAAAATTTTTAATTTATAATATTGTAAAATAAAAGTAACATAAACCAATAAAATGAATAAATAAAAATAAAAAATAAAAATAAGTTATTAAATATTTATAAAATATTATTTAAATAAAAATGATACATAAATAAAAAATTATGTAATAAATTTAAATTATTATAAGTAAAAGTATAAACTTAATAATAAAAAAATTATATTATATAAGATTATGCGGTTTAGATTGGATTGGATCAGTTTTGAAAATTAAATCTGAAATTCGATCCAATTCATGTAATTTATAAAAAATAAGATCTAATCAAATCCAAACTTTTGCGATTTTGATCGGTTTTTGATTTGGATTGATTTAGCGATTTTAATTGGGTTGGATTGAATTTAAACACCCCTAGGAAGAATAAGATCAATATGCAGCAAAGCAACTAAACGTGAATGTATTTCAGAGGTCCTGTAGAGTTGGTAAAAAGGAAATACCTTGCTGCGTAGTGAAGATTCAGATTACTATGGCCGAGCTTCATTCCCAGACCCGGCATTTTGTTGTTAATCTTCTAATAAATGGCCTCATCAGGCTGAACTCGTATCACAACCTCGTTGGGAGCCTGATCAAGATCTGTCCCGAAATTTTGATTTTACAGATTCCTAAACTGTACCCGTATCGCAGCTCTGAACCCAAAATAACTTAGCAGTTCAAAAACAAAAACACTTTTTTTTTTTTTAACCAACACAACATATAATAATTAATATGCAAAACTCTTTTGAGTCCCTACACAGACCTCTTGGTATGTAATGCTTTCCCTGCCTTCATCAGCAAAGACATCCGATCCCATCTTGCATTATCTATAAACAGGGCAGCTGCAGCAAATGTTGGAGTTAGGCTGCATTTTGGTACAGTTTTGTCATCGGTGTAGGCTGGATAAGAAACGCCTCCTCTTGAGTGCCTTTCGTACTGGCCTATTACCATATCCTCAAGTCGTAGGGGCCTCATTGAACGAAGAACCTTGACCTGGAACCCATGCAATTCAAACTCTGGTGATAAAAAATCACCATTATTGAAAACAAGTCAATGCAAGGTATATAACACGAGACCTTTTCACTTCTGATATCATCTGCATCCAAACTAAAGGGCCTTCCAGTGCAAAGACGGCTAGTATTTGAAGTAGATGGTTCTGCATAATATCTCTTATTGTTCCATTATTGTCAACGTACCTTAAAAAAGTGCAAATATGGAAATAAATGATAGTCCCATTAAAAATCAACTACTTAATGCTGCTAAGGAAGAAAGCTTACCCCCAATGTAAGCTTGACCAAAATTTATCTGCATAATTTTGAAATTGTAAAGAATATTTTAGGAAAATTCTATTTAATTTTAGGATAGTTATATTTAATTTCAGTATCATATAGATAAATTAGAAAAATGCTTTATGATACTCTAGAATTGTTTAGGATATCCCCAAAATATTTTGTTTAATTTTAGGATTATATAAATAAAATTTAGTCATTTTAAAATATATTTAATTACATTTTTTAAATTTAAATAAAATTAAAAAATTACTATAGTCTACTATAAACTATTGATGTATTGATATATCTCATGATCTTCACTATCAAATTGTAAGGTGCAACATACTCGGTCAATTCTGAAATGCACCACAGATCGACCCATATGGCCTCAAGGTTGGATGCAGACAGGCTTTTTTATTTTAACTTCCGATTCCCGCTGCTGCCTCAAAAAACTTTAGATTGATTGATTCCTGCCTAACCCTATGGATTAAGAGCAGTCTTACTTTGATCTCTGTTTGGTGATGTTGGGACAAAGGATTTGTGTTTGGTTACAAAGAGAAATCGTGATTATCTCTATTTATCTGATGTCGTTTGGTGAAAGGTGCCTGTGATTACTTACACATAATATTCAAAAATTGGAAAACATATAGCACAGTTAACAAATGGCTTATTTGGAGAACTCTTGTTTGTGGTGATAACTTATTTGGAACCTTTATGTAAGAGCCGCTAATTCATTCAACTAAATTACTGAATAAAATGGTGTAGGTGAGCCTCATTTATCCACCTAAACTAAACATTATATGTTCTCTACCAACTAGGCTTTAACCTTAAGTATATTAAAAAGATAATAAACAATAACATGAAACAGAATGCTTCACAGTGTTGATATAGTTGATGAGAAAAAGAAACAAAATACTAGATGTTGAGAAAGAAAATAAGGTGGACCCACTAACATATCTTGTATGTCCACATTATATTAATTTTATTATATACAAATAACATGCCTTATCATTAAAAAAGGGAATGCTAAAATTAACCTTGTTTAGACTTGTTAGCTATAGATTTATGACTAGGAAATCCAATTTTCCGCAACCGCACATATTCTTACCATCACTTCTTGGTCAAGAGCTTATTAAAAAAAGCGAATAGGTCATGACCGAAAATGAAGTAACTAACAGTTTTAGCAGATAAGCTTCTTCGTGTCTGAATCAACCTTTGTATTCCAGAGCTTCCAAATGAGGGGATGTATGTCAACAACCAATTTTCTAGATTTAAGAAGCATGCGCGAACAATATTTTTAAAAAAATAAGGCGCCACTACTATAATACCTTCATTGAATTACGCACAACACAAGATCCATAAAATAAAGCACTGCATCAATTAATGATATTTTCTTAAAGTTGTGATTCCAGAGCTTTCACCGAAGTTTAATGTAAGAATTGTAACTGTAGAAGTCTATTGTGAGACTCGATCAAAGACTAAAAATAATCTCTTTTTTTTGTTTTTTTTGAAAAATAATAAGATGAAGACCTTTCATATTTACTGGTATCAAAGCAAGCACGTTGTAGGAAAAGGCAGTTACTCTGCATGTGCATTTTTACTCTCAAACAGAACAAATCAGAATATTGAATATGAAATATACACGCTGAGATGTTCCCTTGTACAACGATCAAAGTTAGGAAAGTATGAATTCCTTTTTGGTAAGACTCTGACAGTGCGGCCAATATGCTAAAAAATCTCAGTATTTCTCAAAAATTTGTGGCACCCTAATCGCTGGAGGCTAGAATAAATTTATCCCATAACCAACCAACTAAAGATATACAAATGTCTGGTATCAAATCACTGCTCATTTGTAGCCACAAGTAGGTGATCAGGTCAGTTAAATTTGGAATACGAGCATTACGTTAGAAGATGAAAGCACTGGCCCTTTCATGTTTTTGTTTTGGTCCACATGATATTCATATAATATGAGAGGATCCAATTCAAAGTTGGAGGCATTCTACTGTAGTTTGAGGCCCCGGGTAGTGAGGGCATATATGTTTGTGCCCGCATGGATGCTTCAATAGAGTTAAACAGCATGTAGACAACAAAGAATAGAATATTGTTACAACACGGCTCACGCAAAAATACCACATGCATGTACAGGAAGTTTGGCTTTCCAATTTTAAACTCAACAATGAAAAGATCCAGAGGACATGAATATATGCCTCCGAGTGCTCCCCATAGAGCTTAAATAGCTAGAGATATCCTCGTCTTGTCGGGTGAAAACTGCGTAGCTACTATTTTCGCAGATGCTTCAAAAGGTGTATGTAGTGTACGTCCACGCGGACGACCAGATCAATGAATTAATGCCTTTCCTGGCAGCTGTTCTGTTTTATTATTTCCCCCACTTCCACCTGCAACGTCTGGGTCTCACTTGTTTGGGATTGTGGCCATTCATGATTCGTGTTTTGCATGCCAAGTCACACGAAGAAGCAACTACTTAATTTGCACAGATGGGGGAGAGTGAAAACTTTGTGGTTCATCGGTACAATTATTCAGGATGCAACACCCTACCAACTTAGTACCAACCTAGCAGTGTTACTATCATAAGCCTCAAGACATACAGCAGCATTTAAGTTCTATTCACTAACATCCCTTTGCTTTAACTTCGAGTGAGGTTATTTTTGAAAGAATTAAAATTAAAATAATTACTTGCAGGGGAATTGAAATTAAAATAATTGATTGGTGTTTGAAAGTAATATTTAATTTCGAAAAAAAAGATTGAAAAAATTGTCTTTATTTGAATAGTTTAAGACAAAATTATTTTAGGATATAAAATTACTAAAAAAATATAATTTAATTTTAAAAGAGAGTAAAGTAATGTTAGTAAAGGTAATATGATAAAAATATTATTTCAATTTGCTGGAAGTAAAATGAAAAATAACTTTAAAAATACTTTCACCAAAAGTAATTTTAGGATATGAAAAATTAAATTCGAACACCTGAAAATTTTATCTAAATAAAAGTAATACTGTTCAAATTCATTTCCATGTGAACAAAAGTAAATTGGTCTGGCCAAATATAAAACAAGAAAAATGTTAGATAACCAGAATTTTATTACATATGGTATTGTTAATGATTATTGGATAAATTAGTAGGTCTCATCATTTCATATAATTCAATTACTACTATGATTTTTGTCAAAAATTTCGGTTATATTTGTTTGGCTATGTAGCATTTCTCGTAAAACAAACACGCTCTTTGTTCAATTGTTTGTTGGAGAGTCACTTATTCTTAACCACTTTTTAATTTGTAGTGCAGAAACTCCACTGCCATAGCGCTTTCAATATCCTTAATTTAATGAAATTATGGAACTGCGTTACTCCCTAAGTTACAGTCTCACTTGCATGGCTTAGCTAGGTTGATCATTTCGACATCAAATCAAAACTCAAAGGAGTACTTTCCTCCCTTGTAGGGTGTGTCTGCGAATTACCAGAAAAAGGAAAGGAATATGCGTTCAAAGGGAAAGACAGATAAAGAAAGGAGGAGGTTCAGATGATTTGGGAGTGTAAAATAGGCAAAAAGAAAGGAAGAAAGCGTTTAGAATATATTTTTATAACTTTATTTTTTATTAAAATAAATATAATTATTATGTTTCATAATAATATTGGTTTTAAAAAGTTTTTAAAATATTATATATTTTGTAAATTTTAGAAAAATCTTTCTTAAAATTATTTTCTCTCTCTATTTTTTTTCTTACAATAATTTAAGGTTTAATATAGTTTTAATTCTTATAATTTATGCATTGAGTTAGAGATTCATCCCTATTTGTCCATCTCCTTCTCTATTTTCCCTAATTTCACTAGGGGCTCTCACTATATATATAATCTCTTTAAAAATTTTTTGGCTCTTGATTCCATTTTTTTCTTCTATTATATTTTTTTGTCTGTGTTGTTCTAAATTCTGGTCTTAAGTTTTTAAAATATGTATTTAATATTTATAAATATTAAAAATTTTGTTTTGGATCTTTATAAATATTTTAAGAATCTTATGATTTTTATAAACATCACCATTCACCAATTGCATTGACTAGAGATAAAGGAACAAAAACTCAATATTGAAAAAAAAAAGGGGGATCAAAAACCAAAAAAATAATAGAGGAATTAAAACCAAAATTATCTATATTTATAAGGATTAAAAATATAATCAAGCCATAATTCTTTTTCTCCAAAAATTTATTTTTCTTCTCAAAATATTGATAAATTCAACATTTTAATATGAATAATTTTAATTTTAATTTCATTAAAATCCCCCAACTAGGGGGAACTATAAGAAAGGGTAAGAGAGAGAGAGAGAGGGAGGTTTGGAGTTAATGAAAATTTTCCTGTACTTTTTTTTTCTTCCAAAAAAAAAAAAAGAACTCCCAAATAAGTGTCTGATCCTCCAAAGTCTTTCTCTTCCTTCCATTTTCTCTCAAAATAGAACTGGTAAACACTCCCTCAAATGCCCACAAGGAGAAATATTCTTGCCTATAGAACACTTCATTCGATATTTTATTTAGTGTTCCATATTAAAAATATATTAATATTCAAATAATGTTTTTATATATGTTAAGTATTAAATAAAGTAATTTAAAATTGCATAGCATAAATCACTAGGGGCAATCTAAAAATGAGGGATTTTAATAGTTTGTATGAGATTTTAGTATTTTTTAATGAATTTAATATAATACTAATCATCATAAAATAGATAAGAACATTTTAATATTTAAAGAATTTTGCTAATAAGTAATTTTAAAATACTTGTTAAGGATTTAAAAAAGAAAATTATTACATAAAAAAAATTTTAAATCTTCAATGTAATAATATTTTTTAAAATTTTACATGATAGTTTATTTTTTAAATCTCCAATAAATATCTTTAGCAAAATTCATATTTAAATTAGGCACACGTTTCTTTTCTTTATAGATTTTTCGCATAGCATGTGCTAATCGTTTCAAGGACATGATCCCCCGTTCATGACGCAAGATTCGATATTATTCTTGACTGACTAAAAGCAATAAGCATTTAGTTATAAACAGAATATAAGAAAATTACCTTACATCTATGTTAGTGTTAAAATATTACCGAGTTAATGATTAGGGATCCTAATTTCGTTCACTTAATAATTTCCCTTTTAAATTTTAATTTACTGAAAGTAAACGGTTCAAAATGACTTATTACGTCAAACCAAACTAATTTGAGTTAAATTTGTTAGACATATCATTTTCTAATACTAGGGGATTTCTTCACACTAGTGAATTGATAGCACCAATCCAATTTTTTTTTTTAGTTTACATTTTAATATGAGGTTATTTTTTATTCACTGATAGTGTAAAAAAATTTTACGCTGTTATCTAATCAGATATTCCTATTTTGAGTTAAATGTTTTTGTTGATATGATAATATATAATTAAGTATTTATGTAAAAAATTTTATATAAATAATACATAAAAATTAAATCCTTTTAAAATTTATTGTTATTTGTTTTTGAAAAATAATTTAAAATTGAAATGAATAAATTTATTTTATTTTATTTTTGATCATTTATTACACTCTCAACGTTACTCAACTTCCATCCACTAAAAATACTTGTCTTAACTTCGACACTTTGTGGGTATTTTAAGAACAACATAATAATAGAAATAAAATTGGAAATAAATTGTGACCAAAAAAGAAGTTAAAATAACTCAATCCCTTTACACAAGATTAGAGATTCTTTGCAATTGAAACTAAATTTTATTGGTAGTTTCTATGGTATCCCTTCAATTTGAATGAGTTTGAAACCCTTCTTATATATCCCAATTACATTTGAGCATGTGTCAAATAATTAATCATATGGACAATGATATGACTATAGTTTAAAATTTATATTTAGGGCCCTTTAACTTATTTTTTGTTATGATTTTACCATAATATCTCTTCAAAATATTAAAAACTATTAAATCTCAAACATTAAATCTTTTAATTATTCTAGTTTGTATATATCTAAACATTCTTTTTATTCCCAAATCTAAGAACCTTAACTATTCCCTCTAAAGTTCCAAATAAACCTTTGCAATACATCATCAAAATTAGAATTTTTCAAATAGTTGAATAGTGATATTTCTAGCTTGGGGTCTATGTACCTGGTGTCAGCACAAACCACAAAAAATTATTCAAAGCACAGACCACAAAAAATTATTCAAAGTCACAAATTATTGTGCAAAATGGGTGTGATTCTTCGATGTTAAAATTTTAGATTGCTTAGAAAAACAATTCAAATGCTAATTACTTGAAGGCAAGGCCTTTATGATCACCCCTATCCCCAATGGTGATATACATAAAACTATAGTTGTCAGCTTTGTCTTTATAAACCCTCATCAGGCACTATGTATAAGTGATATTGTTATGTAAGTTACAAAAGTATGATGATTATAAGGAAATTTCGGTGGCTACATATTAATTGCTTCTATTTTTCATTTTTGGGGTATATAAGTGAGTGGAGAAGTGACCAGGTGAGCAATATCGTTAATTTTAATGATGCATCGTAGAGGTTTATTTGAAATTTTAGAGAGAGTAATTAGGGGTTTTCCAAATTTGAGAATAAAAAGAATGTTTAGATGTTTATAAATCAAAATAATTAAAAGATTTAATGTTTGAAATTTCATAGTTATTAATATTTTGAAGAGATATTAGGATAAAATTATAACAAAAAATAAGTTCAAGAGGCCTAAATATAAATTTTAAAGTATTGCCATATCACTATCTATGTGATTAATTATTTCATACATGTTCAAATATAATTGGGACACAAAAAAATGATTTCACACCTCCTTCAAATTAAAGAGATATCATAGAAACCACCAATTTTATTATGGTACGAAGATTGTACTTCTCTATTAATGTTTTCTTTTTGAGTTATTTTCTATTGTATGTGCACTAGTCCACGATGTCGCACCTGCTACCTGATAGCTAGGTTGCTGAATGCATGTAATCAACCAACAAAATGTTATTATCGACATGTCTTATCGATGGCGATGGAATTATGTAGAGGTGCATAACATTTAATTTCAGCAGTACAATTATTTGAAGTTGATTGTTCTTTGTTTATTCTCTTCTCTTCATGTGATAGAAACATGATCGGAATGAAACTAGTTGCATTTCGTGTTACTATTGGCAGACCTCATTTTCACATGTTATGTTAATAAGTGTCTAATCCTGGATGAAATTATCGTACTAAATACTTGGAAAGTCGGGATATCCTTGTGTGTTGCAAACAAATTTCAACATGACTATAATAAGCAAAATCTTTTCAGTGGGAAAGCATTAAAATCATTCTAGTATTCTACTAACCAGCAGTTGAATTTTTTTCTTCTCTCTTCTTGAAAAGTAAAGAGGAACTTTGGAACTAGTGAGAGAATACCTCAAAATATCACCTTGTCCGCAGTTAATTTTCGAACAAATGAACAGCTAGCCCAGAATTACGTTGCCACAGTCGCCATTTCCACCACAAATCAAATTCTTGAATCATGCTATTTGTACAATATTCACAACTGCATAACATTCAAGCCACAAATAAGCATGCAGGTCAAATCAAAATATTTCCAAAGACGAATTGAGAAAAAGATGCGCTGTCATTAATGCATTATGATCATTCTGTCGGAAAGTGAAATTCGTTTCCTTCGTAAAACAGAGAGTACAGGGTACTAACAACGCAACAGCATATGGCTAATTGCCAACAACGGCAATTACAACAGCGTTTCTTTCGGTGGGGGAGGGGGTTCCGGACCTACCATTCGATGAAAACCGAAAACTCATGATGTCAAAAAATTCCGGAATATATGCATACCAACGGCCAGATCTATCTATGTAATTTTTATACAATCCAGTGACAAACGTGCTCGTGGAGGAAGAGGAAATTCCATGCGCTAGCGTTTGGTATATTACCTGTCAAAATTGTTAATAATATATATTATTATTTAGAAATATTATTATTATTTTTTAAATTGATAGTAGTATTATAATATATTACTTGATATTTATGGATAATCTAATTGACAATTCATATTACTCTATTTGATATATCATAAAAATTATTAAGTAATATATGTCATTTATCAATATAATAATATTAATATTAATATTAATATTTAATAATAATAAGAAGATTGCCACATTGGTGATAATCTATATTGTCTTAAAAATTTGAATTATCAGCAATGTGACCTAATCAAGTAAGATAATGTTATAGGTTTAAGTAATTTAATTAAATATTGCTAGTCAGATGGATTATTCTATACCAAATGCAACCTGATGATATCTGTTCAAGAATCATCCCCACTACCAAATCATTCAAAGTATGGTTTGCTTTGAAATGAATGCTATTAATATTATTTTAGATACATATATAATTAAAAAATAGCTAATTTTATGACGTTAATTTTATTAAATAAATGACTTACAAAGTAGTAATTATATGAGTTAAATATTATTACAAATATGACAATATATTTGTATTAAAAAAAAATTATTAACAATATATTAAAATTAAATGTTAATTTTTTATATGTAGATATATTTCGCTTTAAATTTTATGTATAAATCATGCCGTTTTTCTTATGCACATTTAACATCTAATTTTATAAACATTTTTGCTCATTTTGTCTTTTAAATGAAGAAAATTATATAAAATAACCACCAAAAAATGTGTCTAGATTTGCTTTGGAATGAAAAACATATTACCATGTCTGTTCTTGCCTTAGAAATGAGGTCCATGCAAATATCCTCAGTTTTGAGATCCAACGTCTTTGGTGGGAACCTACACTATAATGCTCAAGTCAAACTCAGAAATGATGATTAGCTTGCTTCAGAACTGTAGCTCACCTTAAGTTAAATAAGGAGCCTATCTAATAGTAGAAAGTTAATGGGGGTTGGATTTAGTAACAAGTGAATCCGTCATAAGCAAAGTTGGTGGGTCATACCTTTATTGTGAATATAGCTAATTATGAGTTGTTAAAAACATATATGATCATGCAAGAATCTCTCTAACTTAAGAAATAACTACACTAATAATAAAAGGGCTAAAAGAAACAGTTAGGTCCAACCACACATGATTGTACTCCATAACCAGCATAAAATTTCAACAAAACAAGATAATATAAATTGCAAGAGGGAATATAAACAATATATTATTCATAAGGTCTAGTTCTATTATGAGTAAATCCAAAAATTAGTTCCAATCAATGTCTTTGGTAGACATATTGATCTTTGACAAAAAATAATTAGTTATTTGATCCCTAATAATTGCAAAATTTGGAAACTATTGGCCCTAATTGACTTGCAACTGGTAAAAAGTTTGATGTAGAGATAAAATGATAATTAGGACTTTTCTTATCTATCCTAAGTGGCACTCTTTAAATGCATAACTTGCATAACTTGATTAAAAAACTCTCCAAATATATCGTTTTAATCTATCACACCCAACCCTAATATTTCGAAGCGATGCGTTTGAGGGTTTTTTTTTTTTTTAAAAAAATTATGCAAATTGTGCGTCTAAAAAGTGCCACATGAGATGAGGTTATAGGAAAGTTCTAATCATCATTTTACCTCATATTAGGCTCTCTAAAGGTTGCAAGTGAATTAGAAACTACAAGTGTCCAATTTTCACAATTTTCAAAGACTAGAGTGTCCAATTTTTATAATTATTAATGATTATGAGATCAATTATTTTTTATCAAAAACCAATATATTTAATGAAGATATTTTCAAGAACTGATTTGAGGTTTACTCTTTTATTATCTTAGGTACTTCTATTTAGTAGTAACCAGTTGAGGAGGGATAGGCACTGAACCCGACCAGGGCAGGCTATTCTAACTTCTGTTGTCTGAAATCTGAAAGAAGAGAGACATATTAGATTATTCTCCATTTCTTCTTACCCTATTGGCATCTGACGAGAAATATTGTACTCGGTCCTGCCTAGTAGGTTGGGATATCCAATCCAATAATCCATAGGTCATCGCTATTAAAGATGAAATGGATGAAGTAGAACATGTTAAATTCCAGTCTGCACGTATGCAACATGGCACACCTGAGAGAGGCAGTTATCAAACTAGCAATACTTAATATGAATGCTGAAATGCAAACCAGAAAATGGGAGGCAACTGGTATGTGACATCTTACAACTGGACTCCAGAATTGATAAATGAAAATTATTTATACCAAATCATGAATATAAATTATAAGCCTCACAGTTACGTCGACCTTGCACATGATCGGATTAGCATTGTTTAGGACCCCACTTGCCATTAGGTCACTTGAATGTTGACATAGAATAGCAAACAATGTTTGTAAGTATCTCTATGTTTTTCTCGTTCTATTTCTCTACAGACTTGAGCAGCTTTGTGGAAGATCTTATATGTTTTTCAGAGACTAGCATAAATTAAGCATGAAATAGAGTTCCGTCGTTTACCTTAACCTCGCAAGTCAGGCAATCAAAGCTGAAGATTTTGAGGAATCCTATCAAAGGATGAAGGTAAGATCAATTGTCATTGATGCCTTGCGGAAACAAATTTGACTATACATACTCTTCTAAGTTTGGTTTCTGCATCCCTTTGCTGCAGTTACTTGGCTGGATGCATAGAAAATTTCGTCAGAATAGCACTGAACCGTTCAAAGACTTGGTCATTGGTAAGTTATGTTCCGTTGGCATGCCTCATATATGCATCCTTATGTTCCTTCAGAAGTAAATTAACTACATGATGGTCATCAAGTTAGTAAACAAACAACTGATGGAACATGAATGCAGAGTTAACTCATCGTGCCTAACTATGTTTCAGATGACTTGATCTCTGATGTCACTAACTTAGAATTTATAGCAGGTAGCTAAAGAGAACTGTGAAATTATTTCCATGCGCACATATCACCATAAATATAGCCCATTGTAAACCACCTAACAATAACCATTGGAAATTAATTATGAACTAAATTTGAGTATTGATAGGTATTAATTCAAAGTTTTTATATGAATTAAAAATAGTTGCTTCAAATGCCACCAAGGGCAACATGACCCATAAAATCTATTCTTGAAAATGAAACTCTCTCTTTGATCATTTATGGAATGACAGCAGAAGATCAGAGTTAGACAGTGAATCTTGCCGAGTGCTATTATAGAATTCCACTGCATGGTTGGCTTCACTATTATCCTAGGTCTTCCTACGTTTGTTTTTGTGTCAGGGCATTCTTGTAATTGTCTTTCAGGGCAGCCAGCACTTGATGATGAGCACAACTACCCCAAACCAAACTTTGGGGCCAAACATGTCAAACAAACTCAGAAAGACCACAACATTAGACAATCTTTTGCCGGTCTGGAAGCAGTAAGAGTAGAAGATGATGACTATGAGGAAGAATCGTCAGCTGCTATGTATGAGCTCTTCCATGGCTTCCTAGCAATCGGAACTCTTGGTTCCGAGCAAGTTGTTGCTGATCCATCAGCCACACCAACATTTGCCGTCTCTGTTGAGAACATAACTGAAAAGGAAGAAGAAGTCACCGAGAATGAACTGAAGCTCATCAACGAAGAGCTAGAGAAAGTGCTCGGAGCTGAAACCAAGGAAGATGGCAGCAACTATTCATCTGGCAGAAATAGCCATGTAAGCACTGGGAGAAGTAGTCATGGAAGCATAATAACACTCAGTGGAAAGCCAACGGAAGGTACAGAATCAAATGGGAATGGAACTGCAATTTGTCCACTTCAGGGATATCTCTTTGGATCAGCAATTGAATTATCAGAAACAACGACAGTGGCAAAGAAGGAGCACAGAACTTCACTTGGGGAGCTTTTTCAGAGAAGCAAATTATCAGACGAGAATTTCGGAGCAAAAGGTGAAAAGGATGATAAAAGAACTGAGAGGGAAGCGGATAAATCTGCCCTGCACCTGATGAAAAAAATGCTGAAAAAAAGAACGCTCCATACTTCTTCCCGAAGCTGTTCGTCAAGTGGTGGACCTGTTGATTCTGCTTCAGCAGAGAAAAAACTGCGTAAGGTACAATTGTAGATTCCACAATTGTCCAGATTTTTCTATTTACTCTTGTTATCATAATTACAACAAACGTATATTACCTTAATCTTTAGTAAGATTAGTAATTATCAATTTGCTACTTTATACTTGTATAAAAAGATGTCGGGCTGTTGGATAGAGTAACCAGCATCTTACAGATTGTACTTTATGGCTATGCATTTTGCTGTTTTCTTCCCCCTACGTTTTACCATTTTTCTTTCCAAGTCTTTTTTCCCTTAATAAGTATATTATTTATGGTCCTAGTCTTGGAAGATGCATGTATTTCTTTGTTTTTTTCTCTGTTTTTTTTTTTCGTGGTTGTGACTTGAGCTGTGATCCCCGAGAATAATTTGTGGCTTGCAGATTCTCCATATGTTCCACAGGAAAGTGCACCCTGAAAATTCATCAGGTGCACCTAAGTCCGATAAACACCAGAAGAACGAGAACAAAAAGAAAATAATCAAGGACGGAGACCACAACAAAAGCGAGCTGCTGCATCCAGAGGAAGATATAATGTTGCACTTGCACCCCAAAAGAGCACTTGCAAAGGAAAGCATGCGACACTCACACTATAAGAGCCAATCAAATCCACCCCAGTTTACATTTGGCAGTGAAGATTCATCTGAGAACAGGGAGCACTGGATCAGAACAGATGCGGATTGTAAGTACACAATTATTGTCCGTTCACCTATCTCACCGATTTTCCTTCACTTTAAATGGAATTCTGCACATATATATATATCGTTTGCAACATCAATGGCATTGACTTCATCCCCTGCAAATCTGCAATGAATTCATAAAGACATGCCAAATTGTTGTTTTTGAGTAATAATATTTGACATGCCTAATAGCATTCCCACTGTTTTCATCTGCTTCCCTCACTCAGAAACTTTTCTTTCCATTGCAGACTTAGTCTTGGAGCTCTAAAAGGCAAGGGAAGAAATTGAGCTGAACTTAAGCAGTCATCCTCGATTACTAAGAAGTAATATTGTGTTTGTACGATTTTATTTATCACTGCTTGTAGCAAGTATTAAGCGTAGTATCATATGATATGAGAAACAGTTTGGGGGAGAAACAAATAAAAGAGTTAGTCATCTTCAATGGCTACCTTAGTATTAAGTGTAAAATGTATGTTCCGTATGGACAGTAATCATAAATAATCATCGTAATTCAACTGCAAGTGTCAGTCATGTATAAACATACAGAATCAACCACGAATTATTATCACGGTGTACAAGTTGAACAGTGGCAATTGAAGGTCAGGCAGAAGACGATCATCCGACGGTAGCAAGCAAGTGTACCTTGCAAGCAGAAAACCTATTTGAAGATAATACACGGAAACCAGTACAAAAAGTTTAGTTGAAAAAGATTGTTTTTGTTAATGTCCGTAAGTAACAGAAGGTTTTAAAATCTTACAGTACTATTTTTAAAAGTAAGCACTCAAATCTTTAATGTTTGCTACCGTGCTAGCGCCTGAACCAACTAGACGTTCCAAGTAAACAGCAATCTAGGGTAACTTATTCAGATTAAGAAAAAAATCGACAAGACAAATCTAGGATAAACTCTTGCACAAAAGAATTAAGGTCTGTTTAATTTCAGAAAATATTTTTATTTTCATTTCTTATTTTTAAATTAATTATAAAAACATATTTCATCAAAAAAATTAATTATACAAATACCACCTTATTTTTAATATATTTCTTATTTTTAAAATTTTCTGAAATAAACATTAAAAACAAAATTTAATTATTTTAACTATTTCATTTATAAAATCTTAAACAGAGAAAAATAAGTTAAAAATAAAGAGGCATTTTATAATTAATTTTAAAAATAAAAATAAAACAAAAAATGTTTTATGAAACTCGAGTTCTCTATCTAGAAAAGCACACTAGGGCAATCAATGAAAACAAATAACTATTGATAAACTAGAAGGGATATGAATAAGGGAAAAAATATTTTACTCTTATGAATTATGGAGTATATATACTTTATTCCCTGATTTTTAAAAACTTACAAATCGGCTCTTAACATTTCTTAATCATATGAATCGATTCCTTTGTCACTTTTAATGACCAAATTATCCTCAATTTCTTCCCCTTTCTCTTGCCCTCTCTACTCTTCTTCAAGCTCTTCTTTCTTCCTCTCCTCTCCCTCCACCCCATAACCTCCCACATCATCTCCACCCCTAAGAAAATAAAACTGAACCACTCAAAACTAGGGTTGTAAATTGGTTGGTTTAAATCTAGTTTGAGGAAAAAATAAATCCGACCCGATCAATTTTAGTTGGTTTGATTTGGTTTGGATTATGAAATTTTTTGACCAAATACGAATCTAGCTGAACCAATCAAATTCGATTTGATTCAGTTTGGGCGATTGGATTATCCGTTTAAGTTTTCTTTCTTGTTTTTGCCAAAAAAATACAATAAAAAATAATCATAAAGCATCAAACTTTCATATAAGCAAATTTCTATTCTAATATCCAAAGGCTAATTCATTTTAATATTGTCGTTGATCCAATTAAAAAAATATAAATATCAACAATTGTCATTCTAATGTATTGTTTTGTATATATATATATATATATATATATATATATGTGTGTGTGTGTGTGTGGAGGGTTTGGTCGGGTCAAGTATCAGGTTGCAAAACCATAACCGAACCAAATATTAGTCGGTTCTAATTAGATTGTAACTGATTGGCCCAATGACCTGAATCAACCCAAATTTATTTGTTTCGATTTGGATTGATCAGGTTTATTTGATCTGATCTGCTTACACCTGTATTCAAAACTAAACATTCACCCTTGTTCATTTGTAATCTTTTTTTACTTTCATTTTGGAACATTGTTTGACATGAAAACTTTTGCAGTGGTGTAACTCATTTTATGGCATCCAATAACGATTGTGGTGTGAGAGAATACGACATGGAAAGGTTTCAGCTTTTGAATCACTTCCAGCTCCCTCGGCGAGTGAATGTGAGCAATCTTTAAGCACATTAAGTAACGTGGCTTATTGTACTTGCTTATTGTATAAATCATGTGTTAAACCATTGCATGCAGGTTCTAAGTTTTCCTCTTGCATTCATAGTTTTGATTGGACATTTTGATTTCTCATCCTATCTCTTGTATTGTTGCAACAAACTATCCTGAACATTCTCATATCGAACAACATAATTTGGACATGTACACAAAGGCTTAGCTTTCACAATAAAACACAGAAGACATGTGAAACTTAATCATTTTATCCTCATCCTTAGAAGCACCCTGCAATTACATGGTTTTTCAAAAGGATGTTTCAGTCTTTATGAAGTTACTAATTTTCTCTCTTCCAATCGTTGACCTTTGATTAAGAAAATTCTCAGTGGATGGCATTTAGCCATATATCTTAATTGAACAATCATTAGTCTACTTGCCTACTTGAACTTGGAGCTCTGAGATTGTAGAGGTTTGCATCTATGTTGAAACAAGAAGAGACATTAAATATTATTACTTATTTAAAAAAAAAAAATAGACTCTGTTTGAAAAGAAGTTTTATTTTGTATTGTTATACAGACCAAAGATTTGAGAAATAACAGATGAAATTTTAAGAAATAAATCTACACAAAAAAGATGTAGAATATTTGTGGGAGCCTATACACTGTTGGTTATTATAGTGTCAATGAATATTCATGTTAGTCTTCGACTTCATTTGCTTCAACTACGTATGAATAGAGGGAGGCGTTGCAGGTGGTGAAAAGCCTCTGAATAATCAAGTCCATAAGTTTGCTTTAAACCTTAGCAACAAAAAGTCGGTTTCAAGTTTCGAGCATGCTACACGACGCTAAAATTTAACTTTGACTGTGTAAAGCTGTAACTGTTTTCCATTTGATGCAGCATGCGTCAATCAACTCTATCCAAAAGCTTATGACTATTGCTGGAGAAAACCTAGATGGCCTGCTAGGCGGATCCTCAAAATGGGAAGGTACATAGTTCATGTCTTTGTATACTGGAATTTTCTGTTGAGTCCTTTTAAATTTTTGGATGACCTTTTAATTTTTCATGCATTTGCTTTTGAGTAAAACCTTTGAATCTGCTTTTTGTCTTATGCAATTATGATTTGCGTTTGTGTGCATGAGCTCACCTGCGAGCGGAGAATGATGGTTATGATTGTCAGGCTAACTAAGTTTCCTCTTGGCTTCTTTGAATTTGATTTTTATATGAATTAAATTTAGATGGCTAGAAAAATATTTGCATTTTTGTTCAGCCATCGAGTAATGCTACTTGACCCGAACTATTTGCCCGAATGTGCTCCGCCAGGCACAGTTGGCAAGCCCACGTAATGTTAATTAATAATTATTGGTAATTTTTCCGGATATTTCTAAACAACCACATTAATAATTTATAAACAAAATTGGAAACGGTTGTAACATTATTGCTGCACCGAATATTCCTCATCACCAATTATCTTGTTCTTCTTTTGGATAACATTACTGGATGGCAGCGAGATTTTATAGACTTCTACTTTGGCTGTTAGTATTATTGCAACCGTCATTATCTGCTCCTTCACCTAGAGATTGTCTTTCGTTGGGGATTCAAAAAAAATAGAAATAACATTATATTGAATTTCAATATCATGTAGTTTGTTATATATGGACATTTCTTAATCATTCATGATCGATAATGAATTAATGAGCATAGGCATTCAAGAAGAGGTTCCTCCAACATTTGCCTACCAAGATTTTAGCAAATATGAATTAGAGGAAAACACAAAAAATTTTCCACGATTGAATGACCCATTTCCCCATACTCCTTCCCATTAGCAAAAAAGCCAACTTTCTCAGTAAATAGTTCCTAAAAAGTGATGAACAACTCTCATTGCAACAAAGGGAAATTAACAGAGGAACCAACATGAAGGAGTGCCATACATGTTCATTTAGGTATAAACAAGGGAAAACAATCGTAGTGTGTTGGGGTAGTATACGGTGGAATCCTTTGTTATGTAGATGTTAATTGTCGATGGCAGTGGATTTACTCCTTGAAGCATTCAAAGCTATTGTGGAGAAATCTTTGGAGAGTCACAACGATTGAAGGAAAAAAAATAATAAATTTTGACATGTATAATCCATGTCAAATGCCAAGTCAGTCTGGCATATAGAATTTGGGCTAGAGTTCGGGTCTGCAAGCATTTTCCTTTTAGATACTCTTATTCCTTTGGTCATTATTTTGAATTATTCTAATTAATTTGAAATTAATTAATGCCTTCACTACTAAAAAATTGTCTAATTGCGACCGATTTTTCGGTCATAACATGAGACAAATTGGCCGCAAAAAGCGTTTGCGACCAATTTTGCAACCGATTTTGTCGGTCGCATTTAGGTAGGTTGCAAATATATTTATGACTGATTTTATGACATGCCTAATTTAGTCACTTGTTGACTTTTTTGCGACCGATTTTTTAGTTGCAAAATTCAAAATCTGCGACCGATTTTTCGATCGCAAATATCGAATTTTGTGACTGATTTTTCCGTCGCAAATTTTGCGACCGACAAATTTTTCGATCACAAATTTTGAATTTTGAGACCAATTTTCAGTTGATAAATTCAGAATTTGCGACCGATTTTTCAGTTGCAAATACAAACAATCGCAAAATCGGTCACAAATTTTAAAATAGAAAAAAAATGAAAAATTAGAATCTTATCAAATCCAAATTTGATACACTTGAATTTTACAATAGCCCAAAAAATAGCATCCAGTAATTCATAAGCAAAATCGATTAACATTATATATAACTAAGAGTTAGTACCTAAAGTTTAGAACATACAAATAAAAATTTAAGTAACAATATAGAATCCAAACTACAGATATTAAGAAATATAAGTTATCTAACATACACATCACTGTCAATTACATGTATCCTAAACACAATATATATAAACTACCACAATGTAAAACTACAATAACATACATTGTAAACCAAACTATAAGGTTCTTCTCAATAAAACTTTAGAAGATAAATTTTTAGCATACTTCTAACTAGTTCTCGTTTCCATAGTTCTTCAATTCTTTCTATAGAGTCTTCAACTTTTATTGATTCATCATCAACTTCTGTTATATCTTTAACCTTCTTCATTGAATCTTCAACTATTTCTACTAAGTCTTCAATTTCATCTATAGAGTCTTCAACTATTGAGTCTTCCACAAAATCAATTGAGTCTTTAACTTGCTCAATCGAATCTTCCACGATCTCTCTATTATCTTCAAGTCTATCCATTTAATCTTCAACAAATTAAGCAAATATTTAATAATCATTAATTTTACATTTATTTAGTATAGATTAACTTTACATCAATATAATCAAACTGCCAATAACATAACCAATATAATCAACCAACAACACCAAAACTACCATTATTTAAAAAAAAAAACATATCTAAAAATTAAAAAGAAAAAAGAAAAAAGAACAACAATATAAACTCAAACTCAATCAATAACATCAAAAAATCAATTTCATAACCTTAATCAACCAATATAATCAACCAACACCAAAACTACCATTATTTTCACAAAAACAGATATGAAAATTTAAAGAACAAAAAAAAAGAATAATAACATAAACTCAAACTCAATCAATAACATCAAAAAATCAGCCAACAACCTCAACCAACCAATATAATCAACTAACAACATCAAAATTACCATTATTTTCTAAAAGAACAGATTTGCCAATAACAAAAAAAAAAAAGGGAAACTAAGGAAAGGATGGAAGAAAACCAGGATGGAAGAGCGGTGGTGGCGCGAGTGGACAACAGCAGTGGTGGTGGCAGCGGTGGCGGGTGGACAGTGGTAGTGGCGACGGTGAGAGTGGAGTGGTGGAGATGATAGAGAGTGGTGGGGGAAGGGGAGAGGTTAAGGAAGAAGAAAGGGGTGGAGTGGTGGAGATGGTAAAGAGGTGAGGAAAGGGGAAGGGTTAGGGAAGAAGAAGGAAGAAGAAAAGGGAAAGGAAGAAGAGAGAAAGAAGAATGGTTCTGATTTGGGGATTTTGATTTTAAAGACGTCGGAATTTGCGACCGATTTTTCGGTCGCAAAATCGGTTGCAAATAACTAAAATTTGAATTTTGAATTTGTGACCGATTTTGCCTTCACACATAAATCCTCTACATTGAAAAATTGGTCGCAAATTTCATGTTTTGTGACCGATTTTGCGACCGATTTTGCCTTCACGTGTAAATCATATACATTGAAAAATCGGTCGCAAATTCAGTTGCAAAACTTGAAATTTGCAACTGATTTTGCCTTTACATGTAAATCATATACATTGAAAAATCGGTCACAAATTCATTCTCAAAACTTGAAATTTGCAACCGATTTTGCGACTGATTTTGCCTTCACACGTAAATCATATACATTGAAAAATCGATCGCAAATTCAGTCGCAAAACTTGAAATTTGCAACTGATTTTGCCTTCACACATACTCTATCGTTGACCTTACACATCGGTCGCAAAATTTAGTATTGCAACCGATTTTATGACTGAATTTTTTCAAACATTTTTTTGCTTCCATTTACAAAATCAATCGTAAAACTAAAATTTACAACCGATTTTTTTAACGTGAATTTGTTCCCATTTTACTCAAATTAGTCTTAAAAGCCTTTTTTTTGCGACCGAAAAAATCAATCACAAAATCTGTCGTATTCCCGTCAAATTCTAGTAGTGCTTGATTCCAATTCATAATTGGTGTTTTCACTTATTGGCGGTCAATTTGTGTTGAAAATGTTAAAACTTAAAAGCAAATCTATTATAGAACATGTATGATGGGTAATCACTGTTAACATTTCAAGCGATAGAGAATGGATGCCAGATATGAAACGAGCGAGCTGGGACAGGGAGATGGAATTGCAGAATACAGATTTGGGGAAAGTGAACACTAGCACATTGATTCTATAGACACTTTGGTTCATTTAGTTACTTCTTAGCTTTATGGTTTGCCAAAAGTAGCATACTGCGCTTAGAGTAGGGAAGAAATTTCCACTAACATTTTTGGAATTTGTTTGACTTTTTAGACTGTTACCACTCTCGTTGGTCATCGAGATTACTCATTTGCTTCTGCATGGCATCCTGATGGACATACATCTGCTATCGGAAATCAGGATAAGACTTGCAGAGTATGGGATGCTAGACACTTGTCTCCAGTTGCCATTCTCAAGGGCAACCTGGGGGTTGCTCGATATATTCGCCTTTCGTCTGATGGTCAATATATGTTGGTTGCTAAACCTGCAGATTTTGTGCATGTGTATAGTATAAAGATAGATTATGAGAAACATCAAGAGATTGATTTCTTTTGGGAAATTTTTGGGGTTTCTTTGAATCCTAATGATGAGTGTATACATATTGGAATCTGGGATACATATTGGAATCTGGGATCGGGCTTATGCAAGATTGCTACAGTATAATAGGAGGCACTTGTATCGATATCTTGATTCCTACTTTTGATTTTGATTCCTACTTGTGGGTTATCAATATCATTCTAAGATTCTAGATTCACTTCTCTTTCTCTTTTGGTAGTGTTTATTATTTAGTGTATGATTAATCAAGATGATAGGATCATAAGATATTTCTGGTAAAATAGTCCACTTTTGTATAGTGCAGTATTCATTGTTCTACAGCGAAATCAAGCATTGCTCTCTTTGCCTTTTAAGCTTTTGATGTGCATGTCTTGTCTACCCTAATGGATTGAACCTTCAATATAATTAGTAGAGATGGCAAACCGGCCAACCCAACCCGCCCTTGGCCAACTCACCATAGTAATATGGGTTAAATATGTCAATCCGCCCCGCTTTTGTGCGGATTGACTTGCCAAAAAAGTAAAAAATAAAGATTTTTTTATATTAATTAATTCATCTAATTTTTTTAAAAAAATATTAATAAATTTTTAATTAAATAAAACAAAATAACATCCATACAAATTTGAAAAAAAAAATTCCTAATTATCTAATTCAATACCAAATTAAAATAATATGCTATGAAAAGACATTATTTAACAATTGGCTATAGATGTAATACACATCTAGCTGCTATGGCCATTCTTAATAAGAATCATATTTTCAAACTAAAATAACCATAACAGAGAAGTTTACTAGCCAATATTCAAATTTCAACACATTAAAAAATTCACACTCCACAAATTAATCCTGTCTACACCAAAGTATAAATTTATAATCAATAATATAGTCCACAAAGTATAAATATATTCAACTGAATGTATTTTGTAGAAAAAAAAAGAAAAATAAAAAGAGATGATCTTATAGGCCAAACCCGCCCTGTCCTGCTTCAACTTGTAGGTTATGTGGGTCAATTTTTTCTTGCGGGTTGTGCGGGTCGACCCGACGGATTCAGCTCATTTTGTCATCTCTAAGAATTAGAGCATTTCCCAAAATTCCTCTTGGCTTAGTATCAATAATGTTAAGATTTGAACACGAGTTGATGAGTTAATGTGTTATCAAAGACAGGTTCGTTATTTATATTTGCTAGTGTCATAATTTGGCATTAATGACTGTTGTTCCCACAATTGGGATTTTTCTTTTTAATATTGGATGGCATTTGGAGGCCTATAAAGCACTAATTTCGTTAGGGATAAGAGTCATGAAAGAAGAAAAGCTATAAATCCTGGCCATTAGCCCATTACCAAAATTTTATCAAATTTTTTGACTAGCCATGTAGAGTTCAATTTTGATGCATTGATAATGTAAAAAACTTTTACATTATTATTCAATCAAAATCTTTGATTTGTATAACTATTCAAATAGTGAATGGAAGAGTTAACTATATTTAATTATGTGGCAATATATGATTGAGTGATTATATAAAAGTTTGTTTACATTGTCAATGTATTAAAATTAAATCCATATATCTATAACTTAATTGTATTTTGTAGTTCATGATTGTTGATTAGTAAGTTTGATCCCAAGTATGCTAGTTCACATCTTTGACCAAGTGAGAGGCTATGACCACACATATGCTATTTGACGATTAGATGAGTTGATTGGTGATTAGTTAATAGTTAATTACTATCAATAATCTATTTGCGTGTTTCTGATAGGATATTCGCAAAGACCACTTCTGCAAACTTGTGTATCTTGCTTTTGGTGATAAGAAGATTGAGCCATGGGTGTGGAACATCCCACAAGCCTTTTGAGCGCGGCTTGACCTCGGATACATGCACCCTGTCTAAGAAATCTACATATGTGACTTCTGTTAGAAAAAGTGTTGATGGGATATAGTGCAAATAAGACAAATGTTTCTCAACTTCCTGCATGGGGAAAAAAAGAAGAAGAGAAGAAACATAGTGAGAGACAGTTTATTAAGGATTTTTCTTTTCATGTTGTAACCACATGTATTAATGACTTAATTACATATTCAGTTTCATAAAATAAATCGTTAGGTTGTGCTGGTCCTGGCCTCACCTGATTTACCACATCAATATCTTCTGGATTTAAGTATTTGGCCAATTCTAGGCAGAAGAGAGTTCTTCCCTCCGACTTGAACTGACTAGCTTGAATGGGGTCTTGTGAGTTGAAGGATGATCTCCAGTTATTTAGCAGACCACTTCTGTTTATTATCACAAATCCTTCAATGTAACCAAATGTATTCTCTGCAGATATTAATTGCTCTTGGTCTCTTGTGAATGCTGTGAAATCTGAATATAGCATTCTAATCCATTTTACCTGTTCCAAAAAATAGAAATATTCTGTGATGAGAACCCGTGCCTGCAAGCACTAATTAAAATTAGTAGACCATATTTTTGGTATAGTGACTGATGCATTACCATGGTTGGTGCTGGTTCCAGTAAAATCCTTGCCCTGGTTATAATGCCAAACTGGCCATATATGGAGAAGCCATGTATTAGGTTGTAATTACATGGGGATAGATCTTTTTAATTAAATATTTCACACGACCTTTTCATGCATTTATTTTTATCATTGATTAAAAATGTGGGACCAAGTATGGAACCGACAAAAGTATCTAATCAATGGTAAAAATCAAAGCATGAAAAGGTTATATGAGATTTTCAATTGACGGGATTCATTCTCGTAATTACATACTTCTCCATCATTTATTAAAATTTTAATTTTTAACTTGTCCTGTCCTAATTCTCTCCTCTCTCCCATATTTGCCAACAATTAGAACACAACTAATGATTCTGATAGGGGTTCTAATTTTTCATGCTCAGAGTTTGTAGTTCTGCAAGAGAATATGCCGTCGCAATCAAAGTAAGTTGGCAAATTGCTAAGAGATATGTTTGTTAAGTGGTCTTATATTTTTTATTAGAAAAATAATAGAGAACCAGAATTTTTGTCATAAATTATATGTTAAAATGATGTGGTATTATTAATAACCTTTAAATAAGTAAGTAGATTCTACCACTACATTTAAGGCAGCCATTACCATATATTTTGTCAAAATTTCTGGTTAGAATATTCTGGCTGCGTAGCATAAATATTCAAATTATACCTCCAAGTTACAACATTCCTTACGATGATTGAGGAACAAAATGAGGTGAGGCGAGGAAGCACAACCATTCCATAGCCCTGCCGACACCAACAAACTAGCCCAAGCAGACTTAACCAGGCCCACCTAGGCCTTCCCAGGAGCCAGCCCAATGCATTTATATTATTCAATTAATTAATTAATTAGTTGACAAAAAAAATAATTAATTAATTTTCAGTTTTCATAAATAAATAATTTGAAATTGAAAGTGACATGATGATTTTAGCCGAACCGAGCCGCTTGACGGTATCCAGATCAGTCCCATTCGTTGTCGTCAGAATTCAGAGGAATTGGAATCTGCTGTTGAGGTTGAGGTCCAGATCGAGGTCGAGGCTCTGTTTCTCTTCATCTTGATCTTCTCTTTGTAACATTAGCAGCTAGCTTGCCATCGTTTCCGTTTCGTTCACTTGGGGCTTCTTATCCATTCCTTAGATTAGGGTAAATTTCTTCCGATCCAATGAATGTATGTCATGTCAGATTAATTGATTGATCGATAATTTACTATCGAAGTTAAAAGGAAAAGCATTGATAGCTTTTGCTTCAGTGGCAGTTAAAGGAAGGAGAATGCCCAAGAGGACAACACATACGTACTCAAGTGAGGATGCAGCACCTGAGGGTCCTCACTCAGATCTCTTTGTTTATTACTGCAAGCACTGTGGATCACACGTCCTCATAACTGGTTTGTAATCGGTGCTTTTTTTTTTTTTTTTTTGTGATAATGGTTTGTACTCGGTGCTTGCTTGCTTATTTCAACGTCTACCAAACCCTTAACTAATTTAATATGCTCAATTGCTCATTGCTCATCTCTATCATTAATTCATTATATTCTTCTTCGTCTTCTTCTAAGATACCCAGTTGCAAAAGATGCCCAAAAGGAAGACTGACAAATCCTACGTTTTGGACAAGACCAAACATCTTGCAAGATTCAACATTCATGAGGCTGGAAAAGTTCTCTTAAGACGGTCACTTACTTGCCTACTCTTTATTATCCTTATTATTAATATTCTTCTTCAATTCTTGTCCTGTCTTGTCTTTTTTTGTGTCGCTCTTTCGTTCTAACAGGGCTTCTCTTCCCTCAATTCAACAGAGGCGAAGGCAAACTCGAGAAACAATTCCGCATGAATTGTATTGGTTGTGGTCTCTTTGTTTGCTATCGTTCCGAACAAGATTTGGAACTTTCATCTTTCATATACGTCGTTGATGGAGCACTCAGTGCTGTAGCTGCTGAAACCAACCCACAGGTCTTTCTTCTCCCTTTCTATACCTTCACCTTCTTATTATTAATACTATACTTCCAAACCCACATTACACTATTAATTTACTCTAACCCACTCATTTCCTCAATAAATACTTGGTATCCGATTGCTGATTGAGTCTACATGTTTGAATGATATATGCATCTTCTAAAAATGATTTCGTCATGTCATGTTTCCTTTAGGATGCACCGGTTCCACCCTGTATCTCCCAGCTTGAAGGAGGACTTGTTCAAGTTGCAATAGAAGTGGAGGATCGCGCACAACGCTCCGCAATCACAAGTAACCTTTTTCTTATAATTGTTCATTTCTTTATTGTTTTCTTCAACAAACACATAAGTGATATAAGAGCAACTTTGGGAATTGGGACAAGGAGTGCGTATTGAAAACTGGCTGGAGTTCTGTTTATTAATGATATGGAATGTGGATCACTACTTTCCAAGAATACAACTAAAAGATTGTTCATCCTGTCATATAGTTTTGAATCACCAATCCTTTGTTTCAATTGCCATTATTTGCGAGATGAAATTTTATGTTACTTCTAATTTAACATGCCAAGCATAGCAAAAGCTATGTGCTTACATATTTCTATGTCTGCAGTACAATTTCATGGCAGGAAGCCTGGAACTCAACAGACGACATCAACTCAAATAGTGTTTGAGTCAGGATTGATAACGTCTGTGGAATTGTGTTATATTAGTTAAAGAACTCATTATCCCATGTGTTACAATAGTTAGTGTGTTGCATAACACCACTGTTGGCAGAGGTCTTAATTGAGAAGGGGGAAAGGAATATCAAAGGAAAAATAGAAAGAAATGGTGGGATAAAATGGGAAGGGTAAGAGGAAATGGTAAATGATACAGTTATCAAAACATTTGAACATGGAGTTGCAATTTTGATTTTATAGTGGTATGAATACATGATACATCTATTTGTCTGTAGCATAACTTGTATTTGGAGTGGAAATGCTGTACAACCTTCTTAGTAAAGGCATGATCGATCTGGAGAAATAAATTTATATTTTGTTTTCTTTGGGTCAGGAGTAAATGCTGATGATGTTCGAGTCACTATAGCTGCTCCTGCTGCCCGTGGAGAAGCTAACAACGAACTTTTGGAATTTATGGGAAAAGTATATTTCTTACCTATTTGTTACTCTTTTTGTAAGGGGTGGGCTTTGGTGCATTGTTTAAGGTTGCTGTTTTGTGACCTGATGGTCATGGGATGTATGGGATGTAGTTGCAAAAGCATGACCTTTCGTAAACTCCACAATGGTGGGAGCCTTGTGCGCTTTTAGCTGCCTTTTTATGTTTTCATTTTGTCTCTTTGCTCCCTCTTACCCCTGGCCAAAGATTAAGCACTCACAACTGAAGACTACACTTATTTGACATAGGTTTTGGGTTTGAGATTGAGTCAGATGACTCTTCAGAGAGGATGGAATAACAAGTCAAAGCTTCTTGTGGTGAGTTACATTGCTGTCATATATACACCTGCAAATTAGGCATCAACATTAACATGAACTTGCATTTAGGTACCTCCTTTCTAAATGATGCTAATTGTCAATAATCATATATTTATTCCAGTGATTAGCAAACAAAATTTATCTAATTCCTCTTATAAGATGTTGCCCCCTATTTATATAATTAGTTCTCTGACCATTTGACGATTGTTTCAGGTGGAGGATTTGACCGCTAGACAAGTTTATGAGAAACTTTTGGATGCTGTGCAACCTTGATTTTTCTTTTCTTTTTTTTTCCAGTTTTTTTATGCATGCGATCTGGTTTCTGGTACATAAGGTTCCTGTGCATTTACTATAGTAAGCCAGGTTGATTTTATTTTATTTTTCCCCCTTCTGCAAGACTGAGTCGGTGTTATAATTTCTGTGTTATTCTTCACTTTTTTGCTTAGACACACGTACGTACAAGGCCATTGGCCCATTGCTCGTATACTTACCATTACCCCGTTGCATTTTTTTCTAGAAACATAACCGCGGTGATTATAAGACCTGACCCGGCCCGAAGCTTATCAGGTTGGGTTCAGGTTGTGAAATTTGACTCGGTGCGTTTTTCGAGCTGGATTTGGGTTATGTTTAGAGTTTGGTTTGGGTCATGTTTAGAGTTGGTCCAACTTGGTCCAGAATTAAATATATCTTTAAAAGTTTTATTTTTTAAAAAAATTAGTGATTAATTATAGTAATTTTATAGTTAAATTAATATATTTTACATAAATATGATATTATTTTTATCTTGATAAAATTTATTTTGAAATATGTATTGTAAAATGTCACTTAAATTTTGTTTTTCATTTCTAAAATTTTATGATTTTATTTGGTATAATGTCTAAATTTTTTAGATTATACAAATGCCAGACTGATTCGGTCATTATTGGGTCAAGTGTGAGTGTAAAGAAATGACTTAGTTACAAAATCGAATTGAATTTGGGTTTAGACTCAATATAACTTGGCCCAACACGTCGTTTATACACTCCTAGTGATTCTGCACAAAAGGCCATAGCTCAAATAGCAAAAGATGGTGTAGCCTTAGCAACAATGCACTTGAGGTTTGTGGGATCGTGCTCAACTTGACTAGCCCTTTAAAACTAAATCACTCCTTTTTGATTTATTACAAGAGTAAGAAAAGTAAATTTTGACCACATAATTATATATAGATTATCAAAATTATAAGTTATTTAAAAATTATATAGTTATCTAAAAGTCATAATTTTATGTTTTAATTTAAAATATTTATATAAGATTTAATGGCTAAAATTTATCTTACTTTTATAATTAATCAATACTTTTGCTTAGTCATTTTTCATATATATATATATATATATATATATATATATATATATATATATATATATATATATATATATATATATAGTGGATGAGTCTTTAAAAAATGTATTTTTTCATATGATCTTTTAAAAAGTAAAAATTATTTTATATTTGAATATTTTATTTAAAAATATTTTTTTAATAGTAAAAGTACTTAACAAGACATGCAAAATTACATTTGTGATAGCTACGGATGTATAATGGACGGGTTGGGTTGGGTTAGACCAGACTTGAATACGATCTTATTCTGAGACATGGTCATTTCTTTGGACCCAAAATTGACAAAATTGACTTGATAATAACTTAGTTAATGATTAGATCAACTCGGTATTTATATAACATATAAAGATTTAGATGTTTACATAGTAAAATCATAAAATTCTAGAAGTAAAAAATAAATTCAAGAAATATTTTATAATATATATTTTAAAATAAATTATATCAAGATAAAAAGATTATCATGTTATATAAAATTGACTAAAGTATAAAAATATTATATTTTATTACTAATTCTTTAAAAAAATAAAATTTTTAAAAAACTATCTAATTTTGGGTTGGGTTGGGTCAATCCGAAGCATGATCTGAATCTGGCCCAAAAAATACACAAAGTCAAATTTTACAAACTGAACCTAGCCCAATAAGCTTTGGGTAGAGATGGGTTAGTGGGCTAGACTGGGTCATGAACACCCTTAGATAGCATCTGGATAAAAAAAAATTAGAACCTAATAAAATATTAAAAGAAATATCAAATAGAGCACAACAATAAGCAACACGAGAGAATACGTAGGCATTAATATATTAACCGTTGATATATGGAAGAGAGAGCATAATAATAAGCATAAAAAAAACAATGGCAAAGAAAGTAGCATCACAATGCTTTGTTTAAATGCGGAGAGAAGAAGAGGAAACAAAATGGGCGAAAAATAGAAACTAAAGAGAAAATTATATTCTTTTCTTCTATTATTTGGTTGAAAAAAAATAAGAAAAAAGAAAATAATAGCTTCTTCTTTCTCTTGTTGGATGTGTAGAAATGTTAAAAGAAATGAAATGAGACTATATAAAATGACTTATATATTCTTGACATATATTTAGGACAATCTGAAAATTTATTTTTAATATGGCATAAGTTTTAAACATATACCAAATTATAAATTTTTATGGGCATTTACCAAAATACGAAGAGTTTTAGAGGTCAATCTATATCATTGGCGATATATATATACATATATATATATATACCCAGAAATCCATGTGATTTTTTTTTATTATAAAAGAATAGAATCAGTCAATAGCATTGGCAGGTTCCTTTTTTTTTTTATAAAAAGTTAGAATCGGCCCCTTGACAAATTCCAACCCTAAGTTGTGCAAATAACATAGTTTGGGGAATCCTAAAGCAGATTGGCTTGTCATATACAAATGTCACACCTTCTTTTGCAGTTTTAATAATAGAACTATTGAAGTATACAATAACAAGAATATTTGCACTGCTCTCTATATTTTTCTTTCTTCTTTGGTTTTTTTGGTAGTAAACTATCTACTTTACTCTATTTTGGAAATGCAAACACTCTCTCATCAATCATAGATCGGAGAAGGAATGGAGGAGAATTGTTGTCTATGTGCCGAGGAGAAGGGGGAGGAGGAGGAGAAGTGCAGTATATATAGTGATATTTTTATTGTAAAAAATTAGAATCGGCCATAAGTAATGGCAATTTCCAATAATTTTTTTTTTTTGAAAAAAGGGAACTAGCCTAACACATTGGCTATTTCTTGAAAAATTCTGTATTCTTGTAAATATACAAACTTTCATAATCTGGTATTAATGTAATGGACTTCCATATTTAAAAAGAATCAGCCTATTTAGGGTGCGTTTGTTTCAATTTTTAGAAAAAAAATGATTATGAAATTTAAATTTTATATATAATTAAAAAAATTAAGAACTTAATTTTTTTTTTTATAAACTACTCTTTTCAGCTTATACAAAAAAGCTGAAAATAGTTTTTTTTTTAATTTGATTATTTTTAAAAAATTATCTAAATATATGAAAATTGATTTTTTTAAATAAAAAAGTGATTTTTTGCCATAAAAAATCACAAACAAATATACCCTAATCCCACTTATGCAAAATAAGTGATATTTAGGTAAAATTGTTACTTTAATCCATTATAGTAGATTCTTTATTTCTTCTCACATTTTCAATTGTGGTTAGAGGAGGAAACTTTTTAGATGGCCCCTATCCTTTTCTTTTTTTTTTCTCTTTTTTTTTTTTCTTCATATCCAGATAAATAAAAACTCTCTTTTCTCTACCTTTTCTCTCTCATTGTTTTCTTTTCGCCCACAATCTCTTAAAACAAATAGTGTGTAAGGATTAAAAAAAAATGACAAAGAGAAAAGAAAGAAGTGGTGAAGATGAAGAGAGAAGAAAATAATGTGAATGGAAAATCAAGTAAGATTTTTTTTGGTCTAAAATTTATTTTGAAATAGCTTTTTTATGATCTAAAGAGATTTTTTTTTTGTAGCTTCTAAAAACAAAGTTTTTGCGCTTTTGCGAGTGCTTTTTTATTTTCAACAAGTTTATCCAATTATATAAAAAAATTAAAAAGTACTTATATTTTGTAAAAAATCTTTTTTTTAATCTAAAATAACACATTCAAATGAGTTCAAAATTTGACACGAATGCATGTTTGACATGTGGACACAACACCAAAATAACGTGTGATTAAAATTACACCCCATGTCATTAACTGTACCAAAAAGATGTTCTTTTTTAAGGTAAAAAAAAAATTATTTATATCACTTCTTGAGATATTTTTTAAGAGTCATTCTAATATGTTCCTTAATTATTAGTTGAGAATGGATTCTAAATTTTTTCTTAACCAATCCTTAAAAAATGTCTTAAAAAATAGGATAAATAAAAAATGTCTTACTCTTTGGGATAGGTTATTGTTACTGTTATTGCTCCTATAATGTGAAAATCCTTCAACTGTTACTGTGTATGCAAGTTGATTTGGTTCATATTTGAGAGGAAAATTCGAATTGATCAGATTTAAAAGGGTTAACTAGATTTGGCCATTAAAACTTTTTTCACCAAAATAATACAATCAAGATTGGATTCGTTTGGTGGTTCACTTCACGGATTAAAAGCTTTTGTTCTTAAAGAAATTGATAATAATGTTGAGCTTTATTAATTATGAGATATTTAATAATAACAATAATAATAATAATAATATAGATAAACAAATATCTTAAATGAATGCAAATAAAAAAATGATAAAAGGTGACTTTTTTTTAGCAAAAGATAAAGAGTAAAATTTGAAAATTTATGAATAAATAAAACAAATAGTTGATCAAATAATGAAGTTGAGTGTTTAAATTTTAATTTATAATGAATCAAATACTACGAACACTGTAACATTTATGGTTGGGTTTTGCATTGGGGGTATTCAATACATACAATACCGGCAAGAAGAAAAGAGGAGAATACAAAGGCGGAAGTCGAAGACCGTAGTTATCGGGCACTCGGTACGGTAACGAGTACGCGGCTTGTACTGGTACACAGTTCGCTATTTTTTGGGATTAAATTACAAGTATTTTTTTATAGTGTGTTGGGATATTTTTATAATGAAATTGATCAAAACAAGTAGGAAAGAATTGGTAAGGAAATAGGGATAGCAAAACAATTCGCCCGCACAAATGTCAACGGTAATAAAGTCGGAAATTTTAAATATCCACGTTAAACGGGGCTGGAACGGAAATTATTATTTTTATATTTGCGAATATTTAATATAAAATTATTATTTTATTTTTAAGTTATTAATTTTGTTAGGTTAATATTGTTATTGTTATTGTTATTTAAATTGATTATATTAATATTTAAATTTTGAAATTAGATTTATTTATACTTATTATAGTTGGATTAATAGTTAGATTATGTTTATGTGTTTATTTTTAGGCTTTTTTACCTATTTAAAATAAAAAAATAATATTTATAGACATATGACATTTCAACTTTTTTTTACCAAAATATCCTGTTTTGTGAAATAGAGGTGAATTCGATTGAAGTTGGATTGAATTTATTATTGTTCAAAATTTTTCTAAATGCACAGAATTCAATCCAGGGTATGTAGAATTCAACCCACCTTCGGTCGAATTCAACACTGTTATGCACTCCTATAAATATTCATAATTGATCCAATGTGCAAGATAAAGTTGAGAAGTTAGAGTGAGAGAGGCTATAGTAAAATGGAGAAATATTTTACTCAGTGCCAATAGAAAAGGAGATGGAGGGTAATTATTTATATTGATATGATTACTTTGCTCATATTTCAACAAATCTCAATATATAGGTAATTTTAAATTATAATTTAGAAAATTATTAGTTTAAATTTTATATTTTAATTGTAAATTGAATTTGATAATTTATTGTTATAATAAATAAATAATTATAAGTATTTATTTTTGTTAATGTAATTTAATTATTAGTTAATTTTATTATTATAGTTTCTATTTTATGTTTGTAGTGAAAAAAATTTAAATATTTGATTTAGTATTATATTAGTTTAGAATATCTTAATTTAGTTGTAATTTAATTTGATTAATTTATTGTACTGATTATTAATTAAGAAATACCACATGTTTAAATTTTTGTTGATTATAATTCAAGGTTTAGTTTATTTTATGTAATTTAGTGAATACTTTATTTATGTAATAAAATAAGTGTACTAGATATTTGAAATGTCATTAAATTAGCTTAATCTATTGTACTTAATTAGTAATTTAGCTTACTAGTAAACGTTATTATTGTTCTTATATTTCTGTATTCATGCTATACAGCGGCCTCAAATCCTATATAGCAGGTGTCATAAGATCCCTGATCCGCATTCGTTGATTGAGCCGTATTTGCATGATGCGGGCTTGTGGCATATATCGCAGACCCTATATTTTGAGATTGATCGTGTGTTGGTTAGTGCATTTGTTGAGCGGTGACATCCAGAGACGCATACATTTCATCTGCCATTTGGAGAGTGTACCATCACACTTCAGGATGTTGCATTCCAGCTGGAGTTGCATATTAATGGAGACCTAGTTAGTGGAAGCATATCTTCATGGGAGCATTTTAAAGGTAATAATATACTTAGCTTATGTGAGGAGTTGCTCGGGGTTGTGCCAGGTCCAGAATATCGCTGGGGGCATTTTGTGAATTGTAATTGGTTTAAGGACACATTTAAATTGGGTAAGAGTGCGACTCAAGAAGAAATAGTACGCTACACTTAGGCATATATTATGCTTCTATTTGGTGAGTTATTGTTTTCAGATAAATGAGGGTTTAGAGTTCATCTAAAGTGGCTGCCTCTACTTTGTGGCTTTCGTCGTATACGGAGTCTCAGCTAGGACTCGGCAGTATTGGCTGTGCTGCAACAATATCTATGCCATGCAGTTAATAATCAAACAGTTGATATTGCTGGTTGCCTAACCTTACTACAATCGTGGATATGGTACAAGTTACCACAGTTCAGCCCTCCAAGAAGTCACGAGTTCAGATTTCCATTAGCAGCTAGGTAAGATAATGATTGAATAGTAAACTTTAATTTATTTATATTTGCTACTTGTAATATTAAAATACTGAATTTTGGTGATTTTTTTCAGGTGACCAAAAATAATGGCCACATCTGATAACAAAGGGCCTCGATTATTGGCATATAGGTGTCAGATTGACGAGATTCGTATTACAAAGGTAAAATAGGTTAAGTTTATTTGTTGTTGTCAAATTTTTAATCCGATGCATTCATTAAAAAATTTAATATATCATTCTTAATTAATGCAATTTGAGTGGATTCCATATTACAACTCGCTCGTCATTCAGAGCACGCCGCAGTAGATTTATGCTGAGGTGAATATTTGGCCATCTGTGACAGCACTTATATGCTTCATGACTATTGACTGGCATCAGGTAGATCGTGTTGTCCGACAACTGGGTGGACAGCAGTATATACTATAAGAGCCACTGAATATTGATAGTTTGCATGTAGTCAATAGGTGCGGCAATAACGATGTCGGGTTCAACGGCGTTTGCTGAACTTATGTATGAACTTGATTACTTGTGTATGTGTGGAGCTGTCACACATAACTATTTGCTACTTATGTATGAACTTTATGTATGTTCTTTTTGCAAAAACTACTATTTTTCTTGGAAAAAATAAAAAATAAAATCAAAGTTGTTAATATATAAGTATAAGTCATGAACTAGAATAGTCATGAGCAACAATTGAAACATTATCCTGTTAAATTAATCGGGTTTATATTTAACGTACAATAATAAAATTCTGAAAATAAACGACATCATTAAAACAAATTATCTTCACGAGTGCGGTTGGAGGATCCAGCTAGTAAAGTTGGGCATCTTCGTCTAGTATGACCCTCTTACCTACATAAGCCACAACGCTTTGGTTGAGATTGGACGATTTGCCGAAGGTGCAAATCTTAGCGTATTCTAGGTCCACTATATGGAGGCTAGTAATTTATATTTGCAATAAGTGCAAACTCTATTCTATAGATGCTAAAAACATTCTGCATGCAGTATACATCATCAACATAACTAGTCCAATTAAGTTGTGCATATGCACACATAACGAGCACATGGCAGCATGGGTAGTGCAATGGTTGAAAGTACTCATAATCTCATCATCGATCCGTTAATATCACCCTATAATTTCTTTGACTCCAACCCCCTATTGACTCGAGTTCTTCAACCACAAATGATGAGTTCGACCGAATAAATCCGGCCACTGTCATTGTACCAATCGACTACTTATTATCCTCGATTGTCCGTTGCAAGACATGCAAAAATAATTGGCCAGCATCAAGTTGGGTCTCCACTTCCCTTCCTTTTCTGACAAATAGCTCAGCAAGACAAAAATAGCTGGACTTCACCAGAGCCATAATCGGAAGATTCTGAGTGCCGTTAAGAACAGTATTAATGCACTCAGACAAATTAGTCGTCATATGCCCAAGCCTACGCCCTTCGTCAGCATGTTGAGCCCACTTTTCAATGAAAATTCCGTCAATCCATTCACACATAGCTGGATTCTTATCTCTCAACAAACTATAGTGATAAAGATACTCTTGATGAGTCTTTGCATAAGCCGCATTCATCAAAGCTCTTTTTGCATCTTTGCTATTGAATATTACTACAAAATTTGAGACAATATGGTGAATGCAATATGCATGATAAGCCAATAGAGGATGCAAGTCGCTACCTTTTGCATTTATGGCAACTTTAATAGCAGCATGTTTGTTAGAAATTATGAGAATACCTTCTTGCAGTATCACATGTAGTCAAAGATTACTCAAAAAAAATGACAACGATTCTGTTATTTTCCCCTCCACCATGGCAAATACAATGGGCAAAATATTTGAATTGCTATCTTGAGCAATTGCCATCAATAATATCCCACCATATTTGCCATATAAATGCATACCATCCACCGAAATGAATGGTTTGCAAAATTTGAACGCTTCAATGCATGGTGAATAAGTCCAGAACAAGTGGTAAAACATCGCAGAGCTATGGTCAACAAAATTTCTAACATAGTATGACAGAGTTGACAATTCAAATATTTTACCTAGCAAAACAAGCAATGGAACATCACAAAGTTAAGATCAATGAAATTTCACACATTTTACATCAAAGTTGCAAATTCAAAGATTCTACCTGGTATAAATGTTTGAAGACCTTTCAACCATCTCGAAAGCTCATTGTATAACTCTTCCCAATCACCAAAAATATAAGTAATAGCCTTTTGCTTGGTAAGCCACACATTTCTATATGATGTTTTGAAGTCAAACCTATTCTCCACTGCTCCTTGAAGCACTTTAATGGAAATACTTGAATCAGCTTGAACCATGGGAAATATGGTGGCATAGATAACATTAGTGTCCAACTGGGTGTAGTTTTGTGAAAGCGATGCAGACACACATGTATGTAGTCCATTATACTTTCGAATTTCCTACAATTCCTTTCTTCGGTGGTATGTCACGCGGATGCTCTAGTTACACCCATTTCCAAAGTACTTGCACTTGTCATGGTATTTTATTTGGTTTGATTCCAAGACCTTGTACTCAATCGATCTTCGAATGCTTTCATTTTTTTATAACAAATAACACAGCTTCCTTATCGTGAAATTGTTGCCCCACCTGCAACTCATTCTCTCCTGTCAATGCTAGCATTTCACCCCCATTTGCCATATTCGACCTTGGAAATATTTTTGTACACATGGCTTCCAAATTCAAAGATGAATAGCAGCCGACATACTCGCTTGATTGAGATTAAAATTGAGACTGGGTCCTAGATAGTTGCCTCTGGGTCATAGGCTCTACCACTCCATCTTCGCCATTGTCACTGTCAACTGGAACTTCAATAGGTTCCTCTTTGTCATCTTCATCATCAATAGTAAAATCATAGCTTCTATTAGCGACAACATGTGCGAGCGGCTCAACAATTTGCATTGCAAGCTGATGGAAGCTTGGACCATCCATCAAATCATCTGCACCTTTATTTTGAACATTTTCATTCTGTATGGAACTAGCCATAACAAAAGTTGGAGAATGCATTGGCTGTGATATAGAAATATTTGATGGATTAGGGGCAGATCCACCCGAGCTAAAGTGCGAGTCCTCCAAAATAACATACAACTTGATGATGCGAATTTATTCAAATTGGGCATGGAAATTAAACATAAGTCCAACATCATTATCATTACTCAGTTGCCAACTTCTGTAACGAAGCACACCTTTTTCAATAGCCATGGGAACCCGATAGAATACTTGTGTGATTTGTTTGTTCCCTACCTCCCCTAATCTCTGTAGAATTATGTTTTGCAGCTCTAAAAAACTTACAACTGGACGCACAGCTATAAATTGAGGATTTTGGCTGCAAAATGTTACTCGTTCATTTATGTTTATAATTTCACCACTATGATGCACAAGTATATAACTCTCAACCATTTTTTCACACTTTTTTTTTAAAAACTCTCAAAATTTTTTTCACAAAAACTCTCACAGAATGTTTTCAATCCTCACCCAGAAAACTCTCAATGCTCAAGTTCAATCCGCCGTAGTTGTCCCGAGTGGGATGGGGTTTATATAGGAGGCTGGGATTAAGAGCGGTTTAAGTTTAGGGTTACGTCAAATTGGAATTCGATCCACAATGGGTAGAATTTAATACTATTCAAGTGAATAGTATTGAACTCTACCCACCATGGATCGAGTTCTGCGCGTCTGGGGAAATTTTGGATAGTGATAAATCCGATCCAGTTTCAATCGAATTCACCCATATCTCACAAAATAGAATATTTTGGTAAAAAAAAGTTGAAATGAAAAATATCCGTAAATATTTTTTTATTTTAAATAGGTAAAAAAGCCTTTATTTTTATTTTAAGTATTTTAAATTGTTAGAATTTAGATTATAGAATTGGATTATTGTGCTTATTATATGTTTATTTTTATTTTAAGTATTATAAGTTGTTAGAATTTGGATTGTAAAATTGGATTATTATTTATGCTTAGTTTAAGAATTTTATGATATTAAAATTTTTTTATTTAATTTATTTTTTTTAATTTTTAACATTTTAACGGATATCCATAAATATCCGTAGATACCTATAAATCTGTGGAAAGATTAAAAATGAGTATTTATGTGGATATGGGGGGAGGAGGGCAAGGATTTATTCAAAGCCCCCGCCACCACCCTATTGATATCCCTAAAAGGGAATGAAAGGAATGGAAAAATAATTCCTTTCCCGCTTGTTTGAAAAATTAATAAAGGCAGGGAATGCAAAGTCATTAATAATATTTGAAAGTTACATTATAAAAAAACGAAATGAAAAATTTATAATAACTCTACATTGTTATTGTATATTTATAAAAGCTAAACATTCAACAATTGAACCTCAGAACTCAAAATAATCGTAAAATAATTTTTTTTTTTTTTAACTCGTGTACATACCGATGACATAAAAAACAAGTGAGTTAAAATAAGTTTAATTCATGGACTAAACAACCAAATACATTTTAATATCCATTATAACTAGTCCAGATATTATTCGCTATGGACTCTCTAATATACTCTCCATTAGCTATGTCTTCAATGTCATTGTCATTTTCACATTGGTTTTCTTCTCTGGATGAACTTCTTCCTTCAAGTTCAAGAGCCAATTTACGTGTAATATTCTCATTTGGGTCTTCAGCCATCAAGTAGTTATGCAATATAGAACAAGCTCGTATAATCTTTTTTGAGTTTTAATACCATAACAAGATTGACATGCGATATCAAGGATAGACCCTTTTTTTTTAAAACACCAAAAACTCTGTCAATTACATTTCATAAGGATGTATGTCAAAGATTGAATAACTCATAAACTTGAAGGCAAATTTCTTGAGTACTATTCCATCTGTTATTTGGGACAAATTGTCATATCTTGGACATTTATAATAAATATTTAATTAAGATTATTATAAATATTCAATAATATATATAAATATAACTTTTTTTATTTAATATATAAATTTAATTTTAATACACTAACAACACAAAACTTTTTTATATTATCATATAATCATATCTTACTGTATAAGCAAATATGATTAAGTCTAATATTAATTACTTGAATGGTTATGCAAATAAAAGGATGTAATTGGTTGATTGTGTAATCTTTTATATCTTCAATATATCAAAATTAAACTCTTAATATATATTATTCTATTTGTATTTTATATTTTTATAAAAAATTTGTGTATATATATATATAATATTCAATATTCACATATGTACTTATGCAATATAAAACTTTATAAATATAATAAGAGACAAAAATATAAAATAGTTATTTTTAACCGAAGAGGGCGTTTGTTATAGGATAATCTATTAGAATTACTAGTAATATGCATAGAAGAGAAAATCAGACTAGACCAGCCGATCGAACCGGAAACCGACCTAGTATCGGATTTGATCTTGTTAATTAAACTGCTGTCTCTGAAAACCGTTATCAAATCGGACTGAACCAATGAAAATCGGAGAACTGGTCTAGTTCTACTGGTTCATCGGTTTGGTTGATTTGCTTTTTTTTATTTGTAAAATACTTATTTTTCTCTTTTTTAAAAAAATAATAAAGTAATTAATTATATATTTTTTGTATTAATTATATTATAATTTTTTACAATATATATATATATATATATATATATGTGTGTGTGTGTGTGTGTGTGTGTGTGTGTGTATGTATAATTAAATACATATATTTTATTATGTCCCGGTTGGACCTTTGAACCTCTGGAGCCCTATCTTAACCGGTTTGATGCCCGGTCTGATTTTCTTAACCTTAGTAATATGACTTCAAATTGCCTAGGCCCACCACATGACCTTATTTAGTTGGATCTCATTACTGGCAATCTAGATTTCCATGACAATTTACGTTACCTTCAAAGTGGCAATGTAGATTGCTTCTATGGAATGTCTATATTGATTCTTACATATGTGGTATATTGATAATAACGAAGTTTGAATCTAGAATTTTATGCAAATTACCCAAATTTCTAATTATTAGACCACTCCTAATATCTTATAATAATTATTATATCTCTTTTCTATACCTATAATAAAGCCGCTGGGCACAAATAACCTCATTTGGTCACATTTAATATTATCCAAAATACCATTTCTAAACCAAGCAATATGTATTTGCTTCATATTGCAATTTTGGTTCACAACCCACGTTGTCAGAGCAGTTTGTACCCATGCTCCTATTCCTTTCACGTACAGCACACACTACTGCACTCACATCCTCTCGTCTTCTACTTCTCATTTTTCGTTCCTATTCATTTAAAAAAAAAAAAAACCTTACTGCACTAATATGGCTTCCTGCATCTTTCTCTCATTCTCTGAACAATTTCTAATCAAAAACTCTTTTATTCTATCCAAGCTAGCATATTTGGTTATGTTTGTAAATCTTCTTGCACCACAAAAAAAAAAAAAAAAAAATTATTTGTGCTTCAAATACAGGAAACTCGGAGATGCACATTTACATGATAATTGTGATATTCGTAACATCAGATAACTATTACTTAAGATTACAAACTCCTATCAGCAAAGAAATAAATGCTACTGTTGGATGATTATAGTTATAAATTATTTCTTTGGTTATTATAGGAATTTTCAGTCAAAAAAAGATATTTACATTCTTCAGGTTTTATGTTGGATTGTTTGTTATATATATTAATTTGTAAAGACAACATCAACCATTTCTAAATCTCAAAGTATAATTTAATTTACAATTTTTCAAGACTCAGGAGGAATTTATTGATGATGCAATGTATAAGGAATAGGGAAGAATTCTTATAAGATAAAAAATAAAGTTACAAGTAATCCTTAGAAAGATTATTATGGCTAAAACAAGAAAGTAATTGCTAACAATAAGCTCTTTTTTTAACTTTTGTTTTTTTTCAAATCATATGCAGAAAAATGAAGAACATTCTAAATATTCAGTCACGTTTTGACATCTCCATTAAAGTCAAAGAACAAGATATATAACTTGATGATATTTGTATTTCAAAGTTTTGTGAAATGAGTTTGTAAAATTTATTCATATTTATATTTTATAGATTTTAGATATTGACATGAAATTAATATGTATGTTAATTTTATTAATTTATGATGTTGATGTCTATAAATTTTCTAATGTGTATTACTTTACATACATGAATTTAATTATATTATTACTTAAAAAAATAAAAAGGCAGCGCACTTTCCGCTAGTAATAATAATAATAATAATCAATAATTAATAATTAATCGTTAATAATAATAATTGTTATTATTATTATTATTATTATTATTAAAAGGTATGAATTATCTATAATCTTTTTTATATATAAAATAAGATGATATAAATTATTAGTTAGATTATTTCTATATATCAAATATTATATTTTAATATTATTAATAATTTTAAAAGTGACAATTTATTTAAGTAATAATTTGAATTACAAATAATTTTGTTCGAGAATGTGTCAAAAGCCAGCTAAAATTCTTCAACCTCTTCCCTATCAGTCCCCTTTCCTACTCTGGTTGCCTGTCATTCAAACGGGGTTTTGTGGGTGTGTGTTGATTTATCTATCTATCTGAGTATCATCTGATAGTAAAGAGTGAAGAGTGAAAGAGAAAGAATGGGGAAAGTGGGAAGAATGAAGTTGGGACCACAAGGGCTGGAGGTGTCGGCGCAGGGACTGGGATGCATGGGAATGTCTGCTTTCTACGGCCCTCCCAAGCCTGAATCTGACATGATCACTCTCATCCATCACGCCGTCCAATGCGTTGTCACCTTTCTTGACACCTCCGACGTCTATGGCCCCTACACCAACGAATTACTTCTAGCAAAGGTCAGAATCAGACTCAGGCTCAGGCTCACTCGATCATTTGACACACAGACATTTCAAAATTCATCATGTTTTTCTTTCCTTAATTTCACCTATACTATGAATGACAGGGTCTCCAGGGAGGGGTGAGAGACAAGGTCGAGTTGGCAACCAAATTCGGAGTCAGCCTGGCGGACGGCAAAAGAGAGATCCGCGGTGACCCCGCTTACGTCCGCGCTGCCTGTGAGGCCAGCTTGAAGAGACTTGATGTCCCTTGCATTGATCTCTATTACCAGCATCGCGTTGATACCCGTGTCCCCATTGAAGTCACGGTTCGGTTCCATCCCTTTCTTTTCAATTTTCATTTTCACTTTTGTTATGCATTTGCCCCACCCCATCCCCGTCACTTGTACTGTTTTACAACTATCACTATTGCTTGCTTTGGGGGAACAGAACACTTTCATGCCTCTGTCGCGGAATGTTAATTTATTATTGCCTTGGAACCAAATGTTTTTCACTAAAATAAGAAGTTGTGATGCAGGACGAATCACCGATTTTATGACCACTTGTACTTTTTTCCTTCTTGTTTATTGTAAGATCAGATCGGGGAGCTCAAAAAGCTGGTTGAGGAGGGCAAAATAAAATACATTGGTCTATCCGAGGCCTCAGCTTCAACAATCAGAAGAGCACACGCAGTTCATCCAATAACAGCTGTGCAGTTGGAGTGGTCCCTGTGGTCAAGAGATGTGGAACAAGAAATAGTTCCAACTTGCAGGTGTGATTTTATATCCACCATTTCTCTCTTTAGATAAAACTGCAATGATACATAAAATGTCCAACATTATGACTTCTACCTCTGATATTCTTAGGGAACTTGGCATAGGGATTGTTGCATATAGTCCTCTTGGGCAAGGATTCTTTTCGTCAGGACCAAAGTTGCTTGAAAATTTGTCACAGGATGACTTCCGACAGGTTTGTTGCTAGGGCACGCTATTAGGAAAACTCATCATCAATTACTGGTGCATTTTCATAATCAACTCTCCTATCTCTGCACCTGGGATCATTTCAAGCAGCTTGGATGTCAGAGTCACTCATTGACAGCTATTTCTAACCTTGACTATCCTCAGAATTTTCCACTTTAATTAGTTCGAGCAATTACTTCAAGGTACTAGGAGATTTTCGATTTCTTCTCCACTTTATAATGCAAGCTAAAAACAATTTTTTTTTTTTTTTGGTTAGAAAAGCTACAAACAATTTAATTAAAGGTTGAACAAGGTCACAACTATAATCCCTGTCTTAAATATCTTGCTATTGCTGATGATCTGTTGGTTTGTTCACTCCAACGCTCATTGACAAGTCCAGGTTCATCCAAATTCTTTAGCCCCTTAACTATTGTTGGAGGAAAAATTTCACAGGAGAACAATAAAATTACCGAAGTTGCCCAGAAGTGTACTGTTTTCCCATCTTTTAGTTCAAAATCAAACTGCTGGATTTTAAGGTGTTAGCATTTGTTTTATCTTGTAGAGACAAACAGAACTCATAAACGTGCTTTGTATACTTGTTTATACATTTTTACTAGTATTTCCTTCATTGGTCAAATAAAATAATGTTATTGCTTATATTATATCAATGTCGAGGAAATCATGTGGCTTCTTTCCCAATTGTGTGACCAAACACAAACAAATGAACAAAACATTTGAATATATATGCGTGTTTGATTTCATAACATTGTATGACTGACTTATGCCCTTTGCTGGCTCCCTCGTTCAAGGCTTTAGGATTTGTCCTACCTGACACCTTGTTTATTTGTAAATAAAGAAAAATTGTCCGTAATTTTGTAAAGGTCGCGTATATGGTTGCAGAATCTGGCTAGATTCCAACCTGAAAACCTGGAGCACAATAAGACCATATTTGAGCGGGTAAATGAAATGGCTGCAAAGAAGGGATGCACTCCGTCACAGCTTGCATTGGCTTGGGTTCATCACCAGGGGAAAGACGTGTGCCCCATACCTGGAACCACCAAAGTTGAGAACTTAAATCAAAACATTGGGGCTTTGTCGATCAAATTAACACCAGAAGAAATGGCAGAACTTGAGTCCTTTGCTGCTGCAGATGCTGTCAAGGGTGATAGGTACCCTGCTGTCCTTGCTACCTGGAAGGAATCTGATACTCCACCACTTTCTTCATGGAAAAGCTGCATAATGAAGTGCATTGCTCATAGTCATACTATTTTACCTATGGTTTTTGCTTCTGCTCTACCTCAAGAAACAAATCAAAATAAGGGGCATGCCATCCCTCATAGTATTTTGGTTGTTTCAATCATTCTAGCTTTTTGCAGTTGATGTATATTTTTAGGTGGTTTGAACTTTGAACTCTGTTGCAGGTGACTCATACGTTAATAAACAAGAAAAGAACAATGACATCTGCAGTTATATAAGTGTCGTGATTATTGGCTTCGCAAATTAACATGCGTAATATGCCTTGAGTAAAGCGGTCGTAAGAATTTTAACTTTATGGTGCATCCGTCCCTGCATCCGAGTTGACAACCTTAACCTTTAGATAGAAAATTTTATGATAAAAAGAAGGGATTTTACTCATTTGGCTTTTCATTAACAATAAATGTACTCAGAAGGATTTCACCTGAAGCAGCTCAATTGACTGTAGCAACACAATTTCATGTTTGACCATTATAATGTTAGATATGTCCTTCCATTTGGTCTGATTTGTTGTGGATGATAAAGGTGATGTGTTTTCTCTGTTGTTGGGAAACAAAAACCTAAACCAAACTAACATAAAAAGTAGCTCAAATGAAATATGATACAAAAATTCAACTGCAATCTGACAAATTAAATAAACTCCTCAAATAGGGGAAAAAAAAAAAGGTATCCTTCAATGGTTGACACCAAAACAAGACATTCCCAAGCTTAGATTGTTCCTAGGCAAGCATTGGAACCTTCCAATCTTGTTCGCCAAAGTACCAGGATAGGACTACAAATCAAAAGTCGCCCTCTAAAAGAGGAGTTTTCAAACAACTAGAATAACCCAGCCACCACAAAGAACGCTGACCGCCACCATTAGTATCCATCGTTGATGACGAAACTTAACTTCAAGGTATGCTCGTGAGTGAAGACGATCTTCGAACCAATGAGAGTGGGAGAGGGTCTAGATTGGATCTGCTTGAGGAGAACATGCGTTTCCCAATCTTAGAGTGGCCAATTACTAAAAGCCCCACAAAAGTAAAATAAAAAATAACTCTCATCGATTTACTGGAAACAGCGCACAAAACCTCCGGTAACCTGTAATTTTTACACGGTGCAGTACGCACCATTCTTAACTCGCAACATAGGATAACGCACCTATTTTGAAATTTTACACTCCTTTTGTTTTAAGAGAAAAGTGAAGGAAGAAAACTGCATGGAGAGAAAATGGAGGGGTTAAGTACTTCACTTTCGTTTGGTTTAGCAGAGAAAAGGATGAGAAAATCAAAAAGTGGCATGGGGTCTGCAGCAAAAGTTTTCTCCTCCCTAGTGCAGAGAAAAAAGGAGAGAAGGAGGGTGTTTATAATAAATGATATTATTATCCTTTAAAATAAAAGAGTTTTTGGGGCTTTAAAATAGAGAGCGTAAAAATAAAATGTAGAGGTATAATGACAATAAAAATATATATATTTAATAAATAAATATAAAACAAATTTATTTAAAAAAATTAGAACAGTTTTGGTAAACGAAGCTTTTATATATAAAAATATTATAAATTAAATTTATATCACATTTTTTATTTTAAAAATAATATCAAACTAAATTTCATAATTTAAATATCAATACATTAAAATTTTTAATTAACATTTATTATAAAATGATTATTTATGTAATTTATTAAAAAAATAAAAATTAAAAAATATATGAATTTAATTTATATATATTATCAGTGAAAGAAATTTTTACCCTGTCATCTATTTATATATTGTCGTATTAATAAATATGATTAAGTGTTATATCTACTATTTAAATAATCATGCATATAAAAGAATATGATTAATTGACTATAGTTATATTGTCAGTATATTAAAATTAAATTTAAAATATATTTATACTTTATTATAATAAAGATATATATATCATTTTATCTTTTATTTTAATTTTTTTTCTTTTCATTTTCTCTTCATCCAAATATATGAAGAGAAAATATAATTTTCTCTTTATTTTTTCTTCTTTCTATTTTCTTTTCTGTTATTTTCTCTTGACATCCGAACAAAGTGTTAATGTTTTTCTTGGAAGTTATAATTTTTTTTAAATGTATAGACCATACCATATATACAGGAGTGCGATAATACAACAAAAAAAAAAGGTGCGATAAGATTTAAAAAGTGCGTGTTCATTTGTTTATTTGTTGTTTCCAAAATAAGTGTCATAGTGTCATTTTTCTTGTAGACTATAGTGCTAACCTCGTTATTTTTGGTACATTGACCGCGTTTTTCTCTGAACATTAGAAGTTGTATCTATTCCCTTCATCCTTTGGGCTTGAAGTTGAAGTTGCGTCGCGGACATATAGATTAGGGCTAATTTCTATTTGGTGTTGATGCATTAGGTACTGATTTGAGTTAAATAATTTATTATAAAAGATAAAATTTATCATAGCAATTGCAGGAGCAACAGTTACGGGGAAATCGTCGAGGTTGAGGTCGGCATTAACAGGGGGTAATGCAGTAAGGCTGTGTTTGAGGTGATTTAGGAAGGAAGAAGAGGAAAGGGAAAGAAATATGAAGGAAAAGGAATGTATTTCATTTGTTTGGTTGGGGGGAAAAAGTTGGGAGGGAATGAATGAATAGTATACAAATTTTAGTGGGGCACACATCAATAGTAACAATTTTTATCATCCGCGTTTGGACAGAAAACGGGGAGGGTAAGGGGTGCGTTTGGTGCTTTTCCATTCTTGTCCTTTGATGTTGGCGAGAGAGATGGAAGATGTGATGATAATATAAAGAGAGAGATTAGCGTATGTAACACCACGTGCTGCGTAAATCCTCCTCTCTTTTTCTTTTTTAAAATCAATATTTCTAAAAATTTTATCTAAATAATTTTAATTTTTTTTATTATTATATTATTAAAAATAAATAAAAAAAATCCAAAATATAAGTTATATAAAATTTTAAAATTTTTTTATGACTTTATTTTAAATAGATATTTTATTTTAAATAAAGTATTATATTAGTTTTAATTTTCTTTTGTATTATGCTATGAATTTAAATAATAATTAAATAATATTTTTGATATTACTTAATTGATAATACATATTTTTAAATAATATTTTTGAAATATTAGATTAATTAAAAATATTAGTTTATTTTAAATAATTTTAAATAATTTATTTTTATTAATATTAGTTTTATTTAATAATTTGATATTATTGTAAACTATTAAATTAAAAATAGTAAAATTTTTTATTTGATATTAATTAATATAATTAAAATATATTTTATAACAACATAAACGTAAAATTATCATTTGATAAAATTATCTCTTTCTTTTCTTTTATTTTTGTATATAAATAAAAAAAATTATTTTTCTTCCATTTTTCTTTTCTTTCATTTTTTTTTATCAAAATATATCTATAAAAAAATATAAATTTAATTTATTTATTTTTACTTAATTTTTTTCTTCCAACTACCTTTCTTTCAATTTCTTCCCTTTAGCCAAACACGCTCTAGCAAGCTTGGGTTTGTTAGAAGAGGATCCAATCCAAGTTGGCTGTTGGGCCGTCGAATTGCAATGCAATCGAGGTGTGGTGTGGAGTGGAGAGGACAAGGTGCCGATATTTTATTGGCCCAAGAAAGTATTTGCCGATATTTACTTTCAAATCCCAATCCATGTCATACCATACATACATAACACCTCTTACCAATACTCGGTTTCATTCAGATTGATTCAGTTGAGTTGCCAAGACAAGGCCATGGTCATGGATTGTGTCCGTGGGATGAAGTGCCAGTGCGCTACTTCTCGCGACATGATGATAGTGAAGCAAAGGCAATTCAGTTTCAGATTCAGATACAGATTCCAATTCCTTCATCCATCCTCCTTCTTCGTTCCTATGCCTCTGCCTCAGCCTCAGCCTCAGCCTCGCCGTATCCGATTCCGCTCCAACCATACTCTTCCTCTTGTCTCTGCTGTCTCCTCCACCCAAACTAGGTCCTCTCCTCTCTTCCTCCACTATTCTTTTCTTTTATCCTCTCCTCCTAACTATAACTATTCTATGCAGCTATACTGTGCTCACACACCTACACAAAGATGCAATGCTAATGCTACCTAACCTAATTGCTCATCTTTGGCTTCATAAAGGAATAGGAATAGGAATAGGAATAGGAATTGTCATTGATAGTTTATCTGACATTTATTTGTTTGCTCTTGTGTCAGGGAACAACGCAAGAAGAAAACCATGAAAACGAACAACAAAATTCGGCTGCATGTTCGATTAGATCACCAAGTTCAGTTTGGTGATCACGTGGTGATTCTAGGATCAACCAAAGAACTAGGATCCTGGAAGAAGAACGTTCCCATGAACTGGACTAAAAATGGATGGGTATGCGACTTGGAGCTGAAAGGGGGTGAAGAACCCATTGAGTTTAAATTTGTGATTGTGAACAAGGACAACACTCTAGTTTGGGAAGGTGGGGAGAACAGAGTGTTGAAGTTGCCCGGGGCAGGCAAGTTTGGGACAGTTGCTACGTGGAACGCTACACGTGAGGATCTGGAGCTACTGCCTTTGGATCATGCGGCTGGAGAAGGGGACGGGGAGGAGGACGAGGACGACCTCCAACAAGATGAGGATGAGGCTGAGGCTGAGGCTGAGGCTAACGGTGCAGCTCCTGCGGAGCCAAGTCCTTTTGTAGGACAGTGGCAAGGTAAAGCCGTTTCTTTCATGCGATCCAACGAGCATCGCTCCTATGAAACTCAAAGGAAATGGGACACCTCTGGTCTTCAAGGCTTGGCTCTCCGCTTGGTTCAAGGCGACCAAAACGCCAGGAATTGGTGGAGAAAGGTACTGCATTTCCTACTTTCGTTATTTATTCAACTTATACAGAATTTCATATTATATTTCTTCGTTTTGATTTCATATTTTATACCTTTGTTCAATCTGCCATGCTGTCTCCTAGAAATTTTGAAACTTATTCATTAAATTAATAAAGATATCAACTTCATCTACCATTTTCACTTTGAAGCTTGATATCGTACGCGATATTATAGTTGGAAGTCTGCAACGGGAAGATCGATTGGAGGCTCTCATATACTCTGCCATCTATCTCAAGGTCTTGTTCTGTCTTTTCCTCTTTAGTCTTCATTGATTCATTTAGGCTTGTGCTCTTCTTATATCATCGTCTGAGCCTTGTTAGATCATCTTATGCAGTGGATAAACACAGGGCAGATACCTTGCTTTGAAGATGGAGGTCACCACCGCCCAAATAGGCATGCTGAGATTTCAAGCCTTATATTTCGTGAATTAGAGCGACATATGAGCCGGAAGGATATATCACCACAGGTGATATTTCATATGGCTATATGAGGTTATTTCTGTCATACGTTCTATGTTATGCTAGCCTCTTACATGCGTATAAATGCATGCACTATTGCCTGACAGAATTGAGTTCCGACCTTTATAAATTCTTCTGTCCCTTTCTTTTCCCTCCTCTCAATAATAATGGATTTTGATGTGGAGATGTATTGGTAGTTATGAAGGTGATTGTAGTTGGCCACATTTCAGGTTTGGCACTATATCGAAGGTTGTACAGTTCACACTCAGTCAACTAGTTTCATATTACCTTAATGTGGTCCTTTTCTTTTATTGCAGTAGTTTTTCTGGCTTTAATCATGTACTCAGTATAGCTATATACTTTTAAATGTCTGATCTACATTCCATGCATATTGTCCAAGAATTGGAAATTGTTCCAGAAATTTTCCAACTGTGAATTAATGTAATATTTACTTTTATTAGCTACATTTTATGTCTTCTGTCTAATAAAGTTTGTACCTTGCTTCTTTCATTTACCATAATTTCATTGACACACAGGAAGTTCTAGTCATTCGTAAGATTCATCCATGTTTGCCATCTTTCAAGGCCGAATTCACTGCATCTGTTCCTCTGACTCGAATTAGAGATATTGCCCATCGAAATGACGTCCCACATGACCTCAAGGTTGTTTTTCCCAAAGTACTTGAAGTATGGAATCTCATTGTAGTTCAATGTTAATAATAGGTCAATTGTTTTATGCATTGTTTATTTTCCAGTTACAAATTAAGCATACAATACAAAACAAGCTTCACCGAAATGCTGGTCCTGAAGATTTGGTTGCTACAGAAGCTATGCTTGCTAAGATCACAAAGAATCGGGGAGAATATAGTGATGCATTTGTGGAGCAATTCAAGATATTTCATCAAGAACTCAAAGACTTCTTTAATGCCGGCAGGTTTGACATTAATATCACAAAACTGACTCATTGTCACTTGTAAACATATTTAGATGTAGATTTGTTTTTGTTCCTTACTCAGATCCAAATATCATATTATGATATATATGTTACATGTTATGTTTTTTTCTTTTGAAAACTTTCTATGTCATCACAGCCCCATCATTTGAATGCACAATTAGGCTATAAACCAATAAACTGATCATGAAACTTCATGGATTTGTTGACAAGAAATTTGCATTTTGAAGTAATCCAATATTTCCTAAACTTAGAAAATCAACTGGTTGAGCACTAGGTGGTAGTTTCTCCATCTTGGACATCCCGCGATCAATCTTATAGCAAGCAACTTGCTGTGATTTGCTCCAATAAAAATGGCAGCCCAGTCTGTGCATCTCTGCAATTGTGTGGTCTGGGTTGTCATGCAACCTTACCCTTGTGTGAAGAGACTGTTCCCAAGACAAGAAACTCTGGGCTCTGACCACCAAGGTCACAGGACAACAACTTTACTGTTGCACCATAGCTTGCTGTCTCATGTGGAGCTTCCAGTAGTTGAGGAAAAAATAGCCAATCTTATTCTCTTATGTAACTTTATTGGAGTACACCTTTGAGTGAACAAAGTACCTAAATCTTAAGGAGATATTCAAATCCTTTTTAGGTTCAACTAACTTATTCATGGTTGGAAAATCATAATTTTGATGACTTATTGTATGACTTTGTCATGTTGCAGTCTTGCTGAACAGCTAGAATCAATTCGCGAATCTATGGATGAATATGGCATTTCTGCTCTTAATATGTTCTTGGAGTGCAAAAAGGTGGATTTGCTTTCTTTTTTTATTTTTTATTTTTTCCTCTGCCATTTTTATTTTTTCAGTTGGTCTTAGGGTTTGGCACTGTATTATACAAATTATTGAATGAGATTTAGATTTGAAATTGATTATATTGCTGAACTAATCTGATCAGTCTGTTATGGTACTTCTACTGATCTACTTTAAGATTGAATTTTATCCTTAAAAGTCCTCTTAATCCATATCCTTGTGCTGATCATTGCCCTGCTGCTATTTTCATAGAATGACATACAAACTAGTGCTGTGCATAGGAACCTTAGAGTACTTTACATTCATTTTGAGCTGTGTCAGTGGTCTGGTTCCAACTAATATTTTATAATGTTACACTTATGGTTTCTTGTGGGGCAGGGTGTTCTCTTTTGTATTGTGCAAGGGATTTGGAGGTTTTTTTATTGTTTTAGGAGGATGTCCACCATCTATATACTTTTCCTCTTTCTTTTCACATATATATGAAAAGTAAAGAAAGTCCAGATCCTTCATTATCATTTGGTGGGGGAAAACTGATTTTAAGTCTATATTATCCTACTGTCTCTTTCGCTTCCCCAACTAAGCTATAATTATGAAAAGAAAATGTGTCTTTGCGAATTAGCATCTAATTTATGATGCTAATTCTTTGATGCGTGATTCTCTCAGCCATTTTTTTTTTCTCTCCCCCTTCTCTTTCTCTCCAAATAATTCTCCACTAATTATAGATATGGCATAAGAATAACTTCTGAATAATCATGCTCATCAGATTGGGCTTGAAGGTGAAATATTGTGGTTGTCAAGCTATTGCTTGGATAAGAACTCTATCTCCTTTCCTTTCTATCTGGGAATAAGCATTGTTGATCCCTTTCATTTGATTGTTCTGGTACTCAGTTCTTATAATTGTAGCTACTGATAAGTGACAATGTCGTTTACTTCTCCAGAATATGGATGCTACAACAGAATCTACTGCTGATGCAGAAGAACAAGGAATTAAACTTTTATTTAAAACAATGGAATCTTTGAATGCTTTGAGAGAAATTATTGTAAAGGGTCTTGAAAGTGGCCTCAGGAATGATGCTCCAGATTCTGCAATAGCTATGCGGCAAAAGGTGACACTCCTTTTATTCAATTATTTGGCGAAAGATCGAGTGTTGATAGGTATTTAAAGAATGCTGGAACACCTTTTGATTCTTTTTTTTTTTTTTTTTTTTGGAGGTACAGTGGCGATTGTGTGAGATTGGGCTTGAGGATTACTCATTTGTTCTTTTGAGCAGGTTTGTGGCATACTTTTTCCCAATTTACACTTTGAACAATTGTCAGATGCTTAGATGCTGATGAGTTTTGTGAAATATATCAAGGGTACATCGTCATGCAAAAGGCATGGAGTACTTAGTTACTTAGACAATACTAGATACCACTACAATATAATGCATACTTACTCTAATTATATGGAGATAGATTACTATTAGACCTTGAATTTATTTAAAGAATTATATTCTTAAGATCGTGAGCCTAATTCCACTCCAAAAGTTAGCTCAAAGGGGAGGGACGTCCAAGTGTTTATAAATGTTATCTTGACCATATCCTTTAACCAATGTGGGACTTAACACACCCCTTTCACGCTTAGGAGTGAACATCTAGAGCATGAAATTTGCAGGATTTGACATTTGGGAGTGGCTCAACATCAATCACAAGATAGACTCTAATACCATCTTAAGATTGTGGGCCTAATTCCACTCCAAAAGCTAGCTCAAAGGAGAAGGGATGCCCAAGTGTTTATACAGGCTATCTTGGTCATATTCTTATGCAATGTGGAACTTAACATATATTAATTCTCTATTACTTTTGAGGGGGAGAAAAAGTACATGAAATTTCATGTCAAATTTTAATAATTGCAAATGATAAGGAGTAGTAAAGCCAAGCTGTCTAGATCTCGCTTGATAGGGATGTAGTAAGCTTGAACCAGAACTTATTTGGTGGAGATATATAACTTTTCTAGCTAAGTGCTACGTATAATAAGACAAGACCTTTTTCTTGGTAGTGCATTAACTTTTGAGTCCTAGATCTCGCTTGATAGGGATGTAGTAAGCTTGAACCAGAACTTATTTGGTGGAGATATATAACTTTTCTAGCTAAGTGCTACTTATAATAAGACAAGACCTTTTTCTTGGTAGTGCATTAACTTTTGAGTCCATATGAATAGATTTCTCAATGTGCTTGAAGTTCTGGGAAGTGCCTGTTGGCTGGCTGCAAATGTGCAGTCAAAAAATGTAAACTCATGGAATGATCCTCTTGGAGCCCTTGCTATTGGAGTCCACCAGCTGAAATTGTCTAATTGGAAGCCAGAAGAATGTGGTGCTATTGAAAATGAGCTCATTGCCTGGAGTGAAAGAGGCCTTTTTGAAAGGGAAGGTAGCCTTCTTTGGTCTTCCCTTGAATTATTTTGTTGTTAAATCATTGTAGACAGTGATGACTGATTTTTCATTTTAAATTTACTCCCGTTTGTGTTTCAGGAAATGAAGATGGCAAGACAATTTGGACATTGAGACTGAAAGCTACTCTTGATAGATCAAAGAGGCTAACTGATGAATATACGGAAGAACTTCTTAAGATATTCCCTCAAAAAGTCGAGGTTAAAGAGTGTTCTATTATTCTCTTAAAGGCTTGATATCTTGGGGCCAATGCATAAAATTACTAAACAACATAACATAAAGCAAAGCCCAAATACATCCAAGACTAGCGAATACAAAAAATTACAAAAATTTCCTACACTTGCAATATGTATTAAAAAATGAAATAGTTTGCTGGTCCTAATAACCCTAAATAATTTTGATTTGTGGCCTTCTAGGATGTTTGAAATATTACACTCAGCCCTCTACTAAGAAATAAAACAGAATAGAGACAAATTCATTTCGAACTTAGGCAGTCTTGATACTAGTGCATCCTTCAGTTCAAACCTAAATAATGTACACTTTGTGACACTGGTACTTTTTTTCCCCTCTAAATTCTAATCCAGGATACTCTTCATATGATGCATATATCTTGAAATAAACTAATTTGTCACTTTAAATGTTGCAGATGCTGGGAAAAGCTCTAGGAATCCCTGAAAACAGTGTCAGGACATATACAGAAGCTGAAATTCGTGCTGGGTATGATAATTCATTATCCTTAACGTTTTATTGAGAGAAAATTCACAGGAATTATAATCTATAGGGTTTTCAGCAGTGTCTTGGTTTCTTGTTATGTTTATTCCTAGACTTTGGTTTCATTGCCATAAACATGAACAGTACATTGTCTAACTTTTCTACTGTAAATTCTTAGTGTGATTTTTCAGGTTTCGAAACTATGCACTCTTCTTCTAAAAGCTGTTAGAAGTACTCTTGGCTCTCAAGGTTGGGATGTTCTTGTTCCAGGAGCTGTTTTAGGAACATTGGTTCAGGTACTGAATTGTACTTAGAAATATCACGTACAATGTTTTTTTCAACACATATATATAAATGGATGGATATATCGATAGGGTTATATATATATATATATATAGAGAGAGAGAGAGAGAGAGAGAGAGAGAGAGAGAAACTGACATTTAGCATGTAAAGAAAATGTTTGAGTAGTCAACACTGTAGGTCTAAGCATAGCCTTCTGCAACCATTAGCAATCATATCCATCAACCTCTATTTTGACTACATAGACCGACTCGCAGCCTATAGCATGTTTGTAAGCAGGAAATAGAACCCAAATGCCAGGCCTCATTTCTCAACAGAGTACAATTTCCACCTGCATACTCCTTCGCCACCCATCATGGGCACAAGCTTTTGAAACATTCTTCACACTTAGGAATCAAGATAGAGTCTACAGAAGCAGTAAGTACTAATAGGAAGGAGATAAGCAGTGTAAGACACAAATAGCAAAACACACGTGAACAATTCTCAAAATTCTTTATTGTCAATAATTGAACAAAAAGGTCATCAAGGTCCTCAACGAACCGAATAGGTAACAAACTAGGATAGGGATGTCCCAATCCAAACATCGGAGAAACAAATATAACAACCCCCCCCCCCCCTTCTCTTTCCCCCTTTCTTCTTCTTCCGGTCAGCCCACTCTGACTAATATTTTTGGTTTGTTTGACCTAGGTTGAAAGGATTGTTCCTAGATCACTACCATCACGAATAGAAGGGCCTATTATCCTTCTTGTTAACAAAGCTGATGGTGATGAAGAGGTATATTTGTACTTTTGAGAGTATACAGAAGTATTAAATACATTAAGATTTATTATTTTTTTTATCATGTGGTAGGTAACTGCTGCTGGGAGGAACATAGTGGGAGTCATACTTCAGCAAGAGCTACCTCACTTATCTCATCTTGGTGTTAGGGCCCGGCAGGCAAGTCTTCCTTCTAAGCACCCACTTATCTATGTTAGGTTGTGAAATGCATGTCATTGACATCCATATGGCTATTGTTTATTGCAGGAAAAGGTCGTCTTTGTCACTTGTGAAGACAATGAAAAAGTTGCTGACATACAAAGGCTTACTGGGTCGCGTGTGAGGTTATATTATTGAGACAACTTTACCGTCCATGATTACTTATTTTTAAAACTGAATCATTTTGTTTTTCTCAAATTATTTTGTCAATGTTGTGAATAGATCTAATGCTATAATGTTTTCCATTTTCTTCTTTCATTTAACTTTTCAGGTTGGAAGCATCCACTGCTGGTGTGAATCTGAAGCTGTCCTCTTCTGTTGATACTGATGACAATTCTTCAGTCAAAACTGCTTCTGATGACAGTTTCTCTGGAGTTGAGGTTTTTTCTTTCTCTGCTGGTAGAATCTCCAATTTTAGTCAGGTAGAGAATGATAAAATCATTCACTCTGTTTTTTCAAGTTAATATATTATTGGTTATGAGTTGACCTTTGTTTTGCATCTAGAAATGAACTTTCAGCTTGGTGAAAGTGGTTAGATTTAGAGTTAAAAAAATTGACTAGCATTTTAATGATGTTGAAAGATGGGTTCTGCATGGTAGAGATAAAATCCTTTTATCAGCGAGGTGAGAAGAAGACATGAGAGAGTTGAGAGGAATTAAAGGAGAATGGAAATGTAATTCACCAAGACAGTTCTGAATAATATTGATTCGTATTATAACACTTAAGGGGCACTACAAGTAACTACTTACAGAATTCCATAACAATTTCCTTATTTTATTAAACCCTTTACACCTTTCTTCAGATTTCACGTAACAATTTCTGTTTTTGGGTTGATTAATTCTACTTATTAAATCCCATAACAATTTCCCAATACCAATTATTTTATTAGATCCTTTACTCCTTTATGCAGATTTCACATAACAGTTTCAGCTTTTACATTGATTAATTCTTTAACATGGTATTGAAGTAAATAGCCATATGCAACTAAATAATATAGAGGTCAATCCCTTCTGGCTCCATCATCATAATTAAATTAAATTTTAGATCAAGGGAGGGCCTTCATGTGAGGGAGCCTGTTGAGACAGCAGACAATTCTAATCCTTCACCTGAGTACATTAGCTTTTAGGTTGAGTGTTTCTCTAAGACTGCAGCCATGTAGGTAACTTAATAACATAAGTTTGTCAAACACATGATCTTGTTAGGTTAGTAGTCTTATTAGGCTGGGCTTGTACTGGTAGAACTACACTCGTACTGGACCTAATTATTAGTATAAATAACAGTTAGTGCTTTATATTATAACACATGTTGTCAATCTAATCTATATTATTCAGAATAATTATCTTTATACATAGAGCATTTATTCAATCACTATTCTTTTAATTCTCTATTATAAGGGCCTCAACTTAATAGTTAACTTTATCCATATCAAGGGTGCTTCTTCTGGAGGAGTTATCTTGCTTCCTGATGCAGAGACACAGACTTCTGGTGCAAAGGCTGCTGCATGTGGTCATTTGTCTTCGTTGTCCTCTGTTTCTGATAAAGGTAACATTCAATGGAAGCAATATTATAGCTGTGTTGCATAACTACCTAGCACCATCAATAGGGCAGCAAGTAACCTCAAGTCCCATTCGATATATTTCTAATGATATATCTCTGTGTATATGGATATGGTACAATCTTTATTTTCTTTTTTGGTGAGTTGAAGTTTTTGTTGTTGTTGTTTTCTTTTTTTGTTTTTTTTTTTGGGCATCTTCTACGAGGATGTCTTATGGTCCAATTCTTCACTCTCTTTTCCTCTTAATGAATTCTTCTACTATCGCTAAAAGAACCTATGATATACTTTATAAAAGAAAGGTTAATATAGATGTCCAGTCATTGAGGGGAAACACATGTATGTGCATGGTGATGTGTAAGACTCTGCATAAGTAGTCTAATAACAATTCAAATGTCCTTGTCAGCAAACCACTTGACCAATAAAATAAGTTGTTATCTATGGACTGGAAAATGGCTTTTGTAACTCTGGCATGTTCCAGTCAAATGAAAGGCCACTGCACATTTCAATCATCACAAAAAAAAAAAAGGGTATTCAGTCATCAAAGCTGGATTTTGAGTTTGAAGAATTGGTTCACTTTATTTTGCGTCCTTTCGGAGGATGTGCCATCCTCAATTTCCTCTTCTTGATAAAGCAGCTTTTATTACTGAAAAAATTTAGTCCACTCATTATGTCTTATGTACATGCTGTTACTTTGAGATTTTTTTGAAGTTTGTCATCTAGTTTAAACTTCTTACCTTAATACGCATATAGTCTTTTGCTCTTAGGTCACGCACAATATATCGGCTGCATTTTTCTGCAAATTTCTTGTTTCTGAGTTTTTCTCTCCCTCTATAGTGGTTCACTTTTATGTACTTGTATTCTAATCAATTGAAGTGCTAACTTCAAATGATACTATTTCAACTTAAGATCTTATCAATTAAATGAGATTGAAAGATGATTGCTTATAATGGTTAAAATATAATTTGGAAGACGCCTATGCAATTTTGATTGTCAATGGTCAGAACCATAGACTAACTGGTGATATCAAGAATGCACATTATAATAATTGATGGCAATTATTTATTCTTGCAAATTACATTATCCGTGAATTACTCAAGATAGTGTGTAAGTTTCTGAAATCTGATTTTGAATTACAGTTTACAGTGATCAGGGAGTGCCAGCTTCTTTTCGAGTTCCTGCTGGGGCTGTTTTACCATTTGGATCGTTGGAATTGGAGCTAGAGAATAGCAACTGCACTGAAACATTCAGGTCTTTATTACAAAAGATAGAAACAGCAAAACTGGAGGGTGGCGAGCTTGACGATCTATGCCATCAACTGCAGAAATTGATTTCTTCCCTGAAGCCATCAACAGACGTGATTGAAAGCATTGGGAGAATATTTCCAGGCAATGCACGTTTGATTGTTCGATCCAGCGCCAATGTTGAAGACTTGTCTGGAATGTCAGCTGCTGGACTCTACGAATCAATACCCAATGTTAGTCCTTCCAATCCAATGGTTTTTGGAAATGCAGTTAGCCAAGTATGGGCTTCACTGTACACAAGGAGGGCAGTTTTGAGCCGCCGTGCTGCTGGTGTGCCTCAGAAGGAAGCTTCCATGGCAGTTTTGATCCAAGAAATGCTTTCACCAGATTTATCATTTGTACTACATACTGTCAGCCCAACAAAGCAGGATAATAACTCTGTGGAGGCTGAGATTGCTTCTGGCCTTGGTGAAACTCTGGCTTCTGGTACCAGGGGTACACCATGGCGTATATCAACAGGTAAATTTGACGGGCTAGTGCAAACGCTGGCTTTTGCAAACTTCAGCGAGGAATTGCTGGTGCGTGTTGCAGGACCTGCGGATGGGGAGGTTATCTGTTTGACCGTGGATTACAGCAAGAAACCACTGACTGTTGACCCCGTTTTCCGTAGACAACTTGGTCAACGCCTTTGTTCAGTTGGTTTTTTCCTTGAGAGGAAATTTGGTTGCCCACAGGATGTGGAAGGATGTCTTGTTGGGAAAGACATCTTCATTGTACAGACACGGCCGCAACCCCGGTAGAAATAAATACAACTATTGATATGTAATGCCACATGGTTATATATGTGCTGCGGATTTCCAAGATTCGACACCTGGTAGAGGAAGCACATACTTGTATAATAAGACACTATCACTGTGTTGTCGTGCATGTGATGGAATGAAGTCATTCAGGAGAAATTGTTGGATATGCTGGTTGTACGGGTGCTATAAATAGGATGTCTTGTGGCTTGAGTTGCTCCTTTCATTTGAGATCAGCCGTCATGGTTGTCCTGGTGTACTCTTGTAGCTTAATGTAAAGTATTTTTTGTTTAGAAATAAAAATAATGTTGAGACAAACAAATGTGAGCTGCAAATGTAACAAAGAGAAGCCAGCTATTGCAATGTGAGATAAGACTGCAACAAAGCTATAGCTATATTGCTATGGATGCCCGTCACAATAAAAACAAAAATCAGTATTTTAGAATCGTAGATGTTGCTAATAGACTTAAATTGATGTGCGATATGTTTTTGAGAACTAAATTAAGAATATGCTTTATTTTATGTAACTAACGATGGATAGGATAATTTAAAATTAACGAAAGATACAATAATAAGTGAGTTGTACTTTCAAAAATAGTTCTTTAAAAAACAACCTCTTAGTGAAAGAATTACAATTCTACTTTTATATACAAATGTAGATGGTAAGTGATAACATTTTAGAGTTTTATTGCAATTTTTTTCATCGAGTTAAAATTCTGTAAAGACTTATTAACAGTTTTTGTTTCTTTCTTAGAGCAAATAACTCGGCATCATCTTTCTTGCAAGGCACATCTACGTCTACATCTACCCTGACTGTCGGGATTTCCACAGCTTTGCTTTGCGGTGTGGCTCAATACTCTAGAAAACAAGAATGATCTTTCTTTTAGGCTCTTTTTTGCTGAGCAAAAAGCATATATTTTCACATAAAAATGATTTTCGAAAAATAAATTTTCTGAACAATTTTTACTGTCCATTTATTTCCCATAAGCAAGCAAGCAAAGCCTACATTTATATATCTACGTGTTGAACCTACTATTCGCCCACAAACAAACAACTGTAAAAAGTCAAAGCTATCACCTTACTTGCCTCTGACCCAGGAAAGTATCTTCTGCTAACCAACTTGAATACCAAGAAACTTTGTACCAACAAAATAAAGAAACTCGAGACTGTGCTTGAATATTATATGCAGAACTCCCTTGTGATTCACTCCATGATGTTGATAGATGCAAGTTATGTCAGTGTCAAATTATTGACTCAAATTAAGATAGGTTAATTAGTGCAGTTCAAAATGGAAAACTTACAAAGAAGAAACGTGAAGAAAACAAACGAAAGGTCGAGTAAGAAGAAAAGGTGAGGTAAAGGCGTTAAAAATCTAGAAATGATGCCTTGGTACACAAGTGATGCAAGTTAAGAGGAGCCCACTTTGGAATATGGTGATTAGTATTTGGGACCTAGTAGTACTAGAGGAATAAAAGACAGTTCTAGAAATCGATACTAATCCTACATTACATAGTGAGCTAGCAATTAGCTAAAGCAGGTTGAGCTGCACAGTTTAACCAACTAACCACCCTAACACCCACTGCATTATCATTTATACTCTTTCTCTTCGATACCAAACTTGGATTGACGATAGTTTCTTTCCTCGCATAATCATTCCAGCTTGCTCATAAAGACAACCGGTAACCCCGCTATAAGTCATACCAGTGTAGGCTTCCTTTTGATGTATAGCTATTAGCTTGGGAACTGGTTGACCTAAAATTTGGCTTCAGAAGAAATGAGAGAGCGCGTGGAAATATTAGTACTTCTTCTATTCTCTTTGGGATGTGCTTCCCATTCAAGGGTAGAGTTAGGCGCTGCAAAAGCAGTACAAGAGGCCATGTTGTTTCGAGTACCTCTGTTCCTCTCTTGATTAAAAGACTCACAAGTCCCCCCCCCCCCCCCCCCCCAAAACACAAAAAAAAAAATACTAATTTAATCATATTACAACAATTTGCTAAAAAAAATTTCATTGGTCTAAGTTTGCAACACACAACTCATCTTTTATTTCCATCTTACTACATCAGCAACTACGCTCTTTTAATGATTTGAATTATTATTTGTCAATTTCAGTTTACAAAGAGGATATTGAGAAGAAGAAACCTGAGATGGACATCGGGCATCCAACAGAGTTGAAACATGCAACACACACAGGACTCGATGGGTCAACCACCACAAATAATGTCAAGGGTTGGGACAATCAGAATCTGAAGGCACCCGAATCACTGTTTTTCTCTTCGATTTCATTCCAGCAATTTGAATTTGTCATGCCTATCCAAGCTCACCAACCTCTCATAACTCGTCCTACCTTGAATTTTTGTTAAACAATTGTGCGGATGTTGGTATTCCAATTTTTTGCTTGTAACTACAAATTTTTTGTGATAAAAGGCAATGGTTGGTTATTTGAAGCTCACATACAATGAAAATCAGTATTTGAAGTTTCTCAAATATTGAGATCACTTTTGAGCCTCATAATAACATTTTCGCTTTCAAAATTTGACTCTAGCATGTTTGGGAAGCTCCAAAAACAGCCCATTTTCTCCAAAAAAAAAAATAAAAAATAAAAAAGTTATTTCCCAAAAAATTATCTTGTTTGGATAATTGAGTTGGGTAAATTATAATCAAAATGTGATAATTTAAGTTGTTTTGAAAGATTTTTAGAAGTAAATTTTGAAATTTATGATTATTAGCAAAAGTTGATTATTTTATAATTATTATATTTTTATTAAAATAATTCTGAGTATCAAATATTATATAATATAAATAATAATTTTATATTTTTTTATAATTTTATCATATAAAAATAATTTTTTTAATATAATCTAAATAAAATAGATTATCTTAAAATTACTTTTCAACTGAAGTATCTAAATATAAATTAATTTTCAAATAATCGATTATATAAATAAGTAATTATTTAAATAATCTTAGGATCTATTTGTTTAATAATTTTTTGGCAAAAAAATATTTTTTTACTAAAAAAAATCACTTCTATCATATTTGAACAATTTTTTAAAAATAATCAGAATCCCAACAAAAAATCTATTTTCAATTTTTAGTATAAGCGAAAAAGAATAAATTCTAAAAAAATTAAATTTTAGTCTCATAATCATTTTTTTCAAGTCAAAATAAATGCATTCTAACCTTTCAATTTTTTCAAACACACATTTAATTTTAAGTTTGCAAGTGGGTTGTTGCCTGTGAATTTATTTTATCATTGTCAATTAAAATAAAAAGAAAAAAAAGGGGACTTCTTTTAGACTTTGGATCAAACGGATTGCCAATGATACCTCAGTACAACTTACTAATGATGTTGAATGATATTAATTCCTCATCTGCTGGACAAGCTAATGGTGGCAGCCACCCTTCCCCAATACATGCACATACATACATACATACATACATACATATATATATATATATATATAGAGAGAGAGAGGGGGGAGGGGGCATCGTGTTGGTATTTTAATTGTGAAAGAAAAACTCCACTTTATCTCCTATATATAATCATAAGTATTTTAGCCATTCAAATAAAAAAAATGCAACATGATTCTTTGAAATTATTTTAATATATACTTTAATTCTTTCATTAAATTTTTGCAATAATAAAAATAATGCATGTTCAATAAAATTTAGATAATGAAGTTGTACTTTTCTATTTTAGAATTGAAATGCACATGATTTAAAATTTTAAAAATAAAGTATATGTTAAAAGAATTTTAAAAAAAATAGAGTTGTATTTTTTTTAGAGACTAAAGTACAAATTAAATGATTCAAAGTTCAAAAAATAAAGTATATTTATTTTTTTGTTAAGAATGTAAAAATTTAAAATTATAACTTGAATTTATACCTCTGTATAAACCGAGTGAAAAACTGAGGATGGCAAAAATATTGGATTAAACAGTGTTAATTCAATGGGACAACAAATTAGATAAGTTGATAAAAAAAGACAAATTAGATAATTTTAGGTGATACTAGTACTACGATATGATGTAATAATGTACCAGAAAGAAAGTTATAAAGAAGATAGGATAAGTACAATAATGTGAATGTACACCAAAAAAAGAAAAGTACAATAATGTGAATTAAGAATGTATGGGCACGATTATCGGTGGTAACTACTGATATTATCGATTGATCATTGATTGATTCCGCTGTTGATTAAAGCTGACGCACTTATCCCCATTCACTTCGAGAAATATTTGTACAGTAATTTAACAGTCATATATGATTATATTTTTGGATCAATTATATAAGGATGTTTTATATAAAATTTATAAAATATATTTATATAATTAATTAAAAATATATTTATATAATACTTTAAATTATTTAAATATTTCTTTATTCATTTCTGTTTGTTGATCCCATCATTCCACGTGTCTCTTGTTATGCCACATTAATCCTCTGAAAAAAAAATCTCTAGATTTTGACAAACGCACGTTCGCTCATAATACAAACAGGTTAGTAGCCACATACCGTTGGTGAAAAATATCTGACGTTGCCAATTTATTTTTGGATAAAAAATTTAGATGAATTTGTCATCAGTTGTTTTATTAAAGTCAAGGCACGAGTCTAGGTATGAAAAAAATACTTATAAAAAATTTATAAAATTATTTATTAAAAAAGTCTTTATAACGGTAATAAAAGTCAAATTCAAGTCTTTATAGGATTCAAACATATTTCTTATTAACTGTAACAATTTTTATTAACATTGCCAATTAATTATATAGCATTTATTTATAACTTTTAAAATAACTTTTATAAAAATTAAACACTTCGTATCATATTATAACAGTGTATAAATGAAAGTTAATATATTAAAAGTAAATTTTTTTTAATCCGAATCATGAATGATTAGCTGACGCGACTTATTATAAAATAAAAATTTATTAATATTAATTAATTTATTTATAAAACTTAAATTTAAAACTTTAACGTTAATTTTATTATTCAAAATTTGTGGGTGGGATAGGGTGAGGGACCAAGCTGTGGGGTAGAGTTGCTCTATCTATCTTTTTTTCCTTTTATTTTTGTGTTTTCCCAACTTTCCAAATTAGCCAGCTACGTGCAAACAAAATGAGAGAGAGAGAGAGAGAGAGAGAGAGAGTTGTATCTATTTCTATTGCTAATATTCGCTGCAAAATTTTGGGTTTGAATTGAATTGTAGAATACAAGTTTTGGTCTTGTACGTTCCCAACCTCATCCATATATTTACCCATTCCATTCTCTTCAATTGTATATATACATATATATGTTTAGATTTGTACATGATTTATGTATGTATGTATGATGTAAGATTATGATGTGTAATGAAGAAGAAAAACGGAGAAAGTGAATGAGAATTCATTGAGGCAAGGATTTAAGCGTTGGTTTGTTTGAATAACAATTGACATCAACACCGGACACCGTTGGAATCGGTATGGTAATACTTGATATTACCCCCCCCCCTCTGTCTCTCTCTGTCTCTCTCTCTCTCTCTCTCTGCATTTCTTTGTGTTCAATTTCATTGCCATGAACGTGAACGTGAAACTGGCATGTGTGTATGATTGTGATGATTGATTTTGATTGATGAGTGGAATTTGCAGGTGAATGCCAATTTGAATTAGAGTGTTTGGGAACATTAAATGAGGGATGGGATCATGCATTTCGGTGACGGTGGAGGGGGGGCCTTGTGTTCCAATCTCTGAATCCAATGCCAATGGGAATGGGAATGGGAAGCGGAGGAGGAGGACACACCCACACTCAATACCCCGCACTACCTCTTCCGCTTCCTCTTCTTTTGATTATAGGATGGACGAAGTGCGCTTGCACAGAATTCCTGGCAGAATTTTCCTCAATGGATCCACCCACTTTGCTTCCTTGTATTGCAAGCAAGGCAGGAAAGGCCTCAACCAGGATGCTATGCTTCTTTGGGAGGTTATTATTCCTCTTTCATCCTCTCCCATCCCATGTCAATGCATATTAATTTCATCATCTCCTCCTTAATCCCTATAATTATTATACTTGATGATACCTCAACTCAACCCTTGTTTTAATTTATGCATGCATCATATTATACATTCACCACTAAGTAATAATATTAATAATGCACGCTTAACCATATATATATGTGGTGAATGGTCATTTTGCTGTCGGCTGTCGCAGAACTTTTGCTCAAAGGAGGACACCGTTTTTTGTGGTGTGTTTGATGGGCATGGACCTCATGGCCATAGGGTTGCAAAGAAAGTCAGGGATTCTTTCCCTCTAAAGCTTATGGCTGAATGGGATTTGCATCCTAACAATAAGGATGGACTCAACAGTTCCATGGTTGAAGAGAAACCTACTGCCGTTGATCATGAGGCCAATGGCACAAATAATTTTGCCGCAGTCAGAGAATCTTTTGTGAAGGCTTGTAAGGTTATGGACAAAGAGCTCAAGCTACAGAATGATATTGACTGCTATTGCAGTGGGACTACAGCAGTTACCTTAGTCAAGCAGGTAACGCAGATTCATTAGATTGGTACTTAATATTCTCTCTCTCTCTCTCTCTCTCGATCATTTTCATATTTGTTGAATGAACTTGTTTTTATTCCTTGTTATGTTCTTTTAGGGGCAACACCTTGTTATTGGAAACATTGGGGACTCAAGAGCTGTATTGTGTACCCGAGATCACGATGATTCACTTATTGCTGTTCAGTTGACCAGTGACTTTAAGCCAAATCTTCCGAGTATTGCCTCCTCTCTCTCTCTCTCTCTATATATATATATATTCTAGGCATGAGTGTATTTCTTGTGAATAATCCTTGTAAATTGAAAAACTCTATATTTAAAAATTATTAAGCCAGGAGATTATTTCCAAAATTTGAATATGTGATTTGTAAATCATAACTCACAAGACAAACATCTTATTTTTATGTCAAGATTCACTCTTACTCTTAAACAAATAACTATGTTAAATTTGGATTGCGGCCTAATAAAAAATATAAGAATCCATAAAAATTCTGATATTACTCAAGAGTATGCAGCTATAAGTATTATGAATTTCTGAAAAAAATTTAATGTTATATAAATAATTTGTTTCAATTATGGCCCAACCGGAGGGAGTTGAAGTCTCACATTTTGTTTTGTTTCGTTGATATATTTTCTATTATTTGCATGCCTTTTTCACTTTTGTCGTCTCCAACTTAATCCTTCCTTGTTGATGTAGACATTTGTAAAGGAATGCATTCAGAATTTGTGAACTGTATCTTCATCATACTAATATAATTTAGGGTAAATTATATCGATCTTTCATGAAATTCAATATAATTATATCTGACACTCTTTTATTTAGTTATATTATATTAATCTCATTTATTATTAAAAAAAGTTAACTCTGCTTGCGTAATGAACTCGGAATTTAGAAACTGGAAAATGACAAGAAAGAAGTGAATTGTCACTAATAGTAACATATTCAACTTGGAAGTTAGAACTTGAAAGGGAAGAAATGAACTCTCGTTAAGTGATAGGTTTAACTCGAAACTGATCCCAAGTTCTGATCTAAACTTGTCATCGAATTCCAAATTCCGAGTTCATTACACAAATAGAGTTAATTTTTATTAATAATAAGGGAGATCGGTTTAATATAATTAAATAAAGGGATGCCAGTCATAATTACAAATAAGTCAATGTGGTAAATTAGATTTGAAATCACCAAATTTGTTTCAATACATGAATAAGTCAATGTGGTAAATAGTGGATATTGGTGTGTGAGTTGGAATTCTTTTGATTTAGGGGAAGCAGAGAGGATCAGGCTCTGTAAAGGAAGGGTGTTTGCCCTTCCGAATGAACCTGAGGTTGCGCGAGTTTGGCTGCCTAACGTGGATTCCCCTGGGCTAGCTATGGCACGGGCTTTTGGAGATTTTTGCCTGAAGGACTTTGGAGTGATCTCTCTTCCTGATGTCTCATATCATCGCATTACTGACAAGGATGAATTTGTTGTGTTAGCCACAGATGGGGTAAGACTGCAGGGTCATTTCAATTCAAGATCGTATGTATTAGTTTTTGTTTGTTTGTTTGTTTGTTTGTTTCTGAGCTGTGCGTAGAGAAGTAGTGTGTGTATTCAATAAAGATTTGAACTGTTAGTGTTTTTTATTGTCTGTCGTCTGGTGTTTCTTCTGGGCAGGTTTGGGATGTCTTATCAAACAAAGAAGTTGTGGGCGTTGTGGCGTCTGCGACACGGTCTTCTGCAGCTCGAATAGTGGTTGAGTCAGCTGTTCAGGCATGGAGGACGAAGCTCCCCGCTTCGAAGATTGATGATTGTTCTGTGGTTTGCCTCTTCTTTGATTCAGATTCGGACTTGAATTCACCGCCATATACCATAGACGACACCATACCGGAGGCACCAATCGACCAATCTGACATTGGCAGTAGTTTATCTGCCACTAACACGCTAGTTGACCAGTGTACTGAGCAGTCAGTCACCACTACCTAAGGAGAAGTGAGGAACCTGAACAAAAGCAGCAGTAGCATACCTTTTATGGTTACCATGCCTCTTTCCAGGCCTCGCTGATTTTATTAAGGAGGTTGGGAGAAATAGGCTGCATCAGTAAAGTGAAGTGGTTCATCATTTGATGATTCTTTTTTTCCCCCTGTCAACATCCTTTTCGTTGTTTCTCTTTTCCTTCGACAGCATTTGAACGGAAAAGGAATATATATATATATATAGGATAAATGGTAGGGTTAACCGTTTTTTTTTTTTTTTTTATATTTTTCTTTAGCAGAGGTCATTTTTCTTCTATGTATATTTAGTAGATTTGGACTTTTTATTGTAAATTCAAGTGTCTATACAACTAACAAAAGTTGGATGCAGTGACAAGTAAATTGCACTACTAATGAGAGAATTAAAGTTTAAACTTCAGAAAAAATAATTGTTGAGAGAGTTTTGTAATAGTATCCAAAAATTTAATCTCACACTAATATCTGTAAAAATATTCCAAAAACAAAAACAAAAATCAATTGTCTTGATACAATATTACTTACAATGAACAAGTGTAAATGTCTGGAAAACTTGAGCGTTAATTTTAATGAATTCATTATATTTATTAAGCATTTGTTTTGTATTTCATACATATTTTTACTAAAGAGTCATGTGTTAATATTTGAGGAATTCAATTTATGTAATGAGAAGCAAACAGGTAGAAAATACAAGAAGGTAGAATTGACCACTTCAATTCTCTAGTAAGTAGATTGAAATCTTCAGAAATTATCAAATTAACACATGATTTTTTAATAATTGCCTCAAAAATAGCTAAAAGGTGTTCTCAATGATTATACTGAATCCTACATTTTTTTTAAACTTAAATATATTTTTTATTCTTGTAAATGTTGTAAATTTTGGTTTTGATCCCTATAAAAAAAAATTTGGTTTAAGTCCAAACATTTTCAAAAATATTTGGCTTTGATCCCTATAAAAATTTTGTTTTGATGTAGATCAAAAAATTTCTAAAAATATTTGGTTTTAGTCCCTAAAAAATTATGATAATTTGGTTTAAAAATTATCATAACTTTTTAGAGACTTAAAACAAAAATATTACTTTGGTACATGGACCAAAAATCAAACAAAATAATAGTAGGGATTTAAATCAAATATTTTTGAAAATTTTTAGATCTAAATCAAAATTTATTTTTTATAGGGATCAAAACCAGAGTTCGCAACATTTTCAAGGATAAAAAACATATTTAAGTGGCTTTTTTTTTTTTTTTTTTGGTGTGGAAGAGAGTTCTCCAGTTAAATATCATGGACTTCAAAGAATTTCAGATCATGTTATGAGAATGATACCCTCAAACATGTTGTGAGCAGCATAAACTCCTCCGTGAAAGAAGGATTCACATGCAATGCTATAAGTGAATGTAAACTCCTCACTATGCTAAAGCTACAATTTATGTTAGGATTCATATAACGGTAATGGTACAAGTTAAGACTTTCAACAATCTCAGCCAACCTTTTTTAAAATTAATCAGACTACAAGGTTTGAAAATAAAAAGGAATTAAAACTTAAGTCATGTCTTCGTGGCATACGCTAGATCGTTTACATTGAATTGTTAGAAGCATTGTATGTCGGCATGTCGCTATGGAAACACAACTGACATTAGTATAATTGCTACTATGAATTGAAAAAATACTATTTATACATAGATTTTAAACACTTTTTTAACTATCTAAGAATAGATGTATAAATAACTAAAAATTTGAATTATTTTATGGTAAATATGATAAATTAGTAAGACAATAATGTATAAAAAATCATTTTACCATATTCGCCACTTACATAACTAAAATCTATAACTAATAACTATTAACACAATTTCTCAAATTTTTTTGTAGATAAATTCACCACTTATATAATTGAAATTTTCATTTATATGATTCTACGTATGTCGAAACACATGTCCACCATCACTATGTACAAATAATAATACTTTTATCAATTGGCTATTTTTTAACAATCAAACATGTATGACGAATTTACAACTAATGTGAGAATGAAAGGTAGAGTAACAAAGGATTTTTCTATAACTATAGGATTGTACCAAGATCTAGTGCTACAATGTATGCATTTTGCGGATGATATATTCTTAGTAGAAGAATCTAGAGTACTAAATTGGAAGCTATCATTGTGAACACAAGCTTTGGAAACACATAATTTTTGTATAAATAAAAGTAAGACAGAGTATATAAAATATAAGTTTAGCAATTGGCACACAAATTCTAATTTAAAGGTGAAAATTGGGAACAATACCATACTGCAAGTCACAAAATTTAATTGTTTTGGATCCATTATTCAAAATAATGAAGAAACATATGGAGATATAAACCATAGGATTCAAGCTAGATGCTTGAAGTGAAGAAGTGCTTCGGCTATTATTTGTAATAAAAAATACCACTAAAGCTTTGGAGAAAATTTTACCTCTGTTATAAGACCAATAATGTTCTATAAGATTAAATGTTGGACAACAAAAGACCAATACAAAAATAAGCTAAATGTTGTAGAGATAGGATGTTGCGATAAATAAGTGGTCACATTAGACAAGAGAAGATTATGAATGAAGACATTAGAAAAAAAATTGGGATAGTACCTATTATAGAAGAGATGGTAGACTCTCACCGTAAATAATTTGAACGTGTGTAAATAAAACATGTAGAAATGTAAGTAAGAAAAGTAAATCAAATGGAAAGTAATTTAATAACTAGAAATAGAGATAAACCTAAAAATACCTAAGTAAAACTATTAAAAGATATTTAAATTTTAATGATTTAAATATAAACGTGGTTTATGTCACCACACTATAATATCATCTAAAAAGCAATCCCATCATCTACAGGAAGAAGACCTGATGATTGTTGAATCAACTGGTGAAAGTTTATATATATATATATATATATACACTTCATAGATTAACTCTTTCCCTTGACTTTTAATCACGAGAAATTTAATGGGTTATTCCCCACTCATAAAGTAAGGAAAATACGAATAAAATACATATAATGAGGCTAATTGAATTAGAAAGTAGAAACTAATATTGAAAAATATATATTTACTTAATATGTGAATCAAAGAAGATTAAAACATTTACGACAATTTGCAAAATGAAATGTGATATTTTGTAGGTTGATTCGTAATCCGTTCAATAAGGGTGTAAACAAATCGAATTGATCCTACAAAAACAAAAATCCAAATTAAATCAAACAAAACTAATAGAATTAATTCAGATTAATTTATGAAATTGATTCAATTTCAAATGAAATTAAAACAAATCAATAATTGATTTAACTTTAAATTTATGATTTTTCTACCCGATTATCCAAAAATTCATCCCGATCACCCGATCAACTATTTTTTTTAAAAAATTTCTAATATTTCAAAGTTTTGCCCAAACATCTAATCTGATCACTTGATCAACTTTTTTTTAACAAAAAAAAATTCAATATTTCAAAATATTACACTTAAATTTTTAGTGAAATAATCACTTTTTATCTTCTTTATTAATATTTGTTTAAAAAATTTATCTATTTATATCATTATTAAATATATCATAATCAAATTTTATATTATTATTAGTTGTTATAAAAATAATTTTTTTAAAAAAATATTATTTTTTTCTTCAATCCAATGACCCAAACCTAATCAACCCGATTTTAATTGAATCAATTTGGTTTAAATTTATTGAAAAAAAATATAAAATTCAAACCAAATCAATCCAATTAAATTTGATCAATTTGGATTTATTTTTTACTTAAACCCGATCCAAATCAACCTGTTTACACCTATCATCCGAGGTTTTAAGACCATTATTCAACAGCAAAATAGTATTCTACTAGTATCACATACAGCTAACAAGCACAAATCAGTCTTTTAACCAAAAACGGGTCAAGAACCAACAATATGCAAATAACATTAATTTCGGGAGCTGTTGTAAGTGCTTGGAGTGTTGGACATTCTAGTTATCGAGGTTGCAAAATCATTAATGCCCTGCTTGCTCATTTTCCCAGGTGAGTTAATATTCGGCTAATTAAAGCCTCCTTCTTCCCAGAAACAGGAAGATTATGTGCTGTAAGATAATATTTTAACTCCACCACGGTCAAATCCTTCAACTGCAAAACAAGATGATATGATTTCAATCAACAAGTTAAAAGACAGGTGCTATCTCGGCAACTGAAAATAATCTATACCGCTATCGAAAATTTTAAGGTGTTACATGCGTCTCACCCAAATTCATCATCAGAAACTCATGTCTGCCGTTACCCTGGTCAATGCAATACGGTGATTTTGAACCATATAGACAACTTTGTTACCTTATATCTCTCGTTACTCACTCATTTCATAAATATCCGAATGAATATATATATTTTACTGTCACCCGAATATGATTCTGGTTTCACTGTGAGTGCGTGAGCAGAATCGAGTAGGAGATGGATGATCAATAAAAACAATTCTATATGGTACCTAGCTTCTGTTAACATGGACAACTAAGATAGGTATAATAGCTACAATAGGCTTGTATTTTTTCAATGGAATATAGTATATCCTCCCACTTCCAGAGAAAACTTGTTTGCAAAATTGGCTTAAGGCTTAAGCACACCTGCTCGTCCCAAATCTTATCAAACTTTCCATGAAAAGCACTGCACAAAACAGTTTTCAAGGTTTACCTTTCCAGTATCAGCAAGCTCACCCCAGTCATAGTTTTCACACTCTTTTGTTGCAAACTCAGCCTGCGCTTTTCGTTTCCTGGAGGCTTCACTTGGCTTTCCAATTGATTCGCTTTCCTCGTCATAATTCTCACCATAAACTGAGGTCTTAAACTCTTCTAATGCCCTCACCACTCCTGGTCTGCAGGTGACAAAGGCAGGGTTATCATTTCATAGCCAGGTCTTGAGCAGAACTTTTCCAATGAAGAGTGGAAAAGCCAGACACAATAAAACGGGTAGAAATTCTTTCTTTCACTTTCATTTCATGCATGCAAATCAGACATGATATATATCATGAAAACCTTGCCCCTACCTGGCCAAGCCTTCCTCATCAGGCAATGTCTCATCTTTCATTTCTGGAATCTCTTCCTCTTCCAGAGCTAATGCCTGCAATATTGCATAGTGTCTCTGCAAGGCTGAAAACTCTTTGGTTACCAACACAAAGAAGCATAATAACATTTTGGTTTTGTCAATTGGGAATAATAACTTAAGCAATAATATATAACATTATGTAAACCCTATTAGGTAACGGTGCTCCATTATATCAGGGAATCATATCCAAATAAGGAAGCAAGAGGACATGAATCAGCAAAATGTTACTACAAAATATATATTTTGATGGAAAATGACAGCCAGAAAGTTTGTCAGAAAAAAAATGCCCGACTAACATGGCATTTTATGAGTGGTTATAAGTCATACTATTAAATTTCTCTTTCCATCAAACCACCCATGATTTTTCAGTTTTTTCCCTGCCATGTGTTTCTGGCAGTAAAAGCCGAGCAGTGGGTTTGGGCTTAATAGCACTGCTCTATTTTGATATGATAGAGCAAAGTTTCAGTATAACACAAAAGTTAAGGGTCCAAATCCTAATTACCAATAACGGAATGGTACATACAAATGCATAAAATGCTACAAAATATGCTTTTGACAAAATAATATTTTACTAATTTATCAGCGCTGTGTAGACAGAAATGTTGTGGCAGATGAGGGGCCAAAAAATAAATAAAATAAAAGAGAATGTTGCAGAAAGTTTGAGCAGTACCTATTAAGGAAAAGATGACAAAATCTCTCTTAAAATGGTTTGTTCATGCAAAGGGAAGACCAATAGAATAGAGGCCAATAAGAAGAGTTGGTCAAATGTCAGATAGTCTGGTAAACAGAGATAACAAAGTCCAAAGAAAACTCTACAAGAAACCATTAAAAAGACCTTGATCTAAATGGCCTTTCCAAAAAGTATCATTTGATCTTTGTAACTGACTCACCTAGTGGAAAAAAGCTTTTGTTGTTATAATTTATCAGTTACTTCAATGAACTCATCAATATAACTACCATTTAATTTCTGCTCAAAGAAGCTCAACTACAACCAATAGAATTGCTCTTCAAACAAATCAATATTCTGAAGTAGATTTGGAGAAATCCTGACCAAAACTGCTACCAATTAGCAGCACAAATTTTTTCAAACCATTTTCATCTCCAGTATCTTGAAGAAATTCCAAGTTAACAGTTTATGATTCAGGTGAGGATTGGACTTCTTTGAGAGAGGTTTGTGTAATGACAGCCCAAGCAGGGGAGATGAGAGAGTAATTTACTATAAATCAAATGACATCATTTCAATATTAAGGCTAACAAAGGAATCCAACATCAGGTGTACAAACAAATATTTAGTTAGACTTGGGAGAAGGGGTGAATGAGAAGAAGGGGAAGAAGTAGAGGGAGAAGAAGCAGCATACCAGGGTTGGCAAATTGGCATACAGAAAAATCTTTCAAGTCAATACGCTTAATTAAATCAGCTGCCTTCTTTATTTGATCATTACTTGCTTTAGTCACCATCCCACTTTTATCTGAATAACGCTGCAAAAATCCATCATATTTTACTAATAACTTCACACTTAAAACTTCATACTTAGTTCTCTATTTTTTTATTTTTTTTTTTGTGTTTATTTAATAGAAAAAAAAATTATTAGAATAGAAGAAAAGAGTATCAAAGAGGATAAAGCATCCTTACAAAACCAAAATAAACAACTAAAACCTATGTGCATAAACCATACAACAAAGCATGCCAATTCCTTTAAACATACACGATAGACCCAACAATTACAGATCTCTACCTCTTCAACAAGTCTGATGTCATCAGAATATGGAAGATAAATCATGTGCATTCCAGGTGGCTCAATCTGACCAGCATACTGGATAACCTCATCCTACAATCATAGATGGGAGTTGAGAATAAGATACAAAGGCAGATTTACTGAAAACATAACAGAGATCCAAACTGCCATTGTCACTTGATTGACTTATAATTTAAACAGATTTATTATTTAAAAATTTAAAACAAGCTGAAAAAACACAAATTATAATAGAGTAGTTTATCTGTATACCAATATATTACACATTGAAGCTTTACGTCTGCGAAACTTCACAGCATATAACTTAATCCACAACAACCAAATCCCTTTTCTACAATAAGAAACCATAAAAGCCAAATCCCATTCTGTCCTACAGAGATAAATGATCCAAATAAATATATAAGCAACTATTGGCAGTATAACGAATTTATTTAAGTGATCTGACTCCTATTAACTACTTTATTCAAAGCCAATGCCACGTAGTGAAGCTGCTATGATACAAAGCAGTGAGAGATGTTAACAGGAAAGTTTGAGCATAACCAAAAGTACCAGTGACAGGAAAATGAGAATAGCAAGAGGATGCAAGGCAAGCATGACAGCAAAGTAGCATTTTAAAATTATTCAGATGTTTAGAGACAAAGCTATCGAATTAAACCATCAGATGCAGGTTCTTGAATTAAAGAAAAAAAATTATTCATTATACAAAAACATTTGAACAGCCAACATATCATACCTGTGCAATAAGGGCGACCAATTGAGGTCGAGACGAACTACCATTAAAGGCAACTGCAAAACTGAAAGGCACACCAGGGCATTACTTTGATCAGCTATTATTACCACGCATTATGTTAACAAGGCATTTAATATCAGCTATGTCACAAGCACAGCTTTAATAATAATCATGTATTAGTACTAAGTAGTATTAGAAAGAAGACTTTTAGTCTATAATATCTTTGTCACTCTTATATACATTCGTATACATATAAACTGCCAAACTTGAATTGTGTAACAACTTTCACAACTCCCCCTCTATCTTTCCTTCCCTTTTCTTTCTTACATAATGAACACCCATCAAGAATCAAGATTTCTTGATCTAGAGTGGGTTCAGTGTTCTACAACTTCAAATTTTAATTTGATAAACAAATTAATTTTACAGGGGAAAAGAGAAAAGAGGATGCAGATATCCAATTGGGAAGTAGGTGATCAGACTTTCTTAAATACGAAATTTTCATAATCCCCAAAAAAGAAAAGAAAATGTTGATGTAGACATGAATAAAAGGATGTGACAGCACAACTACATACAGCACTCCTTTTACTCAACCAATAGGTGTCTAATCCTCCATAACTACTGTTTTTCCATCATGGACACATACAACTTCAATAAATATGTAAAGCCTTAGTTGCAAGGATACCGATTGAGCTGTATCATGGACCTATGAAGGGCAATAAAGATACAGATGCTACCATCTGTAGCCTGCCAAAAAAAAAAAATGGCATCACATAGAGAATAATATAAAATAGAGAAATATATAAAATACAGAAGCATATAAGATCAACTTGGGTGCAACTATTTTATGGCTCAAAGCATTTCCAGAATACCGGCAGACCACTTGCTAAGAATACCACTTCATGTTCTCTACCAGAACTCAAAAGATATTTATGATCAATACTTTCCACAACTTGTTTATTTCAAGCCTCTAATAAACTAAGTTGCCTAAAATGCCTACAGATTATAAGAATACTTATAAGTTTTAAACCAAGGGCAGGCCAACTGGCTGAAAGAATAATATGTGGTGCAAAGGAAAAAAGATTGTAAGAAGAATACAAGCATAAGAACACAAGAAGAGTTATGGCTGTCAATTCCAGTGCACTGATGAGACCATTAGAAGACTGTGTTGAAGAAGAATGTCCTAAGAATTAAAATCTGCATTTTAGCCTGTCTGATGCAGTATGGACAAAATGCACACATTATCGTCTGATACCTGAGTTTTGTAATGCTCATGGTACAGCACGACAGTATAAGCACCCATATGATGAGCTGAAGGTACATATAAACATATATTTAACACGTAACTATAACTTAAGAGAAACTTAAAGTGGCTTAGATATGATTAGCAAGCAAAGCTATCAGAACAATTTGCATCAAAACAAAATTCCTAGTGGCAGAAGGAGGTCAATGAATATCATCTGAGGGATAATGAAAAGAATATCATATTTTCAATATGCAAGTCTCACCAAAATTAAACAATGTTAAAAGAACTGGATAAGAAATCAGCAGAAAGCAGATAAGTTGCAATTAAAACCCAAAATTACTGATGCCTAAAGATGCAATCAACAGTTCATTGATGACCAGAAGAACAGTAACCTCATCACTAGGGTAAAGGAAGGTTGATGGCTTCAAGTTGTAATAATCTCTCAAGCAACTTAGTGGCTTGAACCCTAAAAGATGTAGGTGTCCAGTAGAAACTCTTTTAATCTCAGATAGCTCCTTCATTGAAAATGTAATATTCTGGCTGAAAAAATATATATAACCATAATATTATAATAACATACAAACAAAAGGAAACAATACATCTTCAAAAATTATAAGGGCATCTGAGGTATTTCCCCAGGAATGTAGTTAGCAAATTTATGTCAGTTTCCAGTAAAGCACCCAACTTCAAAAAACAGGTTTAACTTTAAGGCAAGATACCCCACATCTGGCTATGGTTGGTAAGTCTGCTTCCCTTTAAAAGCTACATCCATTTCCAACCAGAAAGCTTTTCCACCCTTTCTAAAATATTGTCTCAACTAAAATTATTCTCCACAGCCTATGAGTTGCCTCTCCAACTAGGATCTGAAAAAGGTACTTCTGAACAAAGAAGACTGAATTTAATACCTCCCAAGGAGAAGAGAATCCTTCCAATTATCCTAGTTCTTAGAGACCTTTTCAAGCACCGAATCCTAAAACGAAATAGCCCCAAAGATTATCGCCCAAAGGAATTTGCAATCAAATAATTCACAGTCAAATTTTAAGAACCTAGTTAAATAAAGCCGTCTCACTTCTTCCTTTAATGAAAGAATTTTCCAGAACAAGAACTGGTTATGATCCAGATTCCAGAAACTCCTATTCTCACCGAAGACTGATCTCCTATATAGTAAGGTTGCTTTCATTTCTCAAATCCAATATAAACAGAAAAAACAGACAGTGAAGAAAATGTCCAAACAATCAGAATGAATGATAGCATTAAAAAATGATAAAAGTCAGAAGCATGAAAATACATACTTTTTATAAGGATGAAACCGTCTAGTAGATTCTTCAACCAATGCACCAGTATCGGCACAAATGAAAGTTCTTTCACTCTGCACCATCAAACCAGTTGAACCAACGTTTTAATGCAGTTCAGAGAGCAATCACCATTATGGTTCAAGAAAAATATTGTAATCAAAGGGAATTCAAGAGCATTATGATTAATATGAAAAAGAATATAACAAAACGGCATTATTACAGTGGCATAAACTACAGGAAAAATATGAGGCAGCAAATTGCTTGGTGGATTGGCCTTCTTGAAACTATCAGAAAGTCATAGGAAATTTATACGTTCTTTCTCTACAATTATGTTCAGTCTCCAAAAATTTCAAGAATCTAGAATCACTATTAAAATACTGCTCATTGGGTATCTATGTCGAATGGATTTTGGTACAAGCCTAAAATGATCATATCAAGTTTCAACCAAGAGATATGATAGCCGTGACATGGAAATTATGTAACAAGACCATGATGAGTGAATTCATAGATTTACATTGTAACACAGGAAATAAACAATTTTCAAACTAAGGTTATAACATTCGTCACCTTCAAAGGGTGATTAGTGACAGAATCAAGCCATGTGATTGCTCCTAAACATCAAAAGCAAGGAATGTCATTCACAATAAAAGCTGAAAAGCAGAAGCTATAAATTTTTTTTTAAGTGACACACTTAAAATGGACCAAGTAGAAACTTTGCAGAGAGCATTGGGGCAAAAGAAAAAGCCAGAAAAATGAAGATAAATTAACTGCTTCTTGCAGGAAAATCACAACAAATACTTACCTGGAACAGTGGGACGAATTAAAGCATACGAATTTAATTCTATAGATAGCCCATTCACTATTGTGAACTTAAGTTTTTTGACTATGCGCTTCTTAAACATCCGCTTTCTTAGTTGATCCTTCATGTCCTCCAATCTGAAATTGCAACATATAATTAAAAAAGCTGAGACTTTAAAAAACCAATCCAGCAAAAATAACACAAATTTACAATTTTAATCCAATATCATCTCCTAGTCCTGGTTTAGACCTCTTAATTGAAGTGGCACATCATAATCCTCATGAAATAGAAATAAAACAATGTTGTAAAAACATGTACTGTGTTGTTCAACAGGTTTCACCAAATGGTTCTCTCACAACAGCTAAAGTAATGGTATCATGCAACGCTACATGTGCTGCCTTAAAATGATTCAGAGACAAGAGTGGCGGACCAGCTACAGTAGTATCTGGTTTACATTTTATGAATTTGAACTCCTTTATTGGGAAAATGTCAGTAAAATATAGAAAGGATAATCAATGCTGCCAATTGTATCAAAGTAACAATTAAAAAAAAGAGAGCCAGAGAGAAATCACGCCTTCCACTATCTAAAGCAAATCAATTTCATTAATCAAAATATTAAAATAGCTCAAACAGACAACTAATTCTTCCAACTTTCAACAAAGGAGTGCCCATAACTTTTGGATCTAGGGGCACCAATCATGGCAAAGTGCAGAATAAGATCACTAACTCCAATCAATAACCCATAAGTGGTTGGCTTGACAAAGATTGCAGGTTCAAATCCATTATTTATGTGTGCTACTCAGCAACCAACCTACTATAAGACTTAAAAGAGCAAAAAACATATATAAAGAAATATGAAACACTGATAAATAGAATATACAATTATACTATATGCCAGGACCATGCTAACCCCAAAATCCTAACCCTAACCCTTAACTAGAATCCCAAACCGTAACCCTAAATTGTCATGGGAAGAATATTATTACTAGAAAGAGAACAAGTGTCTAGGAACTATACCAAACCTTGTGGTTTGGTTTCATTCATGGGTTTTTTTTCCCCCTCCATATAGAATGTTTGAAACTAAAGGATGCTTCGTTGTTTTGTTTTTCTTTTCAGGGATACAACTCGTTGGCCCACGTCAGTAAATAATATGTCGCAAACCTTACAAAACAGGAAATAAGCCAGAGAGAACCATAGATAAGTTCCATACTTGTTTCCTGCCGATGGCATAAAGTCAACTAGATCATCTCCTTCCAGCCCGATCAAATCCTGAAAGACAAACAGTTGACCAAGTGAGCATGACAAATTTATCTCATCAGCATCAATTAAAAGGGGAATGTAACAAATATATGTCAAATATGTGTACATACAGCATAGAATTGAGATACGTTGAACACTTCATCTGGATGACTCAAGGGGAGAAGCTCAATAGAGATGCCAAGATCCTGTGCATCCTTTACAAACCAAAAAAAGGTACTTATGAATTACTAGAATCCTTCAACTTAACTTTATGCAAACCATCTATGCAAATAGCATATATAGATTGATACTTTAGCTCTCTGCAGTGTCATTCTTATCATATCTGATTTTGCAGTCCCTTTAATACTCCCAAAAGGATCATCTTCATTTGTGTACAAAAGCACGCGTTTATCAACTGTCTTTGTTGACCTGGTATAAATGTTTCCCCATTATCACTCACCAATAATCATGTAGATAGAACTGTAATGTGTATATTCAGTAAGCAAATATTACCCTTTACGAAGAAGTGCCTGCGCCACCCAGATAGCATTGTAGAGAGAATTTTCTCGAGTCCCAGACACAATACCATGCTGGCTTCCAATGTTTTTGGAAAAAGATTCTAGAGAAGATTAAGAGCAAATAACTACTAGCCTCAGAATTAGAAAGTAACAATATGTGCAAAAGACAGATCCTTATCACAAATATTAATCCTATTGAGTATCACATAATTTTGAAAGTGGTAAGGGATTAAGAAAGAGGTACCACGTACCAAGTATAGAATATGCGTGTTACAAGTAGTCATAGTATCAACATAAATGGAGGTTTAGGGAAGAATATTAGTATAGCATACACTGCTTTTAAGCCTTTCAATCAATGAATTTTTTATCCTTTTTTTTTTCTATACTTTTACTTCCTCTCTGTATTTTTCTTTACCAAGCATCAGAACATACCTTTATCCCAAATCATTCCAAACCCTAGTTACATTTGAATATATATATATATATATATATATATATATATAAAGAAAAAACCCTCAAAGGTCCCAATACTTGAAAAGAAATAAAAGTTCAAGTCATGTCAATAAGATCTTCCCCATGATCATAAAATAACTTGCAGCAGATTCAAGCAATGTTAGGATGCATGACAGTCAGCCAGCAAGCCAAAAATTTAGTGATGTCTACAGCTGTTGATATTGCCAGTAAATGACAGATCTAAAAAAATAACACACCAACTTAAATGTCATCTCATGCTAAATAGTTACATTGGGCATGACCTCTCCATGAAAATGGTTCTCAATATCGACCTCAAAACTTACCCTCAATATGATCAAATTCTTTTATGAGCCTGGCAGTTGGCCTGTCCAGATACTCTCTTTCAGGAACATTAAATACAAAAACAGCACTTAAATCTTGTAAGTTGTTCCTCTCCCTCTGCAAAGAAAACACACACAAGATTATTAGTGGGGCAATGAAAAGGAGGAGGATACAAGTGAGTGTGTGAAGTCGTAGGCAACATATGGTATGAAAGAAAAAAGTTGAAAAAGCTTACCGTGTTAAAGAAGCAAATGGCAAGTTCGTCATAGGACCTGTTGATGATCTGAGTCTTGAGTGACTGGGAGATACAGCTGATGGCAATATGGAAGTGACTTTCATCCTTTTGGTCATCCTGCCACAGCCACAACCACAACCACAAGGCATTGTATTGTTCAAAAGAATAAGGACAACGAAAGGTGCATGAGTGTGTGATTTAGTTCATGCGAGCGGAGCGAATAATACTAACCGCAGGGCAAGTAGTGGTGAACATTTTAGGTGAAGCATCGACCAGGTAAACCACATACTCTTTGCTTGACTCTTTTTCCTGATCAATTTTACGAATATTTAGTTTAAAGAAAATAAAAGAATAAGCAAAGGAAGCAATCAGTGGAGGGGAGCTGGAAGGGCTAACCAGAGAGGGGTGAGCATCAGGGTCATCCTCATCGTCTCTGAAAGGATCATCACTTTCAGGGTCATAATCCATTCCCACACTTCAATATACGAATACGACACAGACACAGAGAGAGTGTGCGTTTGTGTGTATGCAAGTAAGTGAGCAGAGAAACTTTCAGGAGAAGAATTCTGTCGAAGAATGAAGGATGAAAACGGTGAACAAGTGATATATAAACCCTTTTTTAATGCGCGCCCAGACGAATTCCCGGTCATTCTCTTTTATTTTTTATTAACTCATTTTTTTTTTCCACAGAGATGGGGCCAAAGCCCAAAGGCCCAGTTCCCGGTTAGTCTCGGTTTTTTGGAGCAAATACTTTGCAGTCGATTTGTTCTGCCATCAGTATTAGTAGATAAATGATAGGGGACGCATTTATCCGCAATGCATGCGCGACGCATACGGCTAAATAATGAGCGGAAATCACCGGTAGACAAAAATTGTATACACATACGAGGGTAAATTTAGTAAGGTTTGGTAAATGAAAAAGGAAGTAAAAAAAGTTGAAAAACCAAAATAGAAACCTAAACCCGCGCCAAAACTCCCCCCCGCATCCAGCTCTCCCAGCACCCTCTCCAATACCAGCCATAATAGCGATTTCTTACTTAACTCCACGCTTCGTCCCCCTTGTACCCTTTCTTACTTCTTCACCCTCTATCGATAACTACTTGATTTCCTGTCAGCTGGTAGCCACAAAGAGAGTCTCCACTTTTCAATCTTAGATATGATAAGAGCAGCCTCTGTCTTTTTTTTTTAACTCATTGTTTATGTTGAACTTGATATTAGCTTTCAAATCTGAATTTTATTTTTTGTGGGGGGTTTTGTAAAGAAAGATATTGGAAATCATTGTCTTCAATAATTTTTTGTGTTTTGTTTTAGTGTTGTAGTGTAGGTGTTTGCGGTTATGTTCATATAAGTTTGGACTTGCAATGTTAATTAGGAAAAAAAATCATTAAAGAGTAGTACAATGCTTGAATTGGGAAGGCCGTTATTCTTTGTGAAAAGCAACCTTGAACTATGATTAATATGGACTCCATCTCTGCAACTTATGACCTCTAGAACAAATAAGATTTTGAAGATTGCATAACACGCACGTAAATTGCTAAAAACACTGATAAGTTCTAGCAAAATGTTGGTAAGTTATGTGCAATATGTTGAACTTTCTCTAGGTTAAATATATATATATATATATATATATATATATATATATATATATATATATGTATATAAAGAAAGTTACCAGCGTATGCAATATACTTACCAGCATTTTTGCATAAACTTACCAACGTTTCCTAAGAAATTACCAATGTCTTATGCAATCTTGAAAATCTAATTTTATGAAAAATAAGATTTAGTGATTAAACTTATTCATCTGGAAGATCACAATCAATAATTATTACAAAATTTGACCCCCAAAAAAAAAATCATGGAATAGCAAAATAGAGAAAGTTATTAGCGTATTGGATATACTTACCAACGTTTCCTAAGAATTTACCAACATCATATGATATCTTTAAAATCTAATTTTATGAAGAATAATATTTAGTGATCTAATAAACTTATTCATTTAGATACCATAGTCAATAAGTTTAACATATTATTAAATCTTTTTCTTCATAAAATTAGATTTTAAAGACATTATATGACTCTAGCAAATTGTTTGCAAACAGTGGTTAAAATATTTCCAACATGTTGGTAAGTGTCTTTAGTTTGCTATTCATAAGAATATTTTTTTCTTTTTCAATTTTTTATAACTATTGAACAACACCTAAAATTAAATTTAACGTCTTCTAACATCTGATACATCATCAAATTTAGTTTAGATCAATCCATTGGTCAAGTGCCACTATTATCAATTCCAATACATTTAAAGACATTAAGTTATGTGCACATTCAGTTATAGTACTGATTGAAATTAAAAACCAAAAAATGTGAACCAAACCAATACGGGATTTCATGGTTTAGCCTTAATGAACCTTTATTTTTTTTTTGTTTTTCCTTATTTCTCAGCCATGAGTTAGTTTATTCTGTATAGTATAGCATGCAATCTTCTACTAATCTTTTATTCTCTTAATATGCTTATGCTTCTGCCAATCTATTAGTGTTTTTTTTGTCCCTTTTTTTTGTAGGTGTGGTAACCTTTTATTGTTGAGGTTGATGGAGGAATTAAACAATCAAGGAATGCTTATTGATGTTGATTCCATCTGTGATGTTGATGGATCAAATGCTAACTCTATACTGGAGCCAATTGTAGGAATGATATTTGATTCAATAGAAGAAGTTAAATCATTTTACAAGTTGTATGCTGTTAGAAAGGGTTTTTAGTGGAAGATAAGAAATTCAAAAACTGGACTTGATGGATAGCTGTATTATTTGGTTCTAGCTTGCACATGGGCAGGGAGTTGTGCGCCAAAAATATCATCAACAATAAAGACATTCTCAACTAGTGGTGCATAATGTGATGCAAAAATAATAGTAAGCAAGGGAGAAAGTGGAGTTTGGTGCATCAAGAAAGTTATTCTTGATCACAGTCATGATCTTAATTCTACAAAGTCAAGATTTTTCAACTTGAACAAGAGCATTAGCTTACACATGAAAAGGACAATCTAAGTGAATGATGATGTAGGTGTGAGGATTAACAAAACATTTCAATCTCTTGCCGGAGCTGTGGGAGGGTACGAGAATTTGCCATTTGGTGAACAATATCTAAGGAATTATATTAACAAGGAAAGACATGCAATTGGAAAGGAAGGAGATGCAAAAGCTTTACTAAGCCACTTTCGTATTATGAAGAAATTGAATGGTAACTTTGTTTACAACATAGACCTGGATGATGAGTTTCACATGAGACATGTGTTTTGGGCTGATGCTAGGAGTAGAGCAACAACATATGAAGCCTTCGAAGATATTGTGATTTTTGACACAACATATCTCACAAATAAGTACGATATGCCATTTGCTGTATTTGTTGGCGTTAATCACCATGGACAAACATGTTTGCTAGGGTGTGGTCTACTCTCATCAGAAAATACTGAGCCATTTGTTTGGCTGTTTGAGTGTTGGGTGAGATGTATGTCTGGAAAGACACCTAGTGGCATCGTAACTGATCAATTTAGGGCTATGCAAAAGGCAATTGAAAAAGTTATGCCTAATATTCGTCATAGATGGTGCTTATCGTATATGATGAAAAAGATCCTAGAGAAGCTCAGAGCATATGAAGAATACAAGAAGATAAACTCTACATTTAAGGCAGCCATTTATGAAATCATAACGGAGGAAGAATTTGAAGGCAAATGGTGTTCCTTACTAAAGGAATTTGAGCTTGAAGAAAATGAATGGTTAAGTAGACTGTATAAGGATCAGCATAGATGGGTTCCAATTTATTTGAAGAAGAATTTTTGGGCAGGGATGTTGACAGCGCAATAAAGTGAGAGTATACATACATTCTTTGATGGATATGTCAACTCAACAATGAGTTTGCAACAGCTTGTCAGGCAATATGACAATGCACTCAAAAGCAGGGCAGAAGGGGAATTTGAAGCTGATTACCAGTCAATGAATACTGAAATTCCTTGCTGGTCGAACTCCACCATTAAAAAGCAGTTCCAAACTAAGTATACTCATGCAAAATTTCATGAAGTTCAAATAGAATTCGGAGAGAAAATGAATTATGGCGCATCTCTTAAGAATGTAGATGGGATAATTGCTATTTATCATGTGTTGAAGGAGATTATCGTGGGAGACCGAGCAAAGAAGGCGACATATGAGGTCATATTTAATCGTGACAGCCATGACTTTAGTTACCAATACTTGCTATTTAAGTTTAGAGGTATTATTTGTAGGAATTATCTTGGTGTGCTTACTCTTGAAAGAGTTAAGCAATTGCCATTTAAGTACATGTTGGCAAGACGAAGCAAGAAGATTAGACGAAAGCATTCTTACATAAAGAGCAGTTATGTTGTGACTAAGTTGAAGCCGAGAATGGAGAGATTTGACAAGCTATGCAGGCATTTCTATGATGTTATGGAAGTTGTTACAGATTCTGAAGATGCAACTAATGCCCTCCATCGTACACTTGATGGATTTATAGCCAATTTCCAATCTATGTCATCCTTGCTACATCACAATTTTAGTAGGAGTTCTAAAGGTGAGGAGATTATGAGCAACTTAGGTAACAATTGTGAAAATCAAGTGAGTGAGATCAGAAGTCCCTTGCATATGACACAGAAAGATAGGCCACTTCAAAGAGGAAATTGGGTCAAGTTGAGAAACTTGGCCGAAAATCTAAACAATACAGAAGCAAAGACTTGAAAATTTGGTTGTTGAGGTTTGTGTATACTTATTGTGTTAATTTATGTGCTTCCCTGATTGTTACAAAAGAAGACAAGAAGTGATCTCATTATTTGCTATCTAAACAAGCAGGATTCCATTGATTTGGATATTGGTCAGCATGGTGAAAAAAACTTTTACATTAAGTAATCAGTTGAGGTTCGATGTATTAAAGAGTTTAATAATGAAAGTTTCCTAGTGTGTTTACATGCCCAGCTTAATGTTAAATTTGTACAATTGTTTTAATTTAGGCATGGTATAAGTTGCATGTCATGGCTGCAGTTTTGTGTTAAGCACAGTTTTGTTGCAATTGTCGGGTTTTAAGGTTTGGTTTTTGAGGATTAATCTGAATTACAAAATATGCTGGTAACTTGATGCTGGAGATTTTTATATTCTAGTAGAAAAACCTTGCAGGCTTTGCAAGTTGCTAGAAACTCATACAATGTAATCCGTGGGGCTTAAAAGCAATTATTAACTTTTATTGTTGTTGTTCTTTGTTGTTGAGCAATAGTCAAAGAGTGTACATCTGAATCAAAATGATGCAATGCCTAATTTAGAAGATAACTGTATGGATGTAGATTTGGGCAACCTGCAGCCGGGTGGATTAGTCTCACTACCTGAAGCCTTTAATCAGGATGTTAACCCATGTGTACAAGCATGTAAACAATGATAAAATTTATCAATTTTCTTTGCTACTTTTATTAATTATACCATTTCATTCAAGTGGTACAAGATTTTTCATACACAGGTCTATTGATTAATAGGAACACAATGACAGTCCCAATGGACTTCGGAGGACCCAATTAGACAATTGGAGATCCATGCCAACAATTTAGATCTCACACATGTTCATAGCTTACTATTATGATTGCTTGTTTAGGAGAATGAAACTATTGCTTTGTGTACATGTATAATGATTATTAGATACACATTTGTCAATTGTATTGGGTTTGGAGGCGCATAATAGATTTCACACCAAGATCTTTTCTCTTTTCAAGTTTTGATTGTACAAGATGATGGTTGCATGCTTAGTGATATGTTAGATTTATGCATTTAGGTACCCCCATAGTCAAAATTTGTTACAAAATTTGAAAACAAAAAAGAAAACTCCAAAAATACTAAGCAAGAGAAAGTTACCAGCATTTTTTTACAATTTACCAATGTTTTTCCAACAGTTACCAGCATTTTTGAAGTATTTACCAGCGGTTTATAAATTTCTTAAAATCTGATTTTGTGAAGAGTAAGATTTAGTGATATATTAGATTTATCCTTTTAGGTGCACCTTTGGTCAATATTTTATACAAAAATTCTAAACGGAAAAAAAGGCACAAAGACACGAGCTAGAGAAAATTACCACCGTCTTCTTAAAACTTACTAGTGTTTTGCCAATAAATACAAGCATTTTCTAAGTATTTATCAGTGGCAAAAAACTCGTTAAAATATGATTTTATGGAGATGCCCCTTGGTTAATATTGGTAAAAGAAAAAAAAATGGAAAGAAGTGTTGAAAATGTGAACAAATACAAACTTACCAGGGCCTTGCTTAAATTTACTAGCGTTTGGCTAAAACTTACCAATGTTTCCAAAGAATTTTACCAGCGTCCAAAAAAACACTATAAAATCTAATTTTCTTGGAGAATAATATTTAGTGATATGTTAGCTATTCATTTAGGTGCCCCTTGGTATATATTGGTTAAAAAGTTAATAGAAAAAAAAAATAATTAAAGTGTTAAAAACTGTCAACAATAAGAAATTTACCAACGCCTTACTTAAATTTATCAGTGTTTCCAAAAAATTTTACTATCATTTAAAAAAATACTATGAAATCTGATTTTCTTGGAGAATAATATTTAGTGATATGTTAGCTATTCATTTAGGTGCCCCTCAGTATATATTGATTAAAAAGTTAATGGAAAGAAAAAAAAATTAAAGTGCTAAAAATTGTCAACAATCAGAAGCTTAACAGCACCTTGCTTAAATTTAATAGCGTTTGGCTAAAACTTACTAGCATTTCCAAAGAATTTTTCCAACATCCAAAAAAACATTAGGAAATCTTATTTACTTGGAGAATAATATTTAGTATCAGCTATTCATTTAACTACCCCTCGGTATATATTGATTAAAAAGTTAATGGAAAGAAAAAAAAATTAAAGTGCTGAAAACTGTCAACAATCAGAAACTTACCAGCGCCTTGCTTAAATTTAGTAGTGTTTGGCCAAAACTTACCAGGGTTTCCAAAGAATTTTACCAGCGTCCACAAAAACACTATGAAATCTAATTTTCTTGGAGAATAATATTTAGTGATTTGTTAGCTATTCATTTAGGTGCCCCTTGGTATATACTAGTTAAAAAGTTAATAAAAAGAAAAAAAAATTAAAGTGCTGAAAACTGTGAACAATCAGAAACTTATTAGCGCCTTGCTTAAATTTACCAGCATTTGGCCAAAACTTACCAACGTTTCCAAAGAATTTTACCAACATCCAAAAAAACACTATAAAATCTGATTTTCTTGAAGAATAATATTTAGTGATATATTAGCTATTCATTTATGTGCACCTTGGTATATATTGGTTAAAAAGTTAATGGAAAGAAAAAAAAAATTAAAGTGTTGAAAACTGTCAATAATTAGAAACTTACTAGTGCATTACTTAAATTTACCAGCGTTTCCAAAGAATTTTACCAGCGTCCAAAAAAACACTATGAAATCTTATTTTCTTGGAAAATAATATTTAGTGATATATTATCTATTCATTTAGGTGCCTCTTGGTATATATTGGTTAAAAAGTTAATGGAAAAAAAAAAATTAAAGTGGTGAAAACTGTCAATAGAAACTTACCAGCACTTTACTTAAATTTACCAGCATTTGGCCAAAACTTACCAGCATTTCCCAAGAATTTTACCAACATCCAAAAAAACATTATGAAATCTAATTTTCTTGGAGAATAATATTTGTAACAATAATTGAATAAGGGCAACAAAATGAATAAATTTATGTTTTCATAAGAGTTCTAATCTATGGAGAAAATAGAATGCAACATAAACATAATAAAGCAAAAACATTCTCATAACACAAGTCAATAATGTCTGAAGGATTATAACCGAAATGATCAAATATTGGGAGCCAAAGCAGATTCCCAGGTGTGACACTTTTAAGAAGCAAGGTGATCTCCAGCATGTACAAGAGAAGCTTTGTTATCATTTTCCACCAAATTGCAGGCATGGTGAAGTTCCAACAGAGATCATGACCAGTATTCAGAACCTCAAAGCTTTCATAGTACACTTGTAGAACCCTTTGGCTCAGCCAAGAGCATAAGATACTCCCAAATGGTCACATAATCTTGCGAAGGGGATGGGGAACCTAGACACAAGCAACAACTATCAATACAAGTCCAGGGATAGCCACCATTGTAAAAATGGCTTCTACACATGTTGCAAAAGACATTTTTTCTAAGACCAAAATCAGAGAACATTTTGAGTTGCATAACATATTAGCAGCCTAATATATCTTGATAAGCTAAATGGAAATTTGGTTTTCAAATCCAGTAATTTATATTTTGAAAGGAGGAATTTCCGAAAACTCACCAAGTATCCAACTCTTCTACATTGACTCCAATATCTTTTATTCTTGAGCAAAAGTTGTTGAAGATTTTTTGAATATGCTCGAGATGGCATTCAAGCACTCAGCTTTCAAACCATTGGGATATATTGGCACTCTTCAAGGCAATATCAAGAGCATCAAGTTAGGGCCACCTAACATTGACAGCAAAACCATCTTCAAAAGCACCCTTCAAAAAAGGATGAGATCCATGTGAACCTATTTTTTCTTTCCCCTCATTTGCCTTGCCGTGTATGGTGTTCTTCCATGTGGCCTAGTTTTCCACTTTCTCATAAAGGTCTTAACCCTGGTTGCAATATTTGACCTTGGCTTATGTAGAGTATCATCTGTATGATCCTGATCTCCAACTTCTGTGCCAGCAACGTCATAAAATTCAGATTATAGTATATTAATTCATAATTGTCCACTTAAACAACCTTTGTTCATAAATTTAAGCACAAACTTGCCATATTAAGTACATCAATCTTTGGATTGTCTTCACCAATGCCAAGATCCTCTACATTCGGAGTTTGACTGGACCGAGCAGAAATCCAAAGCAGTACATCAACTTTCACAACCTGTAACACTCCTGCCCTTTCCTCATTGCTATCATCGAGGACCTAATCGATTAATAGTTCACGTCGAATGCGATCAGCATCAATCTATGGACGTAATAAATGTGTACTTAGACAATGTTATAGTAATTTAATATAATCACAAAATACTGATGAGAGAATAGAAAATTGATCTCACTCTAAGAAGGCATAGTATGGCCTTCTTCATATGTTGTAACGCCATCCCACATCTTCATATATTTGATGGTGTAGACACCACAGTCATTCCTTCACGAGAAACACACAAAACCTAACATTGGCATAGATGAATATCAGAAAAAAAAAAAATTCACAACCTCAATCACCACTTACCCATTATGTTGTGATGGCACCTTGACATTCTCAATTTGTATCTCGTTGCCAAGGGATTTGAATGTCGGATCCAACATGGGCATTACAAGCTTAAATTTGTAAGCCTATAAGTTTGAGATAGCAGTAACACTCAACGTACATCTCAATAGATAATAGAAATTGATTACAAAGCAATCAATTGAATTTGTCATACCACCAGCTGGTCAAGCTTAGTCTTATCACCCCTATGAGACCGCAGCAGAGAGTCCAGCACGTATAATGTCCTTTTATCTCTCTTAAAGGCATAACACCACCAATGATCACTAAATATGACCGGACAAAGATCTACAACAATAATAAAAGTTTTGTGTAAGCCCATAACAATGCCATCATTGAGAATATGTATGGAAGATCTAGATTAAAGGAAAATAGAGAAAAAGGAATGGCTTTGGGAGTTTATTCTAGGTTTGGGAGTTATAAGTCAAGAAAGGCAAGGGAGTTTTCTCCAAACACTTTAGACCTATTCCTTCCAGTCCCCTTCCTTCCCCTTTCATGTCTTCCCTTTCCTCCCCCCCACCCCAACAAGTTTAACATGTGATAATGATCGAATTTCAATACCTTAATGCAAGAGCTGATGTTAGACTCAATTAGCAAAAAATGGTCTGGTATATCCAACAACAGCTACAGTTCCCTTTTCTTGAAGTCGTCCAGCTTTTTTACAAGCCCATCCTGTGATTAAAAAAAAAAAATTAACAACACTACACTGGGCAACAATTTTAATTCTATCATTGAACTTATGTAAGTTGAACTCACCATGAAATATGAAGACAAACAAAATCGAGACCTCGAACTTTACATATTATCCTCATTAAAGGCAGAACTTGCAAAATAAACAAGATGGGCATGACAAGAGAATATAAGCTCATGAGATTCAGTTTGGGGCAATTATACAATTAATAGGAAAATTTTAGCATTGTTGAGATTAGTACAAGATTGCTGATCCACTCTCTGGGTGCTAATGTCCCTACCTCATAACGAGATAAAAATATGTCTTTAATCCAAAACAAGACCCTGAAAAGAACCAAAAGTATATAGTCACATATTGAACTATATTGTTAAGTGGTTGCAAATAAGTGGATTTTTTAACAAACAGTCGAAGATATATCCCTACTCGCTTGGAGGACCAATGTGATTGGATTGACTTTGCATCCCAATGCAGTAGTCATATAATTTTTGTATCAAGTTTTCTCTATCACCTCCCTCACCGGTCAAAACATGCTGGTCATGGATAATGCCATTAATACCCTCATCTGATTCATCTTCTTTTTCATCCATGGTTGTATTCTCATCATTGTTGGCATCCATGATGCTGTTTGATTCTTTGACACTTGGAGTTTTGGGAAATGGTTGTTCAGGCATGCTTCGCTTTGCATCAGACTCACCAACTATGATATGATCATCTACTGACTTTCAAATATTAAGCATTTCCCGAACCTTTTGTTGCACGAACTACATATGCCGATTTATTTAAAATTGAGTTAATTAGTTGCAAATAGATAAATGAATCCACTAATCCATGTGCTCCAAGTACTTTTTTCTATACCTGACTCTTGTACATAGTATGCAATTGAAGCTCCCCAAAAATGTCATCTTCATCATTGGTGTGGTTCAGTAATCCCAATCAAATAACAATAATGTAAAGCTTGATTCTAGTATACTTCGTAATGGTGTAAATAGATAAAATTCCTAAACACATACTAGCAAAGAAGATAAAAAATAACTATGTTACTAGAAACTTAACTGCATAACACTGAAATCTTACAAGTCTAAAATAAATAAATAAATAAATTAGTAGATCAGTTGATTGGATTGAGTGTTTTGGTAATCGGATTCAATAATTATAATTTCGACCTACATGCTCTCGCCAACTATTATTTCAATATTTAATTTCACATATAAACATCAATTCTAGACTTAATTTAAATAGTTCTAATCCCACTGTACCTGTGCACTATCCTTTTCTGCCTAAATCCGCGAATCCACCATCTTGTCATCCTAGTGTTTAATCAATGGAAGATCTGTATTTGGTAGGACCCTGTCCAGTGGTCGAGCATGGAAATACACGATCTATGCAATACCAAATCATTATTAAGATATCTACATAAACAAGTCATACTCAATTCATCAAAAGAAATCTTTGATCAACATACCATTAGGCAGAAGACGCAGCCTCCAATGCTCTTTGTCTCTCCTTTCTTTATCTTGCATGCTTTGATGTGTCTTACAAGCCAAGAAAAGACGAACTCCAGTTATAGTTGCGTGAATTCTACACATCAACAATGGCCCTCAAACATTTTTAACTGGGTGCCATCTCTAATGTTGAGCATAGGAAACATGACAAAGCATGTAGTAGATATGCTTGTCTAAACTGGTCATCAGCATTCTCGTTAGCAATCATCTTTTCTAGTTGACTATATTTGATGCCTTTGAAAATCATTAATAGCAATTTTTTATCATTATTGACAGGCTTTGGCACAGGCAACCCTATTATATCTAAAGTATTAAAATTGGCACATGCATTAATTTTAACTATTGACAAGTAAAATAAAATAATCATTTCATCCATATAGCAATACATTCACCATAAATGCCCAAAAGAAAAAAAAAGTCATAGAGGTGGGAAAAAAGTACCCTTATCTGGTAGCCCTAAGGCCACACGCACATCATGATAGGTTATGGGGATAGCGTGCCCTTTAACAAACATCACGTGCTGCCACAAGTCAAAAAACTTCACCAGCTCCAGGCACAAAACACGGTTGAGGGAATGGCATCTAAGGTGCAACAATCCTCCAAAACCCATATCGAAGACTGCGTTGGCTTGCTCTTCTGTCAACTTTACATGCAACTTATGCAATCGACTGGGTGAGCATTGAGTGAGGAACACATCCTGTATTTCACAAACAATACATCAGTCCTTAAATATTATTATGGATGAAAAAGAATAAAAAAAGTCTGATCAATAATGGATAGTGAATTAAAATACAAATTTGCTTTTAGGACATTTTATTCATACCGAAACAGAAGCACATAGCTAACTCAGTGATTCATTTCCAATGTATTAGTCACATTTAAATTAGTTGTTACTCAAACACATACCTTCCCTGGTTTCTTCGTAGGCTGCTTGTTCTTGTGTTCTGAAGAATTGTCAACCAAAGAACTACCAAGATCAGTAGAATTAAACCCTAAACCAAAAGAAAAAGGCAACATGATTAATAAATTCAACTGTTTCATAAATAAGCCATTATCACCGTCCTCAACTTTAGGAACATCAACTTCCTTCTCTATTTCAAAATCTGAAATAAGTTCTTTTCCATGTGATTCTATTAATTGCAAAAATATCAAAGTTTTGAATAAATGATGAACAATATATAGTGATGAAAATAGGTCAGTATTATCAACTCGCTTACCAACATTTATTATACCAAAAAAAAAGAAGAAAAAAATTAGTTTTCATAGCATGACATACCTTGTCCTTGACTACGTTTTGTAGCTTTCCTCTGCGGCATTTTATTTATAATACTTTATAACATCAAATTTGGGTTGCAGTACCTACAAAGTACACCACAAATGAGATCATATTGCATCTCTTTGTCAGTTTTTTAATGTACAAAAAGGGTGCACCCTCCAATGAAATTTAATTGAATATTTGAACTATAACATATATCCGTGCTTATGCCCATCACAATTTCAACAAAGGATATTTGTACACAAAAGATGAATATTTATGTTTTAGAGTTTTAGTCTACTTATTCAACAGTACACTTATTATGGACCTAAGAAAACCTCATCCCAGATCTTACTAATATCTTTAAATAAATCAGATTCTTTGTATGAAAGGCTATCACGAAAAATAAAATAGCAGGCATAGTATCTATATTCATAACTCAATTCCAGTACCATTAGAGAGTAGAGTATTTTAAAGCTAATCAATATCTCCCCAATATACTATGAAATACTCATATATCTTTTAACCTATGCAGAAATGAAATATTTTTTTAACTAGTTTTGTCTTTAAATCAAAAATTAATACACTATGGTACTCATTTGCCCACATTTTCCAAGGAGTGAAAAGTATCCCCACCTCATAAAACCATTTTCCATGGAAGTGACAAACTTGAAAGAATACAAGGTCTTTTTTGTTAATACATTAATTAAGAAAAAGAAAAAACAAAATATATATCTTTTAAAAGGAATATTATTCTTAGTCCATCAAAGTATACCCCAAATTGTAATAGCTAATTTCCATTTCATTCCAGCAAACCTACAAGCTGACTAAGCCTAAAGCATTCTCCAACTCTCAACAAATCAGAATTTAAAGAGTTCCAAAAACGTTAATATAATCCTTATAAACGCTAATAAGTTTTAACAAAATGCTAGTAAGTATATCTAGTTTGTATTTGTATATATATATTTTTTACTCCTTGTCAAAATTTGCAACAATTATTGACTATGGGGACATAAATGAATAAATTTAGAATATCACATTATTATTCTTCGCAAAATCACATTTTAAAGAGTTCTTAAGAAGCTAGTAAATTTTTACAAACATTGGTAAGTTTCATAAGGGCACTCGTAAGTTTTACCAAAACGCTAGTAAGTTTCAGCAGGGGCGCTGGTAAATTTTATTAAAACGTTGATAAGTTTCTCTACTTAGCTATTTCTATATTTTTCTTTTTCTCTCCTTGTCAAATTTTGCAAAAATTATAGATTATAGGCACCTAAATGAATAAAAATTTAGAATATAATCTTATTCTTTGCAAAATCATATTTTAAAGAATTCTTGAAACGCTAGTAAATTATTTACAAACGCTGGTAAGTATATGCTAATACACTGGTAAATTTCTTTTCTCTAGTTTGACAATACACTGCAAACATAGGAACTTACCAACATTTTAAATGTATTTATCAGCGTTATGATACAAACTTACCAGCATTTTCTCACAATTTACTAGCATCCATGAACTCTTTAAGATCTTATTTTACTACTCTTTAATGGTTTTTTTTCCTACTTAACATTGTAAGCCTAAACTCATACGAGCACAACTGCAAATGCCTATACTACAACACTAAAACAAAAATTAATCTTGCTACTCATCATAGTTTCGAGACCTTCATTTATAAATACCTCAATAAAATAAACTTCAGATTCAAAAGCCAATTTAGAGTTCGACACAGACAATGAGTTATATATTAAGAAAATGACAGTGGATTTTGTGATTGTACTTGCCCCAGACAAATGGGTGATGAGACAAGAATAGTGTTGGCATGGGATGAGTAGCCACTATATAATGAAGAAATTCTCTCCTTGTAGAAGGGGAAGTAATTCCTAAGCAGGGCACTAGTGGTTGGGTGCTTGAGGTGGACAAACGTGGGGCTGGAAGAAGGGGTGAGGAGAGTTTGCCGCGGACGCTGGGGGTTCGAAGTGAAGGTTTGGCGCGACCATATGAGTTCCTTTCTTGGATTTTCAATTTTTTTACTTTTCATTCATTTACCATCTCAGCATTTTACCTCGCATATGTTATGTTTATACGGTTTTTGTCCTTTTGCATTTATTCCTCCGATCCACTAACATACGCAGGCGTATGCGTCGCAAAGTGAGTCATAGAAATGCGTCCCCTTATCACTTCTCGTATTAGTAACATCTCGGACAGAAAAAAAAAAGAGGGAGTAAGTTTAATTTTTATACAATATCAATATAAAAGATTTTTATAGTTAACTAATTATATCTTTTTATTTGTATGACTATTCAAGTAATGTGTGTGAAATTTAAATATATCTATTGATATGATAAAATATAATTAGATAATAGTATAAAAGAATTTTGGTGAAAGCTTCATTGCACCTTATTTCACAAGGTGCACCACACACCCTACAAATCCAATAGTTAAGATTATAAAACATATATACAACTAATTACTGCCAATCCACTACAAAATGTCATACTCTTTCTCCTAGCTTACCCCACCTCCTTCTACCTCTGCACCTTGACCTCCATGGCCATAACCGCATCGCCCTGCTCCGCTCCTAGCCATCGCCGCCCTGCCCTAACCACCATCACACCGCCCTCCACAAAATCTGAAAAACTCACACCTCCAACTACATGCACTCAAACTCTCCAGTGCCACGCTTCATTGCTGCGCCGCCTCCCCTGTCTACCACTCGTGCTCCCCATCGGAGAATCGTTTCATCGATAATGTGGATTCCCTTCTTTCTCCTTCTTCTTCCTCGTCTGCCTACTTCTCGAGCTCTAAGCCATGCACTACATCCACTAAGAATATTAAAGCCATATACGTGCCGGCAAAGAGAATCAGAACTTGGAGCTGTTCGAGTTCCATGATGGACAATGATGAATCTTCTGCAACAAAGTGGCAGACAAATAGTGATGGATTCGGTGAGGCTGTTGCAGCGGAGAAAAAGCTATTTTGTGAAATGGAACGAGGAATTAGGGTTACAATCAAACGATGGGAACCGCATGGTGTCGTTGGTGTCGCGCGCATTGAACCTATGCCTGGAAAAGTGGAAGACAAGGGCAGTGGCGCCCGGGGGGGGGGGAGAAGGGAGGCACTAGAGAGAGAGTTGAAAATGGGAAAGGGTGGTGAAAGAAAAACCGTGAGAGTTTGAGTGAAAAATATATTTTTTAGGGCATCCATAGTCCATCACATCCAAGCCATTAGATAACCTAATGCGTGATGTATCTTATAACTATCGGTACATAGGAGCCTTTCCCAAGAGTTTTACACTATCTGTACATCAAAATTAAATGTATGTGAATAAACATACAATTTGGTTTTTTTAATATATATATATATATATATATATATATATATATATAGGTCAAGTTAATTTCTTTAAAACTTTTTATATTAATTATAGACTTTTAATTTAATTCTTTAACGTATATTTGAATTTTAATTTGATCGTTAAATTACTAATTATTTTATGTTATAAACAATAAATTAATCTAGAAATGAAAAAAATAACAATATCCCATGTATCTTTCAACAATCAATTAAAACATTTACTTTAGCTAATAATAATTAGTTATAGTTTAAGTGGCATCTCTCGATCAAACTGATAGATATATTGAAACAAAAGTAATATCTTTAAAAAAAAGAAAAATTAATTTTAATGTATTATTAGTGTATAAAATAATTTTACACCATCATCCAATTTTTTTTTTTTTTACCAAAGGCATTGAGACTAAGAATTAATTCTGGGAGATATTTTGGATACAACCATTCGACTATGGGCCCAACTGCTATACTATCATCAATCATATACTTTTATTCGTTAGATTTTTAATATATTAAGTGACTAGATCAAACATTATGTAAAACTCTTTTATAGTGATAGTACATCAAAATTAATTTTTTTTAAAAAAATTAACCACCGTAATTTTTTCTTAGTATAACACTCATTACATAAGCTCCATACCTTGGATATTTCATCAAATACTATGCAACTTTTTGCCTCATTAACAAAACAAGTCACATATTTTTTGGATACGGTTATTCATGCTTCCCAGTAATAATGTTCAACACTAAAGAAAATATAGCAGAGCTTCCCCGCAAAAGATGTAAGGCGTCAGTTCGATCCGCACCTCTTAATAGAGAATCATTAAAAACAAGACTGAATCATGGATTATGTAGACGAGGAAAAAAAATAATTTATTATTGATTCATGCACCTGTTTGAATTAAATCAAACATATAATGACTTGCTTAAAAGGTTCTGAAGCTTACAAAACAAATTAGAAAAGATGGCATTCACTATGAATGAGTACAGCTTATTTCCTCCCACAAAATTATATTATATATAAAGAATGGAGATGACTGTTTTACAACGTTTGCAGAACCCGAAACTCTCATCCCTTCATAAGACTATACTCTCAACCTAAAAATGTTGTGACCGAAAAAAGGTTTAAATACAAAGAATTTTCAATAGAATCCCTCACCAAAAATTACCAATACTCCCATTGGCGACCCGTCTATCTGACAGGCGAGAAACATCACAGAACTCGTATACACGAAGCCTTTGCAGCACTCATCCAAGAACGGATAAGATGAAACTGCCAACTCAAACATAACATGGAGACTTATGATGTAGAATGCGGAGGCGAAACAAAGGCGAGAATGGGCACTTTCCTCCAAAGGATGGCCCCGAAGCACCAAACAATAATCCAAAGCACAACTGTAGAAAGTGCCAGCTAAACAGTTTCCTCAGCACTTCAAAACTGCAAACTCTTCAAAGCTCACAGACCAACTAGGACCACTGAGCCAACAAATGCCTCAAATAAATACGCAACCCTCTGCTTCTCTTACCAAGAACGGTTAAAGGCAAAGAACTTGAGAACCAAAGCAAAACAATAGCCAAGAATGTACATGCAAAAGCTTAAGAATCTGTGCCAGCTGATGACTTCTCTAATTTTTCCTTTTCAATCTCTGCTCTTCTCACGTCAGCATGCTGAGCAACACCATTCGCAAGTGCCTGATAAGAGAACTCAAGCGTCTGGGTGAGGTTCTGAAACCTCAATGGATCTGATGCTTGCATCACTGCAGGCAAATTTATTTTCAAAGGCAAAAATGTTAACCAACAAGAATGATGATAATGATAATGGTAATGATGAACCTTTTTGACATTTTTTAAAGGGCAGTATCAGCAGCTTACCTTTCATCGTATCCACAAAGAAAATGAACGGATCCACCTCATCAATTGGGGACTGCAATTCTTCATCATCACTAAAGTCATCATCTGAGTCATCATCATCCTCATCGTCGGGCCTAAACAACGCCTATGGGGTGACACCACAAAAGAACAATAAAATGTTAAGATACAACAATAAACGATAAATAAAGAAAACAGATAAATAAATGATGAATACACAAAATTTAAGATGAAAGTGCACAGTTTTTCAGGTGAATGAAAAACAAAATCTTCGTTCTATAAAAATTAAAAAAAAATAATAATAATAATAATAATAAAAAAGAAGAACCAATCAGATTCAGACCATAGATCTGAAAACCAGGATTAGACCAGCCTGTTCAACCACAAAATTGGCAAAATGAATGGCTTACTCAATCGGTTAAGCACCTTAGGAGTCCACTGAACCAGTCAACTAGGCAAAGAAACTGCTGGTTATTGTGAAAATCTGGCCAGTAAACCAGTAGCGAACACTTTCAATGGTTGAACATTGTGTTATGCAAAAGTGCCAAGGAAATGTCACTATAAGTAATTCTCGGTTAAGCACACCTACCATAGGCACTCCATTCATTATTAAACGTGTAGAGTTATGTGGCACACAATAACAATGCACCAAATTTCAATAATGCATTTATACAGGTCAACCATTGAACAGAGGAGAAATATTTGGGTGGTCCTTGAGCACCACGTGGTTGTGTTCACAGCTAATAATATAATGGCGTTTTAGATGGAACCCACCACTAACTTATAGTTTCATCTAAAATGCCATTATATTATTGGCTGTGAACACAGCCACGTGGTGCTTGAGGACTACCCAAGTATTTCTCTTGGACAGAGTGCTTAATAAATGATCTAATAGACAATACCTACCTAAAAATTTCTCATGCAACCACTATGCATGGTCAGCACTCAGCAGCTGTACCATGAAATTGACATGCTTCTATGGCTAAAGTAATGCAAGTTTTTTATTTCATATTTACACTAAATTGCTGAAATGCAAATATTTCAAACACTTAACAATAAAATATATCAAAAAAATAAAATCAAAAAGAAAAATAGTAGACTAAAAATGATATAAGATTAACATATTTTACATTTCAATATTCTGATTTTTCTCTTCACATGAATAACATCTACGATTAAATTTCTTAACCATTGAACCATGAACTGTTCAAATTTAATTTTCAGGATCAGGATAAGGAACTTAGCAAATTCTGAAACTACTAGAATTTCCTATATTAAAGCTCATACACACACAAACTAGAAAATTCCTTTATTGCATGCAGACTCATAAACTTGATATCTTATATTCAATTAAAATACGATGTTTTGTAGGTCTTCACATCCACGCACCTGTTCCAACTTTTTAAGTTTAATACTCTCAGCTTCATCCCCGTCCTCAGTATCAACTCCCATTTCCTTGTCAGAACCAATCCCATCCTCGTCATCATCATCAGTTTGAAAGCCATCCATATCATCATCATCTTCAGCTTCTTCCTCTTTTGCAGCTTCTGCACAGTAAGTACAATAGCTAAGAATTAGGCAGTCATAAATCTGATTGAAGTAACAAGGAATTTCAATCCACTCTTGATGCACAAGTCTACGACATTTCAGAGTTACCAACAAAGGAAGACATATAGACCTGCAACTTGATCCTTGTACGCAACCAGTAGATCAAGAGTAGCCCGGAAAACCCGGCCCAAAGCATCTCCTGGCAATAGATCTGCGGGAAGTGCCAGTAAAGATGTTAAACCAAGGCAGCAAACTTTCTTGTCATGTTCCCTGAATAAAGAGTGGTGTGAGTTAGCCATAATCAGACCTTCAAGTTGCCACACACAACAAATATGAAAGCACAGTGTGGACAAAGAAAGTAAAGCAAGGAAAAAAGATAAAAGGGGGAAGGGAGAGAAAAAAAAAAAAAAAGAGAGAGACCTTTTAAAATTAACACGCACGCCACTCTTCTTGACTTCTTGCAGCATATGGAACCAAAGATTGAAGATTTCTGATGCAACACCTAACTTTTGCAATATGCTGAGAGTCAGTGCTGCATTGTAGTATAGAGCATCTGCAATCTGCACAAATTATCTGCTCTTAGAAGGAAGTTACTCCATGATGTCTGTTCATACCATCTTTGAGAAGCTTGGCAAAGTTGCAAACTAACCTCGTGGTTGTCAATGAAAAAAGGAATCAACCACATCAGACAAAATTCTTTGTATTGTTTTTCTTTTTCTTTATAATTTTTAACTTTGTAAAAGAATCACTTGGGGAAGTGCAATCCATATGAACTAGGGTAAAGAAGTTTGCATACAAAACTACCATAAAAATAACCCAATATTTGTAAGCCATCCAACTTCTGCAAGTCAAATATATCTTGCAACTCCAAACCAGTGTGATTTTGTTAAGTTTCAACACAAAGATCTAAAACAGTAGTGCAAATGTACAACAGAAAATCTAGATAAAAAACATGTCAGAACATAAGAACAAACGAAGCAACAGAAGCCAATTTTCTGACAAAATCATTCTTACATGTCATTATGAATTCTAATAGCCCCTTACCACTTGCATGAGAAGACATTTCAAATATGATTTTTCAGTAGGATGCAAGCGTTCAACCGTAATTCCAAGATATGGCTCAACCCAATGATCCACCTGCCCTCTGCAATTCTGGAAGACAACTTCAATAAGCTTCGGAGCTGGCTCAATATCATTGTCCTCCATATTTTTGTCAGCCATAATCTTCAATGTGAAATACAAATCAGACACCAGTAAGAAGATAGAAAGAATAATAGCAATCATATCCCCAAGGACTACTCCTAACAGGTGTCGCTGAAGTAATTCTAATGCATGGATAACTCACAGATGAGATCATATTCCAGAGACTCTGCTGATAGTCAGGTTCCTTGCAAGTAAGGAAATGAGCAGTCCCTCTGGAGATATAGTTGTCCAAAGGTACAAGAATATCTGCAAAAGTTTAGAACTAACCAAATAAACATGCAGCAAATGCAGGATACATATTAATTTAAACATTGGGGTGCTATTTCTGGACAAAGCAACCAAGAGGATACATAATTGAAGCTAAAGATATTCCTTGTCTTTGAGTCGCATGGATATCAGCTCCACACAAACAGAACCCTTTGTTAACTGACCAGATAAGTTTCATAGCATCAGTTTACTTGGAAATGCCAATTCATCTCTATCTCTATATTAGTATTAAGTTTAAAATATAATTTTAGTCCCTATACATGTTACCAATTTTGAATTTAGTTCCTACACAAAAAAGTTTTAAAATCAATCCCTACATATGTAATTGTCTATGAATAAGTCCCTATTGACAAAAAGAGTTATAATCTCGTGTATCTGACATGGTTAACAGAGTATGATCTCACTATTTCACTTGCTTAAATGGCTATTATGTGGAAATTGTTAGACAATAGAACAAATACTGAGCCCAGAGCATACTTCTATTAACAACATAGAATTAATGGAATTTTAGCTCCAGTTGATGGTAGGGACTTATTTACAAACAACTACATGAATGATTTAAAATTTATCATACTTCAACTCTATGACTGATTTAAATTTTTTTTTTTTTTGTATAGGGACTAAATTCAAAATCAATTACACATATAGGGACCAAAGGACCAAACTTATATTTTAACCTTACTATATATATTAATATAAAAATGGTCCATCCAAAGATTATCTGAATTCTGAACTATGTGCTTGACTTTAGTAAAGCCAATAGAAATTGAGAAGAATTATAGCCAAAATGTAGTTGAGCACCATACTTGGAAAGAAATCGATTGCCCAATCTGAAAGTGCCTCCATCATCAATGGCCAAAGACTCCACATGTCCATTGATATTGTTGGGGAGAAAAAAGTCATATATGAAACAATCTCCAAAATTTCTTCAAAAACTTCTGCAAGCATATATAGAAGATAATGGAAATAAATACAAGCAAGAAAATCCAAGTGAAACTAAAATACGAGAACCAAATTCTTCAGTCCACAATCTAATGATGCAAATACTTACCCAACTTGACAACGCAATAAGTTGCAGGCAAAAATTGAAGATGCTTAAGGTGTTCATAGCATCGCATTATTTTGACACATATCGAAGCATACTATTCGATATTAAAGTTGCAAGGATAACAGCTATCCTAGAAGCTGCTTATAATAAACTATCAAGAACAACATACACCTGTCCTATAGAGAAAGGGAAAAATCCTTAAAGAAGGGAATGTGCAAAGAAAAGGCACGCCCATTAGCCATAAACATAAATAAAATAACATCCTGTCTAGTATAATTATACTCAGTAGACCAGAATGTCAGACAAGGTATTGGTTGATCTACAGCCTTTCGTCTACTATCAACATGTAATGCTTGATAAGGACACACACACAAGGACATTGCAACGAGGAGGTAATAAAAACAATAGAAAGCCTCAAAAGTCATCCAGGTAAACACGATTGATGATTCAAAGTGGCAAGTACCTTGACCATCGGTTGTTAACATTCTACACATTATGGGAAGCAGGGTTGGCTCAATTTGAACAAAAAGTTGAGGAAGACTGCTAACTGATTCAAGGATTGTGCTAATAGCACGCAAACAACCAACTGCAGCCAGGGCACCCGGATCATCAGCATCAACATCAGCTTCAGCAGTGTTCATACACCTCCAAAATGCAGCTGCCTGTTGTTAAAAAAAGAAAACCATAATGTTATTATACAGAAAATAACTAGCTCTCTAAAGCAAGCACAACTTTCTTCCCAGATATAAATGGGGAAAAAAATTACCAAATTTTGGCACAGCCCAAGTGCATACGGTGCCATTTCTTCCCCAAACTTGTCCACAATAGTCTCCAAGGTAAATACTAGGTCCTCATTCTCAACCTCATTCATAAGTTTGAAAAACTCTAGATATATTTTCGTTTAGTTTAATAAGTTTACCAAGCCAAATAAGAAATGTGAATTACAGATAACAATTTTTTCACGTTCACATACCATCAAGCAGTTGAGGGAGAATAGGACGAATTTCATTCAAATCTGCATCAACACGGAATGGAAAAAATAAGCATAATCCAAATTAAACTACAGAAGAAAATTTTTAATCAAAAAAACTATAGCAAGAATTATTCAAATCAAAATAGAAACAAACACACAGGTATAAACTACCTTTGCAAGCTTCAACAAAAGAGCGCAAAGCAAAAACAGAATCAACACGGACTGGAAGTTCGGGATCTCTCATTCCAGATACAACACACTGCAATGCCTTCCGGAAATTGTTCTGATCTGAGAAACTAATGTGCGCATATTGTCCTGCAACCCATGCTGCCTGTTTTTCACAGGCAAATCAGCCGATAACCAAAATTATTCTTAACAATATAGAAGTGAATATTCCATAATTAATCTCTGATTCAACATCTAATTAATTTACATCTAATCAAAATATTAAATTGCAACACCAATGCTTTTTGTTCATTCTAAATTAAAAATCCCCTCTCTTCCATTCCTTTCTTTCAAATGAAATCAATAGGAGAGTGTGTTACACCACCCATGCCATGAGAGGGGGAAAAAAAAATTTGTTGTGCTGGTAAAGAAACTTCTTAGTTCTTACTGGAATATCATAAAAAGTGCGTGGACATAAGAGAGTAAGAGAAAATTGGGATGTGCTTTTAGTATGGGTATTGTTCAATGCCACCTTTGACTCTTTTAGACATTCTTCTTACACCCAAAAGGAAGAGAAAAAGCAAAAGAGCAAAACTAACCTACATGGGAAAAGATGCAGAATGGCAGATATAAACTAAAAAGGAGGGCATACCTTGGCCCTAAGGTGACCAACAGGACTGCTGAATTCAGGAAAGACATGTTGCACTAACATACACTCAAGTTCGGATTTGTACGGCTCAGTTTGCTTCAATTTGTCACAAAGAGCCCCAATAGCAAGAAGAGCGCCATCTTTTTGTCTATAGGGCTTGTATTCTGCAGCTGCTTCATCATACCTAGGACAGCAAAAAACTAAATATGGCACCCAATCCATAAATCAACTACTCTAACAGAAACCAAGATATTTTACCTTTTGAAAATTTCAACTATGAATTGAATAAACTTATGAAGATTATCTTTCCCACGTTTTCGAACCAACTCACTCACAAAATCCATGGAGGCAGTCCTAGGACTATACAAGTCTTCAATAATGTCTGTAACAGAGAATTAGAAGCTATAAGCACATGCCAATGATATTCTTTGAGATACAGATTCCATGTTTACACCAGTAAGACTTACCATAGCCTTTCCTTACATATTCAAGTGGATCTTCATCCCAAAGCTTTTGATCATTATCATTAAAGCACATGAGAGGGAAAACTATTTCAAAAAGAAGAACATCAAGCCGAGATTGCAGCGCATTATACATGCTATTCTTTGAAACGCTGCAAATGTTATCAAAAATAAAAAAGTTCAGAGAAAAAGAAAATAATTCCAGAATCAACACGTATCCTGAAAACTCAGCACTAACAAATAAAAGCATTCAACAGAATGAGCAATATTTTCAATATATATGCTCTAATTCATTTTGACAACTGCCCATGCTGATATCTGAGATTGACAACTATGGGTGTAGATGGTTTTAAATTGCGGTTGTGGTTGCGTTGCAATGCAGGAAATTGTACTTCAAGCAGCCGCAATTGCCGCTGCGATGCGGATGCGGAGGGCACTGCAGCTGGAATTGCAGTTACGGACCGCAATTTGAAACCTTCTTGTAGCTTCTGCCTAAAATTCATAGAACTAAGCAATGCCATAATATTTAACAATTAATAAACTAAACATTTGAACTAAATGCACAGATGCACCAATTACCATACCTAATGACATATGGGTGCATTTGTTTAAAAATTAAAAATTAAAAAAAAAAAAGGGAAAAAAAAAAAGCACTTTTGTGATATAACACTTTTTAAAACTTTTCTTCAAAAACTACTCTTTCTACCTTAAAAGAAAAGCTCTAAAAGGGCTTTATTTTTAACTTCTAGCTTTTTTATACAAAAACTTATCTAATAATCTTAATTTTTTTGTATGTGCCTTTTAATTGAAAAATCTCAGACCAAGGGGCCTTATATCCTTAGATAAATGAAAATTGATTGAAAAATAGAACTGTAGTTAATGAAACGAAGCACAGTATGATGTGATTAGATGATATGGAATAATACCACAAATTAATGAGTGTAAAATCATTGAAAACCACCTGTTGCTTAGATATTGAAGAACCAGATTAATAACTCTGTCGGGTAAATAACCACCAACTCGAATGACATGCAACAGATTTAAGTGGCAGTCCAAGATCTTCCCTGCATAATGCTTCTGAAACATTTGGGCGAAGGCTCTGTTTTCAGGGTTTTGAAGCTTCAAGTCTCCAAAACTGTAACATGATAGTTTAAGCATCCATATAAATTGAGAATCAGTCAGTCACTCAACAGCAAATCTCATATCTGCTAACCTAAATTAATGAACAAATCAAACATACCGAGTATAGAGCCTATTTAGAATGTGAACCGTCCATTTCTTGACCTTCCACCAACCCCACGATTTTCGAAGCTCAGGATCAACAGGCTGACCTTCCAAGGGAACAGGCCTCTCCAATACATTTAAAAACAGCACCATCCAAGCATTGAAGACATTTTGATCAAACAAAAGGTTTGGGATCTCCAGCTGAATAAATTTAAACAATAAATACACAATTGCAATTATTGCACTCGTCAATTCTGAGGACTTAAGTGGAGATAAAAGGAAAAGATGAGGGAATGAGAAAACATACATATATAGAGGACCAGAATATTTTACAGATAAGCTTGATCAAATCTGCTACTTCAAGTGACGGATTATCAATCTGGACAAGCCTGTTAAATATGTTGAGAAGGTGGGGAAATGTCTCCTCAACAATGCGATAAACGGGAGTCCTCTCCTCATCTGACTTGAACCTGACAAGAGAAAATGAGATGGTTTTCAGAAGAAATATACAGGTTTGGACTATTGCACTATTGCTGATGGTTCATGTGACACTTGAACAATAGAAATGTAAGAGGGTCATCCCAAGCCGTAGACTGATATTTAAGAATGATAAAAATAGACTTACTCATATTTTCTAGAAAGAATGCGGAGCACAAATAAGGCACCATAGACTTGCTGATCCTGTAAATTATGCTTGACCCAATCAAGAAGATGAGGACACTGCTCAGGGTAGTCGGAGTGTATAATGGTTTTGAGGCACTCACCGAGTTGTACCCTATGAACACAAGAGCAACAAAAGTTGGGATGGAGAGTAGTATTAAAAGGACAAGAGAAAGTTGAAGGGATTGGAGCTGACCTCAACAAAGGAGGGACTTGAGCTACAAAGAGGAGAATGTGATCCCTGACGAGGTCTTTATCGGCCGGTGAGATGGCGTGGGCGTGGGTATTGGGGGCATCAGCAGAGTCGTGAGGAGACCAATTCTTGGCAATGAAGTTCTTGAAGTGAATGCTGGCGACTTGGCGGACTCCCATGTCGCAGTTGTTGTCCACGATGATCTGCAGCAGCCTCACCAGATGCTGAGGCGCGTACTGGATCTGACCACCACCACCACACCAATTTCTTCATCATCATTCATCAACAACCACAATAACACAGAAAAGTAGAAGGATGAATGAATTGGGAATGAATGAAGAAATAATAATACCTGATCCAAGGTTTGCTCAGCTGCCTTGCGTTCATCAGGATTGGGACTGAGAGCAGCTTGGAGTACAACCGCCAGACTGTTAAGATCCATCTAACACTAAACCCTTCCTTCTTCTCTTCTTCTAATCTGCTCCGCTCTGCTACCAAGAGCTGAGCTGAGCTAAGCTGCGTTGCGTTCTTGTCTGTCTGTCTCTATGAGACCACTGCTTGCTGCATATGCTACTACTACTACTACTGCTATTTATTTGAATGGTGATGACTATGACCGTGTGACTAGGGTTTATGACCCGATAAATGAAACAGAGACCTCAATGGAATGGGATTCGGTTCCCACGCTATTCAAATCATACTACGATACTAGGGCTTACGCCTTGTTCTATTTTTATTTTTAAAAAGTCTTTCCGTCAAGCCAACTCACCCTACAACTTGAAAATCATTCTATAACTCACTTCTGAAACACTTCAGGGATGTTTTTGGGGGAATTAAGAAGAAGAAGAAGAAGAAGAAGAAGAAGAGAGAGATATGAAGAACATGCTCAAAATTCTTAGGAAATTTTGTAACGTTTCATGTCAATCTGGTAGATATGTTGGAATAAAAAGGTGGAAACGTTCTATAAACATATCCCTGCTATTAATTTGGCAAGATCACTATCATTTGTTATAGAATTAAATTTCTTACCTTGCATGTGCAGTGGTAATAAGTTTTTAAATGATATTAAGAGATTCATTATTTACACTAAATTGTCAGTTAAAATACAAATTTTCTCTTTTAGTATCGTATAGCAATCAAAGGTGCTGTAGCGATAAAGTTGTTATATGGATAAGTGCACATATTAAACATAGTATAATTATAATTAAATGTATTAGATATAAAAGTTGGAATAGTACCAAAATTATAAGAAAAAATGACAAAATCTCATCTTGAATAGTTTGATTATGTGATGAAGAGATATTGAGACATCTCAATAAGAAGAGTAAATTAGTTGAAAAATAACCTAATTATACGGATAGAGGAGAACTATAAAAAAATATAGACAAAATCATTTAAAAATATTTAGATTTTAATGACTTATACATGTATTGATTATGATAGAATGCAATGATATCATTTTATTGGATATGTATTGTTGAGAGGAAAAAAAAAAACTTAGTTATGGTTGCATATAGTAATCAAGGGGTAGAAATCGAATGATTTATTTCTCTTCATGTAATATACAATAACTTAAATTACATTTAAATAGATGACAAGAAAGGAGAAGACAAGTACATGAATAATCAATTATATTAAACAATATATTTTAAATTTTTTTTTCCTAATTAAAAAGAGAGAAAGAGAAATGCAAAGGGATAGAAAAGTGTTCCTCATCTGCATTTGCACTTAAAACTCCATTTTTTTTTTGTTCTCCAAATTTGAAAGTTAAGGATCACTTTATACCTACTCCACCATTTAGGTTGGGTTTTAAACCTGCCCTATAATAAGGCGGGTAAGGTGAGGGAAATAAATTAATACGGGTTTAAAACCCACGCCAACCTGCATTCCATATATAATTATGAAAAGGCCAGATTCCCCAAGCAAGCTGCAGTAGCTAAAATATCAATAACATTAAGGTATTCTGAATTAGAAGAGCCCATTTTTTTTGGGTCATGAGAAGAGCCCATTGATTGAGTCATCACATGTCGGCCTGGACCGGCTTGACAGGGAGATGGGCGAATACGCCAGAGTGAGTAGCAGGCTTCTCTCTCATGTCCTTCACAGAACTTACACAACAAAACAGTAGCAGCCTTCTCAAACTATACTATACTAACTAGTACCTTCTATACATTTGTGTCGACCCTGTTTTCTGTTGGTTTATTAGTCCATGGCAATGTGTTGAAATTGCTATTATGGCTGTGTTCCTGTGTCAATGCTTACGATTCAGAAACTATGATACGTTGTATACGGCCCTCATGACTTTACTACATTATGACTTCCATGAGTTTAATAGCTTGAAACTCCAAATATGTGGATCTAGGTATATTTGTTTGACTATTCTGGATTTGTTATATGAGATTTAATCCTTTTTTATAAATAAATAGATTCATACTTTTTATTTTCTAATTGATAAGGTTAAAATAACGTACGGCTGATAACATATACATATATATACACTAAAATTTTTGTATGACTTTATATCAATATAATGAGATTAACTTTAATAGGTTGTGAATATAAAATTTTATATTCTTATTAATTATATATTTTTATATATAATATAATTTTAAATAATAAATAATATTTGTAATAACATAACATTACATAATTAAAATAATTACATATCAACAAGTTATTGATCCGAATAGACTAAATTCAAATACTTTAAGCATGTGATCTTGGGTTAAATTTCGAAATTCATGTATATAAAAAAAAATACCATTGAAAGAAATCTCCATTTAAGCGTCTAACCGTATCTTAGAAGATTAGTCTCTAACTTATCATGTGAAAGAATACTCTAAAAAAAATTATATAATTTTTTAATAATAATATATCAAAATTAAATCTATATATAACTACTTCAAAATCCCAGAGGATATTGAGATTTTGTTGGTGAAGGACACCCCATGGTGTTTTTGACATTAAAGAAAACTAGGGGTGTGTTTGGCTTATAGAAATGTTTTCTGTTTCCATTCTCTATTTTCATTCTTTAGAAATCATTTCCATTTTCATTTTTTTAGTTTTTAAAAACATGTTTGTTTTTGTTTATTTTTATTTTCTATCTTTTCTATCACCAAGAACTCACGTCGAAGGCAGAACATGAAAAAAAGAGAGTCTAAAGATCAAAATCTACATGTAATTCATCATTTGAGAGAGGCTCTCTTACACTCTTCATAAGATTTTTGTTCTTTATTCAGACAGGAAAAGAAACCAAGAGGGCACCTATATAAACAATTACCAATGGGCCTCACATTTGCAGAACCGTTTGAGCACCATTGAGTGCTTGATATACCTCCAAAAAAGTAATTGCCACATAACAAAAGCCTTTCAAATGGAGAAGCATAACCAAATAACGCACAAGCAAAGAAAAAATATAGAGAAATAGAGAGTGAGGAAAGGTAGAATCAAAGCTTTAATTGATCAATCAATAATGTGTACATCAACATGAATAGCATAGTGACAAAGCCTAATAAGAAGGTGCACTAGCCAGGCTCAGGCTCACACTCAAGTTCGTGATTGGCGTCGAAGAGAGCCTCCAAAAAGATGGAAGCTAGTGGTGGCAATGCAACCCACTTGGGCGTACTAGGTCGGTTTCTGACTTGTCGGTACTGATTAGAGGTGGATTTAGTGGTTCTACGATCGGGCTTCGTCGAGGTTAGAGGTGCAGGACTGGAGGACAAAGAAGTTAGCGGTGAGGAAGCAGTTCCACTCATCGTTGACGTCAACGGCGCCGAGGAAGCACAGATGGTGTGTTCAATTTGGAGGTGGGATAACTAAATAAAGGGGTGATCGTGAGATGAGAAAGAAAAAAAGGAACAATATCGTTAAAATCACAAAAATGCCACCGCCCCAATCTGAAAACAATGAAAACGTCTTTTTATCGTTTCCAGTATTTTCGAAAATATAGAGCTCATTTTCTAAAATTGAAAATGAGAATGACTAACCAAACACATTTTTTATAGTATTTTGTATTTTTTGTGAAAATGAAATATGAAAATGAGTAAACCAAGCAGGCTCTAGATTTTTCTTGCACCTAACGCGCCTTGTGATGGATGTGCAGTGAAATGAATGATGAATGTACACTGTCACTTTGTCTCAGCACTTGTGCACCGCTTGTCGAATGCCCGTGATGATGCAGTGACACCTCAAACAAAATATAATAATTAGATAGGACAATGGAATTCGTCGAGTAAAGTAAATCCCAAGGAGAGGGGCAGGGCTACTTTTGCCGACTGCAATCAATGATTATGATTCTGCAATGCACTTCACCGCGCCTATAAAGCCAGACAATACTGAGTGACACACTGCAACCAAATACCAAAGAAAAACAGAACAGAATTGAATTGGAGGATAGTGAGTGAGTGAGTGAGAGAGATAAGAAGATGAGTTCCGAATCATGTGAGAGGGCGAGGGTGAGGGTGAGGGTGAGGGTGAGAGTGGTAGGTGTGGGTTTCGTGTTGGTGCTGCTAGTGATTGCAGGTTGTGGAGGTTGTAGTGCACAGTCGATATGCAACGTGTCAGTGGGAGGGCTGATGGCATGCAAGCCATCGGTGACGCCCCCAAAGCCAACGGCGCCATCGCAAGAGTGCTGTACGGCACTGTCGCACGCTGACATGCGCTGCCTTTGCTCTTACAGGAACTCCAACTTGCTCCCTTCTCTTGGGATTGATCCAAACCTCGCCATGCAGCTCCCTGCCAAGTGCAACCTTCCTCACCCTCCTCACTGCTAGCTACTCCTCTCCTCCCTCTTCCATCACTAGTCTGTATATTACTACTGCACGCTATAAATAACAATGAATGCTTCCCTTCCCTCGAGCATTCATTCTAATCAACATGCTATGCTACGCAAGTTCTTGCTTGCTTGCTTGCTTGATGATGTCGAATTTCAGTCACTAATAAAATGCCTCACTAGCTAGTAGTGTGAAAGAAAAGTATGAAATTGTTATGCTGTTTCTTACTGTGTTATTTTTCTTCCTTTGATTTTCGTATGCAGCACCCTATCTTCTTTTCTCTCTTTTTGGCTTAATGCCGACTTTAATTAAGATTGATCAAGCAATCCACTTCAAACATAATAGAAAAGGATCCCTTGGTCCCAGGTTAATTTTGATAATTCAAGATACATATAAATTTATGGAGAATGGTTGTAGGGACACACGAGGGATTTCAATTGTTTGGATCAATCGTCATCCCTTCTGCTGTCGTGTACTGTCCACGCACAAGAACAGGCATTCAATATCCGTCTAAGTAGACATGCACAAAGGGATCGCACAAAAGAAGTCAACTAATATTGTTACCCATATATAAAAGAGAGGAGTGTTGTTTGTAGATAGATATCACATAAGGGTTGAAAAAAAAAATGGCAGTGAACACTTCAAATTAAATAACAAATACAAACAAACTCCAATTATACACATCCAAGAATATGCAACCTACAACCATAACATAATGTTCCGTGTGATACATATATCTCAAACGTTTCATCACAACTATTGCATTCTTTTCTCTTTCTTTTTTTCCTTCCTCTCTTATCAATGCCTCTTACACCTTCGATAAATTTTGGAACACGGCAAATGAAAAGCAGAACGAGGAAAGGAAAAAAAAAAAAAGGTAACTAGAATAGCGACAGCGGCAGCAAACAAACGAGGGTGAGTTTCAGACGACTTTCTTTTCCTTCTTTTAACAAGAACTATTGTGATGCCACAGTATTAAATTCCAGAAACAGGGGAAAGGAAATAACAAAAAGGGATGAGGGCATTTTAATCTTGTGAGCATTGAGTTAAAAAAAAAAAAAGGATAAAGGACCAGTGAGAATTTCACCGTTCACGCTTTCCCTTTTTCCCTTTTTCCTTTCTTCTGTTCAAGTTTCTTTTTCCTCCTCTATTTCTCGACTTCTTTTTTTTCTTTTTTCTTTTCTTTTTTTTATTTTATCATCAGAGCTCCTTTTTCTTTTATTTTGTCACAAAAGTTTGATATCCACTAGTCCTTAAAGCTTGAGGTGAGTTCCTAATCTCAAATCTGTTTTCTTATGGGTAAATTTTAGAGGTTATCTCAAATTTAAGAAATAGTAATAAAATAGTAGGTGAGTAATATTTTGATATTTTGCTTAATAATAAGCATGTTAATTATTAGATTATCTCCAAACAAATTATCTAAACTTGTCAAAATATTTGTGTTGATCAGATCCTCCTGATCACGCTGCTGCATTACTCTTTCTGAAATTGTTGAAACAATTTCGGTTGATCCCTCTTTGTTGTGAGTGGTTATTTACTTAGTGGCAATAGTTTTAAATTTATGTTTATAGAAGAAACTAATCTGTTAAAGCTAATAATTTGATTTTGTTCTAATAATTGATTTGGATAGTCATTTCAGCCGATTGATTTCTCTTTTTAAAATAATAATTGAGTTTCTTTGGATACTAATAGCTGATTTAATATTTTGGATATCCTCTTAGTTATTATTTTAATGCCACCTGTTACTATTCTTTCTTATTTTATGGTTTATTTATAATCAATTATAAAAGTTTATTTCTTGCAAGAATTGGATTTTATAGAAGTTGATTATTGAATTTAAGTATTTCATTTTAAAATAAATTTATGTTGAGAAAACCATGACGGGTTCTAAGTTAGAACACTGTTCGCCGTTAACGAAGAGATATAACGGCCTATATGCACATAGTATATTTAAATGAGATAGTAAGGCGAGTAAGACTTCAGCTTGAGACGAGCTCATATTTTTTATCAGATGGGTTGAGACCACTCCCCATAAAAATTTAGTTCTTCGTGGGTAACCTTCGTGGAGTAATTAGTTTGATGAAATATTTGATTCTATGTTGACAAAATCTATTTAGGAAGTTGATTAAGATAATATATAGAGAATTGTTAAGTTTCCGTTAATGAGTTTTAGCTTAAATGAAGGAGGTTGATAAGGTTCTATTTATGGAAATATAGAATTGACAAACTATTGCATCAATCAATTTCTTTGGTGAATGCATGATTATTTAGTTATTTTTAGTTATTTTAAAAGTTCGTGCGTGATTTAGTTTCTTCTTCCTGTCCACTTTGTTTATATACCCTCACTGAGTCTGTATGACTCATCCTATTTCCTTTCCTTCTCTTCAGATCCACAGGGTGCTAAGTAGCAGGTTCCTGAAACTAGTTGTTCTACCCAGGATATTCCTTTTGGTAGGCCTTTACTATGGAAGAGGCTTCTATTTTGTTGATTCCAGTACTTTGCAGCTATAGGGTATAGGATCAGTTGTTTTTGGGTTATGGATATAGTCATAACGTGTATATTACTCTTTAGTATAGCTGATCTTTTGATTCCTATGATTGTTACTCTGGAAATATTCTGGCTGTGATTTTTGGTGATTATATTTGATTTAAACAGGTCTATGTAATTTTTGGATTATCCAGTTTTCAGGAGAGATCATTAATTTTTACGTAGCATTCTTAAATTGTTAAATTATATGAATAGAATTTTGTCATTAGAACTTGAGATTAAGTAAGTCAGTTCGATTATCAGCGTATCTGCCACGCTTTCCTTTGGGGCGTGACAACTATGAAGCAGCCGAAAGAACATTCATTTATGATTAATCATAAAATACGAAAAATAGTTATGGAGGCCCAAGAAAGAGTTGCCCGTACACTTCCCTAACAACTGTATAAACTGCATTGATCCCATTGAGCTGTGTTGTTATCGGTGTAGCCGAGATGAGTGTCATTACCCAAGTTGCATGTTGGTAAGTGTCATCTAAACTTCGGAAGGCGCTTTGGGAGAAGACGAGTATGCGTCATAATCCCAAAGGCTCCTCAGCTCACCTCTTATAGATCCCAATATGGCAGTCACACCTGTTGATTGGACAACAATTGGGCATGAGACAAGTTAAATGATGAGAACCGCGCCGCTAGCTGCATACCCAGTCTAAGCACAAATTTAATTAGTTTACCTAGTGTACATGGAACAAGGTATAGGAGTGCAGGTTGTCCATGACCCTTCATTATGTATAGCCCTAAATATGTTAAGAAGAGGCCTGAAAATGGAAACAACCCTCTGCATGTCAGGAGTCAGGACCTAATAAAAGCATAATACCATACAAGCAGATGGTTATTGCATATATATTCAAGCATTGGGGTAAGACAATAAGGTGATTGTTAGCAACTCTAATCAATGTTTAAATAATGCGTATCAATACTTGGCATAAGATGTACGCAAGGAAAAGAAAAGGTAAGCAACTCATTTTTCTGATGATACGAGGAAAACTAACAAGTTATCAACACTAACATACTGCGAAAAAACTTACCGAAGCCATAGCCAATTACCAACCAAAGAAAATATCCTTTCAATACCCCCTTCTTATTATCTTTGTCGAATCTGAGACAATCAAGTCATAAAAAACATGTTAATATGCATAGGATTTTAGGCTATTCAGAATTATACAGTGTACGTGTTCAATTTTGTAAACCTTCCATTCATTTTAAGTTGTCGACAAAATAAGGAACTCAGTACCTACGAGCAAAGGAAACAAGCAAACCAGGAAAGAGAATATCTCCAAATCCAATCATATCATAACCTCCCCAAGGATCGCGGGGACGAGGAAATCTCAAAAGCATAGGAATTGCTTCCCCACCAGCCTTGTCACCTTTAGCAACCTAGAAAAGGGAACTCATAAGTCGTATATGACACTACTCTAGGACACCTTTTTTTGTTTCTTTTTTACGAAATAAATTACTCATGTCACAAAAATAAAACACAAAGTACATTTAAAAAGGAATATAACCTCAGCAATGAGAATGAAAAAAATAAATAAAAATTATAGTAAGATGAAAGACAGATGTCAAATGAACCTCAGTCCCATTACAAACATGTAAAGGAAGGAAATGAAAACGATAAGAATGGAAAAGAAAGAAATAAGATGAGTTGGGGTGTGTATGATTTGAGACATTTGAGATGCAAAGCGCAATGAAACAATCCAAATAAAAGTACTATACCGGTAAAACGAAGACTTACTGTGATCATAACACTCCTATGGAATATCACTGGAGATATGAACACCCAAAAGATGTCGTATACAAATGCACAACAAAGGAGTACAGTTGCAACCTATCATATCAGATATTCAGATGCATAACCAAACCATGAGAATTGTTATAAAAGATATCGAACAAAATGAGTCATGAAACACTTATTATACACACAAGCAACCAGTACAGGTACCTTAATATTAGGTAATCGAGCCAACTGCAAGATTGTTATCATCAAACAGATGCCCTGTCAAGAAAAAAGCCACATTTCAAGTTAATAGCGCGAAGTAAAATTAAACAGCTTTTCACCGCTGAATGGTAACAACGATAATCGAGACAATAAACCACTTTTCATTGCAATGCTGCAGAAAGCCCGCTATGGAAACCAAACAAGATAACAATTTTGTCTTTGACACAAGCGAAGACACATATGCATACATATTTATGCGCCTGTACATATACGCTCATATGTGCAGGTGTATGCATATATTATGTGCATGTAGTGTATATATGTAGATGAGTGAGTGCAATTAAATGTATGCGAAAGTTTCTAAGGAAATATGAACATATCAACACTAGGCACTGAAGAGCTCGAACTAGAAACCATTGCAACTTCCACCCTTGTTCCTCAAACCAATTTCCTGCGTTACTCAGAGCTCCTCCAATTAGAGTCAGTGTTCAATGACAACTTTCCACTTCCAGAAAGGAGACTGAAATTCAAGTGGGTAGCATCATGGAACAAATGCTTGCCTCACTGTCTTAAATTTTCAATTTAGAAACTGCAATGATAATAGGAAGGCCTATGAAGCAGGTACTAGAATCTGAAACTTACAAGTACATCTTGGCCAAACCATGAAAATGACTTCCGCCGCAAAATAATCCATAATACGCCAAATACCACGCATAATAGTAACACTGCCAGTGAAAAAACAGAAACCTCCCCAAACAGAGGTAGATTCAGGGTCTTCCGACCACATTTTGGGCATATTCTGCTCATATATTTGAAAGATAGATATGAGAAATTAACAGAACACAAAGCATGCAGAAATAACACTAATTTTCTTCTTTTGTTGGAAAGGAAAGACATTGATTATAGACTAGTATACCTTAAAACGAGGCTTACAATACAATTGTGCATCCCCTGAAAATGAATGCAAACTTCAAAATGAAAGGACGAATTTTAAGCAGTTATTATATGCATTATTATGGTTTCAAAAAAATCATCATACCGGTTAACAGAACTAAGTATTCTCCGGTGTATTTTTTATTGGAATGTAAATTAAATATCCTCCAAAGCAGAAAAATATAACAAGAAACGTATGAAGACTAGCAAACCTGCCCATTCTCTCTGAATGTGAGAAGCAACAATTCCCTTGAAACAAGGATGAGCAAATAAACATGTTTATACAACAGAAGTAAATCTGGATGTTTCTATTGCATGAAGCCCAGTTGTTTTCCAAGGGCTATGCACAAAATTAAGGAGAAGGCTATTCCAAGACATTTTCACTTCTTAATCTTGCCTTTGTTCGCCTACTTATTACTTTGGATGCTACCCAGCATTGGCCTCCTTATCAATCCAATGTGAAAAATCAAAAATGCTTTTATGCATGTTGATCTACCAGATGTGTTTATGGATCTATCGCCTAACTTTGTCGCTGAAGGAGAGTTTTGGAAGGTATGCACACTGAAGAAGTTACTACGCGGATTAAAGTAGTTGCCACGGAATTGGACTGGATATTTATCGTCAAGTAGTTCATAGTCTACCTTACAGGGGAGTAGTTAACATCATCCCATTTCTATCAGCGATCTGGCAGGGGTTATATGCATGTATATGTTCCTAATAGTGATCGTACGGGTACTTGTGCTTTTAAAAGCCATTTTAACTGCAGGCATGGCTTCTTAAACACTTTTTACTCTATATCTCTCGCATCCTTTCTTACATTTCTATAACTTGTTTATGAAATCCAGCAAGAATAATGTAGTATAATTTGATTGGTGTTTTGTTTAATTGAAATAGAATTACACACTTCAGTTTATATATATATATAGACAGTAATTTAATGATGGACAAGCATATCAAAAAAAAAAAATGATGGACAAGAATAGGGAACCAATACACTTTTCATGCACACCATGAAATATGATAGTTTTTCAATTAGCAACATTAGAAGTAACATCCATGGGAATGAGCTCCATTACCTCAATACCACCAATGCAGAAAAGTATAATCAGCACCCAGATAAACCAAGATGACATGAAGAAAAACAGTAGCACAAGAAAAGTAGATGCCGAAATGACAAAGATGATAGCACCCTTTGTGTCTATGTTAACAATATCCTCAGGATCATCTTTCATTTTTTCAGTATTAGAAGATCCCTGGCAAAAAGGAAAGAAATTTATATGTACAAATCAATGTGCTTGAAGATGTATTAAAAATGAACCAAACTGAAATTGTAATTAGTAAATAAAAGCACCGAAAGAAGATGAAAAATGTTATTTATACACAAAAAGTAGACATAGTATGGATATATAGAGAGAAAAAGATGTAAAGATAGTGGGTCCATTATCCTTTTTTTTTTTTAGTACTTACTAGGTTTGTAGTTTTTTTCCCTCTTTCTATTTTTACACTATATTCTATGTACAAATAATATTAATTGAAGAAGATATATGCTGCTGAGTTCTATTCCGATAGTTAACTGATTGAAATGATCAGTGGCTAATTAATTAACAAAAGGCAGTCAAAGATAAAAGGAAATATAGATTTGCACACATGCCAAGGTAAGCTGTGATATCAAATTTACCATACAGTTATTGTTGAAATATTAATTTTTAGTCAATGAAAGCATGCTCGCACATCAAGATATTACTTAATTTTCTTTAATATCAATCCAACAACAAGAGAGGTACAAAAGGACGCATTTAAGTACAAATCATAGACTTCAAGGTAGATATATAGAGTTGCATGGAAAAACCTTGGGAGACAATTCATTGTAGCGTTCGTCATATGGATCAGGAGTTGTTATATCTGACCACAGTGAAGCCAATATAACTGTTCCGACAGCCATCAACCACAAACATGGAACTGAGTAGTCTATAAGTGGGCGAGTTGGAGCATATAACAAAACTTCCACTGCAATGGACAACTCAGAATTAACCATCTGTAAATCATGCGAAAATAAACCTTGAATCTGATAGATATATCAAGCATATATGATACATGCGTTTTTTATTGATAAAGCCAGTAATATTTTTTGTTTTATGTTATTTATTCAAAGCATGTACTGTGAGATTGTATGTGCTTGTGTATGAGAGAGGACTGAAAGCATATTCCAGCTAAAATAACATCTTAATTACTACAACCAATTAAGTGATTTTACTATTTACTGAATGTTTATTTCATTGTATAAGCCTAGGATTTAGTATGAAACACTACTCAGATACAATTTATTAAATGGTGATACTAATCACTACAACTGAATCACTTGAATCAACAGATACATAGAGAAAGGAGATTGAAATAACGTACTAGGTCTTTTCATTTTGTAGCAGGTATCAGACTTCGGCACTAAGTTTTAACCCATGTTTCCTAGTTATAACCGTTAGTCCTTAATATCTAAGTGACACATATATTTTAGAATAAACGGGAAAATGAGATAAGGAGTACAGGAGAGGAGAATAAACCATCCTCGGACACATCTTGTCATGGCTAAAAAAATTTACACAATTTTCTTGCATCTTAGATATAAACGACAAAGTTTAAGATCTATAAACGTAATCTCTTTCTCAAACACGATAGTAGTACACTACACGTAGAAGTTCTAAGAGTTGAAGGCCTGACCTTTCTTTCCAGACGTCAAAAATTTGTTGAGATCATCTCCTACTGACTTTGTTATCATCACAACTGGGATTGAAATGTCTACTCTAGAGCCATTGGAGCACTCCATCTCAAAGAGGGCTGACAGAAAATAAACAGATCGATTTCAGACAAAATATGATCATGAACGTAGAACTTTACTGACTAACACAGATGAAGGGAATAGAATAAGTCAATGATTGCCGTAGAGTAAAGTTTCAATCAGAAATTATAATGCAAGTTCCTGTTGCTAAGTGTAGTGACTTTAAGTACAAACAAGGAAGAGAAACGTTTATTGTACATCCAATAGTCCGAGTCAAGCTCGACAGCCATTTGTTAAATGAGAAAATATTTTAATAAAAAATTTAAAAAGAAAATTGTTTCTTAAACTTGAATTGCATGGAGTATCAGTCACTGATGTTGGATTGCTAAGTTCAAATAACGTAACTCATAAGAAAGTGACAATGTCACTTATTCTATGTAAGTTGGCGTATGATTTCGTAATTTAAGTTCCCATATGACCTTTCTGCATGGATCACTAAGATACATAGTATAAAATAAGCATGAAAACAGGTATAACAAATGATGAGACAAGCCCGCTTTCATTCTGCTCTGCTCATGGGCTATTTGTTCGTCATATATATTAGGTTTCTCTTTAGAGCTGATGTATTTAGGCTTAATTTGTGTCTGTTGTTTAATATGCTGATTGAACACATTAATTTCCGTCCAAGGACACCGTACAATTAAAGTAAACAAAAATGGAAACGTGATGCATGCGTGAAGTGGTGCAATATATATACCGTCTTTCTCGTTTATCATCAACATGGCAGTTGCACCTCCTGACTGTGCAATTGCAGCCTTAGTTGTGAAGTCACAACCACCACGCACACACAGAGCAACTGATCCAGATAACTGCAAAATAGGAATTAATTAGGAATGCACTAGCTAGCACACAAGCTAGGGAGGGTGGGTTAATTAATGGAATTGGAAGGTAATTAAGTGAAAATGAATTAGAGATGAAAACCTTTGGAGTTGAAGTGGAACAGCAGTCGGTAGGATTAGAAGAAATAGCAGGACTTCTGGGACTTTGATCAGCTTTCTCGGGCAAAATGGAACCAAACCGTGCACTCATGCCGCCGTAGACGTCGCCTTCCTTGCCATCAACCCAGTTCTTCACCTTCACCTGCATTATATTATATTGCGTTCATATGCATACAACATTGCAACGTACGTCATGATGCATATATTATTATTAATTACTATTATCATCTAGCCCACCCGTTAATTATTTTATGAACGATGATCTCCGGGGGTGGGGTTGAAATGAAGTGATGAATAATCATAATAATTATATATTACCAATTGGACGTTATGATTGCAGGAGGGATCTGATTTGACACCATCGGCAGCGGCTGCCAACATGAACAATAGAAGGGCGACAGCCACCGCAGGGGCACGGCGGGGAGAATAACAACAAGGAGAGGAGGCCATTAATTAACTTAATTATTGTGAATATTAATTGTTGCTTTAATTAATTATTGCTTTGCCACCTCCGATTCCGAATGAATTGAATTCAGGTGGATGAGGATGTGGATGTGGATTGGATGGAGAGACAGAAAGACAGTAGAAAGAGAGGCGTTGCTCCTTTGGTTTGTTCGTTCTATTCTTTCTTAATTTCTCTTCCTCTCTCATTCTCTCTCTCTCTCTCTCTCTCTCTCACAGGTCACAGGTCACAGGTCACAGCTGAGAATGGCTTTCATTTGTTCGGTGCCTCTCTCTACCTCCCTCCCCCTCTCCCATCGTTCGTCGCGCGAACAAACAGGGATTTCTTTCATTATTGGATTCTCTTTTTTTCCCAAACATCTATGGCTCACTAAGTCACTATCAATTTCTATACACCAAATCAACCATTTCGCTCCACGTAAAAAAATAAATAAATTAACCATTTCACGCTCTACATTCATACGTTATTTTATGATTTAAATATATTTTTGTCCTATAAAAACAGTAAATTTTGATTTTAATTTTTAAGAAATTAGTTTTTTAGTTTTGATCTAAATATTATCAAAGATTTTGATTTTAGTTCCTAATATTTTTTTTTTATTTTGATTCAAATATTTTCAAATATTTTGATTTTAGTTCTTAGGTGATATAGAAAGTGTAACGTGACTATCCGTTATCTATATTATCACTTGATAAAGGTAGACTAATAATAAAAATTAAAACCAAAATTTTTTAAAATATTTAAATCAAAACTTTAAAAAAACAACTTAAAAATTAAAATCAAAATTTACTAATTTTATAAGAATTAAAAGTATATTTAAACTCTTCTATCATTTTTTTCTCTTACATGTATATGTGATTTTGGGATCCTAACACTGATTTGTCATCACGTGAAGATTAACCTTAATTTATTTTATTTAAAAAAATATTATTTTTAATCTTAATATTTTAAAATTAACGTTAATTTACTCCTCAAAAAATTTTAAACATTAATTTAGTCGTAATATTTTAAATTTTGATATTAATTTCATTATTTTATAAAATTCTTAATAGCTTCTTCTACTATTCATTCTAATCAATAAGTTATTTTAAAGCCATGTTTCTTATTGTCTTTCTCGACCAATGAGAAAAATAATTTCTTCAAAATATTAGGATTATAATTGATTCACTCTCATTGCATCAATTTTTGTTTTTGTCAAGATTATAGGCATTTTTCTACTAGAGATAAAAACTTAAATTTGAGACCACTAATTAAGAAAAAAAAATGTATCTACCAATTTGACCAACTATTAATTCGTCATTGCATCAAATTTTGCTACGGCCCTTCATTTTTATTCAAATGCTATTTTTTTTTTTTTAGTTTCAAGAAAATATATAATATTAGAGAACTAACCCCAACCCTATTGCAATTGAAAAGTCGTTTCTATACTTATTTTCTCTAACGTATTTAAATTTTAGTTTTCTTTCTAATTTTTCTAGCAATTGACGTGCACTTAGTAATTTCATTTCAAATATTTAATTGGCATGCCATGTTCTTCAATTAATAATTAACTCTTAAAAAAAATTTACAAAAGAAAAAAAAATTATGAATCAACTAAGTGCAATCGAGACTTGCTTAAGAACAAAAATGAGGAATTAACTTTAACTCCTAAATCTTATAAGTGTGAATAACATTTTCTAATTCCATTCATTTTTTTTTTCAATACATAAACATTTAAGATGAGATATGATTCTTATAATTCATGATTAGGGAAGATTTTCAGACTTAGTAAGTGCTTAAGAAAATTTTTGAGCAACAAGTCGAACTCGTTTGTGATATAAGATGGAATAATTTAAATGACATTTTATTTGTTCCATTTTTTTTAATCTAGCAATAAGTATATTCTGACTCTAATTTAGTCGGTTTATTTAGAATAAATTTTTTTGAGTATTAGTTTTTTTTTCCATACATAAAATTTGAGTTTGAGATTTTGTTTAAGAAAAACAATTATCAAATCATTTTAATCAATTAAACACTGGTATCATGACCCAAAAAAAAAAAAAACATTGTTATTGGGGGCATGTGACATGTCATGGCCTATATTTGAATTCTTTTGTATACTCATTATATTATATATGATCTATCACTAAAAAGAAAAAAAAAAAAGATCTATTTAATAAACACACATATTACTTCAGATGAAACATGCAGAAATTAAGGGTCCATTTAGATAACATCATTTTTAATTTTTTTAACATTTTTAAAAATTAAAAGTCATATTTTTTATTTTTAGTCCTATTTAATTATACAACTTGTTACTTCCAAAAAAATTATTTTTTATTTTTTGAAAAGTTAAAACATCTTATTTTTTAAAATACTCTAAATAAACACTTATATTATTACATATTCAAACACAAAATAATTTATTTATAAATTATTTTTCAAAAATTACTTTTATATAAGTACTTAAATAAGCTACTTACCTAAGCATATCCTAAATTACTTTCACTTATAATGCAACAGCCACGTTTGAGTCAATCTTCTTTTATAATGTGAAAACAAAAAATGAATTTATAGATTTATTTATTTATAAAAATGCAAATATAGAATATTATTATAAATTCAATTAGAGTAAAATATACTCCTCTTCCTTGAGAGATGTTGTTAATACACTTTCCCATTTTTTTTAATATATACATTCTCTTCATCTAAAAGATGAATATTCATTACATTTTAATCTATTTTTTATGTTTCCTACTAAATTGTTCTTATCTTATATTTATTATCTTATTTTTTTTACTGAAATATCCTTTTATTAACATTTATACATATTAAAATCTTTTTTACAAATGCAAAGTAAAAAATATGCTACTAATTATAATATAAAAGTATTAATGCATATATATATATATATATATATATATATATATATATATATATATATATATATATATATATATATATATATATATATATATATAATTTTATAATTATTATTATATTAAGAGAATAGATTATTGACAATAACAACCATTTATGATGATTGTTTAAAAAAGTAAAAATTACTTACTTTTTCAATTTTTTAGAATATTTTAATACTATAATTTGTGATATTAATATATGAATGCAAATAAAATATTTTTTTGTATTAATTTATTGAGAAAAATAAAATGTCAATTTTATATTTTTTAAATCATTAAATAAATACTCAATAATTTTAATAAATATAATGTTATTAATTTAGCATATCAACTCACAACAGTTAATTAAAAAAAATTACAATGTTAAACATTTTTAATAATTAAAATAATAATAAATAATTTAAAGAAAATATTTATGTTAATTAATAAAATATTTTGTATAATAGGTAGTTTAGTAAATAGAGTTTAATTGGTACGTACTAACAGTATAAAATAGCTTTACACTATCAATTAATAGAAATAAGGGAAAACAAGAAATTATAATGGATCACTCATTATAATAGGTAATTATTTATATAAATTTTTATTTTTTATTATTTTTATTAGCTGATAATGTAAAATTATTTTATATTGTTAGTGTATTTAAATTAAATTCTAGTAAATATACATCTATATTTTATTTAATGAGATGTATATTTTGAAATAGAGAAGAGAATTGTGTAATAAAACTATCTTTTAGGGACAAAAGGTGTAATTTATTCATTAAATTAAATTATTTTGTCGTATTTTGGAAATCACTAAATTTAAAGTAAAATGTGATTTGTTTATAAATTACCATGAAAATATAATAATTATTTTTTTAATATTTTAATTTGAACATATTAGATTATTCTCTTCCTAAATAAGTCAAAAAATGTTTATGGCCTACCTTTGCGTGATAACTTTTTTTTTTTCAAAAAAAAAAATTCTAAATACATTGGATATTTGGATTTTCGAGGGAATTAGTGATGGAGACATGAGTGTAGTCAAGTCAACTGCGGGCACGATTTCAAAGTCATAAATAGAAAATGGGATGAAGAAGGAGAAAATAGAAAAAGCCGGGAAAAAAAAGGGAAATTCCCACAGAAAGCATAAAAAGCAAGGGGTGCTGGAAGCGGTTTGGCAGCTGTTTATTAAAAACGCACAAAATTTCAGCAGCGAAGGTGAGGTGAGGTGAGGTGAGGTGAGGTGACAGGTGCTGGGAGCGAGGGACTGAATTGTGAATTTCAGAGTTGCTTCTTTCTTGCCTGGTCCATGTCCGTGTCCATGTCCATGGCGCCCTCGATGAGGATCGTTTTCGGACTTCTCACATTTGTCACCGTTGGAATGATTATAGGTAATATTTTCAGTAATTCCTTCATTCCATTTCACTTTCTTCCAATCTAATAACACTATTATCGTCGTGATCTCCTGCTAATTCACCTGCTTCTTCCCACTACTTACTATCCATTCCACTTTCATCACACGATTCTTCACATCCAATTGAAATCATGATTTCCTTTCCATGGTGAGGTGATGTGATGTGCTGGGACGCAATCAATAGTGATTGAATCGGCATGCCCTTACATTGTCTGAAATTGCCTCCCTCTCCCTCTCCCTCTCCCCCTGTAAGCGAGACAATCGACTGATAATTGGATTCTTGTCTTTGGTATTACTACTCCATGAAGAAAAAGGCCCTTTGGGTTTTAGTTTGAAGTTTGAAGTTTCAGTTACTACAGATCCAACTCATATATTTTCAAAGTTGTCGAATGCCAAGGGTGATCCACATCTCACGATTATGTCTGAGAAAAGGGAGATTCTCATATATGAATATGATCATAGATATTTGCAATTCCTTGTTGTTGGTGATTGTGTGGACAATGATGTTTAAGCGATCTTTCGGCCACTCTCCTTCCATCCCTTTTGGGAAATCGCATAAGATATATTCTGTGCAATTTGGAGAGAATTTCTGTTTGTGAACAATTTTATGTAAATTGGTGGAGTTGTTTCTTCTGTCTTGTTGCATTGGGCTGATTGCTCAACTAGAGTGATGATATATGTTAATAATATGTTATTACTCATAAATTATTAACGAGAAGCAACGTCCAGAGAGCTTTTCATGATAAAATTATATGATGGTTATTTTCTGTTCTGAAATTACAGGTGCTCTCTCTCAATTGGCATTCATACGAAAATTGGAAGAATCATACGGTATAATCTTGTACTCTTTTTTGTGAAACCAAATAGGGGTTTTAGGATTGGTGGATATATGTTCTAGAATTTCATATATTTGATTGTTATTCTTATGCACTGTTAGCCTAACATGTTGATTTTAGGCACTCAGTCTGTGCCATTTAGAAGATTGCGTGGGCTTGAGAGCGATGGTTACCTTCAGTTGCCCAGAGGTACTATTAGGGTTTAAGTGTTATTACTTTTTATAAAATTTTATGAAGTGTGTATCGTTCATCTCAGTTTATGCCTAGTGTATTTCTTTCAACTCATTTCTTTTTCAATTATTTCTTTTGATTTTCAGGTATTCCTCGTTGGAGTAACGACAAGGAAGCACAAATCCTACGACTTGGATATGTACATCTGTTGCCCTCTCTTTTTTCTGCTAAACTTTTATCTCTCAAAGTGCTCTCACCCTCTTTGATAGAATCACAGACCTTCAGATAAAATAAAATGGATACAGTTCCTATGCATGTGATGGTTAAAAGCATGAAAGCTTGAGACTTCAAGTGCTTAATCAAAAAGAAACAAAGCAGATTAAAGTTTTCTTCTGCTTACAATTAAACGTATGCAGTTGAGGAATACCTGACTGCACTCTGAGTGCCTGCTGGTTTCCTTTTATCTTTTGGATAAAAGCCTGCTGGTTCTTTTATGATGCATGATTTCTTTCTTCAGCATATTTGAGTGTTAAGAGTGTCTAACTGTTTGAGCTTTAAAGCCTTGATACTGGTCTGTGTATTCCAGCTTGTAATGGACTTATTAAGTTGATCATTGTCTCTGTTTACTTAGCTTTTAACTATTTTATTCTCTCTCTCTTTTTTTTCTTTTTTTTAATGAATAACTGTTTGCTATTTTGAATCCTTCTTTCGATTAGGAGAGCAGAGTTGATTTGCATGCTTATTGTTCTATCAAAATAGATTTGTGTACTTATTGATGATTATTCTTGTGTGATCCTCAATCCTTAATGTAGGTCAAACCTGAAGTGCTTAGCTGGTCTCCAAGAATTATTTTACTGCACAACTTCCTGAGCACGGAGGTATGAGATTCATAAGAAATTTGGGTGAAAAAGAATCAGATAAAATCAATTTATATTATTATAGACCCCATTTTGCTATCACCATATTGTGTAGGATTATTAGGATGTTAGATCAATTAAATTTTCAGACATCTATAAAGTTTTCTCATGAGATGCCACGCTGCTTGCATGAAGTATGATTTGTTTGTTAGCCACAGATAAAATCTTCCTATCCAATGAAAAGGATCAAATACTAATCTTGGGCAATTGATAGTGCTTTTAAAAAATCCAGCTGCTGAATGCAGCACTTTGCCAGTGTTTACATGTGTGTGTATTAAAATTATTCTATCTTTACAGGAATGTGATTATCTTAGGGCTGTAGCCCTCCCTCGCCTGCAAATTTCAACAGTGGTGGATACAAAAACTGGAAAGGTACATTGACAGTTTTGTTTTCTTTTGAATTTTCATTTTGATTGGTCACACCCATCAATAGATTTTAGGTGATGAGGTGGGGTTTGAGTTTCATTTGTTCAAGTGAATTCTTGTTAGATTCACCTTGGGATTTGTAATTTTAGCATGTAAACCACTAAAAAGGACAAAGTGTATATGCATAGACAGCAGCTTGATATTTCAGTTGAACCTTCTATATTGTTATGCAACTACCTAGCAATTTGCTTGTAAAAGCAATTAAGCAAGTTCTCTGATCTTAGAGTGGATTCCTGCTTTGAGGCAGGGAACTGCCTTTATGGACCACTGTTCCCGCTGGATTGAGAGATCAGGGACTGTTAATCAGCTTTTTCTTTCTTTCTTTCTTCTCTTTTAGGAACAATATTGTTCAAAACTACTAATTACTAAATGGCTTGAACCAATGGTGGGAGGACCCTGCTTACAGAAAGCACCTACCCTATGACAAGGAAAAAGAAGAATGAGGTTACAAACCCAAAAACAGAATACCAAGCTTATAATGAAGGAAGATCTGAAACCAGTTTAAGAAGTATTTTGAAATTATTGCTTGATATCCTCTATGGACTATCCCTCTATTAGGGAAGTTCTTCAATTCCTTCCAGCAAAATACTTCACAATTGGATATTATGATGTCTGTAGAAACTAGGAAGACAAATATCTAGAGAGAAAACCCAGTTACTATGAATGGATGCAACTGAGTAGCGCCTTATGTCGAAGTCTAGTTGTACTAGTAGAGAGGGTTGGGTGCAGTGCGGTACGATTCTATTTTGCTACAATAAAGTCATATACAATGAATACAAATAAATGCTGACAAATGAATTGCTACTATTTCAATACTCTCCTCAAGTCAATGTGTCAGTTTGAGAATTGCTTTCTAAAATTGCGTTCCTATAAAAATGGTATTAGAAACAAACAATTTTTTCTAAAATTGATTTTTTCCCCTGATTCTGCATTGCTTTGTAATTACACCATTTTTTTCTTCTCTTTGACAGCAATTTCGTGTTTCTGCTGCCACATAAAAACAGTTAAAGAATTTGGCAAGGCATCTTCAAGAATTAAAAGAAATGCTGGTTTTTAAGATAAAAAGAAGCTTTTGTTCATTTCATAGCACGGCCAAGTAGGTTCATACATCTGTTCCTATATCATCCTCCAAGTACCATGTGATGTGAAACTTGTATGGCCATTGTTGTGTTGGGCAAAAGTGCTTTTCACTGTCAAATTATAGAAAGGGAAACAGCTACCTTCAGATTGTTAGATCTAGATACTAGAAATAGAGTAGAATGAATAGGAATGTGTATTCAATAGAGGAATCCCTAGCAATGTGCTAGGAACCCTAAATCTGTAGAAGAAGATACAAGAGAAAGACACTCAGGTTGGAAGCATTCTAGAGCTTCCAATCTCTCCCAAAACACCTCAAATGACTAGACACTCCCAAACTGAGACTCTTCGGTCTCTTATCCCTACTTCCTTCTAACAGAATTTCCTGCCCAAACTACCTCCCTCCTATTCCTCTGTCGTGTTAGTTACAATTGGGCTTGAGCCATCTAAGCCCACTCCCCTGTTCCTCCTATGCTTTCTAACATACACTTGACCATACCATGGGTCCCTAACACAGATAGCTCTTTTTCCTTCCATAAATAGATTAAAGACACAAATTTAGACATGTAGTAGGATGTCATTCATTTGCATCTAGTGAATGTTATGTAAACGTTGGAGTATACTTATTTCTTCATGAGACATGATAAATTTCTTTCACAGGGAATCAAGAGTGATGTCAGGACAAGCTCTGGTATGTTTTTGAGTCCTGAGGAAAGAAAATATCCTATGGTACATGTAAGTTATCAAGTTTACTTTCCCTTAAGTCTCACTTTTGTCAACAAAACAGTGTAATCTGGACTGCACCAGCTGATTCAACCATAAATTTGGACAGTTTTTCCTGGTCGGATATGCACTTGCACAGAACCAGCTGGTTCACTAAGAACTCTTATTGGGTGGTTATTAGTGACTTGTTCAGTTTTTGAAACATTGTGTCACACCTATGGTCCTTTAGGTTTCACACCTAGGATTTGTTTCCATCACAATCAGGACGAGAGAAATGTGATCTCTTAATTCATAAATCTGACCATCTGGAAAAAGAAAGCATTTAGACCAAAAAAAACAAAGAAAAAGAAAGCATTGCATCTGTTTAAATGGATACTTATCCTCAACGCACTAGCAATTGAGATTCTACGATTACTAGTCCCATAATGAAACTTGAAAATTTAACACAATAAAACAAAGGCTACCCTTGGGAACTGAAGTTCAAGATTAAATAAAGTAATGACTTATAAGGGCTAGTAACCCTAAATTATAGCGATCTAGTAACCTTTTGGAAAAATGCGATCAATACTGAGATGATTTGATATTTAAGCTTATGCTTTCTCCTGCATTAATTAGTCATATTAAATTTGACTTCTGCATATGTACAATATTTTTCTACCCCTTTTTTTTCCATCCTTATATAAATTATAATTTCCTTGAAAAAGTTTCTTTTTTAAATGTGGAATTGGAGAAAAGGTACAAACCATATTTTATTGATGGGCATTAATTGTATGCTACGCTAAAACATGTTCACCTTGCTCAACTAGGCAATTGAAAAAAGAATTTCTGTCTATTCTCAAGTACCGATTGAAAATGGAGAGCTTATGCAAGTCCTAAGGTAAGGATATGCCTTTTTCTTTTAACATGATTTCTGAACAAGAAAGATGGGTTTTTGTTAGTATAAGGCTAACATCTGCAGCAGCACAGGTATGAGAAGAATCAATTTTACAAACCCCATCATGACTATTTTTCTGATACTGTAAGTTGTATTCCACTCTTTGTTATTTTATCTATTATAGTAGGCATAATAATTACCTTGAAGTGGCTTCAATGAATCCATTTGCAATCCTTTGTGTCTTTCTCGTTTGAGACAGTTCAACTTGAAGCGTGGTGGGCAGCGAATAGCTACGATGCTTATGTATTTAAGTGACAATGTTGAGGGAGGAGAAACATATTTCCCGATGGTAAGCTTCTTGTTTTCTGAATTTGTCATATAACATATTCCATTAGTTGCTGTAGGTAGTTCTGAAGCATATGGATAGCCTGAATCTAAAAGCAAGCATTGGGTGGCAGGCTGATGCAGGAACTGTATTTGGATCATAGGGTTCTAAGTTCTAACTGAGTGAAGAGAAAGTGTTTTATTTTGGTGACTAACAAAATCCATGTAGCTTTTGCTTCTCAGTTTCTTTGTTTAGTTTCTAGAACTGTCAAAATTTTGTGTTGTATATTCCACATTCCTTTCGTGGAGAATTAGTTAAATGTTGATTCATGTGAATTTAGATAGTTGCCAAGAAATGGAATACTGAATAATTATCATGCCATGATTATGTTCACTGCTCAGTTATGTTACAGTAACTGTCTGTCTTCCCCAATTAAGGTATTTTCTTCATTCTATTTGGATTTTACCTTTAACCTGAGGAATATGTTCAATTTGTAATATTCTAGTATTAGCTATCTATTTTGTGCTATGTGTGCTAGTATTATCCATCTGACTTTCTAGTTGAACTTAGAGTTTGACTGTATTCAAGGCTGCTATTGAAAATATGCAATGCATTTCAGGCTGGTTCTGGTGAATGTAGCTGCGGTGGGAAATCTGTCAAAGGGCTATCTGTGAAACCAATTAAAGGAAACGCGGTGCTTTTCTGGAGTATGGTTAGTATAATTAATTTGCTTGTTAAAGACATCGTTCATGGGAATTTTGAAATAGGAGAAGCTATTATCTTAATTGTTGTTAATCGCTCTATACTTCTATTACTCTTATGTTTTTAAGATTGTACCTTTAAGCTCAGAAGAGAAAGTAAGTGTCGTTATTAATTGACAAACTAAGTCCTTACAAATACAATAAAATATGGATTCATGTGACATTCATTTGGAACTTGAAAGTTGCCAAAATTTCTAATCTCACTGTCTCACAATCACAAACGACAATATTGGAATCTGTTTAAGACTATATGAATCATTCTTAGATCTAGAGTGCCTCTTTGTATTTTAACAACTGCCTGCTTTATTTTTCTACTTTTCTGGAGTATTTACTATATGTTGTTGCAATTAATATCATCAATGGCAACTTTGCAAATTATGTCTTCCTGCCTTGTTGTGTATCACCCCTGTTAATCTTTTTCCTCGGTCTTGTAGTTTTTTTAACTTCTGTTTCAATATATACTCATTGTAAGCATTCAGCACTAGCAACAGGGCCCCCTTACTATTCTGATGATAGGAAGATGTCAGTGTTCAGAATTGTTGTAATTGTTTCTTCAATGCTTTTTCGAATGAATAGTGGAAAGTTGTCTTGCCAAACCTTTATGTCTGCTTGGTTTTCTCAGGGACTGGACGGACAGTCAGATCCGAGTAGTGTGCATGGAGGATGTGAGGTACTCGCTGGGGAGAAGTGGTCTGCTACAAAGTGGATGAGGCAGACAGGTCACGTTTGATCTAGCTTTCGCCATCTCCTGCAGCGGAATCATATTTGTACTTATTAAAAAAAAAAATATTGGTCATGAATAGTTATTGGTAGTATAAATATTTTATAGTGGTAATCTCTAATCAATAAACTTAACATAATTTTATATTATTAGTTACGCCAGCGATGGTTTTGTCTTTAGGATTATATGCTTTCCATGCTTTCCATGGATATTATTAGTTACGGCACTTGTAATTCATGTTTCGGGTAAACCTAAACAAATTTTGTCGGGATTATCGTTGGTCTCGGTGCTAACTGCTAATTCGAAGCAACCGCCGTTAGGATTTCAACTTCATCTCTAATTGAGTTGAAATAATTTTGGACGAAATTTTCTACCCCATGTATATTTTCTTATACATGTATATTTATGAGTTTCAGAAATATTAAATTGGGTTGACCGCGAAAAAAAAAAATGGTAAATTGGAAGCAAAACTCGTACTTGTACTCTTGTAGTGGGAGTAGTGCTTGAGATGCGAAAATTTAAATTTGTTTGAGTACATTAAAATTAAATTGTGGTTTGAGAAAAATTGTGGTGTAATAAGCTTTCCATATTTCTTTTCTTGTAATTGATATTAAGGAAGTGGATTGAACTTGCAAGATGAAAACTCCATTCTATTTTGGTCGTGAGAAAACTCCATTCTTAAACACACACGACATACGACTACAAGAAAATCAATGGACCGTCTGGCCTGGCCCTCCATCTGGGATCTTGGTGTATTAAAATGCTGATCGAACAGGAACATCTTTGTTAGGCCTCAGTTTTTTGATCTCATCTCTTCAGTGCCCCAGAAATAGAAGACGACACGAGACTACCAGAATGCTAGGGCGAACATGTTATTAGGCTTTAGTTCACTCTGAATGATTTTTATAATATTTCCATGCTTTTAGCTAATTGGCATATGAAATCATAAGCAAAAGTTCACTAAAAGACAAAAAAAAAAATCTAAAATACTAGTTAAAATTTAATCTGGTAAATATTACATTACATAGAACACTTTGATTTTTTTAAAAACGGTTAGTCCAACTCTTTTGGGAGAGATTTTTTTATTGAGACACAATGAAGTTGTCTTATCACATTTGCTAACATGTCAAAATTAAAGTGTAAATGTACAAAAAAAAAAAAAAATAAGTATAATAATAATTAAATGGTAAAAATTAGAGAGACATAAAGTGATCTGGGTGTAAGGGTATGTAATATGAATTTCATTCTAAAAGTGTAATAAAATATAAGACTAGTCATTTCATCAAAACAAGAATGTGATTTAAAGACATCTGGAATCGCAATAAAACACTTTGTAAGAATACAAGCCTAAAAGAAAATAAGGATGATTAGTTATTTATCAGGAAGAGGATGTCCTCGTTCGCCTTTTAAACGGACAGCTAGCTGGTATGGACCATAGAGACAGATGCGCAGATCACCCTGGATCATCGGTTGATAAAAATAATTTTTGAACAGGTCCCAGAATTCATCTCTGTCGGTGAGTTACAAAAATATAAGGTTAGCTTGGTGAAAAGGGCGATTCCAATTAATCCATCAACCTTAAGTTTTGTCACGTAAGAAGATAGATGACGACTATGATATTGCTTAATAATTTAAGACAGTAACATTTATAATACAATGCCAAAAGAATTCAATAAAAAAAATAGAGCCAAACCTGACTTGCGGAAGGGTAAACAAAGAATAGCCCTTTACATCGGGATGCATGTCAAGCAGAAGTACTTGTAGCCTTGAAAGGCCTAATGCCTCCATGTCAATGAGCTTCTTTATCCTGATATTGACGGAAGAGTAATGTATAATTATACAACACACGTAGATGACTACAAATTTTACATTGTCAAGATTTAAATGATCTAATCACCGGAGAAATGAAAACAGAGACATTTGATCTCATATTTGGTGACAAAATATAATTTTCTTTAATAAAAGGGATTCAAGATGACCAACCTGCTCGGCGTGCCACTAGCAATGTTAACACGGTTTTTCAACAATGAAATCTGCAGTGACGAAAAAGCAAAATCAGTGGAGAATGTTTCCGCCAAGAAGGACCATAGAGGCCAATCAAGCAAATACGGTATGAAATGGCCTGGTATCATGCCAATCAAAAATGAAGGAAAACTATAATGCAAGCAAGTTTTTACATCATGAAAATCACTGACAAACCAAGAGGTTATATGAAAAGAAAATACTGAAGAATAACACATGAATTATTTCTATAAGCAGAAGAAAATTCAAACTTCATTTTCCTTTTTACGGTCCAAGAAAAAAGCTTACATGCCAGGTCCTATATACATAGGATTGAATTTTAGGGAATTAAACCTGCTTTGTTGGGTCACATTTTTCAATTGTTAATCAAAGTCCTTTTTATTTTATCTAAAAGTTCTTAAACTAAAAACACGAGGGCTGTTAGCCACTCAGCCTTGTGCCTATGAATTTTTCTCTCATTTCACTAAAAGACCCTAAGAATGGTAGAGCACATGCATAAGAACAAAATACAACGTGAAACATCAGCACCGAGATTTTTTCAAACGCAGTTTGCAAGTTTCAAGTGACATGTAGTGCAGCTGTAGCACATACCATTGAATTGAATAGCTTTTCATGAATGAATTTCTCAAAAAGAAATTCCAGCATTAGATTGACACGTTTTGTCATGTTATCTTGCCCGTAAAAGATTTCACATTAATTCAATATTGTTTCATGTAGATCACAATCATCACATCTATACCATTTGACATCAATTTGAATTTGTTATATAGTCCATTGATATCTTAGGTTTAAAGCAAAAAGACATACTTTTCATTACATACTTATTGTTGTCCAACCTTTTCAACATCTGACATGCAAGGTCAACATGATAATTATTAATTAGTAATAGTTAACAGTTGGACGGATAAAAACTTCATTCTACAAAAGGTTATTGGATGGCTTAAGTATGTTAATAACGGTGTCAATTGATCCCTTCTCTTGGTGCATTTGTATTCATTCCACTATCAATATATTGGAATTGGAATATTGATATAATCAGGCACAATGAACACAGAGAACTTACCTGTTCTTCAACTTTCATATGCTTTGAGAATAACTTTGCAGCACGACATTCTTTTGTTAAAGACAGAAAGCCCCTACACAAGAGAAGTAGTTCATTGATGATTGTTTACAATGAATGAAAAAGGAGAAAAATAAAAAATGCAACAACTGACAAGCACTTAACATAATTCTTTGTTTTGCTCTGGTTAAACTGATTAACATGTCAATTGGTGTTTAGAGAGGTAGATCTCTGTTTGTGTGCTTGTTTCTTATTTTTGTTAGATTTGGCAAGATAAGAAGATGATAATAAGAGAAGTGATATTTTATCAAAAAAGGAAAAAGAAAAGTGATATTTAACAAGACATGTATGGGCTTAGGAGACCTTAAAAGCTCAATGGATCTTAAGGCAGACGAAGCTATAATAAGAACAGCCGGGCTGCCAGCATCAATTTTGCCTTGTACGACCTGCCCTTCGCAAAGCACTTGTTTCCATGATGCGCCGAATGCTGCTTTAATATTTTTGGCCAACATTTTGACATCCAAATCAGAGCCATGCCCATGCGGTTGCTCCAAAATGCAAGAATCTGCAATATATAAGTACCATGGAAAGTTTAAATTCAGAAATACACTCAGTCACTCACTTACTAGGCAATAGTCATGTCATGTTTTAATTGAATTGAGCATCTGCATCACGTAATGTAGAGGCTATAGTATACTGCAGTGCGACTGCAGGCATAGAGAGGGCAAATAGCATGTAGTATGTATTATGCAGAGACATAGTGCTTTTTTTCAATTTCAACACGACGGACTTCGAGTTAGGGTACAAAAGAGTTAGCATAGCAAACATAGCACACATATATTGAATGAATGAAGAGTAATAGAGTAATAGTAAATAGTGGATTATGATGATAAAAGAGAGAAGAAGAAGGAAAGACCTTTGAGGGATTGGAGCTCGAGAGAAGAAAGCTGAAGACCCTTGGCGGACTGGAACTCATCCACAAAGAAACGCAGTTGCTCCGACGCTGACGCTGATGCTGATGCTGATGCTGAGTTCGACTCGCTTGTTTCCAATAATGATGATGCCTCCTCCTCCTCCTCCTTCTTCTTCTTCTTCTGATTGTTGATAACAGTAACAGTGGCGGTGTTTACCCGTTTTCGTTTCCGTTTTTGCTGCTGCTGTTGCTGTTGATTCTCAATCTCCTCTTTCCCGCTTCCCATTCTCTCCCTCCTTCCTTCCTAATTGCTTTGCTCGCCGTCCTTTCGTTTCGTTGCCCTCGAAAGTGAACGAACTAGTGAAGGTGAAATTGAAAGCACGCGCGTGCTGCTCTGCCCCCTGCAGTCGAACGCGCTCCGTTACACTCCATCCATCCTTCATTCGGGGTTTCCCCACCTCTCAACGGGTTGGGCCCCAGCTCCATTTCTCGCTTCAATTTCCTAGCCCACTACTTCATTGTCCATCACATCAACATCTATTATTATTATTATTATTATTATTATTATTATTCTTAATCCTAAGCCCAAAACGCTTCAAAATCTTGTTCATTTATTTCTTATTTCCTTCTCCTTCCCATTTTTTTTTTTGGGGATCAACTCTCCTTCCCAAATATTCCATCTTTGATACTTTGTTTAATCCTAACGAATTCATGGGATGTACCCGAAAATCTAAACTAAATCGCTAAAATTAGTTGGATTAATTGAGTAATCAGATCATTTCAAGTTCAGATTAAAATAAAATAATTATTATGGTTTATTTTTTTTTTTTTTCAAGTAGAAATCCTAAAATCCAACCTGATCATCTTATCAATTATGTTTTTTTAATTTATTTATAATCTTTCAAAGCTTTATACTTAAATTTTAGTAATTAAGTTATTTTTATCTTTTTTCACATTATTTTACGATATTTATTTATTTAAATTGTTATTAAATATTTCATAATTTAACTTTATATTATAAGTGACATCATAAGTCATAACAATAAAAAAATTAAAAGTAATATTTTTTTAATTTATTAATTTGATTAATTTGTTAAGAAAGTTTTTAAAAAATCAAATTAACTTAATTAAATTTAATCAGTTTAAAATTTATTTATTTTTTTCAAACCCGAGTCAAATCCATGTCGTGAACAATAATTACCTTCAAAGTTCAACTGCAACACATTCGCAGAGCTCTGGCACATATATTGCCATCATCTTGAAATTATGAAAATAACATTATAGTGACTCCAAATAAGGAATCAAAACGTCAAATCATGTATTTTACATGATTTTTTCTTTTTACATATACATTTTCTTCCCTCTTCAATAATGTTTGCATCCCATTCACATCCATTCCACAACCTCCAGTCTCTAGGAGATCCCTTGCTTCACTTACTAATTACACAACTATGTTATTAGAATAATTTGATTTCGTATGGCTAACTAATGGTAAACAACATTAGGAAAATACTAATGATATATATTTATTTTAATTGTTACATTAATTAGTTAGCTGGAATGGGCTCCACCAGTAACAACTTGATTCTGTTCTCTGCTGTGTCATCGGGCCTGCCAAGTCCATCACCGTGTTGGTAGGTTATGTGGGAAACTCGGGCCATGTTGATAGCTATTTCTTTGAAGGAATTTGGGAATGTCGAGTCCAGCACTCGGTCCCGGTTCATCTTCTTCCACTGTAGGTCGATCAATTTCCCCAGGCTCTCGCGTGCTTGCTCCTCAGAAGTCCCATTCTCATTCATGTACGACGTGATTGAGTTCGTGGTTTCACCCCTCTCTAGCTCAGCCTGCAGTTTGTATTCAATTTACGATAAAATCAAACAATTCATATATTATCATTAAACGATAACATCTGTCTAGTCAAGTCAAGAGAAGATGCTGAGGTGAGGTGAGGTGAGCTGAGCTGAGCTGAGCATATATATATACATATATACGTACCGCAGAGGTGGCGAGATCATTGCAGAGCCTGAAAATGGCGCATGAGGAGCGCACGAGGCCATGGTACTTAGTTATAGAGTCAATAGCCTGGCTTGTGATGCCTTCACTCACTGAGAAGTAGCAAGGAGCAAGTAATGCCCCGCCCGACGATGAAACCGATGCATTCTTTAGGTACGAATCGAAGGCCGGAATGATTTTGTTGTTGGACCATTTTGCTTCTTGCAGGAACGCTTTGCACAAATCACACCACTGTACATACGAGTGAACAACGTGTGTGTGTCACATGACATAACATAAGATAAGATCGGACGAGAGTTATTCATTTGATTCACTTCACTGCAATCAATATACGAATTCATAATTTAACTAGCTACATACCGATTTCGCAAGATAGGGAAGGCTGTTATCTCCCTTTTCTCTAAGGGTGCTATAAGCCGTGTCATTAACGCTATTGTACAGGGCTAAGAAGCACAACTTCATGTAGTCCGGAAGTGTATCTACCGCATTCACATCCCATCTGTAATTGTAATAGTGAATTTAATTAATTGATTGGTTTCAGACATTTAAAATGAAATCAGTAAAATTAATTAACTCCAATGGTGGTGGTGGTGGTGGTGGTAGAAGAGCCAACCAACAATTATATATACCTCTCAACAGCATCGGTGAAGAGCTGTAGCTCGTCGAGAGTGCCATAGACATCATAGACATCGTCGATGATGGTGACTAGACCAAACATTTTAGTGACGGCTTTGCGGCAATCGCTGAGTTGGGGATCAGGGGCCATTCCTAGCGCCCAGAAGTACACCTCCATCAATCTGTCCCGCACGAAGTCCAGCTTGCTTGTCAGCCCAATCTCCCTCCACCACCTGTTCGTACATACACATTACAATACCAACAACCTAAATAAATAAATATTCATCTTCTCACTGAATTTCATATCATATCATATCATACCATACTTATCAAGGGTAATCTAATAATCCAAACTTTTATTATTAATTAATTAATTAATTAGTATTTCTCTCTCTGACCTCGACAGTTCTTGCAGTTCTTTCTTCATTAATGATTGCACCATATTGAAATCGAGCTTTGCAAGCTCGAGCAGTACACGATCGTGGGGTTCCTTTACTTCATACTTTTCAATGAACCATCGCGCCTCTAGTCTATGCACTCTTCGGTGATAGGGAAGCTCCAATGCATGACTCACTCTTTCTGCCAGTTTGGTTTCTGTTCCTTCTTTTAGGTTCTTGAGATGTGTTGCTGAAAATGCCCTTGCCTCATCCAACACGTTTTCCCCCTCAAACCCAAGAAATGATGCTTCATATAGACTCAGCAACCCTTGCACATCCCCGCTAATCTCGGCCTTGAAGTTTCCCTCCTTGTCCTTAAAACTCTCAAACACATCTGCGCGCATTTACTTTTGCCATGTTAATTTAATCCTAATCACAACACCACCATATATTGCATGTGTGTATATATTTTGTAAGTTTAGCTAGGACGATAACATACCTTGGGAGACATTGAAGCCGTGTTGTCTGAGCAAACGGAAGCTAAGAGCAGTAGCATGCAGCCCACTTTTGTGTATGTCATCCAATGCACCAATCCTCCCAAGGGCTGCGTTTATGTCCTCGTCAAACTTGTAGGTCAAACCCAAGCGCTGGACATTGTCAATCACTTCGAGTAAGCTTAGCGGCTCCAGGTCTACTCTGTTGATCAGGTGTCGTACCTCCTCCTTGAGCTTTCTTGCTCTCTCTTGCAGCGTTTCCACCTGTGCTTAGAGTTTAAATGCCATATATGTGCGTGGTCAAAGTCAAATTAACCCACTAGTGAGGTTATAATATAAGAACAATATTAATTGAGGCCAAATTAAACTCTTAATGGATGACATCATTGTATGGGAGTGTGTTTCCCACATGTTTAGTTGCTAGCTTTTAATTAAGGGCTTCAATTTGCGCCTCCAGCGTATTGAGGGGGAAACAAAAAAGAAGAAAATATTAATTTCTCCGTTTGTTTTTTGTCTCCTCTAGGAAGGAGTCACATAAAGTTGTTATTAAAGTTGCAAGGGAAAATGCAAAATCAACATGAATGAATATTGCTATAATTAATTAATTACCTCAATGTCATTTTCGAGAGACTGCAGAAATTCAAAATTCCAGAGGTTTGGCTGGTAATTAGCTGAACGCCTATTATTTTCTGTTATTTGAGTATCCTGTGTGCTCACAGCACAAGTGACTCGCCAAGGCTTGGGAGTGGGGAGAAAAGTTCTCTGTGTGGAGTTCCTAATTAATGGAAGTCTAGTAGTTAGTGAAGGTGTGGCGGAAGAGAGTTGGCTAGACAAGCATAAGAGGTCAGCAGCCATGGTATCTATTGTGATAATGTGTTACGCTATGATCTCTAGATAGCACGTTAATTAGTTCTCCTCTCCTGCCTAAAATTGCAATGCCTTTGCTCCTTTTATAGTGAAACGAGGATGCGCAAGTTGAATATGGACAGTAAAATGAGAGAACAAGATCATTGTTGCGGTGGGACAATAAATCACCATAAGTTTAGATGAATGATGATACCCTACTTACTTGTCAAAATCCTTGGCCACCCGATAACACGGTGTGCCGTGACCACAAGGTTTTTTAATGGCCAGATAAAACAAATTAAGGAAGCAACAATTTTTTTTGGTAAATATTGGTTTACGAATTTTTTTAGTACGGTTTTGCATGTCAATGAATGTTTTTAGGACATTATTAAAGAATAAACAAATTTTAAATAAAAAAAAGTAAAATATTTCATTGCGTTAATATTTAATATTTTTATATAATATTTTTTACTTTTAAATTTTTATTAATGACTTAGAGGTATATAACTCCTTTTCTTGCAAAAACTTAAAAGAGCAGGCTAACAAAAATTCTCTTTAGTATTGTATAAGACCCGAAATGTTAAAGAGATTTTAATTTTGTTCTTCCTTAGGTTGATACATCAGGGCAAAAACTAATTCGAATAAAACAGAAAAGAAAGAAACGAGAATAGGACCCTTCAAAATAAGGTATGGACACCATTAGAGTGGACAAGAAGAGAAGATAGACAAGTACCTAAGGAGAAGACAAAGACATCATGGGATGTGCATTCAAGCACCTTCTATAAGAGAAATGCAGGCCGTAGAAAAACACTAAGCGTATTTCATTATTTTGTGACAGTTTGGTTTTCGTCGCGCTGTAGTACTGGTGTTACATGAGAACAACAGCTACATGCATTGATTGCCAGAATTAAATCTTCAGCCAATTGATAGTTTTCGCTCAACTTTTGTCTTTAAAGTTCAAAAATTTATTATACTTTACATAACATATACATTAATAATTAATACGAGATTAAAAATTTAATAAATAATCAAGATAAAGTGATGAATAATTTTAAATGACTAAACATCATGCCCTGTTAACTTTCTTTATTTTTCTCTTGTTTTGTGTTTATTGTTATATTCTAGTATATTTTAAAAATTTACATACACATTGATGTAACATCGTATCACAAATAAAAATAAGAAAAAACTCACTGCAAAAAATTAATGACCTGACAAAATAAAAAAATTCCTTTTGTTTTTTGGGTGGCCTGTGGCAATATAAGTTTCCTACGACAGCCATAAAAGTCTAGAGACTAGATGAATGATCAGACCTTGCTTGCCTGTCAAAACTCGAGAAACTTCTGCACAAAAGTGACTGGACTCATGAATCGTGACCTCAAAAACTCTTGATAGCCAAAAAAATTGATCTTTTCCAAGATGTTATCAATCAATGCAGCACATATCAAAAGATATTCCAATTGCGATTTGATTTGTTACAAAAACAAAACAAACTAATATAACGAGTAATTCTAAGGTAAATGCATTCTAATAATATATTTGTTGATATCACCTAACTTAATTTCAAAAGTTAACTTACAAAAGAAAGATGTCTAAGTTATTATAAAGAATATTTTACTTAACTATATATCCACTAATGGATCTAAAAAATTTGGGTAATTGAGATAAAGATAATGCAAAAATATAATAAGAAGTTTCACATATTTATATTTAGGGATTTAACTTAATTTTTATCTTAGTGTGAGGTCAAATTAAATAAAAACTAGTAACAACTATGTATACATATATACCTATATACTTCTAAAAAGATTATCAAATTTTGGTTACAGTATGCGCCCCAACCTCTTGTTAATAGATCCGTCTCTATATATATCCAATATAAAATTTAGCATTATTTGACAAGTTCATGTTATTAGTTAAATCATTAACACTGAGTTAGTAATGAGAAGTTTTGAATGATATATATATATATCATTATAAGTTTAAACATGATTGCAAATTATGTAAAGAAAAAAGAGTACATTGTTAGCTAACACTTGTAAATATAAGCTAGGTCTCTGTACCTATACACATATAATTAAATTTCTTAAAATTACAGGAATGATATCAATAGCGGAGTTTAAAGAAAATTTTTAGGGAGGCCGACAAATTTAACATATAAATTAAATAATAATAATCAAATTAAAACAAAGTACATGAGATTCTAGATTCAAATTTTATTATTATCAATGTACCAAAAAAATTAAAAAGTATCACATATATAAATTTTAAAACAAATAATTAACGCAACAAAAAAAAATTAAAAGGCAAATTATTCTTCTCCTATTTATTGAAGTTCATAGGATAGTATTTGTCAACAAGAGTATAAATGCTAATGTGTTTAAATTAATTGTGAGATTAAACTTAACTCAATAATTAATTATAAGTAGTTGAAAATAAATTTTATGTTTAGATGTATTGACTTAAAAAAATTTTAATGTAGTGTATTTTATTTGAATTATATGAAAATTATTGGTTTTGTATGACAAATTACTAAAAGAGATATGAAATGATTTATTTATATTTTATATTATTTGATACTTATAGTTATTTTAGTAAAAACATTATAATTCTAAAATAATCAACTTTTACTTATAATAAAAAACCTCAAAAATCTGCTTTGACTTATAAGTAAATTTTAAACTTAAAATTAGATTTTTTTTTTATGCGCTTATAATCCTTAGGAAACTATTGTTAAAAACAACTTTTGTTAAAAAAAATATATTTTCTTGCATTTTCAAATACACACTTAATAATATCAAAAATTTTATAAGTATCCTTAAAAATCAAACTAGATTTTGGAGTTAACAAATCTATTACTTAATTATTAAACATGATATTCAACTCTTGTGATTACCTATCTATTGTAACAAATATTATTTTCACTTTAAATGATGCTCAATTAAGATGTGTTTTTTTTTTTTAGTTTTTATTTTTTCAATTAAAATTTAAGGTGATAAGCTTTCAAATTGAAGAAGCATCATTTATATAGAGTAGCATTTTTAGATTTAAGCTTGTTTTTCAGATAAAGCTTTTATCTATATATATAAAGAAATTTTGTATGATAAATAGACTTGAGTTAATATATGTGTATAAATTAAATTTTCCATATAGATTTAATTTTATATATGTATGTAAATTAATTTTTTGATAAATTTTTTTTGGGGGGGCCATGGTCCCCATTTTCTTCAAGAGGCTTTGCTATTGAATGTGACATGTTAAAAAAAACAAAAAAACTTTTTACATTATTTGAAATTTTTCCAATAAAAAATAAAGGCATAATTATTAGTTATATATGTGTAGGGATGTCAACCAGACTAGGCTGTGTAAGCCCGCGAAATATAGATTATAAGGGATTAATGAAAAAAAACTAATAGACAATAAGCGAAATGAAAATTAAAAAAAAAATTGGGAGTTTAAATATAAATAAGAAATGAAAGAAATTGGGGAGGATATATTTTATGTATAAAATATAAGTTTTATAAGACAAATACTATAATGTAATTTTATATTGATCATAATAAAATTTGTCGCTATTTTTAATTATTAAAAAAAGTGAAACCCCAAATTTGTCCTTAAAAGAATTGTTGGATATCAATTTGATTCACAAAAAATTAATTATATCAATTTAGTCATCGGAAAACTAATTTTCATTTTATCTTAGTTCAATTAGCCTCCATGAAGAAAAATGTCAACTAATATCTAATATGTCGTTATATGCGATGATGTATCAAATTATCTACTAAAATAGATCTCATATTGGCTCTCGAAAGAATTATAGGATATTAATTTAGCCATTAAGAGTTTAATTTCATTTATTCTAGAGACAAAATCGATGTTCTACAACCTTTTTTTATGACCAATTTGGGATTGATTTCAACATATAACATATTACATCATCACATAATATGGCATACCATTACATAACATGACACATCATACACTAGTTAGTGATTTCTTTCCAGATGCTAACATGTGGACTAATGTAAAATAAAAATTAAACTTTCAAAGTATAACTTGATGTTACAAATCTTTTGAGAGTTAAAATAATATCCTAAAATTCTTTCCGGGATCAATTTGAGATTTTCACTCTTTAAAAAAGAAAATTAAAGGTTGCAAAACCTTTCTTTGTTGTGCCTAGGGATGTACAAAGGACATGTTAGGTCGAGTTAGATTGAACTTGAACCCGATCTGATTTTGTGATCGAGGTCAATTATTTGAACTCAAATCTAATATGATAATAACTCGATTAATGACCGGGTTGACTTGACATTTATACAATATATAAATATTTAGACCTTATACATAGTAAAGTCACAAAATTCTAGAAATAAAAAATAAAATTTAAAAGATATTTTATAACACATATTTCAAAATAAATTATATCTAGATAAAAATAGTATCATATTATGTAGATTGAAATATAAAAATATTATAATTTATCATTAATTTTTTTAAAAAATAAAACTTTAGAGAAGTATTTGATCTCAGATCAAGTTGGGCTAACTCGAAGTATGATCTAAATTCAGCCTAATAAACTTTGGGTCAAAACAGATTAACTGATCTGACCGAATTATGAACACCGCTAATTGTGCCTTTCCTATAACCTATATAAGGCTACTTCCCCATTACGAAGAAGATTGAGGGTGTAAACTAAAAAGAATTCCCATTTTCTCCTATTTGTTTGGTGAAAGTGAAAGTTTGCTATTGTAAACAATAAATTTTAGAAGAAAAAGATTGTAAAAGTAAAACATGCTTTGAAGTAAAAGAAGGCTAATGCTAGAATGTTGTGCGAAAATTATTATGGCATGTGATTAAATCAATTAATTAGTTAGCCCTGTCATTAAAGGATCTGTTAGTTGGTTGATTTAGATGAATCAATAGAGGTGAAGGATAATTTGGTCCTCCATGTGTTTTGGAGTTTCTGATGATCCGGTCTTTAAATTACAAAATTGTCACCATGCAATTTGACGGTCCTATGTTATGCACCGTGTGATTTACTTTTAATGAGATCGAACGGTTAAGAGCTAACTCTTGTCATGCTGTTTGTTTTTTTATTATTATATTGTGAAATATTTAATTTTGCTAATGAGTCCCTCTTCCGTTTTCAACAGGAGCAGCTCTAGAGACACTCGCAGTGAGCGTCGCTTGCGAGCAAAGTCACGTTAAGGGAGTTCATGATCGAAAGTCGCACCACTCCCCCAGCCTTTCCACCACCTCCACTACCGCCATCCCACCCGCCAGGTTTTCCCCCTGCCTCGCCAATGGCAGCACTGGGTCACTCTTTTTGTCTTGATGTTCCTCTATTCGACGACACGGATCCTTTGGGCTGGGTATTCAAGATATCCCAATTCTTTGATTTTCATCATAGCCCACTAGATCAACATGTCACCACTGCTTCCTTCTACCTAGATGGTGAATCTTTGGCACGCATGCAAACCCCCACATTCCCTCGTGGCGGGCCTTCATCGTGGCTTTGGAAGCACGCTTTGCACCCTATCTTTATGAGGACCCCAGGGGCGCTCTCTTCAAACTTCACCAAACGGGTACGGTATGGGAGTAATAGAGTCAGTTTGAAATGTTGGCCAACCATTTAATGGGGTTACCTCCCCATTTTTTCTTGAGCTGCTTCATTTCTGGCCTTCGACTGGATATCCGACGAGAAGTATTATAGGCTTTGCTTCCCTATCTGACGGCCGGTCACCAAACTTTGCAAATAAAAGACATGAGACTTATTTTGCAATTTTTTTTTTTTTTTTTTTTTTGTGGGGGTTGATGAAGGCAGGGGTCATTTTGTAATTTTAAATCCGGACCATGAGATACTCCAGAAGAAGTGTAGGACCAAATTATCCTTCACCATCAATACATCACTAATTCAGTGTGTTCTCATTATCTTCGTAATAGCAAACATTGTATGAGATATAGATACCATATCACCCCGTGGATACCTGACTAATTTTGAAGTAAGCCGGAAAGGAAGAGAATTATGGATAAGATTGGCTGTTTGTAGGAAGGAAATTAGTTAAAACATTGGAATTATAGCAAAGGAATACCGCAAGAAATTTGGACTTGAAAGATTAATGTAGAAGTTGTAGGAGCAGAGATGAGAAGAATGAGGCCCCGGCCCTCATCATGATGACAAGAGCTTGACATTATGACTACGATTGGTGCAACTGCAACATATAAATGAGGGAAAGTGGATCCCATCCCATCCCATATCAGATATTACTGAATACTGATAGATATTAATATTTCCCCCCGCCTCCGATTCAGGAATTCAGATACAAAAGTCAAACCCAACTAGCCCATCTTTTCTGCGCCTTCGTCTTCCTTTTCTACTTTCTCAAATCTCATTGATACCTATATATATGTATATCCCAACACATTCACGACACACATTGAAGAGCGAAGACACACAACAACACCACCACCACCTTTTACTGTTCAGCTGTAGAGGCACTTTAATTTGCAAATTGCAAGAAACATCATGTCGGATTCAGATCAATGCCCGCCTTTTAACACCCCCAGATTGGTTCTCAAGAAGGTCTTAGCTCAATCTCAACAAGAAGGTGATACTGATGGGGCAGTTGTTAGAAGAGGCATTGGAAGGTATTCTTCATTTTCTCCTGTATCCCCCATTTGGGATTTTATCTTTTTTCCATTTTTCTCTTCATTCATGCGGTTAGCAAGTGATTGTTTATTCATTGGTTTGGCATCTGATTCTCAGAAGCGAGTTGCAGAGCTTGGATCCTTTTCTGATGTTGGATCACTTGTCGGGTTAAAGCCTACGCTTGTTGATTACTGTGCCTCTGTTCCCTTGGTTGTGTTTAGGGCGTTAGCCAACTTTTGCAATATTTTAAGACGTTGTTTTGTGTTTGACTTTGCAGTATCTCCGCCTGCAGGATTTCCCGACCATCCACACAGGGGTATTTCACTCACATTTTTGTTGCCTCTCAATTTGTTCGCCGCTGGAGTTTCAAATTATGCTCACTTATGTTGGTTTGTATTGTAGGTTTTGAGACTGTCACCTACATGCTCGAGGTATATTTACATTTTCTCTCTCAAAGTCACACGTATACCATTAATTTCTGGGCTGGGCGGGATGGTGATTGGTGAGTACAGCCGAAGCAGAAGCTACACATATATTTTGCCTTTATAAATTTCAGGGAGGCAAACTCATCAAGATTTTGCTGGGCACAGGGGTACAATTAGAACTGGTGATGTTCAGGTACGTGACATCAATTGATGATTGAAAGAAACACAATGGAAAAGAGAAGAATGATTGGAATCTCACAGTGCATTTGTCTAGCAGTGGATGACAGCAGGCAGAGGAATAATTCACTCCGAAATGCCGGCAGGAGAAGGAACCCACAAGGGAATACAACTATGGATCAATTTATCTGCCACGGACAAAATGTAACACAATTATGCCCACTCATCACTCGCTGCTTTCAAACTTTCATCAGTTTAATTTCTCTTGACACCTCTAAATTCCACCTGTGTAGTAAGTACTACTAATCGTATTGTGCGATTTTCAAAAGACAAATTAAATAATAGTTGTTACTTGTATATCTTCAAATTCAGGATTGAACCTAACTATCAAGAACTTAAAAGTGAGGACATTCCAGAAGCAGAGGAGGATGGCGTTGAAGTGAGGGTTATAGCAGGAGAAGCAATGGGAGTCCATTCACCGGTTTACACTCGAACTCCAACCATGTTCCTTGATTTTACTCTCCACCCGGGAGCTGAATTGCATCAAAGCATTCCAGAGTCGTGGGATGCATTTGTGTATGTGATCGATGGGGAAGGAGTTTTTGGGTCCCCAAGCTGCTCACCAGCCACGCGTCACCATGTCCTGGTTTTTAGTCTTGGCGATGGCCTTAGCGTGTGGAACAAGTCTTCAAAGCCACTGAATGAGCCCGTGGCTCAGTATGGACCATTTGTGATGAATACGCAATCTGAAATTGAGAAAACTATTGAAGACTATCACTTCTGCTAGAACGGGTTTGAGATGGGGAGATCTTGGAGATCTCAATAGCAAGTGAGATCCCAATGCTAGTCTAGCTAGTGAAAAGTAAAATAGCATAAATAAATATCTCAAAAATAAAAAGGCAGCTACATATACGTGTCACTGTCACCTCCCTCTCATAGCAATCAAATTAGTTGGAGTTGAAAAGAAAGATTGCTTATTATTTGTAGCAAAACCACCTTCTAGAAGATCCAAATTGATTTCGTGGCAACTATTTGTTGTCCACTCATGTCATGATGGACCAGCTTCTCTTCCATTGATCATTCATTCAATCTCCAACCTCTGCTTTTTTTCTACAGACTTCTTATTTCAGTTCTTATTTATTTATATTTTATTTTTTGTGGTGTTTGAGGAATTCTCTCACGCTTGCCTCTGAGACTTAATCGGGAAGACACCGGTTTTTCTATTAGATGTTGATTGTGGTGGAAAGTGGAAACTGCGGTGGGGATGGGTGGGCTGGGTTATTGCATTTGCTTGTTGGGTTCACAATCATTCTTACTGACACGTGTGACCCTCCCCCTTGGAATTTTCGGATCCGCATAAGAAAGCAGATCCTCTGTGTTGATGACAATTGAGATTTTTATATTTATTATTATAAACGTTTAAAAACAAAATGAAAAATTTGGAAATAATAATAGCCCAATATGGAGACGAGAGCGGGTGTCATCTGGAGCAGCAAGAAGAAATGCAATGGGCTTAGTTTAACGCGCTGAACCCATTACCAGCAAGGCGCACCCCCCCCCCCCCCTCTGCCGCTGTTGAGAACCTTCCTACTGACATCCTTGTATATTTCTGGAATGGCCATCTCAAAAGCAATCATGTAGGACCAATTAAAATCAAAAAAATTATAGTTCTAGATAAATTCATCAGAATTAACAGAAAATTGGAAAAGTAAAATCTCAAATGAGGCCTTACGGTCCCTCAAACGTGGTATCAAAACAGCCCCTCTTTCATTTTGGGCTGCTTCAGACACTTCGAGTTCTATGTGGACATGTGCCGACTAAGAAAGCCTCTAAAATCTCCAATATCTACCCCCCAACAATGCTACACATTAAGAATATCTCTGTGAGTATATATGCATGTTTGGCTTCCCAACTATTGTTTCAATAAAAACTAACACTGTTTTTTTTTGGGGCGGCCGGAGACATCTTTTATATCTTTTAAAAGGAAAAAAAAATAATAATTTGGATGCTGAAAAGTGGCACTGTATAAGAGTATGCGATGGTTGTGTTTATAGTTTGCTTGTGTCTCTTGTCTGTTTCTCGTCTTTGTGTCTCAACATTCTGCTTTTCTGACAGACCTTGTAAACGAAGGAGCAGAAACGGTAATAGATGGTGAACACGAAGGAATGGCAGAAGCAGCTGCAGCAACAGTGGCAGCGGAGTGAGAATGTTCCTGGGAACGCAGAAATGATGTATGCGAAGGTAATGGCAGATGAGCAACTGGAATCTCTTAAGAAACAAATCGCAGTTTATGCCACCATTTGTGAGCAACTAATTGAGATGCACAACACATTCTCAGCTCTGCAGGATCTTGCAGGTTCTAAATTCTTTTGTCTCCGCTCATGATTTCCATGTCCATTCCCTCTTCATTACCGTATAGGCCATTCCTAATTAATCCAGATCCTTTGCAATTCTTGATTAATTATATATTTGATGAGTTGATCATATACTTGCCCAATTTTTGTCCTTGGTATGCCTCAATTTGGTACTTACTTTTCTTCTTTCCTTTTCTGTCCTAAAATAATCCTTTCCTTTAAGAGAACTTCCAGTTACTTAAGTTGATTATTTATGACAGGATCGTAAATGCCATGTGGTATGTATTCTCGGTTTTGTTAATGTAAAATTTAAAATAAAAATTATTAAATGGAAAATTATAAGTATTCATTATTTTTCAAACTTCAAAACTATTTAATTAGTATTCTTTAAGTTATGATGATAAGTAATAACTAATAAATACTACTACTTTTCGTGTCTTTAAGGTAGACGTTACCAAAATCTATGTATTTTTCTTGATTGGATAATTTAACCAACATTTCGAAGCTCAATCTGAACCTCCTTGAATGAAATACACTCTGGGGTTGCATAAACCTCTGAGAGTTTTAGTTACAAAAAAACAGCAAGAAGCATCAACCAGCCGATTGCTATTGAGAGTTGTGAGGATCTCCCCCGGCCCCTCCACGAATAAAAATGGAGATATTTGCTTCGTTTACTTGACATAAAAGAAATGACATTTGTTAACTGATGCTTGTTGTCTATTAATAAGATCCAGCATTCTGTAAATAAAGGCTCATTGTTTTCAATTTCTCCATCACGGGTTAGGCTGGGAAGTACATAATGTGACCCATTGATGGTATCTAACGGCCATAAGTTAACTTCAAGACAGCGGTGGACACCAACTACTGTGCAACTTCAGATTCTTCAGCGTATATTTGATCAGGGAAACGGAAGTCCAGGCAAGCATATGATCAAGGAGATTACCGCTGAATTGAGCCAGCATGGTCAAATCTCTGAAACAAGTGTCCATAATTGGTTCCAGAACAGGCGTGCTCGATCTAAAAGAAAACAACAAAATGTGGCACCTAGTAACACTGAAGTAGAAGTGGACGCTGAAATAGAGTCTTCTAATGAGAAGAAGACTAACAGCCTCTTTGATGCCGGTTTGAGTAGGTAAGAATTGGTTTTGGGAGGTGAATTTTTTTTTTTTTTTTAGCTTTTGTTTGATTTTTTATATCAAAATTAATTATGATCTCAAAATTAATTTTAGATATAAATGACCAGCATTGATTTTTGATTTTTTTTATAAATTATATATCTAAAATAAATTTTGATTAATTCTATTTAAATATAAATTATTTTTTAGATTAAATTACTAAATATAAATCATTTTATTTTAAAATTAATTTTAATTAAAGTTGTATTTATTTCAATTTAAAAAAATAATTTTAAAGTTTAAATTTTATATATAATTGAAAAAATTAATAACTAATTTTTTTTAAAAAATTACTCTTTTTAAGCTTCTATAAAAAAATTAAAATAGATTTTTTTAAAATTTTAATTGTTTTTAAAAAATTATTTAAATATATAAAAATTAATTTTTTTAAAAAAATCTCAAATAAATATACCATAAATTAATTACAATAAAATTAGTTTTATCTAAATTCAATTCTAGGTAAACAAAATCAAACACGCCGCAAACCCAAGGAATTTCAACCCCTGCATACATGTGCTGATAACTTGTGCTTCCACGAGCCAGGAATAAGCTCTGAATTGCAGTGCTGGAGTCCGCGGTCCAACAAACCAGATTGCATATTCCCAACAGACTGCGGTCTATCCACAAGAAATTTTAGTCACATGTCTATTTTTGATGAGGGTCTATCAAACTCAAGTACGTAACTTCTTGTACTTCCTTTCTTTATTTTTTCTTTTAGGTGCACTAATTCTCTCTCTCTCTCTCTCTCTCTCGTTATTATTATTATTTATTTTTTGTATTTTTGGTATGATGCACTACTATTGTCTCCTTATTGGCCAATCATTTCATACGCAAAGTACGATTAATATTCTCTTTTGTTGTTGAAGTGATATCTAGAGGCATATTATTCAAATAATTTAATTTTAGAATTTAATTGTTATGTATGTGAGTATAAACAACCAATCATGTACTCAAGAAATATGAACAAAAGAAATTTTCTAAAGAATTTTCTACTACTTCCTTCAAAGGGGAAGTAGTTTTAGTACTCCTACCTTAGCCTACTAACTTGCCGACTCAGCCAGGGCATATATTTATATCCCTTACAAGAGTTTCTGCTTTCTCTCTCTACTACAGCAATTTATGATGAAGAGTTGAAAAGTGAAGACTGTTTTACATCCCAAATTACTTTGGCAGGGAGCTAACATATTGCCTGGAAAAATAGAAGTGCCTGCTGGCAGTTAGAATTCATGCGGGCAAGCAGAAGAGAGATTACAACATGACGGGTTGAGGAGTCATATTCAGTTTTCTGAAAACTCTGATTACGAGTACAAGGTGTAATGTAAAGAACAGGGAATGTGGTTGCCGAGTTCGTATTGATGGGTGAGGTGAGGGTGAGCAAGCAAATTGAGCCCATCTGAAAACGTGCGAAATTATGAATCTTCATGTATGATGTAATGAATAATAGAGTTGCTGAAAGACAAGTTTGACCGGACTATATATGCCATGTAACTGCGACTTGCTTACATGGTTATCGTGGATCATGGCCTATGTTACACTTGTAATTGCCTTTGGGAGAAATGTCGTCAGAATGGAATGACAGAGGCCTGATTTTGTCCATAGTCTGCGTCAGTACGAGATTATTATTAGTATATATATATATATATATATAATACAAAAATAAAATAAAATTGAGGTGCTTGGCTTAAATCAAGATGCATCACTCCTTATTCATTGATAAACTGTCGGCCATGGGACTACGCCGCCATGGTTACAAACACTTGATTCTACGCCGCCATGGTTACAAACACTTGATTCTGAATTAAAGTCTCCCATGGTTACAAACACTTGATTCTACGCCGCCATGGTTACAAACACTTGATTCTGAATTAAAGTCATAATATTGCCGACAGTTTATCAATGAATAAGGAGTGATGCATCTTGATTTAAGGCAAGCACCTCAATTTTATTTTATTTTTGTATTTTATATATATATATATATGTATATTAAAATAAAATAATTTTTATTTAATTTTCTCTATTTTTTAATTATCTTTTTTTATTTACTCAATTTTCTTTATTTAATAGGGGTCTAACTAACAAAATAATTAATATTACCTATATTTCTTAAAACAATAAATATTTGTCAAAAAATAAAATTTTAAAACTCAATAATTATTTTAAGATGGAGATAATAATCAGATTATGCGGACTGAAATGCAACTAACGGTAACCACATCAGTTTGTGAATTGTGATTGATACTTTAATACTAGTAGCAGCGATGCTCATTTTTTAAATTCATTTGCGTTATATTAGTAAAGAAAAAAAAAATTAGAAAAGGGGAGCAGAGGCTCCTTTTTTGGTCAACGAAGTAGAGGTTTGAGAGTGAGTGGGAGTATCTCTCAACACAAAAAGAAAAGAAAAAGGGTGAGTGGGAGTAATGAAATGCATTCGGGCCAGATTGGATGAAGAGAAGAAGCCAACCGAAGTGAAGCCCTGGTTGGAGTAATAGTAATTTTAGAAAGCAATATTAAATGGAAGGAACGAAGATATAGATATAGATATAAATAAATAAATAATAGAGTTGTTTGGAGGGGAAAAGAATCTTTGATGAATAAACTCTAAAGTCCTATTAATTTTTATATCAGATAAATTAATTTTTAATAAAAATAATTTAATAAATAAATAAGTTTTTTAAAATATTGAATTAGTTAATTCCACTTAATTAAATTATTTAATTTTTAAAAAATTAAAAATTAATTTATCTACTTATTTCTATTAGAGATTACTTTATTTAATATAAAAATGGATAGAAATCCCTATAGAGATTTATCCTTCTCTTCTCTTCTTTTCTTTTCATATGTTTTGGATTAAATAGTAAAAGGATCCAAAATGGGAAAATGTGAGAGAAGATTTGGAGAGCGATACCATGAATCGGGCCATGTTTAGCATTGCGCATAGTGATGCGCGGAATCTGTGCAAGTGCAATGAAATGAGCACGTGAGGCAGTGGACATGTCACGGGCCACTTGTGTAATATTTTATCCTAAACTATTCTACAAGTGGCATGGCATGGCATCCCATCCCATTGCTTTGCTTTTGAGTATTTTTCTATTGTAAAACCAACTGCCTTTCTTCCTTCATCGGTTCCTATTTGGCATTTCCATTTCCATTTCCATATCTGCACCCAATCAATCCACCCTCTTTCCACTTTTCCTCCGGCTCAGCTGAGCGGCAGCGCAGGCAATCACGCACACATGTACCCGTCATCTTCGTCGTCGTCGTCCCAGTCCCAGTCCCAGTCCCACAACTCCACCATGTCAGAAACCGGGTTGACCCGCTATGGATCGGCCCCCGGATCTCTGCTGAGGACGGCCGTGGATGCGGTCATAGGGGGATCGCGCCCTCTGGGGGTGGGTGTGGAGGTGGGAGTTGGGGTTGGGGCCCCCTACTTCTCGGTGGAGTCCTCTGAGTCCACCTGCAAAGTCAACAACAGCTCATCGCCGTCGGATCCGAAGGAGCAGAGGGGAGGGCTCCAGAGATCCTACGGCCTCCAGGAGGCCTTCGGCGGATCTTCGTCTTCGGCCTTGCTCCGTCAGAGGAGCTCCCCCGCTGGCTTCCTCTCCAATCTCGCCACCTCTGCTCTTCCGCATGACATTGGTATTTCTCTTTTTCTCTTCTTTTTTTTTTTCCTTCAATTTCTCTTCTTCTTTTTTTTTTTCCGGTGAGCGCAGCCTCCGCCCCTGCAGCCCTAGCCCCACCAAAAGTAATCCCCTATTTATTATTTATTATTTGGTACAACATACTTCTATTCTATTCTCTTTTTTTTTTTTTGGTCAAGACATTCTTCTCTTCTTTTGGATTTTTTTTTTTCAGTCGGAGTGGATTTCGATTTTTTTTTGTTTTTGGGTCCGGAGTTGTTCTGTTTTGTACCATCATTTTCATTATTGGGCTTGGGGGTTGGCTCTAAACGGAATGGCCCACTTCTACCTTCAACAGAAGAATTTTAACGGGCTTCCCTATGGGCCGGACTTAATGCATGCAATATCATGTCTTTCCTAAAACTTCCTTCAAAGCTTAAGCTTATGCTTATGCTTATGCTTCATTGGTGTATGATGTATTAATAGCGGTGCGCAGGCATAACAAGGAACGAAACTGCAAAAATCCTCTACGTATCTGTCCTTTTTATTTTTGTTATTTTTAAGTCCAGAATGTAGATGTTGATTTTGAACATGAAAACTGTGAAAACAGCAATAACATCATCGCCATCATTATTATTGTTGTTATCATCAACATCATATAAGAATGTGAATATAGAATATGAAATTGGCAAACCGTGTTATGTTGGATTGGAGCAGCGGGGTTCACGATCACGAGGGGCAGCGGAAGCTACAGCTCTAATAGTGGGCATGGAGTGGGGAGGTTGAAGTCCCAGATGAGCTTCACGGGGCAAGATTCTCTTTCTCAGATATCAGAGGTGAACGAAAATGTTGTGGATGCGTCCACTTCTGAGCATAGATCATCCACCATGCATGGGCATGGGCACGGTTTTGGGTCGCCCTCCTCCTCCTCCTCCACCTTTGCAATAGACCCCTGCTGGGACAACTCTAACTCCAACTCCAACTCCAACTCCATCGTGTTCTCTGCCCCACCCTCTAAACGCTCCAAACACATTGATGGTGACATTCTCAACTGTCTCAGTGCCCTGGACTCTCAGGTAACAATAACATCTTCCTTCCTTCCTTCCTTCCTTCCTCTTCACCATTCCCATTCCATTCGTTTAACAACAATTTCTTTGTTATCTTGCATTGCGTTGCACCTTACTTGACTACTTATTATCTGCTTTTTTGTTACTAATATTAACAATTTATTATTTATTTGCTGCTTCCTCTGCTGTTTACAATCTTGATTGATTCATTGTCCCATTCTTCAGTTTAGTATGCCACAAACAACTCTGGAAATGGTAACAATGGAGAAGCTAATGCACATTCCTGAAGATTCTATCCCTTGTAAAATCCGTGCTAAGCGAGGCTGTGCCACTCATCCCCGCAGCATTGCAGAACGGGTCAGTTAACTTCCTAACATTTTCTCACAAAAACGGGCATGCGGGAATCATTCAAACATTATCGACTCTTTCCTCTTTCCAGTCTTTTCTACAATAAGAAATAAATCTATGCATGCATGCATGCAAGTGTAGTTGGCTCAACTGGTGGGATCCAATAGTTTTTGTATTCAATTCTTATTGTGGTTCTTCATTGGTAGGTTAGCTTGTTCTTCTTCTTCTGGGCTTCCCTGTTTGTTATTTTGTACATGAAGTGTGTCATATGTTATGTGTTGATAGGTTATTGATATGGGACCAATGTGTTCACAATTCTTTGGTTCTCTACTACTCAAAATCCATTATCAACTTTTGTCAATTTTTCCTGTATTCAGGAGAGAAGAACTAGAATAAGTGGGAAGCTAAAGAAATTACAGGAGCTTGTACCCAATATGGATAAGGTAATGGTAGTTTCTTCCTAACACATGCTATTTGTTCCTCGCTACATTCTTTAGCTATCATTGGTGCTTATGTTTTAAGGAGTATCGTCCATCAGACTACAATCCACTGCTTATGAGTTATGATTAACTTTAAGTTCAAATTAAGATGATGCTGCATGTCTATTAGTCCTTGTTTAAACTACTAAAGCTTGAACAGAGGTTTTACCTTGTAAATAAATAGTGATACAAGATAAAAGTTTGAAAAGTCAAGTCGGATTTGGTTGAGGACGCCATTCATCACTGTAGCATCCATGCTTTCCTCGGTAGTTTAATTTCAAATTTTCAGTGCATGCTCAATCTTCATGTAGTTTCTATGCATGGACTTTATTTTATTTGAGGACAGATTAGAATACATTCAACTCCAATAGAGCCATAGAGGACACAAATTTACGAAATAAATTGCGAAAAAAAAGAAGAAGATATATTGGTAGACTTCCTGGATACAATATTTAGCTCCGTCAAGTGTCTCACAAGGTTTACTTCCGAGCACTTCCTCAAGTAAATAAAATTCAAGTTGCATTAGTTTGTAATTAGCCAGAGTAGGTTTTGTGTAATTTATATATTGATCTTAATTATCAGTACATGGCTCATGCAATGAAAGCATTATTTTAGAAATACACATCATCTATAAATGAGTATCTTCACTTGAATAATTGATTCGGGTAAATACCATGTAATTTTTATGTCAGATCACTGTGTAAAGTATGCATTACAGGTGGCTTAATTTTGTTTCAAAATGTCATTGTAGCAAACAAGCTATGCAGACATGCTAGATTTGGCTGTTCAACATATTAAAGGTCTTCAAAGTCAAGTCCAGGTGTGTAAAAGTACCTTAGCATCTACTATGTTGAATAGTTTTGTTGTGTATGCATATTCACAAATAAAAAATGCTTCATAGGTATTACAATATTCTTAAAAATTAATATCACGTTGGCACATAACTGTTAAAATATAATATGCATGTAGGCTTATTTTACTATGTATCCCCCTAAGCCATTCTCTTAATCTCACTTTGTTGTAAATTGGATATTGTAATCTTTACGTACTTATTTTACCCTTCCTCAATTGCCAAATGAAAATGTAATATTTGTATATACACATATATATACTCTTGCAAGAAGCCGATTCCACCTAGTGGGTAAAGGCTATTGCTGTCAGAGCAGGAAAAAGTTGTTGCTTTTCACTTTTCATTACTCAATATTTCAGTTATTGCATTAAAAATTTTGTAAATAAAAGGGAAAGACAACATTGTCCCGCAATGCTGAAAGATTGAGTTTTGAATAGTATAGAGCTAATAACTTTTTCATGCTGTGAGAGCATCCAAGTATTTCTCAATTCTTGTTATGTAGCTTGTAAAGCTGGTAAGTGATCTGTAATATAATGAAATTTTCATATCTTTAAGCAGAGCATTACTGAGCATAAATTCAAACATTAGTTAGTTGTTAATACCTCTGATGATCTTGATTAAATCTTCTTCTCACTCTCTTTCAGAAGCTTCACAGAGAACTTGAGAATTGCACTTGCGGATGCAAACCAAGCACATAGCGTATATTGTTTTACGGGATTCTATGGCAACGTGCATAGAAGCCAAGGTTTTGATGGGAAAGAATGAAAACCGATTTTTTACCTTCCTACTGAAATGAATAATGCAGGAACAGAAAGATTGTAGATGATCAATTCTACAATTGTACATAATGTATGTTTGTAATCTGTTAGTCTAGAAAAGGCTCTTCCTTTTCCTCAAGAATTGAGAATTGTCTTAAGTTGACAATGAAATCCTGTTTTGATTGATTTCTTTTCTTGTTTGGGTACGCCTGATACAGTTAATAATTCATTTTTATGGGATCAGAACGGGATTAGAAGTGCCCACGGGATGAATTGTGAAGAAAATGATCAATTCTGCTCTTATCTGATTCACTTAGGAACGAAGTCTGTTTGTTATATTTTATTCTATTTTTATGTTTGGTGTATGTAATTTTGACTGTAGATTATAACCATTGAAAGCACATATAAACATATTGTAATCAAAACATGCGTTAATTAAGTTCGTCATGATAGACTTACTTTTGTCTTTGTAATCAAAAGCTTGGAAGTAAAATGACTCTTCTTGAACTTATTTAACCGAAAAAAGAAATATTCATACTCATGGAATATTCTGGAATAGAATCAAATGTAATTTAAGAGCTTCAAATGTTAAATTAAAAGTAAGATCAAAACCGTTGTCGACTAACTTCTGAAGGTAACAACTTACAGGGAATCTTTATGCTTGAAGTTCGAATAGGAAGTTGAAGTACATCACGTTTTAATTAACAACGAAAACGCAGTATTTACCATTTGCGTCAAAATATGTTGAACACCGACTAGTAATATGCGAATTTGACCTCTATTTCCAATCTTTTTCGTTTTCGTATTTTTGGGTCAAGCTATTTCGTATCTTCAAGGATTGCCCTTTTTTTTTATTTGGTCAAGGATTGCCTCTCAACGTGACAGTTTTTTCGGTTAGGGCGTTTCAAAGTGACTAGACTACATCCACCTATCATTCAGCTACGCTTACGGGCCCTCTCCCTGATCCGCGGGCTAGCTATATAGGTCGAGGCTGCCCACTTTGTTGACCGTAAAAAACACAGTCCAGCCACATTTTAGCTCCAATGGTATTGGCACGTTTTAATAAAGGATAATGGTACTGTAGACTCGAGTTCACATGTGAATTCAAGTTTCTATTACATGTTAACTATTTATATCATATTTTAAAATTATAAATATATAAATATTAAGATTTGAATAGTTAAGATATAATATAGGCTTAAATTTATGATAAATAAAAGTCTATATTATCATTTTTTTTAATAAATATAATATATCCTCTCTGCGTCGATCAATAAATTAATTAAAAAAAAAAAACAAATCCTCTTCTAAGTTATAATAATCCATTCCCCACCGGACTAGAGATCGTCAAGTCGTTACACATCTCCATCTCACTTATTTACAAGCCTTTCTTTCTTTTGGCGAATAATATAATACTTGGTGAAGGATCCAGTGTACAAGATATATCACACATTTTAGGAAACGTTTACAATGGTCCACAGTACACTGGTGTACCAAAACTTTTTCCCATTAGTCATCGGTTAAAATTTTTTACAGTATGAAATAAACCATCTTCTAATGATTATTTCACAATCATGACATGTACGTTTTTAAGGCTATTTCACATATGGTGGTACTAGTTATACGGTATTTTTTTTTTTTTTCAATTGGGAGTTACTGCCGTGTTATTAAATCAAAAAATAATTTTATAATTATTGTACATTTATCCTATTTCTTTTACGCAGTTAATTTTTTTTACGTGTTTTACGCATTACAAAATAAATGAGGATATAATATTAATAATGATAATTACAATTATAGTATTATTTATTGTTTATTTATGATCATTATAATTATAATAATATTATGTATAATATTATTGTGATAATTATAATTATAATATTATTTGTCATTTATAATTACAATAATAATATTAACATTTTTAACAGCTACAATTATAATAATATTAATAATAATTTAATTTCAATACATTATCAATGTAAAAAAAAATTAATATATCTAATCACGTATTGCCATATGAGCAAAAGTATTTAATTTAATCACCTACTACTTTAAAATTCTTGCAAATAGAAATATATGATTGGATAACAGTGCAAGACTTAATTTGGTAATATTGTGGGTTTTTTAGAGTTGCTAAGCTCTCTGAATTATCTAAAAGCTGCTATTATAAAGTCATAGTAGTATTATTTGATAATATAATATAAAAGCTATTTTCAATAAATAGAAGTCACATAAATAATATTTGGTAAAATTGCTCTTAAAATCTAAATAACTATAATAGGCAAAAACACTAAAAAAAATGTTAAAATTGGATTTTTCATAGCGACTATAATGGACATAGTCTTAAAATCTACAATGATTCATAATAGACAAAGTAAATTCTACTTTTCTTATCATTAAAGAAAATGATAATATTAGATTTTTATTAAAATAGGTTATCTTAATTTTTAAATTTTAAATAGAAAGTACAAATTAATTTTAAAAAGTATCTCATAAGATCTTTCAAAAGTACTCTTTGACTTTTGAAAGCCAAAAAAAAACACTCAAGCTTTTTCATCTACTAAATTAAAAAAAAATGGCTTATATATTTTATAAATAGGAGTATCTACTCAAAAAATACTACCAAATCAAGTTTAAAATTATTTTACATCATTAGTACATTAGAATTAATCACTATTAATAATGATGTAGCTAATAATACAATAATTTATAATAAAATTTATGTTTATAAAATTTACATTAATATTAATAGGAGTGCTAATTTAATCAAACGATATTAATGAAAGAATAATAATAATAATAATAATACTAATAATCATCATCATCATTATCATCATCTTTACAATAAAACGACATTTATCTTATTGGAAACTGAATTTCATCAGTGAAAAAAATCTTGTTCCAGGATTGTAATCATAAGAAATTTGCACAATATCTTACATATTAACTAAAATCTTAGATATTTATATTATCTTGTGTAATATTAAATCAAATACATAAAGTTTGTTTTATATTTACGGTGAAATTAATTAACTCAATTCATTATAATAATAAATCAAATACATTAAGTTTATTTTGTATTTATGGCAAAATTAATTAACTCAATTTTTTATACTATATTTTTACTTAAATAAATCAACTCATTATACTACACCTCATTTATGTACCAAAAAATACTGCACCTCGCTTCGAATGAGAAATTAATATATATATATATATATATATATATATATATATATATATATATATATATATATATATATATTACCCATGTTCCCATATAGTACGATGAAAAACCCAATTCTAGACACTTCGACAAACTCGGCTTTACATCTAAAACCGATAGTGTCCATTTATGTCATTTAAATATCACCATTTTTTAATTTATTAAATAATTTACCGGTAACCATTGGTGCATACATGGCCTCATAGTGTTGGTACCATGTAAGATTTATCTCACCTAATCTAAGCTTTGGAGCATTGTAAACACTTTCTACATTTTATAATCTAAATATTTTTATCATAGTGCTGGATCAACGTTTTATTTAAAAAACAAAAAGAATAATAATAATATAGCATCCATTATCTAAATATTTTTATTATTTTACTTTTTTTTTTCATATGGATCATATATGGCTATATACTGCATCACAAAGAATACTTCTTCAATCGCTTCTCTTTTAATATTTACGATACACTCTAAATTTCTCTCAAACTCTCACTCTTTTCTCCTTCCTCTTACCCTCTCCCTGTCAAACTCCAGTACCTGCCCCTTTCTCTCCACCACCAATCTGTCGCCGTCTCCAACCACATCGCTGCCGTCATCGACCAAACCGTTGCCAACACTACCACCTTGTCTCCTACACCTACACCTTCCATCCGCCGAACCCTGCCGCTACGTAGCCCTATGGGGTTGACCTTTCCGACACCAACAACGCCAAACGCGCACCTGATTTGAAAACTGAGCCACCGAATGATGATACCGTCGTCGACGAAGGAGAGATCGTTGAGCTCCTTGTGGAGCACATCCACTTTTGCAAGGTCTATGGCAAAGGGTGAGATCCGGCACAAAACCAGACAATGTCAATGGTGGTGCGGTGGCTCGACCGGTGGAGGATGGTGGTTCGCTGCTGACTTCAACTATGGGTCGTGGTTTTAAATGGTGGTGGGTTGATGGTGGTGGTTCGCTTTGGTTGTGGCGTGGTGGAAGGTTGTTCCTGATGGGGTGGGTCTCGAGGCTGTTGGTCTCACGGTGGTAAGAGGTGGAGCTTAGGCAGAGGTCTAGTTTGTGGGGGCTAGGGAATGATGATGGTCATCATGGTTCGTGGTTGATGGTGGTGGTGCTTGCATTGTTGAGAGAGGCAATTTGGGAGTGGAGGGGCTGAGAGAAAATAAAAAATACAGTGCATCATATGTTTAATTGCATTGATAAACCCTCGTATCAGTATCGCTAAATGACGAAATATGTAATTCACCTCGTCAAGTAAAGTAAAGTGGAGCCTTCACCTATGATACTATACTATAGAAGGGCTCGTCTATTATTATGCATCAAGACACCAATGAGAAGCTCGCCATCCCAAAGGGCACAAAAGTATCTAAAAGTTGCCTCCAAAATATTGATCACCAAGCAAATTTTTTGCCACGAGGGGGCTTGAACCCATGCAACTAAGTGCCAATTTGGATTGTAGTTTGCATCCACCAGAAGACTTTTTAGGAGAAGAAAAATGACTTTGTATAGTAAATGGTAGTGTTTGATTTTACTTCTTCCGGAAGGCCTTCTTCCATAAGGTTTTTTAGAAGAAGTATCTTTGAGGTTACTTTTCATTCTAGAAAAAAACCTTTTGAAAAGAAATTTTACTATTACTCTCACATCAACAACTAAAAGTAATTTTACTTTATCTTATCTAAACAAAACTCGTTCTCCTAAAATTACTTTTGACATATTCAAACTAAACAAAAATCATTCTTTTAAAAGGTATTCTTTTAAAAGACCTTCTTTCAAAAGATCTTTTCCTAAAAGTTACACCAAACAGACTCTAAGAAGTGCGTAATGTATTGACACAAAAAAAAAAGGTGCGCAACCTTATTTGAAATTTATGTATCAATTGAGCCACCTCGCATTGGTATACTATAGACCGCCTATTTTAGTGTTTGTAATTTAAGACTTGGAAATTGGAATATAATACTATGAATTTAATTTAAATGAACTGACAGTGTAAAATAATTTTACATTATCAGCCAATAGAAATAATGGAAAGTGTCAACTTACACAAATAACTATCCATTATAATAAGGGACCCACCATGATTTCTCACTTTCTCCTATTTCTATTGGTTAACAGTATAAAACAGTTTTACACTGTCAGAACATACCAATTAAACGCTAATACTATTCAATAACTTTTTGTACCAAATAAAAAAGTGCCCATTCCCCGATGATTAGTGTTCATTCTCATATAATAAGGAAAGGAGTATAATTATCATCAAAGCATATCCAACGTACCCTTAAGGATTTAGGATGATCAACTCTGAAGAATGTATTATTCTGTAGTTTCCAAAGGTCATCATATACGGCATATTTAAGAAATTCATTAGGAAGCAGCGTCATATTGCATTCATCAACCGATCAACAATGCTAATATGGACGTAGCATTTGTGATTCTTGCGAAAAATATGACAATTGAACATAAAAATTAACTCCTTGTCCGAACGTTAGCAAACACAAAAAGAAATCAATCTCAACTTTAAAAGCTAATTCTCAGGTTCTTGAGAGAAATTTTCTAAGCTACATGATTACAACAAACATACATGTACAACTCTATAACTGAAAATCTATGATCTTTCTATTCCTGCATTATTAATTTCAAGAAGTTGAGTGTACAAAGTTTTCATTCTTTGCCATCTGAACCTTGGACTTCTATGCTGCTGTTCTGCCATAGAATCTCGTAAAACAAAAGAAATTATTTGCTTGGTTTGCATCCACAAGTGCAATGCTCAAGTTCTTTGTTAAGCTTCTGAAAGAGGGTGAAAGGACGATGTAATCACGATCAACAAGGGTATTAAGAATTAATGGATGCTTCTCCATGCTAGACTTATGCTTTAAGATATGATAATTAAATTGATTATCTACAATCACCTACCAGCTTTACTAAAAGCTATGATAACAAGGAATACCAAAGAAATTGTATGCTTTGTCTTTTTGGTACCATAAGAGAAAAATATAAACAGCAGAAATATCATTTTTGACAAGCAAGCCTGATTTCAATGCTCTTTGTGGTTAATCATATCCAATCGTTTCTTTTATATTCTTAATTTGTGGCCAAACTAAATCTGAAGTTGTATTTTTCCGACATGTAAAGTGCCAGAATTTGAGCCACCATAATTTTATTTCAATAATTCTCACCCATAAATTCTCTGTTCCGTTTTCTTTTGTGCACGGCAGAAGTTCATGGGGGAAGGAACAAAAGTATGTAAGCATTACAAGTTGCAATGCCAAGGTCGCGTACCCAACATACACCAAAATGGTGATCAAGTGAGTGGTTGAGAATGTAATTAAGGGGATACAAGTGTGTTACTTTCACAAGACCAACCCAAACTATCAAATTAAGATTAGTCCACATACAATTTATTATATTCTAACTGTTCCGTAATCATAAGAAGCAGTATTTTGTTTGTTAATAATATGCATAGACATTGAATGCTAAGGCAATACACACCTGAATTTGACTCTGAAGACCTTTAATATGTTGAACGGCCAAATCCAGAATGTCTGCATAGCTTGTTTGCTACAATGACATTTTTGAACAAGGTCATACCAACTGAAATATGTACTTTCACACACTGGTTTGACATGTAATGTAAGTTATGCAATATTGAGTGTGATGCGTTACCCATTTCAAGTGGCATATGTATGAGATTTGAATACGTGATATAATGCTCCCCTTGCATGACCCATGACCCATATATATCAACAATTGAGCAATGTCCAAAGAAATAATCATTCATAAATTACGCAAAGCCTATTCTGCAATTATGAAACAATGCTCTACTAGCTATTAACCACTTAGAAATGCATCGCCAAGGTACGTTTAGAGGTTACATTAATAATGAATGATGCACATAAAAAAATCGGATTTAGACTTTCCAAGTTCCATCTAACTTCATTACTAACTTGCATGGCACGAGTTCAAGCTAGTAATTTGAACAAGGACAAAAGAAACACATCATCGTTTAATTTGAATTTAAAATTAATCATAAGATCGTAACTCATAAGCAGCTGGTTGCACTCCAGTTGTATCCTTACAATATAACAGAAGTTCAAACAATGTTAATGACGCCTTGAAACTCACTGCTGATAGCAAGAAATATGCACCGCAATAATTGCCGAAGAATGTTTCCTGGCATAAAATAGCATAACTAAGGAAGAAATTAAACTACCATTACCTTATCCATATTAGGCACAAGGTCTTGTAATTTCTTCAGCTTCCCACTTATTCTAGTTCTTCTCTCCTGTGTACATAGAAGAAATGTCTACCACGTGAGTGTACTCTGATTAGTATATTGTATATAAAGAGCGCAAGCCCGAAGATGAACTTCATCATTCATTTGTTTTCAAATTAGAGCACAACCCTGATAAATATATTGTGTATTCATGAATGTCCTATTTCAATGAAAAGTTTACTAACTCGTTCTGCAATGCTACGTGGATGAATAGCACAGCCTCGCTTAGCACGAATTTTACAAGGGACAGAATCTTCAGGAGTATGCATCAGCTTCGCCATTGTTGCCATTTCCAGAGTTGTTTGCGGCAGACTAAACCGAAGAGGACAATGAATCAAAATTGTAAACAGTGAAAAGCGAATAAACTCTTATTTAAGATAACTGGTGATGTTAATATAAAAGCACATAATAGAGATTATGCAAGAGCTATTAGGCTGTGAGAGAATAATTTCCAAAGAGAAAAAGTAAATTATACTAACTACCTCTAAAATTAGGTGATATTATATACGATACTTCTGAATTTATAATGCCTATATTAACCACCCTTCAGGGTTACTTAGTATTATGTTTACAAATGTACTTAATGTCATTTCACAAAATATAAGAATATCAGGTGTAATACATCATAAATCTCAAGGGTTTTTTCAAATCATGAGATTTGCATTTAATATCACTTAACTTTAGTGGAAGTCATTGTAATTTACTTAAAGAAAAATATTATTTGTATATTAAAAATAGATATTAAGAGAGAATATTATATGAATAAAAAAACACAAATTAGTCAATATCCGCTCTTAATATCCACTTTTGATATATAAATAACGTTATTCACTTTCAAAGGAAATTAATCTTTTGCCCAATGATTACAAAAATTTATGTTCAAACTCAATTAGAGTTAGGGTGTGTTTGGATAGACTATGAAAATAAAATTATTTCAATAATTGGTTATAAGTATATCTGATTTTTTAATAATCAATTATTGATAAAATTAATTTTATGTTTAGATGTGTTGATTGAAAAGTGATTTTAAGATTGTGTGTTTTATTTGGATTGTATAAAAAAGTTACTTTTGCATAATAAAATATTAAAATAATATAAAATATTTTATTTATATTAATATAATATTTAATATTTAGTATTAATTTAGTAGAAATATCGTAATTTCGCAATAGTCAGTTTTCGATTTAATCATAATACTAAAAAATAATACTTTTTAAAAATAGGTTTTTTTAGTATAAATAAAATAACTTTAAAATTATAATTAATTTTATGTATAGTCACTAAATATATCAAATTATATTAAAAACAACTTTTTTAAAGAGAAAAAAAAGCTATTTTAGAAAAAAATCTATCATCATTCTCTTTCCTTTGATTAGCACAACAAGAAAGATGTAATTCATCCGTTCAATCATACATCTTGTGCCCCCTTAATTTTCCGTGTCCTTCATTCTCTCTCCTTGGATGAAGAAATGGATCATTTCAATTTATCTTAGAAAAGATTCTTGTTCATATAAATATTTACTTTATGAGAGAACAACGCTATATATATACAAACTCTTTTTTAAAAGTAAAAGCTATCTTAGGGCTGAATGTTAAGTTTGAGAAGTATTTTGTTTTAATGGTTGAACTGCCTTTTTGTCGACGTAAGGGAAAAAACTTGTGTCTTTTATGCTCGAGCTTTTTTCAGAGTACTTTAGAAGAATTATTAAGAAAGGCACATCCAAAAGAGCACTTAATGTCTTTTGAACAATGATAAAATAAAAAACTTTCGCAATAAATTCGTGAGATACCTGTGTATGTAATTTTGGTAGGAGCATTAACATTGAAAAGGTGACATCTATTATACATCGAGAAATCAAACCACTTGTCGAAACAGTTATTATTTGTGGCTATATAACGTTTGTTTAATAAACGCAGAAAAGAAACTTGTTTGTTACCTGAGATTCCAAGGCATTGAGATTAAGGCAATTGAGAATGTCTCCTTCATTGTTTTTAGAACGTTTAGTTTGTGGAGCAGAGAAGGCAATGGAGTTCGAATTGTCCCAGGGGTCGACTCCAAAGCTATAAGAATGTGCATTGTCAGAAGTGGTGGCAATGCCATGAATCTCTCGTATCTGGGAAAGAGAATCTTGGCCTGTGAAGCTCAGTTGGGACTTCAACCTTGATACTCCATCTCCACTACTAGACCCACAGGTGTAGCTTCCTCTACCCGTTGTGATTGTGAACCGTGCTGCTCATTTATGTTATTCACAATCGTGGTTAATTTGCCAAACAATAATAATAATAGAGAGAGAGAGAGAGAGAGAGAGAAGAAGAAGAAGACAATAGTGACTTCGTTCACAATGTACTTTCAAGTTCAAAAGATAGAAGAGATGCACAATCAACATCTCAACTCAGAAAGATGAAACGTAGGCGAATTGCGTTAGTTTAGCCATTTTTTTTCTGTTCCTTGTGCTCGATTATTGATACATTTTCCATAATGGACGCATTAACCAAACGACAATAAGAAGAATAAGAATAAGGTGACAAGGCAACACATGATGATTTGATGATAAGTTTGACATCGTATCCAAGTAATAAAGCTCAAAAGAAATGTAAGTAGCTAATAATTAAATAACAGGTGCCAATTGGGTAATATGCTTGTATAACACATTATTATTATTATTATTATTATTAGAGTGAATTATATTTATTTTTTTTGAGATTTAGTATAATTATATTTGTTATCTTTTTATTTATAGATAATATACTACGCAAAACGAATTAGAGTAACGGCGGATATGATTATTTGGATCCCTTATTATTATTATTATTATTATTATTATAATAGAAATAGAGAGGGGCATCTTGGACAGTAAAGAATTGAAATGTGGAAGTCAAAGAAAGATTTAGCCCGACCAAAACGTTGCCATCGGGTTGGGTGACAGCTAACAAAGAGAGTGAGTAAGTGTCCCATCCCACCCGACCCAACTTGCGAAAAGAAGACAAGAACCAACATCAACATGACATTGATACATTAGATTATATTATATCAGATGCAGATGCAGATGCAGATGCAGATGCATTGCATTTGCATGCACATGTACCAATGCCAGACAGACAACGCCACTGCTACTATTTGATTCCAGCTGCACACAAATACAGTAAGCAGAAGTCCCGGACACATACTTGTATCCTATTGTGCTACCCCCGATTCAAAAGAATGAAAAAGCCATCACGATTAACATTTGAAAATCCAGTGTTGTGTTGGGGCGGGTTGGGTAAAGTGAGTCAATGAAAAATAAAACAAGAATTGGTTTTGTTAAGATGAAGTAAAAACTTAATATTTTGTTCTTTTTAGAATTGAGACAATAATAATGTAATATAATGTAACAAAAGCTTGGATATTGATTATTGAAGGCAAAAGAGAAAAGAAAGAAGGAGAGAAAAAGACAGGGAAGAGAAGGTGAAACTGAAAAGAAAAGAGGATACCAATAGCATTAGCATTAGCGTCAGGAGGGTGAGGGGTGAGGAAGCCAGCGGGGGAGCTGCTCTGACGGAGCAGCAGCTTCTCCGACGATGAGGACGAAGAAGAACAACATCCGCCAATACCAAATGAGGAGGAGCAGTTGGCTTTGCACGTTGACTGATCCCCTGACCCAGGTGACAAGGACAAGTCAGCCTGAGGTGCTCCCACCACCCCATCCACCGCCGTCGACAGCAAAGATCCCGGGGCAGAGCCGTATCGGGTCAGCCCCCCACTTTGGGACATCATCATGCTCATGCTCGATTTATGAGACGAACAAGTCCATGACCATGACGGGTACATGATCCCTCTTGCTTGATATTACTTACTCTCGCAACACAACGCCACACCACGCAAAGAGGGAATGGATTGGATTGGATTGGATTGGATCAACTTCAACTAACTGCAAACAAACTATGTGGAATGTAAAAGCAAAACTAAGGTCTTAATGTGCTTCCTATTGTGCTTTCTATTCTAATATTCTATTCTCTCTCTCTCTCTCTCTCTTTGTGCCTTTTGCAAAAGAAAAAGGAAAGGCCGTTGGGATTGGGAGATGCGATGCAATTTCTCATTTCCCATTTGTGGAAAAAGTCGTTGAGTTGATAGAGAGAGCACTCAGATTCATTGATTCTTAATTAATTAATACATTATTCAATTCAGCTTAATTAAATTACATCACTCCCATTGCCATTGGCATTCCCTCACCTCGCCTCACGTGCCGTGCCTCTGTCTGCTTATCCTTTTGCAAAGCGAGACCATCTCCTCTCCTGTGCTGTTCGTTTTTATTTTGGTTTTCCAAACCTAACCTACCACTTTATCTCTCTCATTTTCCTTCCTTCCTTCTTAGCCGCCAATGACAACGCCAACGCCAACGCCAACGCCCATGCCCATTTCATCTCTCCTCCTCTTCCCAGTCATCATGTGATTTCTGCCTTTTTCTCATGCCCTTTCTATATCTACGTCACAAATATCTGCTTCCCATTTATAATTTATTTACAGTTTACTACATTTTACTCGCAAAATTAATTAATAACAACTGCTACGAATCACTGACAAGTTTACCACCTCTATTTAGCTAAAACTATAGAATCTTACCTGAACAACATTTATAGAGACGCGCAAACAAAATGTGCACAAACATGATGCTAGATTCTAATATGCACTGCACAATTCTACAAATAAACATGTAGTGCCTATACATATCTTAAGCCTTAAATTAATATCATGATTTTTTGAAATCCAACTCCTAAACTAGTTCCGTTAAATCTTAAACTATATAATGGGTATTGTTCGATCAAGTTGGGTGACATTCTTGAGCTTTTGAAAGCCAATATAATCATCGCTGGTCAATATGAACACAATCGAGTTGGAAACAACAAATTTTCAATTCAACTGATACCTGTGAAGTAGCTTGAGTTTAAAGTCAATCAGTTAGGATTAGTTCGTATTGAGTTGGAGTTGAAATCAATATTTTGTTGGTGGTTAAATCCCAAATTAGCGTCGTTTAACATTAAAAGTTCCAAGAAAATTGTTTTTGTTTTTGGTCAACACTCATTGTCGAGTCAAGTGGCGCAGAACTTGAAATCCAGAAAGCCTGTGTGAGATTTTTAGACCCAACTCAACATTCATTTTCTGAAAAAAAAACATAGGAGGCTGACCAAAAGTAAAAATAAGAAACCTAAGAAACAAGAAAGAAACCCAACCCACCCAATCAAAACATGTTTTTGGGTCCAGACCCAATCAAAGCTATAAATATCATGTCCCCTAAAAACCCCCCCAACAAAAAAAAAACCAAAAACAAAAAAACACGCCAAAAAACATAAAATAAAACTTAATATAAAACATAGTACCATCAGTGGGGACGTGAATAATTATTCTGCATTTTGAGGGAAACTTCATCAAACCAAAAATATAAAAACTATCTTATGCAATAACTAATCATAACTGCAGAACAACATTAAGGTAAAGTTCATAATTCTCGCTAGTTAGGACTAACATGGTTCTTCTACAGAACTTTCCTTCGCATTGGGTTTCCCTTAAGGTGTAAGATAATAAGGGGAAAAAAAAACCGAATATGAAAGAATGCAGAATACAATCGTTTTCCGAAGGGGCGATAAGTGAATAACCTAACTATACCAGACAAATTCAGCCTCAAAATAATTAAAAAGGTAAATTATTAATTTATCATCTCATCGGCTCACACCATACTCCACCATTACATCATGCTCTAAAACTTTTAACGTTTTTATACCGGCTCTAAAACTTCATGCAACATGCATATCTTTTATTTTTATTAGTTCTTTATTTCTTTTTTATTTCCCCACCCCAGTCTGTCCATGAAAGAGTTAATAAAACAAATCAATATTACCAGTTCTATGGAACAAAATAACCAATAACAAAACCAAGATGAACTAATTCAACTGCTCAGTAAACCATATTCTTTTCTGCTCAAGCATTAATCTGTTTTAAACATTTATAAGAAAGTAAACATTGATATGTAAATATGTAATTGAATAAACAAAAATGGCGGCCACATAATATCCGAAACGCAGGAGAAGGCCGAGGTACAATAGGAATTTCGAATTTGTAATGGTATAGAAGCAGGATTCCATACTATTGCAGAAGCTGTCACAGGATTAGAAGACAATCATTATCCAAATAGATATCTTAATAGATACCTTCATCTGCAATCAATGAAAATATTTAAGTATCAAACAGTGGCTGTGTAGGAAAGTCGAGAAGTTGATTATGCTTCAACATGCAACAGTTGAATTTGGTCGCAAGATCATTACAATGAATGAAAAATAAGAGATGCATTGGAACATTAAACTGACAGCCTTATTTTTTTCATATTCATTTTCTCTTTTTGTTCAATCAAAAGCTTAAAGAAAAATGTTACTAAAGCGCTTAAAGCGTCTTGTTGGACGTCTGAGATTGATTGAGAGCAGAGCTTCTGTTATAATTCTAGTATTCTACTCTATGGTTCGTTTCATTCTCATCTCGTCACCTCCTCTTGTTCATTCTTCCTCAATCCCCACAATCACATCACAAGCACGCGTGTGACTGTGACGGTGACACCTACCTCAAGGCATCATTTTATTGCTTGCCTTTGCCTATATTTCATACATATATCATTTGTCCTTAATTATCCTTTCCACTTAACATGTTAATTAATGTGCTATGCTTGCCTTTTCAAGTGCCCTCGCTTTCAAATCAAACGCTTCTTCTGTTGTATTGTGTTCTGTGACTGTATATATGCAGCGACTTGTGTTGCAATTTCTAATGCCATTTGATTTCTGGCCAAAACAGTATATGTACATGCTGCCGAAACTGTTTTAATTGCATTGAAACATTTTGTGGAACTTACATGTGATATTGTCCATGTTTACGAATGGGATCCTTGTTTACTTAGAATAATTACAATGCCTTCAGATTTTTCTCTATACTGATTAATATGTTCGTGTGACGGAGATTAAGAGACTGATTTCTTTGAGCAGCTGGAGAAAAAGGACCAGGTAGAGCACCTATGTTTACATTTCTTGTCTATATGTTTCATCTTCACAATTCATTTATGGATTCCGTATTATTTTGGGTAAAGTTTGGATTCCATATTTAATTTGTAGTAAGTTACTGAGTTCAATATATATTGTTACTGGGTGGACCTTATGAATTCTTCAAGCTCCTCTGTGGCACTTAGAATTGGAATGGGATTTCAGCTGCACTTAAACCTTGGAATTGGAACCTGCAATTCCAAAGTTCAGGTTTGGTGTACCTTCTAAAATTAGAATTTTAATTCCTGGTAACATTTCCAAGGAATTGAAATATAACTAAATAAGGCTCTTCTCAATTTTTTATCTAGATCCTAAGAATTATAACTCAAAGAAGCAAGAATTAACTAAGATGCAGTTTCCGACCCACACATGTATAGTGCAATAAGTTTCAGCCACCTCCATTTGGTTCTCTGACAACGATCTCAGCTGCTTTCACCATTGTCACTACTGTTGCCACACCCACCATCATCGCCAAACGCCAATTTGCCATTACTGCTACCACCTTTACGGCTCTACACTAACACCATCGTTGTTGTTATCACCAGTGCCAGTGCCATTATTGCCTCCATCACTGTTGCAAAACTGTGTCAAGTGATTTTTGGAGCATGACCTTTAAAATTTGAAATAAGATATGCTGAGAATGCCCATTAACTTGATAATGGAAGCAAATTTCTTAGCAGTGTATCATCTTTCTCCCTCTCTCTCTCTCTCTTTTTTCTTTTTAATTTTTGGAGAAATTAATTGTCTCATTAATATAAATAACCTTGCCAAGTTGGGCTTTGTGATGATGCGGTGCTGGAAATCCAACTGATGATTCATTAGCCCTCTGCTCTGCCCCCACTGACCCCCAAAAGAACTATAAAGTGAAAAGACTAGAGGAGGAAAAGAAAATTAGCAAATGAAAATATCAAGGGTTTGGTCTGATGTTTTTCTTGCTCCAGGCTTTGTGGTATACAGTTTCTTTGAAATTTTAGAATTTAGAGGTGGATTCTATATGAAAATTGACATCTGTTCAAATGCTAAACACATTAAGCTCTCCTACGGTAGCAGTTTGAAGAGTTATTTCACTATTTTTACATTTTTTCTTTTGTTGAGGGTGTGGTATGATTTTTTCATATGAAGCATATTGTTGCAAAGCATTGTGTTTTGGTTTTCATGTTAAAATGAGAAAGTACAAGCCATAAGTGTCTGACTCAGTTAAAATCTTGCAATATTTTGATGATGATGAAGATGATTATAATGATGCAAATGAAGGGGATAAAGAGAAATTTTACTTTTTTTCGGATGATTCTCTGATGCACGTGCCGGTAGAGACACACGGATGTTGCTGTTAGTGGCCATGCGGGATCCACCAATGCACGATCCATCATTTTCTTTACCAATTCCGGCATTTTCTTTAACACACATGTGAAATTAGCATCTTTTTTTCTCTTATTGTTATTGGGGAGAACCATTAATTTGACGCCCCAAAGATTTAAAAATTAATAATTTAATCTTTAAAAAATATTTTATTAATCTATAGTATTTCAATAATGAATTCTATTATTATTAATAGGTTTTACTAGTATTAACAAAATATATTTTAAGAACTAATTTATTAATAAATTAATTTTTTAAAAATTAATTTATCAGCATACTTATCATTTGGATATCACTAGAAAAAATAGACTTTTTTAGTTGCTAAATTATCAATATTTTGATATTTTAAGGGCCAAATTGGTGGTTTTTCCTTTATATTAAAGGAAAATAAAGAAAAATATCAAGAGGAAAGACATCTAATTATATTAAACAATTTTTATACCTTTATTAAAAAGATTGAAAAAGAGATGATGTTAAGAAATAGGAATAGTTAACTTTTGGGTAAATGTCATTTATATCCCTTATATTTTATAGCGATTTAACTTAGTTTCATTTTTTTTTATTTACATTTTTAATATTTCAAAACTTCTTAATCTTATCATTTCGGCACTTAAATTATAAATGGAAAAAATTGATATAAAAGTTAGGTTATAATAATAATGATGATGTATTCATTACTTATTTGAATAGGATAATATTATTTACCATCATTTTCTCCCATATTTTTATAGGATATGAAAATTTTTCTTTTTAATTTAAATTCCCTTAATACTCAAATAATCTTCCTCTTACTAAAATAGGGGAGTAGCTATTACCACACCATTTTATCTAACCCCACACTCCTTTTTATTGCTTTTATCTTGAAATTCCTAAAATACCCTTCATCAAAAGTTAGATTAAACATTTATTTATTGTTACTCCCATATTCTAAATTATATTTAATAATTATACTAATTAATATTAAATATAAAAATTAACTATTTTTTATTTAAATTAACTATTAAATAACTAATTCATATTAAATATAAATTCCTAAAATTATTGTTTAACATAATTTTGGAATATGAGAGGGCTAATGGATAAAAATTTAAAATATGAGCGATGTAATAGATAAAAATTTAAAATAAGTTTTAATCTCAAAAATTGATAAATAAAAAATACCCAATTTAATAGATTAATTTTATTTTAAAATTATTAAATAAAAAATAGTTAATTTTTATATTTAATATTAATTAGTATAATTATTAAATATAATTTAAAATATGGGAGTGATAATAGACAAATGTTTAACCCAATTTTTGATGAAGAATATTTTAGGAATTTCAAGATAAAAGCAATAGAAAGGAGTGTAACATTAGTCAAAAGCGTGTGGAAATAGCCACTCCCCTAAAATATATACCTAAAACATTTTTTTGGAGATTGGTGGTATTCGGATATCATTAACATTAAAATTTAACCTTAATATCAATTTTTTTTATTTATGATTTGGATATCATCTTTTAAAAGAGCAAGATTGAAATGTTTTAAAAATGTTAAAAATATAAATAAAACAAAAAAAATTAACTAAGTTAAAATTATTATAAAATATTGAAAATATAAATAAGACTCTACCGTTAACTTTTTCTTGGAAGAAATTTTCTTTTTAAGACATGCATAGACGCACGTACACACACCCCCCTGCGTCGATGATTTTTTTTTTTTTTTAAATATGCCCTATACTATTGTCTAATAATTTAACATATTTGTAATAAAGAATTAAAAAAGAGGTTAGAAGTTTCCAAAAAAAAAAAAAGGTTAGAAGTAACATATCAAGCTAGATCATATTTTATAACAAATTCATACAATTATTTATTATTTGAATGGTACAATTGTTGTTTCAATAACTTATATCATATAAAAAATTAAATAAAAAACATAATATATATATATATATATATATATATATATATATATATATATATATATATAAGATTTATTTGTGACATGCTGTAAAAGTTTTTTATACAAGTATTTAATCATAAATTGTTATGTTATTAAAAGTGATTGATTCTGATAATAACCATCTCCAAATATAGTATTTGATCTAAATTAATTGGGATCTATTGAATTTTAAATACTAGTAGTTTAAATAAAAAAAATATGTTAACATCCGAAGTCATATATAGTATTAAATCACCAATTAATAGTATATTTAAATTAATCTTATTATGTATAAAAGATTTAAATGAATATTTATTTCATAAGTACCCGTAACATGAATATTATAATCTCATTCTGTACTTATTTGTTAAACGAGTAATAGGTATTTGTCCTACCATGGATGGTTTTTGTGAATACAAAAATTTTCTCATTAACTTTTTTTTTTTTTTGGTTACTCGTTCAATATTTTGTTAAGAGAAAGATACCATCTTTACAAGCTATGTAGGGAGTATGCTATTTGTGAGTACCATAATAATGGAGCAATAAATCTTTTCGTATAAAAAAATTATATGAGTTAATTATATATTAATTTTGACTATTGATTAAGAAGATGAATTATAGCATATGTCCTATGGTAAAAATTTATATACGATGCACGAGATAATTCATTTCCTACAACGAGGATTAATGTGTGATATATATATATATCTTTTGTATTATATATAATTATTTTATTGGAGAACTATATGTAAAGTTATGGGAATTTAATATATTGACTAGGGATGTGAAACTCACTCTCATTAACATTCTTTTAAGAGTGAGAAAACTTTTAGTCCCTAACCAATAGAATAAAAATATCAATAAATTAATACTTGAATTTTCAATAAAAAGTGTATGAAACATGAAAATAATAGCGAGAGACCGTCATGTTGGCATAGATTAATAGTGTAGACTTGTCCTGACTATTTAATTTTTTATGGGTCATAATATAAACATGAATAAAATATAAACAATAAAAGCAAAATGATTTGAAAGGGAAAAAAAAAGAAGTCATTTTTTATTTTTTTAGTTTTTTTTTTTTCATATAGATTCAATTTTTGATTAGGCCAAGAAGTAGGTCGTAACACCCCTTCTTGTTAAAGTTAATGGTATAAAATATTATATAAAGAGTTTTAGGTTGAACATTAAATACATAAATACACTGAAGTGTTCATGACGTAAAATATGGCTTTGTTAGCCATAGGTTACATATTTCTATGCCAGATAAAGAAATTGCAGTTTATTTAATTATAACTCCGTACGTTCTTCATAGTTGGAGGAGTCTGCGTTCCTTTGAGGTATTACTTGACTAATCTGAAACCAGCAAAAATGGAGTGAGAATTGAAAATTCTTAATAAATAATAAAGAGTTCTAAAACATTTGAATTATGATAGTTTCAGCCGTGTCTTAGCACGAAAATTTTCACAACTACTATATCATAATTACATCAATTACTTACAAGTAAATTATAATGCTTTATGATATTATGAGCAATAAATGCTAAGGGAAATATTATGCAACTTAAAATGCAACAAGTATTAATAAGATTATAATCTCTTTGCTTTAACTCTTTATTTCCTTTGTCTGTTTGTCTCACACATATTTGAAAGGCTTCTCTTTGGAAATTTCCATATTTTGGTGTTACTTTTAACACCATAGAGATAAAGTAAGATTTTTATGCCATACTAACTAAGACAGTTAACATAAAAAGATCTTACATCTTATCTCTTTGCCTTCTTAGCGGAGAGCGGCAAATCTTAAATATATTTTTTTTGAATTACTTAATTATCATTATGCATAAATTCATAATAAATGTACAAATGCATAAATTTAAACAATAAATATAACTTAAATAGAAGACTCAAGCAGCATAAGATAAACAATAACTATAAATAAATTCATCACATAATAAATTAAGCAATAAAATAAACGAATTAAAGTGCAAAAGATATAAATCGATTCATAAACTCAAAATAAATGAAGTGCACAAGAACTAAAGCAATATAAATTTGAGTAAAATAAATAATATAATATCTTAATAAAATTCCTCAAAACATAGAGTAATCAATTCTAAATATTAATTTCTAGGGGGCCAACTTTAAAATTATTTTTATTAAACTTTTTGATTATGATCCATGAGTATGTCCTTATCATTATGGTACATTCAATGCATAAAAGTCATGTCCATGTAACGGTCATTATAGAGTCATAATAATGTTCATAAATCAAAGGTTATCATTATAGAGCCATAATAATGTTCATAAATCAAAGATTATTATATTGTCCATAGGTCATGGTACAAAATTGCAAGTAAAGACATAAGTAATTTAATAGGTTAGGTCCATATATATTAATTTTTATTTTATTTGAGTATTAGATACAATATTTTACTTTTAATATTGGTTCTCTAGAAAAATTACAATAAGAATTGACAACTCAAAAATAATATATCATTATATAAACAATATCTTAATAATAATAATAATAATAATAATAATAAGCAATAATATAAATTAACATTAATTCAAATAATTTGGAATAATAAATAAAATATATTGTAATGATAATTAATAAGGAGCAATAATATAAAGAAATATTAAATAACTTGGGACAATAAAAAAAAGAAATTGGAATAAGAGAAATATTAAGCAACTTTAATGAAAGGAAAATAATAAATAAAATAATTTAGAACATAACATAAACTGTGATAGAGAATAATGATAAATGATATTATAAAGTAATATTAAATAACATAACTTGCAATGAATAAATATAGCCATAATTTTACTTTACAAATAATTTCATTATCTATCTTAAAATTGTGTGTGCCGTCGAGCTCTTCTCTATCCTCTCTCTCTCTTTTCTCCTTTTCTTTCTTTCTTTTCTTTTTTTTGTTCTACTCTTTCTAACTATTCCTTTTCTCTTTCTTTGCTTTTCTTTCATGACTACAAAATCCCTCTCTTTATCTCTCTCAATTTTCACATTCTCACCGTTCTATCTTTGCTTAAAGTGGGAAATGAATCCTCTAACATCCATATTATTTATAGGTTTTTAAACATGACATTTTACGTCATTGATTATGTTTTTCTTATATTATTATTGTTACTGGTCTTATTGTTATTATGGTTACAACTACATTTTTTTGACTTTAACCTATGTTAATAACTTCTACAAGGACTTGACCTCAAAGTTTCTCACGTTCACCCCCCCTTTTTTTTTGGGGTAACCTTTAAAAGTTTAGTCAGACTTTACAGTGCTATTATTTCATATCTTCTAATTAAAAATATTTAGTATTACTCCTTATCTTAATACATATTATTATCCGTATTATTTTGTCTTATATAGAGTAATATAGTTTGGAGTTATTATTGCTAATTCATAGCCTTATTTTAGAAAATTAACGTGTATGAGTTAACTATTTGGTCTATCAATTGTTGTCACAAATCAGCTTAAACAAATCAAATAAATTAAGTTATTCTATACTAAATATTTTATAACAAAAAGGGATGTTACATAGGCTAGATTAGATTAGATTTTAGTTTAAATTGGTCTCGCTTGCATTTTAAATATGTGGCCTAAATATGGCATGTTACTTGACATAGGTTTTTTTTTTCTTCTTTAAGACGTAGTTTGGCCTTTTTAAAAGTTTGGTTTAACCTAAAAGCTTATTTAAAAGCTAATTTGATAATAAGATTTTTAAAAAGACTAAACAATCTTCTCTTAAATAAGGCAAAAATATATTTCTAAATAGGCCAAATAATTCCTATATATGTCAAAAAGTCTATTTTTAAATAGATTAAAAGACTTATATTATCATTGAATTTTTAAAATAATGGTATAATTTATATAACAACAATAATAATAATAATATAATATAAATAGGTCAATTGGTTAGGCCCAATAGACTTGTTATATAGCTGATTAAAAGGGCATAATTTGTAAAGCCTATTTCTCCCACTATTTGTCATATTTCTTAAACCCATTGCTCTCTTTTTGTTCCTCATGTCAACCTATAATTTAGGAATAATATAACTCATCTTCTCTTGGCTCCTCACAAGGGAAGAAAAACTTGGTTGCTGCTTTGTCCAATGCTTAAGCATAACGATAACCTTCGTTGACCATCATATTCTCTCAATTCACGCAGAGTCATACGTGACGTATCCTTCCTTTTTGATTGCCTCTCATAATCACACGCTAAGCTGAGTGACATCGGGGACTTCTTCGGAGAGAGACGCAACTCAAAGAGAGAGAAAGAGAGATAGAGCCACAACAATGACAACAACTTCTTGCCAATTTCATTTATGAGCCCTCCTTCTACTAACTCAATAAAGCAGAGGTTAGTTTGTAATTGCATTATTCTAAGTCTCCATTTCTCTGTTTCTTTTGGTGCTATGTTTTGAGCATTGCCATTGAGATGAGATGATGAATGAGTGCTAATTTATCATTTTGTTATGTTTTACTTCCATTCCATTTGTATGATGCAAATTGATTGATTGATTGTAGCGAGTGTGATTTGCTTTTGTTTCATATTTTGAGATGCTCACAATTTGTTTGATCTTATATGCCTATGCTGAGGATGGAAGTTGTTCCTACTTTTGTTGGATTAGATTATTTTAAGTAAATATAATTTATAATTAATTTTGTAAATAGTGTCTTTTTTTATAACTGATCAAAATGCTCTAAACGCTAAATATTAATCCAAACATGCTCTTAGTTCACTTATTATCACCGTGGTCTTAGTTCATTTAATTAGTTTGATTTAGTTAAATTTTTAAATTAAAAATTAAAAACTAAACCAAATCAATAGATTTTCAAGAAATAAGAGCCTAGCCTAACCTACCCGTTTGGATTATTTGCAGAGGAAAGCGCCACAGGAGAAGGAAAATGACTTTGTGCAGTAAATGGTAGCGTTTGTTGTAACTTCTTCCTTCAGAAGGCATTTTGGAAGAAATATCTTTGAGGTTACTTTTCATTTTAGAAAAAGATTTTTTGAAAAGTAATCTTACTATTACTCTCACATCAACAACCAAAAGTAATTTTACTTTATCCTATCCAAACAAAACTCATTCTCCTAAACTTACTTTTGATATATTCAAACCAAACAAAAATCATTCGTTTAAAAGTAATTTCTCTAAAAGGTCTTCTTTTAAAAGACCTTCTTTTAAAAGATCTTCTCCCAAAAGTTACACCAAACGGACTCAGCCAAGAGAGAATGAGAGACCATGGATGTGTTTTTTTATTGGTGTTATTAGTTGGGTTGTTTGCTTAAATCCCTTTAACTTATAGGTTAAGTATAAGTGTAATTTATTTATAATAAGATTTTTTGACTTATTTAGGAAGTATTTTAGCCTATTTAAAAATAAATATTTGGTCATATTTAAAAGTTTTTTAAGTTTATTGAAATGTAGATTTTTTGATCTATTCAAAAGTTTTGTTTTCAAATAAATCCTTAAATAGGCTGTTAGGTTAGGTAAAGATTTGACAAAAGTAAGATTAGACTTAAGAAAGGAAAAAAATTCTATATCAAGTAATAGGTTTAGACTATTTACATATTTGAAACACAGAATAGACTTGTTTAATCCAAAACTTAGTTTAGCTTAGTACATTTCCATCCCTAATCATGGTGTAACACTGTAGCCTAAGTGGCCCTGCCCAAATTAGCCAATTCCCCCCAATCATCTGCATCGACTCCAGTAGTGAATTGGTATTCATTGCCGTTTGGGTGGCATCGGGTACTGGCACTGGCACTGGCACTGGCACTGGCTGGGGCTGGGATATGGAAAATATTTATCCAAATTATCGACATAAATTACGAGTTACTACATCAAATAAAGTAGTAAGTTTTACTCGATCGTTAAAAGACAAGTTAATTCTGAGTTAAAAATATCCCTTTATCGCAATTTTTTTTTTCGTACATCACTAAAATGGAAAAGAACCGAATTGAAAGGTAGTAAGTTATTTTTTTCTAAATAAAAAAAGAAATTTTTTTTTTAATAGAAAGAGAAGTTGGATTACGTGGCAAGCTATAAGTGGAAGGGCGGAATCCAACGTGGAGGAGAGGAGGCTGGCATCATTATGAACCGTGGACTGCAGCTCCCAATTTCGCAGAGGCTGAAGGCTGAAGGCTGAAGGCTGAAGGCAGATAGCCAACAATTTTGAGTTGATCTTCATGTGCATGTGAGATTTGTCGAGGAGGATGAGGAAGGGGCTATCATTGTCATGGGTGAGAAAGATGAGAAGCGTGAGCATCCTCCTGGGACTCTGCAACCTGTTGATCGTCCTCATGGGCGCCTTCCTCATCTTCCAAATCTACAGCCTCTGCCATCCCCGTTTCGTTCCCCCCTTCCTAGCTGTCTCCCTCGCCGCTCTCCTCAGGCTGCTACTCATGCTTCGTACCGCTTTCGCCCAGCAGGCCCTTGCCAATCTCATTCTCGACTCTCCCTCCGACGCCGACGCCGACGCCGCCCCCGACGCCTTTCTTCGCCTCCAGCGACGGGTGCCTTCTCTTATTCATTCACTCCTTCCTTTTATTCATCCATCCATCAGCTCAATTGAATGAATTCACTCGACTTAAATTGAATTGACTTGACAACATGATTGATTGATTGATTGATTGATGTATGTGTTTGGTTGTTTTGCAAGAAATAGATAGGGTACAAGAATTGGGTTCGGTGGAGTCGATGTACAGTGGCCGTCATTGTGCTCCAGTTTGTGTGTGCCGGATACCTTTTAATCAAGGCTTCTGACTATTTCTCCAGGAATTCAGCATCCACTGGTTGTGTTTTAGGTAGGTGAGTTCCTTCCTTCCTTCCTTCCTTCCTTCCTTCCTTTATCTTTCTCTTCTTCTCATATACTATACATACATTGCTTACTATGATATCACCACTATTAGCTTAAACATTGCCGCTCACAATACATTACTTTACTTTACTCCTCTCTCCATTCATCACAAATAGCTTCTGCTTTTCCTTACATTCATTTATTATTATGCCCCGTTAGCCTCCTTGCACCCTAGTATTGAGCAAAATTGAGCTATTCCTTCTACTTCCTCTCCAAATTGATGACACAAGTTATTCCCACTCAGCAATTTATGATCTATCCAAAAGCTATCCAACCTAATTAACACCATCTTATTCTCCATGTGCTCGGGTCCCTATTTATTTATTTATTTATTGTTCATAGGAAAATAAATATAATCATAGAGTAGTGTAAGAAAGTAAATGCAACAGGGACAACGATGACAGACAAAAACAAAAGAGAGAAGACAGAAATGCATTTTATTTAATATATTATGCAGTCTTATGTGCTTCTGTGGTGATTAAGTTCAAGATCATTTGCTGTGGTTGGTTTCTCTGGGAATATTACAGTCGTGCAATTGTTGTGATGCAGAGTTGAAATGGAACTCTGACTGGTGGAAGCAGAAGTTGCTGTCTTTATTCCTGATCATGGTGTGTGTCGTTGCTGTAGTGCAGTGTTTTGCAGGATCTGATGTTCTAAGATGGAGATCTTTCTATGAAACCCAAGATAATGCTTGGAAATGGCATTATAGGGAGGTGTTCGATAATGGCATACGCGAGACCTTGTGTTGCCTGGGCCGCGTCAAATACTTGTATACACCTGACGTTTGATTTACTTATAAAAGTTCCTACTGTATTTTAATTCTGACCTCTGGTCCTTTAATCATTTCTGCAGGAGTGCATTGGAAGAAGATGAAGTCTATTCGGTTGCACGATTATTAGGTGATCTTGTTGCTTATCGTGCTTCAGGAACTGGGCATATGGAACTCTTGGCAGGTTTGTTCAAATTTTGCTCTGTAACATGTTGGCATTTTCTGGTTGGTATATGTTATGGAACATCTTCCTAAAGGGTTTTGTTGTGGAAACTGCACTAAATATGCCGATTATTATGAAGAAAATGAGTAAGTGTGCTAATGATTGATGCAGTCAGGGGGGACTGTGGGTAGCTAACTAGCTATGTTAAATAAGGTGGGTACAATATCATCATTAAAATAAAGCAGCAAAATATAACAAAATACACCACAGCAACCAACAACCAAGCCTTATTATAAATTTTTGGTTTTCAAACAAGAGGGTTTGGCGAGGCCACTCACTTGTTCAGTGGTTTATTGAATTTATTTTTCCTTTTTTATCAATACATTTGATGAACACAGTAATGTCAATGTATCAGCTGTTTTCCCTTTTGTGTTGATGTCCTTCAATGGCCAGGATCACGAGCACATGTGGTTGAGTTGATTGAATTGAGGGATGTAGCTATTGCAAGATTTATATGACCTCGGATATTATTACATTAATGATGAGAGCACAAATTTTTTATTAGGAGTATAGCCCGACCCAATTTAACTTCAGCTTCATGTTAGCTCGTTGGAGAGCTCTTTGTAGTGTATGACGTTAAAGTTTTTGTTGTTTAGGTTTAGCTTTACTTCAAAGCCAAGAAAAATCCTTGGAATCCTATGAAGAATCCACTGAAGCACCAGAGATGCGAATCAGGGAGGCTGCAGCTCTTCATAAATTTGCGGAAGCTGCATACACTGTATTGATATTAAAAGCTTATTCCAGACTAATGTTTTATTTTTTCTAACTTGGGTTGAACATTTATCCTGCGCTCAATGATGCAGGGTCCATTGCTTGATTTTGGACGAAATCCTTTCATATTTCCTTGTGCGTGGCTCTATAGACAAGGGATCTTGTCTCCTTGGTCACGCAATAGGTGGTATTTTGTTGGATATTCAATTTTATTGTGTATATAACTGAATTCTTGGTAACTTTGTAACTTACGGGTTATTGGTTGAAAACTTAAATCTTTTGGGTCAAGGTGGTCTTGATTCTTGTTCTTCATAGCTTAGAAATGGTCTATGTACTCCAAAAAGTATATTACGTATCAAAGGTATACAACATCATTGGAGGCTCTAATGTATTTATGTGTTTCTTTAGAAAGATTCTCTTGTAGTTTTTTTATTGTTGTAGTCTAGTGTACATAGATTCAATGAACTTCTTATTTCTTTTAACCTTATCCATTTTCAACATTGTGAATTTATGCTCCTATTCATCTTATTAGACGACCCATATTGGACGGTGATAACTGGTGGCGAGGTCATGCAGCGGCGTTTTTAAAGTATGTTAATTTGCCTCCAGAAGTGCTCAGACATGGGCGAGTCAACCAGGTTAGAGAATTTAACCATCCAAATTTGCTCTACATGCGTTACTTTGGTCATAGGAGACACAGGCATATCAATCAAAATGCAAAAGAATGATGTTCAGTAGGGAAGCTGACTAGGTTTTTTGAGAATGATAAGGCACACGGATATTAGTAATAATAGATAACATAATGCTGAGAAGGTGTTGCCATGATCATGTTTGAAATATATTTGTTTAAGGAAGTCCATCATCAATAATCAAACACACTGAAAAAAACGAAATCTGTCACTAGCCGACAATAATATGATTTGCTTCAGGCGCTTTGTTAAAATGAAGGAAGGGATGGCGTTACAGCATTGAGCAAGTTATAGCTTCTTTTTTGTGTTAGGCCGTAGCCCTGTGTACGGGTGTCTCCTTAATAGATATTCAAAGGGACTGGACAGCCTTATGTATTGATGTCAGTGTGCATTTTTTGTTAACGATTATATATTGTATTTCCCTTTTTATTTTTGTGATTCATCTTCCTTCCATCTGAATATCTAACAATAGTTCTTTTTCATGAAAAAAGTGGTTGCATATCTAATGTTAAAACTGGTACCAAACAGTAAAATATAGAAGCAGATATCACTGAAAATATGCCTTAGATTGAGATTCCATTGTGAAATCTAGCCTAGGACTTGATTGAATTCAAATATGAACAGAAAAGGAAATACAAGAAATAAGGTCAAAGTTCTTGGGCATAGAAAAGCCCTTCAGCCTCTCAAATTCTACTCTCCTAATTCACAATGACCTCACTCACACTCCCTACCGAGTGATATACCACCCACTACAGCAAATCACACAAAATCTTCTGCTCTTTCTCTCTCCTACAGCTCAGCATAACAAACTTTTTTGTCTTTATCCTCCTAATGGGCCTAAGGACAGCCCACTAATTCTATTCTTCTTCCTAGCATAGACCTTACCAAACTTGGGATCCGTAACAATACCCCCTCCTTGAAGATCCACCTTGTCCTCAAGGTGGAAGTTAGGAAACTCCTTTTGAATGCTGCTCTTCAATTCCCATGAGTTTTCAAAATTTGGCAAACTAAGCCACTTCACCAAGACTTCCTCTTGTCCAGCATCATTAATTCTAGTAGCAAGGATGGTCTTGGGTTGCACTTGTAACTCCCAATCCTCAGTATTGCAAGAGGAAGAGATTGGCTGATAGCTGGAGGGGACACACACCTGTTGAATATGGAACACGGGATGCACCTTGGTTCCTTGGGGTTGCTTCAACTTATAAGCTACTAATCCCACCTTCTTTAGTACTTCGTAAGGGCCATAAAACCTCAGGCTGAGTTTCTGATTGTGTCTCTTAGCAAGAGACTTCAGCTTATACGGCTGGATCTTAAGAAACACTTGTTCTCCAACTTCCAGCTCTAATTCCCTTCTGTGTCTGTCTGCCTGAACCTTTATCCGGTTCTGAGTTCTTGCTAGATGCTCCTTGACCTCATCCAACATGTGGTTTCAGTCTTGCATCAGCTGGTTGAGATCTTCCACATTTGATGGGTTAAAATCTCCCCTCAACAAGGTGAGTGGATCCCTGCTGTATAAAGCTTTGAATGGGGTGGTTCTTGTGGATGCATGGTAATTGGTATTATACCAATATTCAGCCCAACTAAGCCACTAAGGCCAACTTTAAGGCTTCGTACCAGCAAAGTTCCTGAGATAAGTACCCAAACAGCTATTTACCATCTCGGATTGTCCATCTGATTGGGGGTGGTAAGCTGTGGGATACCTTAATTTAGTACCTGCAACATTGAACAACTCAGTCCAAAAATTACTCATAAACAATCTATGTCGATTGGACACAATGGTTTTTGGAAAACCATGCAACTTCACCATTTCCTTGACAAATATTCTTGTTACTTCCTTTGCTGAGTAAGGGTGAGAGAGTGCAAAAAAATGGCCATATTTGGCTAATTTATCAATTACTACCAGAATTGTATCCAATCCTTTAGCCCTTGGTAATCCTCCTAGGAAGTCCATGGACAAACTGGTCCAAGTGGATGTAGGAATTGGGAGGGCCTAAAGCAAACCAGCTGGGGAGAGTGTTTCATACTTGTTTCTTTGGCAAACTTCACACTTTTGGAGATATTTCTGAATGTCCTTTTTCATTCCTTCCCAATACAAAATTGCTGAAATACTCTTGTAAGTCCTGAAGAAACCAGATTGGCCTCCAGCAACCGAATCATGAAACTCTTTCAGCATGAAGGGAATTCTAGTAGAATTCTTGGCCAACACAATCTGCCCTTGTACCACAACATCCCTTGTCTCATCTCAAAACCCAGGTGCTTATCAGGTTGAATCAACAATTCCTGCATCAGTTTCTTTAGCTTCTCATATGCAAGAAGCTCCTCTTCAATGCCCTCTTACTCAAAAAACTGAACTGTGGAAATGGCTGTCAGGTGCAACCTTCGAGTTAAAGCATCAGCTGCTGAATTCTGCTGACCCGGTTTGTATTTCAACTCAAAATCAAATCCCATAAGCTTAGATACCCACTTCTGTTGTTCTTCTCCCATTAACCTTTGTTCCTACAAACATTTCAAGCTTTTCTCATCAGTGTGCACCTCAAAGTGCCTATCAAGTAAGTAGGGCTTCCATTTCTAAAATGCCAACACAATAGCCATCAATTCCCTTTCGTAAACTTATTTTTTCTGAGCTCATTTTGATAGTGCCTTGCTCATGAAAGCTATAGGTTGCCCTTCCTGCATCAAAACAGCCCCCACTCCTTTCCCTGAAGCATCAGACTCAATTACAAAGGATTTGTCAAAACAGGGAATTGTCAACACTGGCAAACTCACCATAGCATCTTTCAGCTTCTCAAAAGCAATTTGAGCATCACTCCACTATTTGAAACCTTCCTTTTTCAGCAACTGAGTTAATGGCCAATTTCCCATATTTATGCACAAAATGCCTAAAATACCTAGTGAGGCCCAAAAACCCTCTCAAAGTCTTAAGATCTTGGGGTACAAGCCATTCTACTATTGCTGCCACCTTCTTAGGATCTGCTGAAGCTCAAGAACCTGATATGATATGCCCAAAATACTCTAGTTCTTGCTGCCCAAAACAGCACTTTTTGCCATTGACGTTGTTGAGATTGTGATCAGATTTGTTTATAATATAGACATCAATTAGGGATATGTAAATATCTGTAGATATCAATTAGGGTAAATTGTTTCCTTTATTAGAGATTGTAATTATGTGCAAAGATTTGATTCTCAGTGTATATAATATTTAGTGGCTGAGGAGTTTTTTCCTCAAGCAATTCATCAAAACCATTCTCTTAAGATGGTATCGAGAGCCAGGTTCTCTCGTGTCTAAGCCCATCTGCCACTGTCTGGCTAGAGTTTCTTCCTCTCTTGTCCAGCTGCCACTGTCCGGCTAGACCCATTCACCACCAGCTCTCCAATCATCAAAGTAAGGCTGGAATCCATCTCAGAACCTCTAGATTGGCCCGTCCACAGAAAGTCATCACCGGAACCATTGTCACGCGCCGCCACGCGCTCGGACAGTCAGAGAAGGTCATCAGAGCGTGAGAACCACTCGCCGCCTTCCTAACCTCTGTTTGTGCCGTTTCCAACGCTGTTTGACTCGCCAGCCTCTCCTGGTTCCGTTTGGAGGGTCGATGGTTAGATTTTGACACTCTTTCTTGGTTGCACAGCTTTGCCTCCTTCCTTCGTTTTCTAGTCGTGTTTCCTGTGCATACAGAATGTCGTCCTCAACCACTTCAGACGCCCCAAAAATTGAAGCCATCTCCTTAGGTCATAAAAAGTCCTCCAGTAGTGTTCCCATCACATATGCATTCTTAGGAACTCCCACAATCACATAAGAGAAACTGAATGGAAAGAATTTTTTAGCTTGGCCAGCCTTATATGAATTATGGTTCTTAGGACAAGGGCTCTTTGATCATCTCACAACATCCGCCTCTGGTGTTCCCCAAGAAAAGAGAAGTTAGTGGAAAAGGTTTGATTATTAGTTGTGTGCTCTGTTATGGCAGTCAGTGGAGCTTACAATCCTAGTTAATCTGAGGTCTTTTAAAACATGTTCCTGTTTTTGGAAGAAGACTCAAAGTTTGTTTGCTAATGATATCCAACATTTATATGATTCAGCTCAAAAGCTGGCATCTCTTAATCAGTCAGATCATGATATGACAAAGTTTTTTACTCGGGACCAGCAACTGTGGAAGAGTTAAAAATGGTTTTGCAAGTTGATTCCCATGAGGCTTTGAAGACAAAGTTGGATAATTTGCATGTGGTGCTAGTTCTTCGTGCAATGCACCTTGATTTTGAGCATATTCGTGATAAGAACTAACTGGTCAAACGGTTCCTACCATGGAAGATCTGATTATTCAACTTTTGAGGGTCCCTCCACCTAAAATCTCCAACTTATGTTCAAATATAGCCGAAGCGTCTGCAATGATAACCGCATCCAGATCTCGTGGTGGATGTGGAGGACATGGAGGTCGAGGGGGGGCACGGAGGCTGTCCCTAATGTTCCTACTGCAAATAGCAAGGGCATACCTAGGACACTTGTTATTCACTTCACGGATTCCCGAAGAAACCAGTCAATATTGTTTAGTCTGAGCCTAGTCAAGAGAAAGAAAGGAAGGCTGATTTTTTGTCAAGCAAACAGCGCATTGCTATTTTAGAAACAGAATTCTAGGAGTACCTTCAATTGAAGGCAGCCAACCAGAATCAAGCTCCCATCACCACAGTTGCTCACACGGGTAATTCCACAATTTGTATCTCTCATTTTGGTAATAGTCCAAGTCCTTGGATAATTGATTCAAGTGCCTCTGACCACGTAGCTGGTAACAGATCCTTTTTACCTCTCTTTCTGCACCTGTCCTTCCTAAATTTATCACTTTGGCAGATGGTTCTAAAGTCCTTGTCAAAAGGGTCAGTCATGTTTCACTTACTAGGCTTTTGAAATCAGTTTTGTTTATACCAGAATGTCCTTTCAATCTAATTTCTCTTAGTCTGCTTACTGGCTCTCTTAATTATTTAGTCACCTTTGATTCTAATTCCTTTGTTATATAGGCCCGTGGTACAGGACAGACAATTGGCGTAGGGCATGAGTCACAAGGACTTTACGATCTCAAGTCAACTCCACCCATGGTTTGTGCAGCAACTAAGTCTCCTGGTCTTCTTCATAACCGCTTAGGTCATCTTAGTTTGTCGAAGCTTCAGAAGATAGTGCCTAGTTATGCCAAGTTAGAGTCTTTGGATTGTGAGTCATGCCAATTTGGAAAGCATGTTAGGTCTTCTTTCAAGAGTCGTGATAAAGGTCAAATTGAGTCATCTCCTTTTTCTCTTATTCATTTTGATATATAGGGTCCATGTCATGTCACTACTTCTTTAGGTCTTAGGTATTTTGTTACATTTATTGATGATTGTTCTCATTGTACTTGGTTATTCTTAATGAAAGAATGGTCTGAACTTTTTTTTATCTTCACATTCTTTTTTCATTGAAATTGAAACTGAATTTGGCAAAACTATTAAGTTTCTATTAAACGATAATGGTAAAGAATATTTTTCAACTGCTTTTTCTTCATTTATGACATCTCATGGCATTTTGCTTCAATCTAATTGTCCTCATACACTCCAACAAAATGGAGTTGCAGAAAGGAAAAATAGACATCTCATTGAAACTGCATGTACTTTATTGTTGCATGCTAATATGCCTTTGCATTTTTGGGGAGATGCAATCTTAACTGCTTGTTATTTAATTAATCGCATGCCTTCTACTACTTTGAATAACCAAGTGCCTCACTCAATTTTGTTTCCTAAGGGTCCTTTGTGTCAAGTTCCCCCATGTGTGTTCAGGTGTACTTGCTTTGTTCATGACCTTTCTCCTGGTCAAGATAAGTAGTCTATTAGGGCTGTTAAATGTTTTTTTTCCTTGGGTAGTCTAGGCTACAAAAAGGGTATCGGTGTTATTCTCCCATTACTCATCGTCGGTATATCTCTACTGATGTTACCTTTTCTGAAGAAACACCATACTTCACCTCTCTAGTTGAGCCTATGTTGTGTCTAAAGTCCTTTCTGTTCCATGTTTTGGTCAACCCATGTTATCTTTGCAGGAACCATCAGTAGGACCCACACACTCCTTAGTTGTCTTACCTAAGACCATTTCTCATAGCCCGCCACGACGACCTTTGATCACCTATCACCATCAATCATGGGCGGATGCAGAGTTTGAGGTGGCAGAGCATTCCAATGAACCACGTCCTACTTTGTTAGAGTCCCCAACTACGAACCTGTCAATGCCTATTGATGACCTTCCTATTGTTCTTCGCAAACTTACCTGCTCTACTAGAAATCCTCATCCAATCTATAATTTCTTGAGTTTTCATCGTTTATCCCCACCATATTATGCCTTTGGTTTCGCTTTATCTTCTGTTTCCATTCCTACATGTGTTAGTGAGGCACTCTCTCATCCAAGATGGCAACAAGCTATGATTGACGAGATGCTTGCTCTTGAGCACAGTGGTACTTGGGACTTGGTTCCGCTTCTTCCTGAGAAAACTACTGTTGGATGTTGATAGGTGTATGCTATTAAAGTTGGCCCTGATGTTAATATTGACCGCCTCAAAACCTGATTGGTTGCTAAGGGTTACACTCATACTTATGGTCTTGATGATCGTGATACTTTTTCTCCAATGGCTAAAATTGCTTCTGTCCACATTTTCCTTTCCATTGCGACCATGAGTCATTGGCCGCTCAATCAGCCAGATATTAAAAATGCCTTCCTTCATGGGGACCTTAATGGAGAAATATACATGGAGCAAAAACCTGGGTTAGTTGCTCAGGGGGAGTCAGGATTGATTTGCAAACTGCAACATTCTCTTTATGGGCTGAAACAATCCCCAAGAGCTTGGTTTGGCAAATTCAGTGCTGTTGTTCAAGAGTTTGGCTTGAAATGGAGTAAAGCTGATCATTTAGTGCTTTATTAGCATACTTCACCTAGTCAATGTATTTACTTGGTAGTTTATGTGGATGATATAGTCATTGCTGGTAGTGATCATGAGGGGATATCTTGGTTGAAGAAAAATTTGTTTCATCACTTTCAGACTTAGGATTTGGGCAAACTCAAGTACTTTCTTGGTATTGAGTTGGCTCAGTCCAAGAGTGGCGTTGCTATATCACAAAGGAAGTATGCTCTTGATATATTGGAAGAGATAGGAATGCTAAATTGCAAACCTGTTGATAGTCCTATAGATCCTAACAGCAAATTATTGCCAGATCAAGGAGAGCCATACCCTGGTCCAGGTAGATATCAAATGCTTCTAGGCAAGCTAAACTATCTCACTTTTACTAGACTTGATATTTCATATTCTATTAGTGTAGTGAGTCAGTTTATGCAATCCCCATGTAATGATCATTGGGATGCTGTGATGCGGATTTTGAGATATATCAAGAAGGCACCTAGTCAAGGATTGTTATATGAAGATAAGGGGTATACACAGGTCATTGGATATTGTGATGCAGATTGGGCTGGATCCCCTATTGATTGGTGGTCTACCGCTGGGTATTGTGTCTTTATTGGTGGAAATCTTGTATCTTGGAAGAGCAAGAAATAAAATGTTGTTACTTGATCTAGTGCAGAGGCAAAATATCGGTCCATGGCAACAGCCACTTGTGAGCTAATATGGATTAAACAATTACTCCTAGAGCTAAAGTTTGGGATGGTTGCACAAACAAAGTTGTATTGTGACAATCAAGAGCCACTTCATATTGCTTCCAATCCAGTGTTTCATGAGAGAACTAAACACGTAGAAGTCGATTGTCATTTCATGAGAGAGAAGGTTATATCCAAGGAGATTGTCACTAAGTTGGTTAACTCTAGTGATCCATTGGTTGATATTTTCACAAAGTCTCTCAGAGGTCCTCAGAGTGATTTTATTTGTGGCAAACTTGGTGCATATGATTTATATGCTCCAGCTTGAGGGGGAGTGTTGAGATTGTGATAAGATTTGTTTATAATATAGACATCAATTAGGGATATGTAAATATTTGTAAATACCAATTAGGGTAAATTGTTTCCTTTATTAGAGATTATAATTATGTGCAAAGATTTGATTCTCAGTGTATATAATATTCAACAGCTGACATGTTTTGTCCTCAAGCAATTCATCAAAACCATTCTCTTAGGAGACGTATAGCTGGTGCTATTGAAGTACCTCTAGCACTTTTCTTAAGTGTTCCACATGCTGCCTCACATCCTTGCTGTACACTAGGATATCATCAAAAAATACAAGAGTAAATTTCCTCAAGAAAGGTTTACGGATCCGATTCATTAGGGCTTGAAAGGTGGAAGGAGCATTAGTCTAGCCAAATGGCATGACTAAAAACTCAGTGTCCTTCATGTGTCCTAAAAGCTGTTTTAGGCACATCTTCTTCTCTCATGCATATTTGATGATATCCTGACTTTAAGTCCATTTTAGTAAAAATCTTAGCTTCTCCCAACTCATCCAGAAGCTCTTCTATAACTAGAATATGGAATTTGTCAGGAATGCTGACTTTGTTAAGAGCCCTATAGTCAACACAAAAGTGCCATCCTCCATCCTTCTTCTTAACTAATATGATAGGACTATAAAAAGGGGCTTAACACTATGTTGAATGATTCCAGCTTGTAACATCTCATTAACTATCTTTTCCGTTTCAATTTTTTGGTAGTGGGGTACCTATATGGCCTAATGTTAAGGATGGCAGCACCTTCCTTCAACACAATAGAGTGGTCATAATCCCTTCTTGGCGGTAGTCCAGTTGTGGCTTGGAAAACTACAAAAAACTCTTGCATCACCTTTTGGATCTCATGGAGCATCACTTCTTCAACATTCTCAGTTGGTACTTCCTGCCATGGGGTGATATAATACCCCTCTCCATCTTCTTTCAGCACCTATAATGTTGCCTTCCATGAGGTTTGAGCTTTGCATAATGAGGGATCGCCTAAAATCTCTCGTGTTCCCTCCGTTCTTCCATTGCAAGGTCAGTTCTCTGAAATCAGCTTGAATTCTTCCAAGACTGGAGAGCCAGTCCATACCTAACACCACCCCTGTTCCTCCCATCTCCATGAAAAAAAAATTCTGGGTAATGCTAATAACCTGCACCTTGAGCTCAACCCCATAACAAACTCCATCTCCCTTTTCTTTTTGTCCATTCCCCACCTCAATGGTAAAAGTGGGAATCTTCTTCACCTTCATATGTAATTCCTTAGCCGCCCTAGTGGCTAAAAAATTTCCTGAAGCTCCACTATCCACTAGCACCAATACATCTCTCCCTCGAATCTCTCCTTTCACCTTAAAAGATTAGTTCGAAGTAAGTCTTGCCAAACTATTAAGGGAGATTCTCATATTTCTCAATCCAGCCTCCTCTCCCTCTTCTTCGTTAGTCTCTCTTGCATCCTCTTCTTCCTCTTCCCTCTCATCCTCTTCCTCCTTTACTAACAGCAGTTGCATCTTCCTCATAAGACACACGTGTTCTCTGTCCCAATGGCCTCCACATTTAAAGCATAAACCCCATCTCTACCTCTCTTGCCATTTATCTTGAGATAGCCTTCTAGGTTCTGTTCAAAATCTATCACCCCTTCCCTCCTGCATGGCCCTTCCTCCTTTCTCCCAATATGCTGCGGCCACTGATCCTTTTCCTTGTCTCGCTATTCCAGGGACCCTAGATGTTGGGTTGATCCTGGAACTACCTCCCCCCTTAACAAACCTGCTCACTCCTCCCTCTTTCCACTCCCCATTCCTCTCTTCCAACTCAAGAGCTTTGTCCATCATAGCTGACAAAGTTCTGAATTTATTCACTTTTAATTCGGCCTGAATTTCTTCCTTTAATGCACTAAGATACACATTATCACCTCAGGATCTAGATCCCTCTTTGTGCTTGCGGCCCTCTCAAATTCCTTTCTATATTGAAGGGCAGAACCTGTTTGTCGCAGCTTCAACAAGTGTCCCATTGGGTTCCTAGCCGCCCTCGATTGGAACCTCTTGATGAGGTCCTCCTTAAACTCTCTACATGTGGGAAAAGGAACTTGGTCTTCCCACCATTGATACCAAATGAGGGTGTCTCCCCCCCATAGCTACCATGACAAGCTCCATTTTGTCATAATCCTCCACATCATTGAACCTAAAGTAGCTCTCCACTCTAGCTAACCACTCGTAGGTGTCTTCCCTAGAAAACAGGGGAAGCTCAATCTTTCGACCCAGCTCTGCCTTCGTCGTGTTCGGTCCAACTCCCAGGGGTCGTTTTGTGGTTCTTGGCGTTGTGGGTTCCTTCTTTTGGGGGAGGGGGTCGCAATTGTGGTTTTGGGGTGGTGTTTGAGCTTGCTCTGGTGTGTACTCGTCCTCTAGGTTCCTGCCTTGCGGACGTCCTTTAGGTGAGGGGTTAGCAACGTGCTCCCTGAGCAACTGACCTAGCTGCCACGCGATAAGTTCCATGGCCTTACTCTGCTCCTCCTGACGCCTTTTGATGGTAGAAAGGCCACGCTCCTTCTCCTCCATCCTTGCCTCCATCGTAGCACTTGGTGAAGCCATCCACAAAGCCCCCTCTTGAATCAATTGGCTCTGATACCAATTGTTAAAACTGGTATCAAACATTAAAATATAGAAGCAGATATCATTGAAAGTATGCCTTAGACTGTGATTCCGATGTGAAATTTAGCCTAGGACTTGATTGAATTCAAATATAAACAGAAAAGGAAATACAAGAAATAAAATAAAAGTTCCTGGACATAGAGGAGCCTTTCGGCCTCTCAAATTCTGCTCTCCAAATTCACAATGACCTCACTCACACTCACTGCCAAGTGATATACCACCCACTACAGCAACTCACACAAAATCTTCTGCTCTTTCTCTCTCCTACAGCTCAGCATAACTGTTTTGTCTTTATGCTCCTAATGGGCCTAAGGACAGCCCACTAATTCTTTTCTTCTTCATAGCATAGACCTTACCAAACTTGAGGTCCATAACATCTAATCTTAAGTTTTTAAATATAAATCTGATCAAGAGTGGCTTTACACTACAGACTTGATCATTTTCTGCTGCCTTAATTTAAGAAAGCTTGTTTGTTAGGCTAGTCACATATCTCATTTCTAGGATTCATTGTTTCCTTGAAAATTGGATTTTTATTTTTAATATACTAATTTGATAAATATGAACATAATAAGTGAATCTGGACAGTTTAGAATTATGCTGGAACTTAAACAGATTTTAGTTTATTCGCGACGCTAATTTGCTATATAATGCAAACTGACTTACTGCTGCTGTTTTTCATTTCAATTAATCATCATATACGTGAAATGATTGTAAGTCTTTTAATTTAAACGTGGGGAACTCAGAGCTATCCAGCTTGAGATGACAATATACTCAATTTGTGTAATTTGTTGTGAAAATTTCTGTTTATACTGGCTGAGTCTATATTTATAGAAGGCTTGTTTTTTGTCTGATACTCATGCCAGATCAAGTGTCAAGCTGCATACTTTATTGTGGTTCTGCATCATCTGCGATCTGTGGTAATTGCTATACGTGGAACTGAAACCCCTGAGGACCTAATAACCGATGGGTTATGCAAGGAATGCACCCTTTCTGCAATAGACTTGGCTGGTTTGATAAAGTATTTTTCACTCTCCCTCTTTCTCACCTCTGCACAAATGCACAAGCAGATATAGAGCTCAAGAGTGGAAGGGAAATTTTGCACAAGAATTCCCAATTAATTCTTTTATAAGTTTCACGTGAGTTGTAACTCTTGTTCACACACATTATAATAAGTACAGCCTATAAATGCACGGGTATACTAATACGTATGTGTCTCAAGAATACAATGCATTAAATCAAAGTTACACGCAAGTTTTTATTGCTTTGTTATTGTCAACGGATAATTAACCCACAAATCAGAAGTCTGTTTACATAGACAGTGTAACTGTAGTACAATATCTGAGTTTGCTCAAGTCCTTTCTCTGGAAGTGATCAAAGAAATATTGTTTTAGCTGACAGATTCCTTCTTTGTCACTGCTTTTGATGACAACATGCTTGATTTATCAACACCTTTTGCCCTCAGAATGCAGGGTTAATGTGGTCAGCTCACGGCAGCACTGAGAAAAAAATATTTTAAGCACCAAAAAATTGCCCAGTTTTGAGTACAACTTTTTCTAGCCAGTTCACAGTTCTGAATTTGAGTGAACAATACACGAACACAAAATCAATAAATCTCTAAATTTTAAAGTGCAACTTGACCTGCTAAAATTTAGGACAACTGCTTCTATCATCTGAAAAGAAAGATAACTGCATGTTCTGTGGTACTAGAGTCATATCAGAAATATGGTTTTGAAATGACTATGCAGTTTTCTCACTTAACTCAGAATCTGATTTATGATTTGTTATGCTGCATTACCATCAAATATGTTTTTTAAGCCTTACACAAGGACGAAGGACATCCCATTTATTTCTTTATATCTGCAGGAAGTGTCACGGGAAGCCCTGTAGCTTCACTTCTATATATAACTTGACAGTTTCATTTCAAATGTGTAATTGCTTATTTGCCCCAAACTGTATAGATCTTTTAAGTGTTCAAACACTATTTTGATTCCGCACTTCAATATTTATGTTCCTGTTTGCAGCTGCAGCCACATTAATTCTGATACAAAGAAAAATGTAACTTCATCTTTCCCCCATTATGGGCATTCAGGTATAGTGGAGGCTGCACGGGACCTTTTTATGCAGATTGAAGGAAATCCTGATAAGCATGGTAAGAAATGCTTAAACTCATGGTTCTTTGTTCTAGAAAGTGGATCTTATCTATTTGATTCTTCTTCCTCTTTCCCGCCTTTTATGGGAAACACTTCGGTTATTGTGAGAGTGAAATTGTCACCATAGAATGATTATGCAATTAAGTAAAATATTGTCCTTCGAATGATTCAACTCCCAAAATAAAATTGGAATTTTATTTAATTTGAAAACATTTGACTTTCTTAACACTATGTCATTGTCTGATCCATGTAAATGACTCCACCTAATACGACAAAACTTAGTTGTTGTTGTTGAAAACATTTGACTTTCTTGCATAAAAATAAACTCCATTTTGACAACAGTTGCTTTTTAAATGGAAATGCAGATGCTGAATCCTATGGGCTTCTTTCTAAATTACTCGGAGTTGGTTGTGAATGCTATGGGTATAATGTCCGCATAGTTGGGCATTCGCTTGGGGGCGCTATAGCAGCGTTGCTTGGATTGCAAGTATGGCATTTCTCACTTAAAAAGGATGTGACCTTGCTTTATAATTTTGCTTTTTCAGCAGATATAAGTCTGATTGTATTAATAACTAGGTATAGTTGAAACGTAATTCTGAAAAAATTTTAGAAGCATAGGGACCCTGTTAAATGTTTTTAGACCAGAAGGACCTGTATGAAGATTTAGCAAAACTATAGAGAGTTACAAAGTAATTGAAATTGTATTTAATTAAATATAAATAGGGTTTTGTTAACATGTGCCCTTAATAGTGCCTATTAGTCATCCTAATTACATAAGGATGAAAGCATTAAATGCTGTTTAGATTTTCAAAATAATAAATGCTTGTAGTTTTCATTTAATAGCATCTATTTTTTCCCCTTAATTTACATGTAAATAATGGCACACATTAACAAAACTAACGTAAATAATATCCTTTAAAATACTTTCAGCTCTTAAAATGAAAAATATTTTTCATACAAATTTAGTGTTTTATCACTAAAAATTTCAAGACTAAGTTGCCAGTTTTATCAAACATTTTTAGTTGAATGATCTCCATCATCATTTACTGTCTTTTCTTTTTTGTTAATATTTGTCATGTCATTTTTTCTCTTGACATGCTACATTGTCTTCTAAGCATTTGATTTTATTTTAAAATAAATTGCTGTGCTTTTCCACAGCTTTATAATCGCTACCCTAACCTGCATGTTTACTCATATGGGCCACTCCCATGTCTGGATTTAGTTGTGGCAAATGCATGTTCAGAATTTGTAACGAGGTAATTGTACTAGTGAAGTTAATCCACTAGTTTGATGGTGGTTGATTCCCTTCTGGTAACATTCAGTTTCCTTTGTTGCTTTCATTCTTTATGATGCAGCATTATATATGGAAATGAATTTTCATCACGCCTTTCAATTGGATCCGTTATGAGGCTAAGGGCAGCTGCAATCACATCACTGTCACAAGATCCTAAAGCTGATAGTGCTATGATTTTCAGACTTGCCCGTCGGTTTCTATATATAAGCAACTATCAGAGAAATAAATCTGAGGCAGAGGATCAACCTAACTATTATTCAGGGGCCATTGTTCAGGAAGATCTAAACCATCAAATCTGTAAAAGCCAGTGTGAGACTGACAAAAAAGGTATCTGATCTTTTATAAGAATATAGACATGTTGAAGATTGCATATTGTTGCTACATTTATGAGTGATGGAAATAAAGTGCATTACTTTGATGATTCATGGGACTATGTTGGTGAAAGGTACTTTTTCTAAGAAGATTTCCCCTATTGTAGCATGTAGTCACGAACAAGAGATTCAAGAGAAATCACTCTGGACTGAGAAAATTAAAAGGGATCGTGTTGTTACAGCTGACTCTGGTGAATATACAAATCCTTTTGATAGTTTAGGTTGCAAATCATTTTATTATGAGGAATGTTATTTGAACACTCTCTTTATAGACATATTATGGACACCTTCACTTTCATGTGTAGAAAATACTTCAATATTTTCCTTTTATTATTGTGATTGTCGGCATGGTGATGGTTTATATTGTTTAGCTAACCGCATTCTGTCATATAACAGGCAACACTGAGCGTGGAGAATTTTCACTCTGGGCTGACACTAGGGAAAGGGACCATATTGTTGAAATTGATAATGCTGAACTTACAAATCTTTTTGCTACAGATGTACGTTCGACTGATGATCCGGTTGTTCAGTTTATAGATACTGTTCCAAATTCTGAAAATCAGTCCGCTACTGATCCCCCAGAGATGTATCTGCCAGGACTTGTAATTCATATTGTACCAGAACAGAATAGACCTCAAACTGCTATGAAGAAATCTTGGAGAATGCAGGGGACGGGAAAATGTTATAGAGCTTATATAGCAAACAGAGAAAGCTTCAAAGATATTATTGTTTCACCATCCATGTTCCTTGACCATCTCCCTTGGAGGTATGGCAAATTACAACCAGGTCCTTTCATCATTCCTATACCTAACTGATTGGTAAGTTCTTACAGACACTTAATGCTCAACTTTCAGATGTCATGATGCCTTGCAAAAGATATTGAAAGCTCAAGATCAATTAATGGAACCTCACATCATCTGATCTGTATTGGGGAGCAAGCTGGTGCTCACTCTGCCATTGCTGTGAATCTCAACTGGATTAGCTTTTCGCTCCAGGTTCTTTGTATAGTGATGCTTACAAGTGAGATCAAGATTTATAACAAGGAATGAGCGTTCAGTTTTGACAAGTTCGCTCTCCTATGAAGAGTAGATCACCATCTAAGAGAAGTATATGCGCTTATTTTCATGATATATATGTAAAATATATTCCACATATTTTTCGCAATTTTCGTATACTGTAAATGATCTTCGGCTTTCTGCTGGCCTTTTAACAATAAGCCTCCAGCCGTTGACACGGCTATCCTCACATGAACCAGGTTTTTCTAACTGTTTTAGCCGTTCTAAGAGTCTTTCTGTCAACCGTTGTATAAAATTTCAATCGTACTGTTAATAAATCTGCTGCTTCGAGAGCATAAGCCTACATATATCATACGTGACAAACAGCTTCGGGCCTGCCCTCTAATTGTTTTGTTTCGAGTCTCTCTGTTGATGAAAGGCTGCTGGCATGTTTGAATTATAATTTGGACGCAGACCAAAAAAAAAAAAAAAATTATAATTTGGACATTTCAAATTGAGGTTGGGGGGTGTAAATTGACTTCCATCCGCAAATAATGGAGAATATTTTTCGGCTTAGGGTAACATTTTTATTGGCCAAACTATGACTTACAAGTTATAATCCACGTACACTTGCACATCTGAGTTTAGCTTTTACATTCTTGCCTGTGATGGACTGCATCTTTTTGCTTTTCCACTTTGAAGTCGTAGTCTTTGTCGAAGCGGCTAAAATGCATCTAGCTTTGTGTTGATAAGCGGTGACTATCAAAATGCTTTGCACCATTTGTCTTGGTCCACTCTACAATTGCTAATGTGGCTGTAAAATTTGGAGGAAAAGTCTTAGAATTAAGTGAGTCTAATTCAATCCCAAAAACTAGCTCATGAGGAAAGGGTTGCTTGAGTGCTTATAAAGGTTATTTATGCCACATCCTTAAGCGATATGGGACTCTAATACACCCCCCTCACGCCTAGGACTAGACATCTGAAGCGTGAAGTTTGCAGGATTGGACATCTGAATGGCCGATACAACAATCGCGGGATAGAACTTTGAGTGCAATTTTAGAATTGGTGGCTGCTTCAACCCCAAAACTAAATTTCGTGGGGAGGGTTATTCGAGTGTTTATAAAGGTTATCTATGCCATATCTTTAAGTGATGTAGGACTCTAACACACCCCCCTCACGGTCAGGATTGGACATATGGAGCGTGAAGTTTGTAGGGCCAGACGTCTGAGATGGCCGATAAATCGCGGGATAGCTCACGATACTCATTTGTTGAATCAGCCACTGCAATTAAATTTAAAAGCTATAATTAGCAGGTTCAACTTTATTTTCTTATAATTTCTCATAACCGCATCAAGTATAAGAGATTGCTTGGCGTGAATGTTAGCGTGAATCTTAAGGGTGATCTTTGTCCAAATAAAGTAACAATCTCATGTCGGTAGGGGATTCGAACCAATAACTTTGTTCTAATACCACTTGGAATTGAGTGGACCTAACTCAATTCCAAAAATTAGCTCATGAGAGGAGAGTTATCCGAGTGCTTATAAAGGCTGTCTATGTCATATCCTTAAACGATGTAGAACTCTAACAAAAAGATAAAACTTTAGAACATTTACCCACAATAGATTTCGTAGAATGACTCGGTTGAGGAAGATGAGTGGGCGACAATGTTGGAGTGTACTTTTTTCTTCGATCAATGTTTGGAGTGTCGGCTGAAATTTCCAGCGTTCGGTAGTTTTGTTTTTTTTCAGGGTTAGGTGGCTTGGCCCTCTGCCCTTTCTATTCACATAGATGGTGGCCGATACTGACTTTAGCCACGTACGACTTGAGTTACACTTCGTTCAAGGGAGGGGAAAAAAAAAAGGGCATGTCTTACTCAAAAATAACAGGTGTCCTGCTAACGATAAATGTTGATATGTTTTGAGTGTTTTGAACGTGTCACAGCAAATGGGCGATGATACGAAACATCGCTGATGTTGTAGGGTGGAAAAATGAATTTTGAGGTAGGCACCATTTGTTGACCAAATAATAAAATGGGTAGGCATCATTTATTAAAAGTTATTTTAATTAATAGTTACTGTTGTGTGATCATATTATAAATGCATAATTTTATATTATTAATTATTACCTCCAATTAATTTTATCTGACATTTTTAGCAAAATTTTTTAGTCTACTTTTTTTTATTATTTTTATATATCAATAAAGCATGTAGTATTAATTTTTTAATTTTACCATTCACTCATTCTCATATATCAACAATATATTTATTATTAATTTTTTAATTTTATCCTTTAAATAATTTTAAACACATTATAAATTTGATAAATATAATGTGAGATTAATATAATACATTAATTAAATATTAAAAATTAAATAAAGGTATTCTAGTGAACACTTTATCCGCTTTAGAATAACTATCAAATTTATTATTTTTTTAAGATTTCAAAATACCTATCAATTTAGAATATCAAAGTAATATTAATTCTTTTTAATAATAATTTTAATTTTTATATGAATAATACTCTTAATTTAATTGTAGTTATTAAATAATTATTAATTATATACATTTATTTACTTTTACAATTCTAAAGATTTGCATGACATTTCCAGAGACTTGCTTGATGTGGAGAGTGGAGTAATGCAGTTTTATTTATTTATTTTTTGAAAAAGAGTATACTCCTTAATGTATGAGGAGACTTCGTACTCTTAACAAAGATAGTACTATAGTATTATTGCATTAGTCAAAGGATGTTTTTTTAGATAGGAATAATGTCATTCACTTAATTTATTTTGTATCATTATTAAAATTATTTTATTATTTATTTAATTTATGTATTAATCATAATTTGATAGTTATTTCTAAACGGAAAGAATATATTTGATAATTGAATCTAGACTATAGAAATAAATAGAATATAATTGAACTTTAATAATTATTATGCATATAATTATGGTGAATTGAGGAACCCAATAAATGACTAAATGGTAGACAACTTGGTCGTATTATGGATAAGGTTGGCACTTGCTACCCCGCAGAGTAGGTTCTTTATTACTCTTTTTAACATTTTCCATTCTAAGCAACACGTAACTTATGAACTTTAAATCATGGCGCATTTTACTGGGCACCAGCCTAAGAATGGTACACCACGTACCTAGATGATCTGATAGAAAAAATTGATGGTGTATCAATGGTCTAATTAGTTATGGTAGACAAGAGTAACATCTCTTTCTTCCTACATTCACCACCCTGGCAGGCCGGAGGCCTCCTTTGCCTCGAGCTCTCTGTCCACCACCCTATTGCCAACTCGTGACCTGCGACCCGAAAGCACGGGTAGGAAGCACCGTAGCGACGCACGACCAGAGGCGGAACTTCCATGGCCACCAACTCCTTGGCCAAAGGTGCTCCACTCACCGCTTCTCCAGCTACATCGATCTTCTCTTCATCCACCTCCATAGCGTCACCATCTCTGTTAGGATGGCTGCCATCATTGCTCGAAGCTTCGTCTCTGTAGCTTGGATCTCCGATGGCTCTGCTCCGATCTCCAACCAAAGATCACATGTTGCAATCTCCTTAGAAAACCGGTTTCCAAACCGGCGTTAACGCCACCATCGCACAAGATTTGCGGGTGGAAGATGATGGGAGTGTTTCAATGGTGGAAGATGATGGGAGTGATCGCCGACAGCGGAGAGAAAGAGCGAATGGTGGTGGTGGGAAGAGGAAGAGGTGGAGATCATTTTCTTCATGCCTTTGGAGGTTACTAAAGTGTATTGGTATGATTTAAGTGCACAGGTAGTGTATCAAGCTAGATCAAGACACCTCCAAGTACATCATAATGTTGTTTACATACATTTAAACTTTGGACAAGGCTTATATGCATCAGATTTTACAAGGTGTGTAGTGCAGCTTGAATCTTAATAGTAATATTTGTTGATATACCATTCACATATGATGCACCATAATAACCCCTTACACCACATTCTCTTCTCCTTCCAGTGACTTTCTCCCCCCACCCCCAATAACTCCATCTATTCCGCCAGCAACTCCCCCTGGCAAACTCCACCACCGACGTTTTGTCCGCCACCCTACTTTTTCCAAAATGGCAGATTTGGTAACCCTCACCCCACATCACCAAAACCACTAGATTTGGATATGTGCCCCTCATCCCACCACCAACTTGCCCCTAGCTTCCAAGCCACCAATGTTTCCCAGACACCAGACACAGCAGCGTCTCAATCTAGGTGAGATTGAACGGAGATAGTGAAGGTGGTGGAGCAGGAACTGAACCAAAGTGGCCTGATTTTCTGGACAAACCACAATAGTCGTTAGGCAGATCTTTGGAAGTAGATCTACAACATGGTGGCGTGCAAGGCCCACCACCCACTGTAGTAAAAGGCAAAGTCCACCACCGTGAGCTATGGAGACCAGATCTAGAAAGAGGTTCATAGTCGTGCCTTCAACGCAGAGGTGGGTGGGAACTGGTAGTGGGAATAAGACGGTGGTGGTGGTACAGGTCGTGCTTGGTGGTGCGACGTGCTACGTGGATGTCAATGTCAACGTAACTTCAAAGAATGGTGGAGGCTGTGTGGCTCGGTTTAAAAGGATATGGGCTGACAATGGTGCTATGTGGTGGTGAGAATGGTGATTTTTCACCAAGATGGGTTGAAGGTGCTGTGATAGGGGGCATTGGGAGGGGGAAGGGAGAGATCAAGAGGACTTTATGTAATACGACAAGTGACAGAAACACTGATGCACTAATCATTTTTTAGCTATTAGATAAGGAGATGAGTGATGCACTTTGTGAACTAAAAAAAATAGGAGCCTTGTCCTTAAACTTCTTTATGTTAAATCCAGAGATACATATATTGTCTAAATATCTATGGAAAAGAATCTTTTATTCTCTTATAATAAACATGATGCGGAATCTCATGGATATAAAGATTCAGAAACCCCAAGCACACATTTTGATAAAAAATAAGATTTAGAACAAAGACCCTCCCTACTAACTCCCCAAGAAACCTATTCTTGGAAACGTAAATAACATAGAATAGATAAAAGATTCTACATCACATAGAACAAAATAAAGAAAACCTCACAATTGTATTGATAGTCAAATCATGATAAATTATATGATAAAATTTTCTATATTGTCTATATGCCAAGTTGCCTATTTATATATAAATCCTAAAAATAGAAATTATCTAATCCTAACTAAAAAGATCTGATTTGAAACTAAAATTTAAAAATTAAATGTATGATTCTATCCTAAAAGATTTATTCCTATTTAATTTAAATCAGATTTGATTTTTATAAATTGTATCAGATTTGGTTTAAATCTTAAAAGATAAACGAATTCAATTTAAATCTAAACAAATCTAGACTAAGTCAAAATAAATGAAAAATGAATTTAGACACAATCTAAATATATCTTCAACATGACCAGATTACTTGCTCTTCAAGTTACTTTAATTAAGTTTGATTTCTTGATTTCCAAGTAACTTGAAATAAACTCTTGGGCTGCTTGATCTCCAAGGCAGAACTAACTTGCTAGAAACAAGTTCTTTTTTAATATTGGAATGACCAAATTACCCTATTGAGCATATATCATTCACCCCCTCTTCAAAAAGATTCGTCCTCGAATCTTGCCTTTGTAATCTTCAAAGTCATTTCCACCATTGCCTTTCCTCCATGAAGCCATCTCAGAACCTACAATTGAAAAACCTCACTAACACTCTCTCCTCTCCTCTCTTTTTTTTTTCTTTTTCTCTCTCTCTCTCTCTCTCTCTCTCTCTTTTCCTTCTTTCTTTTTCTTTTTTTTTTCGCTTTTTTTTTGCTTTTTTTTAACTGAATATACCTCAAATACCAAAAAAAAATGTAGACAATACTAGACACAATAGATAAGGAAACAAGACTCAAAAGCAAAGAAAAAAAAACTAGGGAAGAAAAATTAATAAAGCGGAAATAAAATAGAAATAAAGGATAATAAATATAGAGTTTTCCTATTATACCTCTAAGAAACCTGTTCTTAGCAACCTAGGTCACCGGAAAGAGGTTTTCCTACTAAACCTCTATGGAACCTGTCCATAACAACCTAGATCAAAGGAAAGAATTTCCCTACTAGACCTTCAAAGAACCTGTCCTTGACAACCTAGACCAAAGGGAAAAAAGAACTATGCTTATAATCCTCACCTTTTTTATTTCCTCTCCTTTTTTTTTTTTTGGATCTGAACTAGCAACTAAAAAATAAATGGAAAACAAAGAAGAAACATAGAGATAGATAGAGATGTGACAGCAACACTAGAGGATAGGATGCAAAAACACAGAAAATAGGAACGTAGACGGACAAGAAAAGAAGACAAAATAGAAACGTAAAACACAAAAATAGATAAATAATAATTTATCTAAATCTTACTCGGATACATGTTTAGGAGGGTAATTTGGTCATTCCAACACTGAAAAAGAGCTTATTTCTAGCAAGTTGGTTCTCCCTTGGAGATCAAGCAACCTAAGAGTTTATTTTAAGTTACTTGAAAATCAAGGAATCAAACTTAATTAAAGTAACTTAAAGAGCAAACAATCTGATCATATTGGAGATATATTTAGATTGTGTCTAGATTCGTTTTTCATTTATTTTGACTTAGTCTAGATTTGTTTAGATTTAAATTAAATTAGTTTATTTTTTAAGATTTAAATCAAAACTGATCTAATCTATAAAGATTAAATCTGATTTAAATTAGTTAGAAATAAATCTTTTAGGATAGAATTATATCTTTAATTTTTAAATTTTAGTTTCAAATCAGATCTTTTTAGTTAGGATTAGATAATTTCCATTTTTAGGATTTATGTATAAATAAGTAACTTGGCCTATAGACAATACAGAGAATTTTATCATATAGTTTATCATAGTTTGACTACCAATACAATTGTGAGGTTTTCCTCATTTTATTCTGTGTGATGCAGAATCTTCTATTTTTTTTCTTTTATCTACATTTCCAAAAACAGGTTTCTTAGGAATTTGGTAGGGAGAATCTTTATTTTAAATTTTAATTTTCATCAAAATGTGTATCTGAGATTTCTACATCTTTATATCCATAGGATTCCGCATCAAAACGCCTCTCTTTCCCCCCCTGGTGCTAGGAGGTAGGTAATGACAATACGAACTATGTGACTATGTTAGAACCAATTGTAAAACCATAACAAATATCATACAAAGTAAAATAGATTTAATTAGAAAACACACACCGAACTTTTTTAAAGCTAATATTAAATTATTTTAAGTCCATGAAAAATAAAGGGATTGTTAACTGTATCTTTTAAAAGTTCGTTATTTCAGTTTTTCAAAAACGAAAATTTAAATTAAACAAAATGCTTTTTTTTGGGTCACGGGAATTGAACAAAAATGTTTGTCCTAACTTCAAATTCAACATTTGTTGTGTGCTGGACGTTAACCCCGTAAAACTACTTTGAAAAAAAAAAACTTAAAATTAAACATGCATTCTGACTTAATGAAAATTTATAAAAATAATTATAAATAACTCATTAATGAAAACTCTATAATCCAAATCATAAGAAATAAGTAGATATTTTTTCGGTCTTAACATTTTGAAATTGATATTAATTTGATTCTAAAAAAATTTTAAATCAATTTAGTATTGAAATTTTAAATTTTGATATTAATTTCATCTTTTTATTAAATTGTAAGTATCTTTTGTTGTGATTCATTCTAGTTGGCACATTAGTGTATTATTATATTATTTATTTATCTTTACCAAATTCATATCAAAATTTAAAGCTTTAGGATCAAATTGATATCAATTTTTTTATGACCAAACTGATGTGATAAATCAAAGTGTTTAGACTAAATTGATGTTAAAATTTTTTCAAGATCAAACTGATTTCAACTTCAAAATTTCATGGCTAAAATTGATATTTAATCCATAAGAACCTATAAATAAAAAAATAATCAAATAAATAAATGATAGTTTATTAATTTATTTAATTGAGTTCTCAATATATATAGCCATAAAACAAGGAATTTATTAACTTTGAGAATAAATCTTTTATACTTATTCTATTAATAATTTTTTTTATAAATACCAAAATTCATAAATCAAATTATTGAATAATGTGATATATCTTAATAATCAAGTTATTAAATTTATAAACAAAATTGAATATCAATAAATGTGTAATATAATAATCAACATTTATTATATTTTTAAGAATACATTATGCATTAAAATAAAATAAGATGATAAAATATTGAATTATTTTTAAATTGTATGAAATGTTATTTAATAAAAATTTATAACAATTAAATTAATGAAATTTATTTTCGTTTTAAATTAGTTTATATATATAAAGAGAGAGAGAGAGAGAAAGAAAGAGGGAGAGTATATGTCAATGAATGCCATTTCCATCTAAAACTCTGATTTTTTTTTTAGAATATTTTCTTATTCGACAGATAAGAGATTAATTTCTCGGAGTATGATTAAGCACCTAAGTAGATACCCTGCCAACAATTTTTTTTTTTTCGTACATATAAATTTCGAAATGAAACCCAAGTCCACATACTTAAAGATTTTGAATCTCTTACCTTATTAGTGGTTGCTTGATTTCATTGAACCTGGTTAAAATTTTAAATTTTCAAGGAGCCAAAATGCAATGTAACCAAAAATGCACTAATGGAGTAATGGTTGGCACTTGGCACTCAGTAATTTTAGGCTTAAATATAATCTTTATTAAGGATTTTGCACCTTCATTTTCAATTTCAATAGTATTATCATCACATATATAATCACAATGTATAAAAAAAAGTGAAGAAATTTATAAAAATGCTTAATCTTATATGATCCTTGTTCTTTTTATCAATTTTTTTTGTCCAAAAAATTATTTACCAGTATATTATTAAAAATACTAATAAGTAACCATTACTTACCAATATTTTCAATAATACGTTGATAACTTTTGGACAAAATAAAAAAATGACAAAAAGCTCTTACTTAACAGCGTATTACTGAAAATATTAATAAGGCTAACTTTCCAAAAAAAAAAATATTTTCTAGACAAAAAAAGATTGACAAAAAACTCTTATTTATCAATATTTTTGGCAATACACAAGTAATTTTTTGAAAAAAAAAATTGATAAAAAATTCTTACTTATCAATATATTATTAAAAATACTTCAGTAATTTTTTGAATAAAAAAATTCTGACAAAAGGACCAATAATAATATAAAATTAATCATCTAAGTATTTTTATTGTTCTCTTCACTTTTTTTTAATATCGCATAGTGTCATATATATATATATATATATATATATCTTCTTGTTGACGTTAACGCAATTTTTTTTGTTTTTGGTGATATGTCATTGTGCCACGTTATTTTTACCCAAAATATGAAAAGCCATCACATCATCAAATTTTGTTCCACATAGGTAGAAGTGTTACGTCAAATGTCTACATGAAGCATTACTTCTTTTTTCTTTTTAATTTTTTGAGTTGACATGAAGCCTTTTATCTATCAGGTGTGTTTGTTTATTTTTTTGTAAAAAATTATTCTTTATTAAAAATTTAATTTTTATATATTTAAATAATTTTTGAAAAATAGTCATAATTTTGAAAAACTTAATTTTTAACTTTTTTAATTATATATAAAATTTAAATTTTATAATTATTTTTTAAAAAATTATATATTTTTTTAAAGACTGAAACACACGTGCTCATACCATAGAATGCAATGAGATTAAATTAAAATTTACGTTGAATTAAGAGTAACAAGCCCTTGACGAAACCGCAGCTGTATAATAGCGGTCTCATAGTTAAAGCTACGCTGAGGTAAGGTAAAAAGATTTGATAATGTTTATTTAAAAGTATAAAAGTGAAGTGACAATGCCATCGTTGTTTATGTCGAATAATGGGAATATGTCAATACGTAACATGATGAGAATATGCAATATGCTAAGGGCAGATTCTGGTTTATAGGGTTTTGTTTTTTTTTTTTTGGGGGGGGGGTGGTATCCCCACTAGCAAAGACAAAGCTGTTCCCAGGATGATTAATGCAAAAGTAAAGTTGCAAGATTACAATGAAATTATTTCTATTGAATATGATAAATTAAAAGATGACTAAAAATAAAATATCAAATTATTTATACTGTATTTTATAAATCCTGGTTTTCTTTAAAAACGAATTAAAATAATTTTTAACTTTTTCCTAAATATTAGTCAATAAAGTTTTTTACTTTACCTTATCTGGGGACACTACAATCTACAATTTCATTTCCCTATTCTCCACGTCTTGAGGTAAGTACAATTATAACTTGTTGAGAAAGCATGGGTTTCAAATTAGTGAGAAGTTTCAAGAAATGCCAGCAAGTTGATAATGAGAGTTTAATGAAGGCTTTAAGCGCATGCAGTGACTGTTCAACTAAACACCGGAAGCTTCCAGTCTCACGTTCACAACTTATATACAAAGAAAGAAAGTGACTCATCGTGATCGGGTTCAATTTAAAATAAAATAAGTTCGCATAATGAACCTCCAAAGTTGTAAGAAAAATAGTTTAGGTGGGGCAATGATTCTGAGATTAGTTAGAAAGAGCGATGGAAATTCAGACGCGCGTTACTTTTGATTTGATTTGTTTGTCTATTGGCTTTTAATTCATTTAAAATTATATGATATATTTTTAATTGCCCTTTTCAAACGCCCAACCCAATCATTCGCGTAGTCTTTTTTTATAATTTTGTTTAAGTTGCATATTAACTAAGATCACGCTGTGTCAATAATTTTTTTGGGTACAGTAATGTTTCAATAATGAGCTTACTGATCTAAGTCACGATCCTTCAACGTAAACCTTCTCTGTAAAGTAAGAGACATTTGTCAAACATTCATATGATAGTAGAGCTTCTTCAATTTGTTCTGATTATTCTGACACGTTAAATGTTTCTTCTTGAACTTGGTTTTACCTTGTCAAATAAGATAAGACTGGTGGCTTTTAAAAAAAAAAACTTGATTACGGCATGGTTCAACGTATCTAGTGTAAGGTTCAAGATTTTGAGTCGGGACGATGGCAAACGCTCCAATAAAGGTGAACTTTGCAAGAATGAATAAAAATAAAGAAAACAAAACGATAAGGATGAAAGTAAGAAATCCATATCGGAAAAGTTGTTGTCTAATTATATATGTTATTGTTATTATTATATTATAATTGAGTTTTATTCGTTTCTGTGCTATTTTTATTCATTCTTACAAAACAGAACAAAATTATATGATTTTCTATTGTTCCTACACAAACCGCAACTGTATGAACCTTTTATTTAAGCGAATGGTTAGCGTTAATTAGATACTAAATCTTGACACGAAAATTTAAATTTTTGAGTAAAAAATATTTTTACATATTAAAAGGAACAAATATTTCAATAAAGACAAAGATTATGGATCCGTTTAGTTTAATTTTTGGAAGAAAATCTTTTGAAAAAATTTTTTTTAAAAGAAGATTTTTTAGAGAAATTATTTTTAAAAAAATAATTTTTATTTAATTTAAATATATCAAAAATAAATTTAAGAGAATAAATTTTATTTAAATAGAATAAAATAAAATTATTTTTTATTATTAATGTAAGAATAATAATAAAATTTTTTTAAAAAATTTTTTTAAAAATAAAAAATAACCTCAAAATTATTTTTTTTAAAAAATCTTTTAAAATTTTAAAAGACCTTCTAAAAAATAAAAAATTAAATTAAATACTATCATTTATTATACAAAATTAATTTTTTCTCCTAAAAAACCTTCTTATAGATATAAACTACAATCCAATCATATAGACTGATTGAAAAGAACACAGCATATGCCGCAACGTTTGTGGAATATATTGGGGAGGAAAAACACTCAGAGGACAGCATTGCGAAAAAAAAAAAGAAAGAAGATATTGATGTTAGATCAATGTTATTCACATTAATTAATGCTGTCAACGTTTTCAGTTTTGCAGACGAAAAGGAACTAGAATAGGATAGGTTTGTAATTCCACTGGGAGTTTCCTGTCATTTTCCATCTTTATTATCCATTAATTATTGGGGCTGCACCGGTAACTCCCAGCGCCAGTCAGCAAGAGTCAACTTTATTACTATGTATCCCTTCATGATAGATCAGAAAATGGATATCCCTCACATTTTGCCTCTCTCAGCTGGGTAAATTATAAGTTAGTAAGTTTTTTTCTCTCTTATTTTTTTTATATTCAATCTTCATACAGGAATGGTTGTATTATTACATGTAACACGCTGCCTTTTATGAGTGAGGTTATTAAGACATTTTTATCCATTCACACACGTACACTTCCTAATTTATTTTTCAAATGTATATGCTAAAGAAATCAATCAGCTTTATTATTACTATTATCAAATAATTTTTTTTAATAAAATATTTAAGAATTTACAAAATAATATAGAAGGGTCTCCGGATTTTGAAATGAATACGCAAGCCTTACAAAATTGGAAAAGGTTAGAAGGGACACACATTAGAATAGTGGGCTTATGCAGAACTAAGGAAGCATGAAAGTCGACCAAATTAGGGGCAGGCAAGGAAAGTAAGAAAACTAAAATTGAATAACCTTTGATTATTGAGTACTACTCTCCTTGCTAGTATCAAGTCAAAATGCAGGATAAAGATAAACCATAGAAAGTCGAATACGATGAAAGAATCCAAGAATTTCCCGCTACAAGTTGGTGTTTCTCGAAGGTATAGTTATCGCTCTAAAGTAGAACACATCACACCATCGAGTAACGACTATAATCCATTTTAATTTATCACTCTCTCTATCGATGATGGCTTATTTTATTGGGTTTATCGAAAACCAGTGCCATAAGAAATCAAGAAAAGAAACTTTGCATTGAAAAAAATAAAATTTGTCAGTTTTCAATACATTAAAAATTGAAAATTTCAAAACTTTTATTTTCTTGATTCTTTAAATAGTGTCTTAAGGAGCACTAGATAACAAAACCCTATTTTATTTATAAGCACCATTTTCATCACGACGTACAATCTGCATCTGCCTCTACATCTAACTAAATCCATAGCTTAGCGATTACATCAAGGAAAACACTTCCGTTTATGTTGAGTTGAAGTGTGTTATTGTAAGCAACATACAAACAAACGTGTAAGTTATGCTAGTATTGATTTCGTTACATGGTAATCTCTCACCTAATTAAACTCAAATTTTAAAATAAATATGGTTAATTTCCATTTGGACAGCTTAATAACATAAAAATAACATAAAAAATTTACTAGTATTGATTCGAAGCAAGATTGACCATCGCAAGTTTCATAGATATCATCGGATATAGGTGACCACACAGTAATTTAATTAGCTTTGAACTTGAAGTAGACGACATTAATTGAAGTTTCTTACGACCACATTTTTTTTTTCCAGCTCTATAGAAGCCGTTGTCATGACATTAATTGGTTTTGACTGCTTTAGCAAATCCGTTGCGAGTAATTAATTATTTATCGTGAGTCGCTTAAATGCAAGTGATTTTGAATAATGTTTGCTCTAACGAGAAGTGTCAGACGGGTCAATCACGTTTGCTTTTTTTTTTTTTTTTTTTTCCGGGTGCTTTAAAGTTTAGGTCGACCTAAGGAATATGATTCTCTTTAATGTAGGTACTAGCTAGTAGTATTCCTAATGTAATTAATAAGAGAGAAAAAAAATGCACAAACAATAAATTTCACATGTGAATTATGAGACCCACTTGGTGCTTTCTTACTCCCTCCTAGTGCAAAGAAAATTTCACTGTAAAAATCCTTGATCCGCTACAAATTGATCACCTATCGTAGTTCAAACTTAATTAAAAATACTACGATTAAATCCAACTGAAAAATTTTCGAATTACTAACATACGTACGTGCGTTGACTGAAACCAAGTTGACGCCTGTACCCAGGCAATAATGAATAGCACGTAGGCAGCAGAAGACGTGGGGAAAAGTTACGATGGTGAAGTGAGGGCAAAGCATAGCCATATATACTCTAATAGAAGTGGGGCGCCCCCGAGGGAAAGGGAATATGAGGGGCCATTGAGGGAGGAGGACAAATTAAACCATCGGTGGAGGGCCCCGGCGGCTCAAGCTAAAGGGCAACCAAACAAGAGACATAAATGCATGTTTGCCTTTTCTCTCTCTGTTTTCGCATCAATGATCATACCCATGCATGTGGTCCTTCGCTGCTTCCACGCTCCAACTTCAATCATGCCTCCTAAACAAATGCTTTTAACTCAAACAAAAATTGACCATTATTTTGTCAGATTTGCGTTCTGATTCGAATAATTCGTCCCTCCCTTTGTGATCGCCTTGTCATGTGCCAATTTCTTAATTTGTCCCTTGCTATAAAAATTGCCATCGAGGTGATGACAAGCAATGATTAATCGTAACGTGCCTTTACACGGCAGTTATAATCACAGCTGTATGCAACAAAATTGGCTAGGACTCTTTAATATTTTGTTTCGAATTATGGATACAGCCCAATTTCATAACACGATTCATTGAAAAATTATTTCATTTGAATTGATGATCAAAATTGTAGATGCGTACGTCTTCATTATTATGTAATTCGTTCAAAATTTCGTGAAATATTGCAATTGAAAGACGATGAGACCTGATTACTATCATTTTTCATATCCCCAAGTTTACTCTAATGAATCATAGCCTGAGTTATTTCTTGAAAAAAAAAAATATCAAATAGTGCTAAGCGTCCAATCATTATCTATAAAATTACGTATGAAACAATTCTTTACGATTAAGTTTGAAAAAAGTATACTAAGCACTTACATATATATGCCAAACTTCTATAATAGCAATATTTTTGCTAATTAGTTGAAAGCTGACAAGAGCATGGCCCCAGACCGAGATTTTAAATTTGGAAATTGCGTAGCTAGGCCTAACATGTGCATACACGTACACATGTAATCAATATTATGCTGTTAAAGATGATAGAAGCATTGGCCCTAACCCAGTAATTAAGTTGTTTAATGAAACGCAGAGCGTACGATGATTGTATTCCTTATGGCCCATCCTATAGTAAGTTTCAATTAATATTCAAATTTCTCTATGCCATCCTTTTTCATTGGTTTTTTTTTTCTTATAAAAAGGATTATATATATAATTATTTAGATTTGAATTGCATTTAATTTGCATACGGTGTAAATGAAATATAATAGTCATTCTTAGAATATACTTTCATAGTTTTCAAAATGATCAGATTATTTTAATGCTCATGTTTTTTTTTTTTAAAAAAAAAAGAGAGAGAGATTATTTTAATGATTGATAATGTAAAGGCCAATAAGATTGTAAAACGCTGGAACGTAAAAAAGCTCGAGTTAAAATACCATGTTCATTTTTTTTTATTAATTAAAGTTTACACATATAGCAGCATCCTAATATAGAATAAAACACTATTTTGAAGCCATTATTAAAAGAAATTTTACATTATTAAAACACTATTGTGATTTTTTTTTGTTTGGAAAAATAGCATGAAATATCTTACCTATAATTAACCAAAAAAAGGAGCTTTTTAATTAATTAATGGCTCCTTCTCCATTTAATCTTTTCTAAATTCAAACTCCAGAAACATTGAATTAATTATCATTAAAAAGAAATCACCAAAAAGAAACATTGAATTAATTGCTCAAATATTGAGATGATATTAGCTTCCTTTTTTTTTTTTTACTGTTTATTACTACTGTAAAACAAACCAAAGTTTAAATAATTAACGGAAAGAAAAATAGAATAGTAATAATTAAAAAAAAAAGGCAAATTGGGGACAATTAATAGGAGTTAAGGGAAAGTAAAATCCGAGTTTTACTTCCATTTTTCTCAAATTCATGCTGAAGCTCGAGAAAAGCATACGAGGTTGATCAATTCGTATGCCTCTCAACAGCTAATGATCTGCTATTCAAAGAGAGACTTTTGAGTCATTTAACGCATATGAGCACAGATCATTCACCTATACAAGGGTATCTGCTGTGAGTTGATTAGCGAAATTGTTTACTTTCTATGCACATTATTTTTCATTTTCAAACACGAAGAAAACGAGACAAAGACTTTCTTTAAAGTCATTAATCATCAACGATACTAGTTGTTGTACTATATTTTAAATAAATATAAAGGGACAATCATAAGGTAGCTTTCCTGAGAGGCACCCTAAAAGCCACCTACCAGCTGGCTGTGCATATAATACATTGCACCTGAATGTCCATTTGTCCAAGAATACAATATATCTTGCATTGCATGATAGTCTAAAGGGGCAATTTACATATGGATCGAAGGAAGCTTCTATTATATATTTTTGTTTTCAGAACTCTAGATTGAAAAATGAGCCCTTTGGCCGGTCTAATCAAAGCATAGAAACTAGACTTTTTCTCTTTCAAATGGATAACTGGTGAATGGTATATGATCCATTAAATCAAATCATATGAACTGATCACATGCAAATTGACTATTTGAATTAGTTCTTTTTTATTTTAAAAAAATCAATTCAAGAATTTTACTAGCTAGAGTTTATTATTTATATTTTTCAGTTAATAACTAAAACCTCTCCTTCTTTCTTATTAACTTGTCAAATGTGAGACAAATGGAAGTATATATGAATTGCGACAATAGCTTGATTCCTATTCAATTATAAACAAGGAGCATTTACCTCTTCTTTTTTACTTATTCCGTAGTAGAAGTCATTGCAGATCAATAATAGCAGATCTTATCTTCTTCACCGTTTATAACCATCGAAAAATTCCAGATGCTACATTGGTATTATGTGTCTACACTCTGCAATAATTTGGTGATATTAGCAGGTAGGTTTAAAAAGGGGTAAATTATAGGAGGTAATGTGTAAAATACGACACGGTAATTACAATTAAGTTTAACTAAAAATTAACATTTTCAAACACTTAAAAGCCAAGATCATATAATTATAAAAGATACATAATCAAACAATTTACTTGCTTGTGCCAGACACTGAAGAATTATCTCACCGCATATCAACTTTTGAATTTTGGAGCTCCTGTTATAGTTTTTCTTATTGATTTAATTTTAAATGATTTTACTTGTTTTGATAGACAGACGTTACTTTAATGGTACATGCAGATCCTTTGCTTCGTATGATTAGTTTTTATTGTATTTTAAAATACGTAAACTATACTCCATATCTTCCTCGTGCATGTTTGCCCAAAACTTAATTGTATACATCTTGTCGTTACTTATAATTGAAAGAGTCCCAACTCGGTAGAATTTTCCAAGCAGATACGTAATTTGCTTTATTACTACATAAAGTGAGGCAAAAATCTTTCATCATGCTAGTTGATATATATTTCTTTATCCTCAAACCGAAGATACATAATTCCAGGAGTCAATGGAGTGCAATGAAAAAAGAAGATACATAGCTGTTCTTCTAAGAATGGAAGCAGATATATATGTATATATGTTACTAAGCTAATAACAATTATATCAAACTAATTAGCACAGTCTTCATACTGATTTGTCTGATGCCATATCTCATTTTGCTTTCCCATTTATTAGATTTAAAAACTTCTAATATAATAAAAATTGATATACATTCGTGTAAAAAATTATATTGTCATATAATATTGCACTATAATATTATATATTGGCACTTTATTTAATGAGTTAATAATGATATATAAATCATTAAATTTGTTAAATAATATAAAACAAGCATACAACTTTTTACACTTGTGATATATTAAAAAGTTTTGATTTTAGTGCATTACCAGTGTATAAAAATTTGTATGAATTTTTAATTATGTATTAATATATTATTAAAAGTATTGCACACTTAGTGTGTATATATATATATATATATATATATTACTAATATTTGACATGTTTAAATAGTTTGACACTTATTTATCTTAAATAAAATTTTGAATTTAAAAAAAATTAGCATGCACTAAGAGATGAGTTTATCCAATTTAAATTAGATTAGTTAGAATCAAATAAATTGAAAAATATTATATATACCACAATATTATTAGTTAATGTAAAAAATTTTTGCAAGTAATATATTAAAATTAAAATTAAAATAATTCAAATCTCGCAGGCTTTTTAACCCAAAAAAAAAGAAAAAAAAAAACTGAAGAAGGAAAAGAGAAAACAAAAATTCGGAAAAGTGCACGAAAATGGAACCCAGTGAAATGAGATCATAACTTTTAATAAAATTTTTCGTTTAAAGTGCTTATATTCATATTTTTCTTTATATGACATAGCTGTGCAAAGGAATAGGGAGAATTCACTGCAGATGAGAAAAACATATTCACATATTTTGCTAATATTCGTTCAGTTTTTGCCAAAACATGTTTAAGCTTGCGCACCTGCAATTATTCGGCTTTCCTCGATCTGATAACTTTTAAAAAATATATATCCTAAAATGGAATCTTTTTTGTTTTTGTCTCTACAATTGATATTTAACTATCTTATAAAATAGGCTAAATGCAGATAAGGAGCGTGTATGGAAAATGAGATAAAAATTCATCTCAGTATCATTCGAAATGAATATATAAGAAAACAATGAATATCTGCATCGACCAATCTGCCAGACTCTGGCATAGAGGCTATTAATAACAGTACTAAATGTCAAATAACCGAGTCACAAAATTCAATGCCAAACTGCAACATTTATATATAATATAAAACAATCACCCACCGAAGCCGGTGTTGAAACTTCTTGGATTCTTGTACGATATTTACAACGGCCATATTTCCCTCCTGTCGGTGAGATAAGTATTATATATTCTTTGTTTGAATTCACCAATTAATATGCTGATGAATTAAACAGAAATTTATTTTTAAATAGAATAATTTACTACATTATTATAAAACTATTCTTTCAAGTATAATTGTGATTAAAAAGTTTTCTCAACAAGTTTAAACAAAGGTTTGATATTATTTTATTCTGAAACTTTTTAATTAAAAGTCTAAAGTACGAAACTCGTCAATTTTTAGTCCGTTTGGTTTGTTATTTGTTAGCTTTAAACGCCCTTTGGCATAAGCAAAACTAAGTTGCATAGAATGTAACATGTTTGGCTAGTTTTTTTCCCCCACTATGCATCGAGTAAAATTAATCTTAATGACAATCGGGTATTCGAACTTTTTCTTTTGCTGTGTTTGAAACCTATATAGAAAATTACCACACTACCTGAACACGCATGTCATATAGGTTAAGTCAATTTTATTTTTCTTCTTTCATCCATTCAAACGTAATTTAAGGAATTTCACTAAAGAAATATTTTATCTTTTTTTAATGGAAAAAGGATTATTTATTGAGATGTTAAAATTTTTACAATTTAATTTTAGTATATTAGTAATTTTAAAAAAATTATGTTATGATTGACTCAGATATTGTCATGTTGTTAAAGTATTTAACTTTTTACAAATGCTTGGTTAGTATAAGTAGACTAACCTAATTGGAATAAAATTAGTTGAGATCCAATAAACTTTTATTGGATATTGATGATTTTTAGACAAAATATGTTTAACTTTTATAATAATTATCTCAAAAGTCATGTAAAATTAAAAATAATATAAAAAATTTATATTAACAGTATATCTCTATTAAACTTAAACTTTAAACTTAAAGAATATATCCTAACTAAGTAATTAAGCTACATTCACGCAAGGGTGTTTCATAAGTTTTTTTTTTTCAGAAAAAAAAATTGTATCTGTTCTTATTTCTTTCTTGGCCATGCGCTAGTGTTGCGGGTTGAGCAAGCCTTAACCAATTAGACTTTGAAATGTTAATTGCTTTTGGAAATAAATTCAGATGAGGCACAGTCTACTTGCGATTGATTGACTAAGCCAATAATTTATTCAAATGTATTTATAAAAGAATTTGATCCAATTGGATTAGGATTGTCCACTGAAGATGCACTATTACTGTGTTAAATAAATAACTGGATGACCCATCAAAAATCGAAATTTCATCATTTTGAGGACTGGCTTCAAACCAGTTCTATTTATTGAAAATTAGTATATATAATATACGTTAAATTGGTCTATTAAATCTATAACATGTTTTTACGCTATGGCAATTATAGGTAACTGTGATATTGCTGAAAGAAAAAGTAAAAGCTTTATAACATGTTAAAAAAATGTTTTTAGTGTGTGTTTGGATACGTCATGGGGTCATCCAAACCATAATGGAGAGCAAAAGATGTTTGGCATTTTTCATATTGAAATATTTTAACAAGGTTTTGGCTCTAAATGCCAATTGAGCCTTCTCAGTTGAAAGTTTTCACGATTGAAGAGTAAAAGTAAAATCTAATTTTTTTCACTGCCTAAATTAACCTTGTACTAATTTTATTAATTAAAGAAACCCCATTTGTCTTTATATATTAAAATTTAATTTCATTCATATATTAATAAATTTATTTTCCCTTTTGACATGTATTTTACAACTTTATTAATTAGAGTTCTAATTTAATTATTTATATAAAATATTTTTTCATTAATATGATCAAAATTAAATTATTTTTTAATTTAAAAATTGTATTATTTGTATTTAATTCAAGTAACAGTAAATATAAAATTTGATTGTTAAAATAATATTTTGCCAATTATTCAAATTTAACTGAAAAAATAATAAAACAGATATAAGAAACAAAATATAAATATTATGAAATTTATACCCTTTTCGTAATTATACATTCAAAAGTAATGTTGAATAATACTATCCAAATAACATTAGTTCTTTCATAATCAATTTTGATATAAAAGTTTTCAAACATAAATCTGGTTAATATTAACTCACTTTTTGTCAAAATCAATTTTGCAAAATCAAGTTGGAGCAAATCCTCGTTCTCAAACTCTAATCCAAACACACACTTAGTAATTGCCATAAACTCAAGTTTATCTTACTACGAAACAAACTAAAAATTAATGTTTCTTTCAAAAATACTAAATTACTCACCGCGACAATCAATTCTGCCCAATGCAAACGGAATTCTAGATATTTCAATATGTAAAACAAGCACGAACTTTTTCCACCTTATTTTAGCTTTGGGAGTTGTTAGTTCACCCAACTTAAGCATATGAATTCGTCTGCCTCTGTGCTTCTTTGTCTCCTTTATTGTTTCCATATACTCGTATGCGGAGAGAGAGAGAGAGAGAGAGAGAGAATCAAGCACATAGGTAGCACACCTTAAAATGTTACCCAAGACATTTAGAAGGAATTGTTGATCTCATTTTGTATTTAATTTTTCTGTCAATTTAAAAATCTGTGAAGTCTGCAATAGAGATACGGCTGCATTCATTCATCCTTTCAAAGTCTTTATATGTTTATGGACTCCATCCCTAATGCAGCAGCTTGAAGATAATATTTAAAACACCTTTAAGGTGTTAAAATTATAAAGCTGCATATGTATGAGTGGTCTCTTCTTGTAATTACATTATAATATTTTTTTCAATCTCCCTTTTCTCTCACCTCGTTGCCTCCTCCCTTGCCCCACTTCCCATCGCAACTGCCGCTTCTCTATGCCAAGAAGGACGGAGGACTTCCTCGCTTAGGTCGTGCTCTCTAGCCTCTTCGGCACCATCGCCATCCTTAAGTCCTGTCGCCTGCTCCCCCCCTTCATCGACAAGGTGAAACTTTGGAGATGCTGTGTCGACGCCGTGAGCTCCAAGGCTTGCAACGACGCGAGCTTCATGAGCCAGTCACCGTCGAGCTGGTGGACGGAGGAGCTCGCTACCACTCCTCCACGCCAATCTCGCAGATGCCAAGCTGGTCGCGTCTCTGCCTCTGCCGACAAGTGCGACGACTAGTACCTCGGCCTCCCACCCATCACTACCAACAAACCAATCCTCTGCCTCAAGTCTATTATACCTAAAGTGCTAGATCTGGCCGAGGGGTCTTGGCATTGTGGCTGTGGCACCGCTGTTTCATGTGTTCGGGTTCTTCATGCTGGTGATAGGAATTCCAATGGGGAGATGATGGTTTTGATGGACTACTAGAATGTATCACTACAATTTAGGTGCATGGATGGTCTAATAGTTTGAATATAAGACATCTACCAGGTGCATGAAGCACCATGATTAACTAAGTGCATAATAAAATGCGCCATGTTCATGATACTTTGTTTTTGTTTTTACGAATACAAGACATTGTTAAATGCTCACAAAAAGTAAGATTTTGTTTTTTATTCTGTACACATACACACACACACACACACACACACACACACACACATATATATATATATATATATATATATATATATGTGAGATATTACTATTTTTCACTTAACCATATTTTTTAAGATTAAATTTTTATACTAAGTTAGCGTAAATTTTTGTACACAAATACCTAATTATGTATAGCCATATTGTTAAAACTGTTTCACGCTTACCATAATTAACTTAAAAGTTATATAAAAAAAAATAAAATATGATTAGTTAACAATGTAAAAAGTCTTATACTAATAATATATCAAAATTAATTACATTTTTATACAAATTTTAACATTTTTAATATTGAGTTTAATTGCTATATATGTACTGACACAGTCATCCAATTAGCTGATATTTATATTTGTAAAATTTTTAAGGTAGTAGGTAATTAAGTCAAATATTTTTGCTAATATGATAATACATGATTGAATATCTGTATAAAATATTTTTTATATCGATAATATATACAAATTAAATATTTTAATATTATAGTTAAGATGATATATAATACTATAAAGGAGCACTTTTTACTTCAGAAATATCTGAAAATTTCTCTTACAAAACTCTTTAATCGTCATCCAAAATAACGACATTAACTGAACCCACATAATCCGACATAATCATCATAACTAAATCGTTTACTTTTGACTGGACTCAAAATTAATAGCTGAGGTAAATCCAAATTGACTTGGGCAACACTAAATCACAAATAAAAGAGAAGCTTAGATTTGGAATTTGCATATTCGAATGTATTATTGCGTTAGAGTTGGGCTATGGAGATTAATCGAATTAATTAGACATTAGTTTGTTTAGTTTGGTCATTGGTGACTCAATAAATTAGTAACTAGTTGGTTACCTTTTGTAATAAAGGAAAATATTTCTCCGTCAGAAAATTTTCCAAAATCTATTTGTCCAAATTAAGTGGCAAAATATGATAGGAGTACTTTACATTTTTTAATCACCCATAATTTTTGTCCAGCCACTCATAATATACCACATGTATGCCACTTATCTGTTCTGGCAGCACTTAATCGGGACGTGTAGCAACACTCTCGTGTATAAATCATGTATTGGACTTGTATCACATATGTTCTATCCTTCGATAAATTTGACCTTCCTTTTTTTTTTTTTTTTTTGAACTTTTTCTCATTCCTAGCTGTTTTCATGTTTCTCAGCATTTGTCTTATGCAAGTTTCTGAGAGTCGGACCGTACATTCAATCGAATAAGGTATTAGTTAATATATTCAATGGTTTAATTAGAGGTTCGATCAGGATGTAACAAAATATATATAAATATATATAAATATGATTAATAACATGTTATGAGATAAATAAAAATAATTAAAAAATTTTAATATGATAAAAATAATTTTAAAAATCAAAATTATTATATTAAGTAATATTAACATAACTAATATAAATAAAATATTAAGTTTTATATTACTTAAATTTTAAATTTTTTTTATCCTTAAAGTTATTATAACGTATTCAAAAAGTCTCACATTATTTAGAGTAAAATTTTTTTACTCTTGAGACTTTTATAAATAATATCCATATATCAATTTTTCTTATATTTATCATTTTTAAGCTCTTTTTTAAGGAGTAAGAGATATAATAATTTTTTATTTAGTCAATCAAAATATATTTTTGACCATTTTTTATCATAATGAAGAGTTAACTTCATCATTGATGATTAAAAAATAATTTTGTATTTCTTAAAAAAAAAAAATACCAACCGGTAAAATTGATTTGGTTTGGCCGATTTACTGGTTTTTGGCCGGTTCATTCTGTTTAATACCGATTTTTGGCCCAAACAATCTTTTAGCTATACTCGGACCGGATACTTAGCCTGTTCTCAGGTCAACCAGTCGGACCGGTCAGTCCGGTCCGATTTTCATAACACTGGTCTGGATATTTAATCATCCCCAAATACAATGTTTTCCAATTCAATATTTAATATTTTTTAATAAAAAGTTTTACAAATAAAAAAAATCTGATATTTGGTTTGTTTTCTGTTTATTTTTAATTGATAATCACAAAAATGTACCACTTCATTTTTACTTTATTTTTGTTTTTAAATGAAGGAAATTATTTTTTATCGTTTCTTTTATAAAAGTTTGAAAACATAAGAAAAATAAAAATGAAGTGATATTTTTATAATTATTAACAGATGTACGTCAGTTGAAAATAAAAATAGAAACAAACCAAACATATATCTTTTGTGAATAAATGTCTCATTTTCTAGGCAAATTAGTGAAATTACTGCTTTAGGGAAACACTGAGATTTAGAACCATTAGTAAACGAATAGAAAGATGTAATCAGATTGAACCATTTTTTCAAGCTGTCAACAAAGAACTGCATTCCAGTGAAAAAAAAAAGGCACTACACTGCCACATCTTCGAAAGTAATGAACAAGTTGCATGAATAACGTGGTAGATCTACACAAAAATACCCCCAGCCATCAGCACGTGCATAAAGAATGAGATTCACTCTGACATTTTCAATTTCTGTGACATTTGGCCTCATGACTGGCGAGAAACAATTTTCTAATTCCTATCCATATTTGAATCTTGGGCAGAAATATTCTAAAAGGAACAATTTTGAAGATTTGTTTTAATGATCGAGTAACTCACCGGATGTATTTTCAGTCAGCCCATATCTATTATGTGGTAATTTTGATTCCTTTTGTGAAATTGCTTTTTTACATTCTTAGCTTTTACCTATTTCGGTCAACATTCAATTTCTGATAAACATGCACCTTTCATTTCACTGGAACACATGCATCAGTAAACTTTCATGTCCTTCATATCATAATTCTAATAATATATTGTCATGCTGGCTTGCCGTGTTTGCTTTTCCTTTTGTTGGACCCATATAAGTTTAATTAATCAGATGAATTCTGCTACAGCTAACAACCCCTAAAATTTGGCTATTCACATGCTAGCTTTTCTCTCCCAACATAATAATTTAAGGCCAAAGAAAGTCAATTATTATGTTTCGCCCGTGTTTGGAGTCCTTTTGCATTTAGTCTTGATATCCTAAGTGCTCTTTTAAGCATTTCATTCAATGACTATTTCGCAAAACAAAGAAAGAGGTGATTAAAACACGAGATGCATGATATAAATATTGCATCCAATTTGATTTTTTTTTAATTAAATTTCATTTTTTGTCCTCAATTTGCACAATAGGAGTTACAAGTGTATGCAACTGACTAATTAAACAAATGCCATGAAAATAATTTGTTATATAAATCAATTTGCTATTGTATAAATCATAAACACTAAGTCACAATGTCTAAAAATAAGTAAAGTCTATAATTGACCTGACCCCGTACACCTACAAGAACAAAAAACGAAGAGAAGGACAATTTTTTTATTTTTTTGAAAAAAAAGGTGCTGAGAGTTGGATGCGGTCCTGAGATTAATGGTTAGATGAAGATAACTTCAGTGTGCAGAATTGTAACAACCTGTACCAGTACCACTACACCTAAACCTGAGAATTTAAGGACCAGAAGTGATTGATAGAGTCCTTCAAAAACGACTTTAACATGATTAGCTGCTCTAAAAGGAAAACTCTTTCTTTGATTTACTTTACTTTACTCCTATCATTCCTACATTATAAGCATCGAAAGGGACTCACGTTTCCTCCATCTTATTATTCCCTTTCCTACTCACTGTCTCCCACTTCCCAATCCTTCTCTCTCTATAGCTTTTCCAACCCACTATCTCTATGGCTTACCACATTTCATTATGGAACCAATATCCAACAATGCTTAAACTTATTATCTAATAGGATAAAGTTGATTTATTTTCCCTTAATCTCAACAACCATCATGAATTTGATGCTCTATTTACACCTCAATTCAGAGGCGTTCTATTATACGACATTGACTTCCAAAAAGAATAACAGTGAGAGGGGGCACGGTGGCTGTTAGAAATTTTGTATTAGTAGGTTCACATGGGGACACATTTAATGCACACTTAGTATGGTTATTTTGACCAACGAGGCATATAATTGTTAATTACGATGGATTTCACTGAATCATTTCTATTTTAGCCTTTAGAAAAGTAGTAAATAAATAGACCTCCTTGTGCCAAAACCAGAAAGTTACCGCGTTTCCCTTCAAAACACTGAACATCATCATATGGTCCCATCTTTTTCATGTCCAGAGAAAAAGAGATTATTGAGGAATCTTGACTCTTCAACAAATAAAATCTAGCTTTCTTCAGAACATAATAGAGAAATGCACCTGATTTCCTCCTCTTGGTGTGTAGAGGGCTATTTTTAATTGATAAATGCTTAGTTGTCCAATTATATTATATTATCCCCTAGAACCAAACACAAATCTTATAAAGGGATCTATAGTGTGCACGTTTCATTCATTTATTGAAGTCATAATTGTATGTTACCACCCGACATTGATCAATTGCTAAAAACGATGCATCGAGCAAAGAAAACTAAGTATGTAGGAGTATCTTAACTCCTCTGGAGTTCATTAGAAAGGAACATATTAGGAGACAAATTAAATGAATATCGAATTTAACATATTATGAGTACTATTTAACATAATATTATTTATGCAAGTGCACATATAATTATGACGAATTTAACAGGAAAATAAACCAAATATAATTGTCTGCCCAAGTATAATTACAGCAAATTTTCATTAGCATTTAGCATTAGATTTTTTTATTAGCACTTTAGGAATAATTTCGTTCTATGTTACTGAGATAATTCCATCATTCAGCATTGGAAGATATCCATTATGTGTGCATGTCTCATATTTTGGAATACTTTCTTTCAATGTTACTGAAATAATTGCATCCTCATATGATACAAAGTCGACATCAATTGCTAAGAACTCAGACTATTTCTGCCATTCTGAAGTGCTCAGAAATTTTATATCTACCCAAACAGAGAAGCATTAAGAAAGGTTTATTATATTCCTTTTGCTAGTAATAAAGAAGGCATAATAATTATGATCACGGATGGTCGAAACATTGCTTCAAAAATGTCGTTTTCCAGAGATTTAAGACATAACTGAAGTGCAGGGTCGAAGAAAACGGCAATTATCATTTCTTTTAATATGGAAACAACTAATGTGTTTTTCCTGGTTATTGTTTCAAGCTTTTCCTCCATCTAAATTTGGGTACCTCATATTACCTGCACAAGCTGCAATGTGCGTCTTATGTGGGTGTTGGCAACAGCACATGTCAATCTCATTATTTAGAAATCACATGGGTGGGAAAATTCTTGAAAAAGGGGGGAAAAAAGAAAAAAGTACAAATAAATGAACCAAAGTGGGGATTATCTTGCACTCCTCCCATCGCAACTTCTCATTCTGTCTCCTTCTCCCCACATGTTGCGCTCACCCCACTTGATTATACGTATTTACGTAAATCAAATTCTTAATAAAAGTGTATAATCATGCCTTATACCATTTTCTAGGGGTATATGAGAAATATAGTTCATGACTGATATCATAACTCCACAAACACGTGGCAACTGTAGCAAAATAGGGAAATAAATTTGCTTTGGATTATTCTTTATCATAAACTGCCAATAGCTTATATTCGAAACATACATAAAGAAACAACCAAAAGTCAAATATCTTCACCCTTCATCTAAGGAGGATGTGATCCGAAGGTTGCAATAGCTGTCATCAAGGACCTGAACAAAAATCATGACCACTCATGAATCCATGATGCAAAATGCACTAATCACTTTACCTCCCCCCAAAACCAAATGGAAAGAAATAAGAAAAGAGAATGTAAAAAGCATTTTGGAGTTTCTTTTTCGTCAAGATAGGCAACTCAGGAGGGCAGCTAGGCATGGAATGATAAAAGAATAGGAGCGTTCTGTAACTTCTGTTCAATACTATACTAGAGTAGAGATGCTGATTTATATTTTAATTAGTAGTTGGAGTTTGGAATAGAGACTAGCTCCGGCCATTTGCAGGAAAACAAATAGGAAAGAGAGTCTACAAAGAGTGCTTAAAAAAGTCACAAGGCCAGCTGGGGAATCTTAATTTAAAGCAATAAAATCAAATTGATACCGATTGGATTTTTTGAATTGGTCCCTCATGACAGCTCCCCTTTAACGACTCACTCTCACTATAAGTACTAAGTATTTCATGCGGCTTTTCTCAGTCATCACTAACACCAAGCCTACTCTACTGTCTCTCTCTCTCTCTCTCTGTCTTTTCCACTTAACTTCTCTGAATACACCACTTCTAAGAAAAACAGTGAGGATCTTATCAGAAGCATTGGCCGGAGGTGGCCAGCTTTTTCCTTCTACCCATGACCGCTAGGGGCAGCGACCCCGGAAGGGGTCGTCTTTGGCCACAAATGGCCATGGCATTGGCCATTGTATTGATTTCTACTACTGTGGTTTCCGTTGCTGCTGATGGTTACCCTTACTATTCTCCACCACCACCTTATGAGTACAAGTCACCTCCTCCACCATCTCTTTCACCACCACCTCCTTATGAATACAAGTCACCACCTCCACCACCACCATATGAGCACAAGGCTCCGCCTTATGAATACAAGTCACCACCTCCACCATCACCATCACCCCCACCTCCTTACGAGTACAAGTCACCACCTCCTCCACCACCATATGAGCACAAGGCTCCTCCTTATGAGTACCAGTCACCACCTCCTCCATCACCAACGCCTCCACCTCCTTACGAGTACAAGTCACCACCTCCCCCACCACCATATGAGCACAAGGCTCCTCCTTATGAGTACAAGTCACCACCTCCTCCATCACCATCGCCTCCACCTCCTTACGAGTACAAGTCACCACCTCCCCCACCACCATATGAGCACAAGGCTCCTCCTTATGTGTACAAGTCACCACCTCCACCTCCTTACGAGTACAAGTCACCACCTCCTCCACCACCATATGAGCACAAGGCTCCTCCTTATGAGTACAAGTCACCACCCCCTCCATCACCATCGCCTCCACCTCCTTACGAGTACAAGTCACCACCTCCCCCACCACCATATGAGCACAAGGCTCCTCCTTATGAGTACAAGTCACCACCTCCTCCATCACCATCACCTCCACCTCCTTACGAGTACAAGTCACCACCTCCCCCACCACCATATGAGCACAAGGCTCCTCCCTATGTGTACACGTCACCACCTCCACCTCCTTATGTGTACAAGTCACCACCTCCCCCACCACCATACGAGCACAAGGCTCCTCCCTATGTGTACAAGTCACCACCTCCCCACCTCCATATGAGCACAAGGCTCCTCCTTATGTGTACAAGTCACCACCTCCCCACCACCATATGAGCACAAGGCTCCTCCTTATGTGTACAAGTCACCACCTCCTCCACCACCATATGAACACAAGGCTCCACCATACTATTACAAGTCTCCTCCACCACCTTCTCCCTCACCCCCACCTCCTTACTACTATAAGTCTCCCCACCACCTTCACCCTCTCCTCAACCACCTTATTATTACAAGTCTCCACCACCACCAGAAAAGTCTCCATCTCCGAAGCCTTACTACTACAAGTCCCCTCCTCCCCCATCTCCTTCGCCTCCTCCACCTTACTATTATAAGTCTCCACCACCTCCTTCACCATCTCCTCCACCACCTTACTACTATAAATCTCCTCCTCCTCCATCTCCTAAACCCCATCCACCTTACTACTACAACTCTCCACCACCGCCAGTAAAATCTCCACCTCACCCAACACCTTACTACTACAAATCCCCACCACCACCCAAGTACCTTCCACCTCCATACTATTATAATTCTCCTCCTCCACCTGTTGTGTATCCTCCACACCCCTACCCACATCCCTACCATCATCCATTGATTGTGAAGGTTGTAGGTAAAGTCTACAGCTATAAGTGCTATGACTGGGAGTATCCTGAAAAGTCGCACAACAAGAAACACCTCAAAGGTACATGACATTCATTTCTTTATCCTTTGATTTTAGTACTTTGTCTACATGATTTTGGGCTCAAAAGTCTCAGTATGGTTACGATAGAATTGTCAATTTTCACGCTTTTGAGAATTGCCCTTTTGTTCAATTAGCATTTACTTTTCTTTGATGTCTTTTTTTTTTTTTTTAAATCAATGTCTTTGTCTACTAAAATTTTGGTTGCATTTTTCATGAGCATTTATTCTTTGTTGTCTCATTTCAACAATAAACTTTTCATGATAATTACCATTTTAATTAAAATAAATAATTTTAGGATTTGCGGAAACATTTTAATGGATTTGCTTACACTATCTTGAACCAACTAAATCAAATGAATACATTTACCCTTGATGCATGAATTATTAAAGTGATTATGCTTTTCAAAGATTTATAGAATTGGAGAATATTTTGTTAGAGTTGATAGGCAGTTCAAGCTACAATGTACACCCACCATTGCATTACTAATTAATTATTATCTAAAATATAAAATATATGTCCGGTTAGAACTGGCTGCAGCTTGTAATTAATGCGAAACAATCAATATGACAAGGATAGTTCTTTTCTATACAAATATGACGAGGATAGTTTAACTCGCTGGTCTTTTAGTAATGTAGCCTAATATAATATCTTTAGTTGATTTATGTTACTGTAACATATATTATTTATGAATTGTAACTATTATTATTATTATTTTTGCTTGTGAATTGTAATTATTTTAATTATGGATCAGGTGCTGTTGTGGAGGTCAAATGCAAAGCAGGAAGGAACATCATTAAAGCTTATGGCGAAACTAAGAGCAATGGAAAGTACAGCATCACAGTTAAGGACTTTGACTATGCCAAATATGGACACACAGTATGTAAGGCTAAGTTACATGCTCCGCCTAAGGACTCACCCTTCAACATACCCACAAAGCTGAATGAAGGAACTGACTTGAAAGTGAAATCAAAGGACAAGTATGAAGTTGTGCTTAAGGCTAAGCCATTTGCGTATGCATCAAAGAAGTATTTTGAAGAATGTGAAAAACCCAAGCCTTCACCAACTCCTTACTACTATAAGTCACCTCCTCCTCCAGCTCCAGTTTACATATACAAGTCACCACCACCACCATCACCTACTTATGTATACAAGTCGCCACCTCCACCTGTCCATTACTATTCTCCTCCATACTACTACAAATCACCACCTCCTCCCGTGAAATCACCATCACCTCCTTACTATTATAAATCTCCACCTCCACCATCACCAGTACCCAAACCTCCATACTACTACCAATCTCCACCTCCCCCGTCACCAGTACCCAAGCCTCCATATTATTACAACTCTCCACCTCCGCCTTCACCAGTACCCAAACCTCCATACTACTATCAATCTCCACCTCCACCATCACCGGTGCCTAAGCCTCCATACTACTATAACTCTCCACCTCCACCATCACCAGTGCCCAAACCTCCATATTATTACCAATCTCCACCACCACCATCACCGGTGCCCAAGCCTCCATACTACTACAACTCTCCACCGCCACCTTCACCAATACCCAAGCCTCCATACTATTATAACTCTCCACCTCCACCATCACCGGTGCCCAAGCCTCCGTACTACTACCAATCTCCACCGCCACCATCTCCGGTACCTAAGCCTCCATACTACTATCAATCTCCACCTCCACCATCACCATCACCACCACCACCTTATTATTATCATTCTCCACCTCCACCTAAAAAATTACCATACCCACACCCACACCCTCCTTACTACTATAAATCACCACCTCCACCATCACCTTCTCCACTACCTCCTTACTACTACAAGAGTCCGCCCCCGCCATCACCATCCCCTCCTCCTCCATACTATTATAAATCCCCTCCTCCACCCAAAGAATTACCACATCCTCCATACTACTATAAGTCACCACCCCCACCATCGCCATCACCTCCACCTCCATACTATTACAATTCTCCCCACCACCATCACCATCCCCTCCTCCACCTTACTATTATAAATCTCCTCCTCCACCTAAAGAATTACCACACCCTCCATACTACTATAAGTCACCACCTCCACCATCGCCATCACCTCCTCCTCCATACTACTACAAATCTCCGCCACCACCATCACCATCTCTACCTCCACCCTACTATTATCAATCTCCTCCTCCACCTAAAGAATTACCACACCCTCCATACTACTATAAGTCACCACCTCCACCATCGCCATCGCCTCCTCCTCCGTACTACTACAAATCTCCGCCACCACCATCACCATCTCCACCTCCACCCTACTATTATCAATCTCCTCCTCCTCCTAAGAAGCTACCATACCCACACCCTCCGTACTACTACCACTCTCCACCACCACCATCACCATCTCCACCTCCTCCCTACTACTACCACTCTCCACCACCACCATCACCATCTCCACCACCTCCCTACTATTACAAATCACCCCCACCACCATCCCCATCCCATCAACCTCCTTACTACTACAAATCTCCCCCACCTCCATCTCCATCCCTACCACCTCCTTATTACTATCAAAGTCCTCCTCCACCATCTCCCACTTCTTATCCTCCCTACTACTACAAATCCCCCCCACCACCGACGCCATCTGCTTTACCTCCTTACCACTATGTGAGCCCTCCCCCACCTTCACCATCTCCTCCACCACCATACCACTATACATCACCACCTCCTCCCTCCCCAGCTCCCGCTCCCACATACATTTACAAATCACCTCCCCCACCCAAATCACCTCCACCACCAGTTTACATCTATGCTTCCCCACCACCACCTATATACAAGTAAGCTCAGAATGCAGAAGCACCAATCGTGATAAATCAAGTAAGTTAATAATATTTATACTGATAAATATATATTATCATTACATGTATAAATGTGTTAGTAATGAAAACTCTAATTTCTTTCCAGGTTCTAGTTTTCATCAAGGAATAAAGGCAAGCTCCATTTGGAGCAAAGTGAAACATCTAGCTTCCTGTCCAAGTTCTTTGAATAAAAGTCTGAACGTATCATCTCTAAGCTACAATCTTTATGATTCAGACGAGATTGCTTCTATTTCTTTGATGGCCATCTTGCACGTCCTGATCTTACTGTGTTCAAGTGACGGACAAATCAAAAGGAGGAAGCATGATTTGATATGTAAATGCCAAGTGAAAGTGAAAACTACAGTCCGCTTTTAGTGATCATTTTAATTTATTTGTGCATAGTCTATTATGGCCGTGTATGATTGCTTTTCTATTTATTGTGGCATTTTTATTGTACCCTGTTGTGGTGTTTGCAATAAGAGTACTAGTAATAAAGAAGCACATTCAATTTCTGTCCATAATTAGTTCAAGTTACTTTCCAACAACAAGCATATATTATATATATGATTATTGCAATTTCAAATAACACAAATGAAACATAAAAGGCATCCAAACAATATTGAGAGAAGATGCATGGCTCACATTTCCCACAAACAACAATCAGCATTTTTTAGTTGCTTCTGTCTTCTCCTAAAACGGGATGACGAAGTCTTCGATCATTGACCTTGTAAGAGTTACTGGCCGACCGTCTGATGCCTACTTCTTGTTATTATCTATACTGTCTATACCTCGATTAATTCTGCCTGACTTCCACTTTGAAGTACGGTTCGAGCCAGCTAAACAATACGAATAATCCATTACGGTTTGTTATTTCATTCTGCTATATTGATAAATTAATTTCCTTAACCGATTATGTTTGAAATTGTCAACATGATGAAATGGTTTGGTTATAAGCAAACTCCAAAAAAAGGGAGGAAAAAAAATGATAAAGTATAAACCGATAAGATAAACAAACACGGAAAAACCAATTACGATTAAATTATTTTTGGATGCAATAGCAAATAATGTTTCTTTCCTTGGATTCTTGACCGCACTTTCTTTTGTTGGCAATATATTTACAGGACCCACCACCACAAATATTAGGGCATACTATAATCTATTAAAATACACATGACTAATTTGTGGGTCCCTAATTATTTTTAGGTAATTCCATTCAATACATATAAATTAAATTTCCTTTCTTTATGAATAGTTGGGGAAAAAAAAATACAGTCGCGTTCATGTTAAGTAACTCAAATTTTGCTAAATTAAACCTCATGCATGCTTGTAATATATATTAGAACGTTTTAGTCCCAAAAAAAAATGTTAGAACGTAACTTTATTTCTTTCATTGGTTTTTAAAGTCGCATCGCCCATTACAGACGCTTATGTGATGTTAAGCTCAAAATTTACCTGATTAAACTAACTTAAATATTGAAAAAGGGGGGGGGGGGTGGGGGAGACCATACCTACTAATCATTACTTTGTCTACCACACAACAAAAAGGTGTTCAACCAACCAATCAACCAGAAAAGTGGCAACTTCGTTATAAAAGGGGAGACATAGAGATAGAAAAGGTTTGAAACTCGTTCAATACTATCTACAAGAAAATTAGTCTTGGTGCGTTTCAATGATATAGATGCTGATCTATTCTCGTTAATCTAGATTTTTCAGAGTATAAAAACAGAAAGAACAACAATGCTGCACCGATTGATGACTGTTAAGCGGTATAATTATTATGTAAGGAATTGGTCATCATTGCCTAACGTTTAGAGTACTCTTGTTTTGGTACAGAACGTTTAGAGTACTTTTGTTTTGGTACAGAACGTTGAGAATACTTTACTTCTAAAAGAAAAATAATTTATAAATCCTATAAAAAATTATAGGATTTACAAACTATTAAATATTAGCCATAAAATAATAAAATAATTTGTATACTTAAACTAATTTGTAAGTTTTATACAAGAATGCATATAAAATATAAATTGTTTCTTCTTAAGTTTTATTTTGTGATAGATCATAGAAGTAGAAACTGAAAAATTTACAACTGAAAAGGAAAGTTAAATTAAGAAGAAAAAAAAAAGAAATATCTTAAAAATAATAAATTATTTATATTATATCTCTAGATTAATATTTTCTCATCTTATTGGAGAGAGTCAGTTGAAGTTATAATTTTAAATAACATTTTATGTAACCACAAAAGTAACTTTCTATAAACTAAACTTCTCATAAAACTTACTGCTAATTAGAGAAAAAGTTCATACTATGTATGTCATATTCATAACATTTTATATTAATTACAAGTTACTTTATAATCTTATTATTTTCTTAAATTGATATAAAAAATTGTCTCCTACATGAGTTTTTTTTGTTTTTTAAAAAAATGCCTGATAATCATGAGAATATCTCATTATTTAACAGCTTGAGTCAGTGAAATTGAATTTTTGTAGTAAGTTATTCAATAGTGTGCGCTTAATCTTACATCAATATCAACATATTCCACTCACATTATTTTACACTGACACACAAACACAGACAATAAAATGATAATCAGAATTTCAGTTTCAGGAAACACAAAGTAAAAACATCGAAACTTGAGACAATTTGAACATCCAACTGGAAGTTAAATAACTCTACCAGGGTTATAAGTTGAACCTTGTCTCGGTGGATAGCTTCAAGAAATTGCTTGGCCAAATGTAAAAACTCCCACCCTTGGCATGCTTCTCAAGCAAATTGTCATATTTTTCTGCATGATGGAGAGATTTAATCAATTATTAAAAAACAAATGGGTAATGACAAAAACCAAACTAATGATATTTAAAGACTAACCTTCACCATCTCCTCCCACTGAATTTTGTCTGTCACACCATGAATGTGCCGAGCCTCTTGCTCTGTCATGGCTTTGCTAGCTCTGCAAATCAAGGTGACAAAGTGCTTTACATACCACATCCTCATTTACAAATATGTATTTCTTTTTTTTTGATGGAACATTTACAAATATGTATTTCAAATCAAAATAAAGAAATATAATCAATGAATTCAAATCGTAAAGATTAAACATCATATAAATCATACAAAGAGTTTGAAGTTCAACCACTGGTGAACAAATTTAAGTTCTACACATCAAAAGATACAAGTTTAGCCACATGATCACCTGAACTGGTTTAGCATATGCATCATTTTAAGCATTTTTCTATGTTTTTAATATGATAGATATCAGAATTTCTTGATAGACTCTTACGAGAGAAAAATATTTTAGGTTCCATGTTGGTTGGGTCTATATGCAAAGTACCCTATGTCACGCCCCAAACGAAAGCTGTGACCGGCGCACAAGTCAACCTGACTTACTTAACCTGACAAAATTCTATTCATATAATTTAACAATTTAAGTAATGGGGCTGCCAAAAATTTGGCAGAATCTCCCCCGAAAACTGGACAATCCAAAAATTACATAGACCTGTTTAAATCAAATATAATAACCAGAAACCACACCTAGAATATTTCCAGAATAACAATCATAGGGATCAAAATATCAGCTATACTAAAGAGTAATATACACGTTATGACTATATCCATAATCCAAAAACAACTGATCCTATGCCCTATAGCTGCAAAGTACTGAAATCAACAAAATAGAAGCCTCTTCCATAGTAAAGGCCTACCAAAAGGAATATCCTGGGTAGAACAGCTAGTCCCAGGAACCTGCTACTCAGCACCCTGTGAATCTGAAGAGAAGGAAAGGAAATAGGATGAGTCATACAGACTCAGTGAGGGTATATAAACAAAGTGGACAGGAAGGAGAAACTAAATCACGCACGAGCTTTTAAAATAACTGAAAATAACTGAATAATCATATATTCACCAAAGAAATTGATTGAGGCAATGGTTTGTCAATTCTATATTTCTATAAATAGAACCTTATCAACTTCCTTCATTTAAGTTAAAACTCATTAACAGAAACTTAACAATTCTCTATATATTGTCTTAATCAACTTCCTAAATAGACTTTATCAACATAGAATCAAATATTTCATCAAACTAATTACTCCATGACAGTTACCCAAGAAAAACTAAATTTTTATGGGGAGTGGTCTCAACCCATCTGATCATAAATATGAGCTCATCTCAAGTCGGGGGTCTTGCCTCGTCCGATACTGTCTCATTTAAATATACTATGTGCACATAGGCCGTTATATCTCTTCGCTAACGGCGAACGGTGTTCTAACTTAGAACCCATCATGGTTTTCTCAACATAAATTTATTTTAAAATGAAATACTTAAATTCAATAATCAATTTCTATAAAATCCAATTCTTGCAAGAAATAAACTTTTATAATTCATTATAAATAAACCATAAAATAAGAAAGAATAGCAACAAGTGGCATTGAAATAATAACTAAGAGGATATCCAAAATATTAAATCAGCTATTAGTATTCAAAGAAACTCAATTATTATTTTTTTATTTTTAGAAAGAGAAATCAATCGGTTGAAATGACTATCCAAATCCATTATTAGCACAAAGTCAAATTATTAACTTTAACAGGTTAGTTTCTCCTATAAACATAAATTTAAAACTATTGCCACTACGTAAATAACCACTCACAACAAAGAGGGATCAACCGAACAAGCTCCCAACAAGAACGAGTAATCTGCACCATATCAGGAGGATCTGATCAACATAAATATTTTGACAAGCTTAGATAAATTTGTTTGGAGATAGTCTAATAATTAACATGCTTATTATTAAACAAAATACCAAAATATTACTCACCTACTATTTTATTACTACTCCCTAAACTTGAGATAACCTCTAAAATTTACCCATAAGGAAACAGGTTTGAGATTAGGAACTCACCTCAAGCTTTAAGGACTAGTGGATATCAAACTTTTGCGACAAAATAAAAGAAAAAGGAGCTTTGATGGTAAAAATAAGAAAAAGAAAAGAAAAAGAAAAAAAAAGAAGACGAGGAACAGAAGAGGAAAAAGGAAGTTGAACAGAAGCAAGGAAAAGGGAAAAAGGGGAAAGTATGACACGGTGAAATTGTCACCGTTCCTTTATCCTTCTTTTTTTTTTTTAACTTAATGCTCAAAAGACTAAAATGCCCTCATCCCTTTTTATTATTTCCTTTCCCCTGTTTTTGAAATATAATACCGTGGCATCACACCCTAATCCTTTCCCTCAAGCTAGCTAAGGTTGAATTGGGAAAAATATTTTCAATTCTAATATAGTTAAACATAATGTTAAAAAACGACAGGATCCGCAAGTATATAAATAGTTTTCAAAAGTCACGTTAAAGACAGTGTAGTAGTAAGGATGTGGGAGATTAGTGGAGAGTGGATGGGTTTGATACCCATCCAGTGCTCTCCCAATCCCATTCCCTGCACCTCTTTCGTCTTCCCCACCCTGATCCCTGCTATTGGGGTCACCTCCCCCCCCCCCCCAACCCAAAACAAAAAAAGAAAAAGAAAAAGAAAAAGAAAGAGAAGATAGTTTCACAAAAAGAAACTAACGTAAAATTAAAAAGACAAGAGGATACACATGTTGGCATTCTTCGAACGCTAGGATTCACCCATAAGCAGGGATACACAACAATTGGATGGAAGGATAATGTCACACTATAATACAAGGTACATGCTTATGAGACGTAATTGCATTGTTGCCAACATTCACTGGAAATTATCAATAAAAACATTGCATTCTAGTCAATTAAAGCATATCATATTAGAGCCTTAAAAAGTGAAAATTAAGTACCAACACCTGACAAACATAAAGTTTGAGATCAACCTCATCACTCAAAACATATATCAGACAGTATGTGCTACAACCATTCCTCAGTCATGGATTGACGAAATAAACAAGAAAACAATAATCAGGGGAATAGGAGTAGTAGAAATTTGTAACATGAACTCAACCATCCATCCAAGTATAAAATACCTAATGCTTATAAGTGATTAATCAGGGCTTTGTACTGATCTCCAGATTCTAAAATAATAGACAACTCAATTTGTAAGCCAATGGGCAATCAAATGGGGGATTCGGAATGACATTTTCTAAAGCATATTGTCAGTCACAAATTACAACAAGTGACACAAGTAAAATTTCGATCAGTCATTGCACAAAGCTCCTACCATGGTGATTTGTGGGATGTGATTGGGATGGAAGAGTGGGGAGACTGGTTGTGCAACTAGAAGAGAAGAATTAATGGCCATATAACAAGGCAACAACCTTACCTTTACACTAAAGCTTACTCTCTCTATTGCTTGCTTATTGCCTAAGTCCTAAGACTATATTAATTTATTATTATGAACCCCCACTCATAAGTCACAAATGCCCTGTTTGCAAGCTGAAAGAGCACCCAGCAGCAACGCGACCAAAATGCAGGTGAGAGAGCTTAATTGAATCTTATCTCAAAAGCAAAGCACACATGCTCACAGTAGATGCTATAGTATTTCTGTTTCCAGAAAGAAATCGCCTTCGAATCAAACAACACCATGAAAGAACTTGATATTTAAATAGCAGTAATCAAACATGATGAACTGATATCTTAGTGATAGTTCCACCAAAAAAAAATAAAAAAATGCCAGAGTAGGCTCAACTCAAATACCCAATGCCAATGCCATGTAATCCCACCATAATACCGATCCCAAATTAATAAGCAGTGCTAACTTTGTTTTTTTTTTTTTTTCAAAAATAAAAAAGGAAAAGGAAATATTGGTAATAGGTATCCACAATCCATGGTCAATAGCTGAAATGAAAGAAACCTAAAACAAAAAGAAGAAGAGTTGAGTTGATTGTTGTTACCCGAAGAGAAAGCGCTGTACCCTTCGTTCATTCTCACCATTTCTGCTGCCTCCAATTTTGGTGAAACCACTGACACTCACAAATTCAACGGCAGCACCTAAAACAGACAATTTCGCTTCTTTCTTTCTTTCTTTCTTTCTTCTTTTTCACTAATCCCATTATCCCAGCCGTTGAGGTTCGTATTATCTGATCATCATGTCAATCTATTTTTAATTTTAGCGTAATTTTAAGAATCAATTAGCGAAAATTATTCTTTATTTTTATTATGAGTTTAATTTAGGTACACTTACACGATTATTTAATTAAAATTTTTTATTTATATAATTATTTAAATAATAGATAATTATATCAAAAAATTTTATTGATATGATAATTTATAATTCGATATTTATATAAAAAAATTTTGTATTAACAATGCACTCAAATTAAATCATTTTATTATTATTATTATTATTATAAAAATCTTTTTAAAATGGCATCATATCATAATTATAATAATAATAACAGTAAATATATAATATATATTATTGTTATAGTTACTATTATTAATCATTTATAAAAAAATATATTTCATGAATAATTTATAAATTTAAAGATAAACACGATAAAATAAAAACTTCTTATTAATTATTTAATTGAAAATTTAATAATGAATATAATCATTCAAATATTTTTTTCATGCACCAAAAAAATTTAAGTGCTTTATTATTTAGTAATAATTATATTTAGATAATTTTAAAAACTATAAAGTTATTATTTAAGTTAAATAAACTACCGCCTCCTCGTGCCACCAAAAATATAAAAAAGCTTAAATGAACTATAGGATTGAACTATTTTATAATAGATATATTTAGAATAAGTGAAACATATGATAAATAATTGCTCTTAAAAGGTTTTTTGAAAACTCAAATCAATTTTTGCAATGAAAAGTTGTGGCACTAAAAAAAATTTAGTGATGTTTATTTTAAGAGTTTAATTTGAATATATTGTTAGTATAAAATTTTTTTACACAGATATTTAATCATCTATTGCCATATCAACAAAACTCTTTGACATAACCATACACTACTTGAATGGTCATGCAAATAGAAAGTTTTGATTGGATGATAATGTCAATACACCCAAATTAAACTCTTATTTTAAATATGTTAAAACTATAAAATGGAGCTAAAAAAAAAAAAGTGGTTTTAGATGTTCAGCACATGAAAAAAGGTCACTTAGACTTGGTTTAGTATTGCTGTGACTTTTTAAAAGTTATTGAATTTTTTCGGCTATCTAAAAGCTGCTCTCAAAAAGTTATAGTAGTATCATTTGATAAAATAATGTAAAGATTGCTCTCAATAAGCAAAAGCCACAAAAGTAATATTTGATAAAATTACTCTTAATATTTAAAATGACTATAATAGTTATAAATACTAAAGAGAATAATTTCTATTTTTAATATTATTAAATAGAGTAAGGTTATATTAGTCTTTTAAATTTTGAAGAACAAGCCTAATTCAAAAGATTCCACGAGGCCCCTGAGAAAGACTCCCTTGGCTCTCAAAAGCTAAAAGCAAAAACATCCCAACTTTTCGATTTGCCAAACAAAAAAAATTAACTTATGCTTTTCATAAGTCAGAGCACCCTTTTGGAAAGCACTACCAAACTAGGTCTTAATAAATTAAACGATAAACCCAAAAAAAAAAAAACTAAAATGATAGCAATTTCCAAACATACATTATTATTATTTTTTCTTATACACACTAATAATTTTTATTTGTATTAGATGAATGTTAATTTTTTTTTCAACGCTATATATACTGACAGTTTGGTTAAAGTTTTATATTTATTTAATATATATTTTATATATATATATTTAAAAAATTTTACGTAAAGGGAGTGAAACATAGAAAATTTACAAAGAGATTAAGTTAAGGCACAATGAAACTTCTTAGGAAATGAATCTTTTCTTATAAGAAATTTATATAACTTGATCATATATAGAATTTTATCATTAATTAATTTTTTCGTGTGACCTCTATAATAAGTCCTATTTTCTTAATCAATAGTAAAAGGTTATTTATAAATAAGTCATGTGAAATTTTTATTTAAAAGGATTAATTTCCATCATTCAATTATGGATGGTTATGTCACTAAAGCTAATTGACTTTTGTCATAACTATTTCAAAAATTATACAAAAGATGAAACATGGTTGATTAATAGTATAAATGACAATATTACCAAGTTTGACTAATTTAAGTGGTTCGTCATTTATTCCTCTCAGCAAAATCTCAAGTTTGAATATTGTAGATAGAAAGTTTTTTTTTTTTTTCATCATCCTTCAACATGACCAACCTTTTCTCTAGCCATTCTTTTGTTGGGATTGCTTTGCTACAAATTCTCCATTCAAAAACCTTGACCTTGGCTAAATATGGAGCTTCCAATACCTTCTCTGCCATGTTGTTTTTTAAATCATCTCATTGTAGTATTTGTAGTTCGAGGTTTGGTTTTGTACATCGGCTTGAATATATTGTCTCCAAGCCAACTTGTACACACTTCTCACCGAAAAAGGTCCCTCGATGGTTTAGGGCCCATAACAAGATGTCCTCTGGATGGGTTTGGCTTAAAGGAATGCCCAAAATTACTTCAGCATATGCATGGTAAAAGTGGGTTCATACTAACTTCTCATCCCACCTCCTCGACCTATCTTGGATAAGATGAGATACAACCTAGAGAGTCTTAAGTACTTGATGTGGCTCCAGCAACGTACAGTCCTATATTGAGGGATCTAGACATCATCCCTAATGCAAATAAATTATCTAGTTCCTACCCTCCATATAAGCCCGCTTTTTAAAATTCTTCTCCCTTCCATAAGGCTCTGTTAGGTGCACGAAAGGATTCACAACTAAGGAAGCATTCAAAAAATCGCTAGTCGGGTAGTAGGGAGCCTTTAGAATCTTGTCAACAAGAGAATTTGGATAGTGAAGGAGGGAGTCTCTATCCTTGCTTGGCTAGCATAATCAAGTTAAAAGGTATGAAAATCTCTAAAATCCATCCCACTTGCTTTTTTCAGCCAACACAGTTTTTCTTAATTAATTCAGTGGATTTTCTTCTCATTCTCCCGTGAATTCCATTAGAATTAAAATTACCAATGTTCAAAATCCAAATGCTTCATATCATAACATTTAGGTAAAGACTTTAATTACTTTATAAATTCTTAGGAGAAGTGTGTGTGTGAGATATGCTTATAGAATTGGCGTAAACACATAAAATTGTTTTTATTTTCAACATTGTGAATTAATGATTTTCTTTTGCCAGACTAGGTGTGGCCCAACATAATTAAGTATTTCTTTTTGTCATCATAAGAAAAATTGCTATATAATGCACTATTTTTCTAATCCTTGAAAAACACTAAGGTGCGTCATAAAACGATATGTCCATTGTTAAAGCATGTGATCACATTAACCTTTTTGTTGAAATTCCAACAAATAGGTTTACATTATCCATATATCGATATATACTTCCAGCCAAATTTGAGTGTTAAAAAAAAAAAAGACTTTGGTGCCTTATTTATATAAGATGTCAAAACTCTGGTCTGATAATAATTTCAGCCTTCGATAATATTTAAGTTCATTGTGTTTCCATGAGTATAAAATGGTTTGCGAAGGTGGGAGTGTACGCAAATATTTGTCATTTTCTTTTGAGTGAAAAGTCTATTCAACTATCCTTTCTTTTAATGAGTCAACTTTTTGAAACATATTTGCTTCCAATGAGCAAGCCTACTTATTTTGACTAATCGTCATCAAAAAGCAAATTGACATATACAAAGAAATAAAAATAATCTGTCCACCAAAAGTTCACAATAATAAAATTAAATAAATGATAATAGAGTTAACTCATTTGATCACTCTTATATTTATATATTATTATAATTATAATTTGAGTTTAATTTTTGAATTTATTTTATTAATAAATTATTTATAAATATATCTATAAATATTTAATTTAATATTAAATTGAAATAAATCTTTTCCTCAATATGAATTTTAATTAAAAAATCTACATATCCATGTCATTTGGGATCAAGATGTTAACCATTTACACCCACGTTATTTTTTATTCCCTTTATGTGGCATTTACACCCGCATTATAATAATATTTATTATTATTATTATTATTGCTACTACCACTACTCACTGTATATATCTATAAGATGAGATTATTATTCCTTTAATTTTTGTTGGCGATATTATATATATAGTATTTATTCCTCAATTCTCTGCGTGCAAGTTGCGCTGTCTTTGTTGTCATTTTCCTTTCGTTTATACTCCGAATTTGTAGAGAAAGAATATCACAGCCATCCTTTGTATTGTATTGTATTGTGTTGTATTTTGCTTTCTGTTTGTTTCCCTCGTAATTTTATGTTTTGAGACACACCGAACTCCCCCAGCACACCTCTTGCAAATTCCAATCTCTCTCTCTCTCTCTCTCTCTAACACCCACCTTCAGCTTCCCACTATTTGGATCAGGTTCGATCTGATTTTCTCATACCCAGATCTGGCTTTCCTTCAGTTCTTCACTTTTTCATTTGTTGGATCTAGTTTTATCTCAATTCTTTATATTTCATGTCACGTTTCTTCTGGGTCTGAACCGGGACCCCTTTTGATCCTGCTTTTCATGCTTTATGTTCTCTTATAGTATGTTGGGGTTGTCAAAATATTGTATTTTGCTGCTGGGCAATCACTTGTTTCTTTTTCTTGTTCCTTGGTTGTTTTTTAGGTCAATATTTGTGTAGATTTTATCTTGATCATTTCTTGGAATTATTAGCTTTGGGTTCAGATGTAGTTGTGGCGCTTCTCTTTGTTTTTCTTTGCTCTTTTGAACTCAACTATGCTTTCATTCACATACCTTTATATTATGACTTTCAATGTATTCTTGTACGAGTTATGATTGGTTGAACTTGGATTCCTATGATACACAATGGGGATGAAATTCATGAGATTTGTGACACAGCATAGTAGTGGTCTCTGGGAGCTCACTTGTATGTTGAGTATTCGGACTGATATCTGAAAGTTCATGTGAAGCTTATTTTTCAGATTGCCATGTTGATTCTTTCTCTCTAGTTGAATTGGGCATTCAACTCTAGTTGAATTTTGATGTTCCACCCAAGAAGCAAAGGCATACATTTTTACTTCGTGCTTGTTTGGTGCTCATTTGTCCTGTTATAGACTGTGCAGATATTGATAGTTGCTTATTACTGCTTTTATCTCATTTGATGAATAAATATGTCTCTAACTAACTCAGAACCTTTTTTTTTTAAAAAAAAGAAAAAAGCTGTAAAGTGTAAACTGCTGTGTTATTAGAAACTACAAAGGAAATATTGCGTGAAAACTTCTTTTCAGAATTCAAGTAATTGTCATGTTGTTGTTGAGAAAGTCCAAGCTTTTTTTTGAATCAATGCATGACAAAAGCTTGAAGGGGCCTTATTTATACATTGCAGTTTGATCTGTGGTGCTAACACACAGCTTTTACTGAAACCAGCTACAATGAAGAAGGCCATTGGTCAGACTGTTAGGGAACTGTAAGTCCAACTGTTTATTAACATATGGTTCAATATGGCATGAATGTAATTTCTATATTGGGTCTTTATTGCTATTTCAGAAACTGAACCTATTTCATTAATGACTTACTCTCTCCATTGTATTCTTGCAGTAAAAGAGAAGTAAATAAGAAAGTATTGAAAGTTCCTGGGATAGAACAGAAGGTAAATTCGTTCTTTGTACATTTACTGTAAAACTATGATTGCAAAAATCATGGCAAGATAATTGGTATAAGGATTGTCTGAAATACTTGCTTGGGAAATAGTTTGCTGAGTGTCTTGAAATTTACATCTTATAATCTTATCATGCAAATATTAATTATAATAGTTGTTTCTCTCCTCTCTTGTAGGTTCTTGATGCTACTAGCAATGAATCCTGGGGTCCTCATGGATCACTTCTTGCAGATATTGCTCAGGCAACCAGAAACTAGTAAGCTTAAACTCTTTTTCTAACTTGCTTCAAACTGTATTTTTCCTTAAGAAGAATCTCATTTTTGAGCTCCAATGCAGTCATGAATATCAGATGATCATGGCAGTAATCTGGAAGCGGATTAATGACACTGGCAAGAATTGGCGGCATGTCTACAAGGTCTTCATGGAACATTTTTATGTTTAGTTGCTGTTGCTCCTGGATTCTGTTAATCTTATGTCTTTTCTGTTGTCATAATGCTTTGGTCCCCCAGAACAATTCAATGCACCCATGAAGTAAACCACTTTTAAATTTGTCTTAATACCTGTTATGTCCTTGGAAATCATGATGGGCTCTTGCCTCTTAAGAATTCTGTCTTGTTTGTCTTGTCATTTACTGCTGATGATACTTGCATAGAATTGCATAATGCTCACATTTTTATATGAACTGTTCAATAACAGGCTTTGATAGTACTAGAGTACTTGGTAGGTCACGGTTCAGAGCGAGTCATAGAGGATATTAGAGAGCATGCCCATCAAATATCGGTAATTTCCATTTTTGTCAATTGTACATAAATTTTATATACTGTTAATTGTCATGCAGGTTCCTAGTTTTGTTGAAATGATCTAAAAATTAGAATGCTACTTGATACTATTGCAAATGCAATGTGAACAGACATTGTCCGATTTTCAATATATTGATTCCAGCGGAAGAGACCAGGGAAACAATGTCAGGAGGAAATCACAGAGTCTTGTTACACTTGTGAATGATAAAGAAAGAATCATAGAGGTTAGACAGAAGGCTGCTGCTAACAGGGACAAGTAATTCTCATCTCATTAATTTTATTGATATATTGAACTTCCGTATTTCCCAGTTGCTATAAAAACTTAGATCAACCACATTAATTAGGAAGCATCAGGCGTTGTTTAAGCATATGCTTATTTTTTTTCCTGAGTTTTATCCATCATCTGTATGTAATATCTTTCAAGTTTCTAGACTATATAAATCTAAAATCACAAGGTATAATATATAACATGTATGTATGAATGTGGGTTTCTCACTCTGGAGGAGATATGTAATTTCTTGATATGATTCTCCAGGTTTCGCAACAATGCATCAGGTGGAATGTATAGGCCTGGTTCATATTCAAACAATGAACCTTATGGTGATAGATATGATGATGATCGTTATGGGAGCAGGGAGGAAGATAGAAGTGGATATGGTTATGGCAGAGAAAGAGAATGGACCTCTAGAGATGATGATCGGTATAGTCGTGATGGAGATCGTTATGGCAGAGACTATGAGGAACGCTATAGCAGAGATGGCTACAGGGATGATGAGTACAGGGAAAGAAGTCAAAGTGTCGATGATTACCAATATGGCTCTAGAAGCAGGAGCTCTGATAGAGATCATGATCGCAGTTATGATGATGATGGTCAACGCTCATCTCGGTATGAGCCTATATCTGGATAAGATAATGCCTTTGATAAATCTTTCTTTTATCTAAACAAATCTGAATTGATAAGTGTTTAATAATTAGAGTTCTAGAGGTTTGTTTAGTTTTGGATCCTAGCTCTCTCGTTATCATCTGTACTTTATGTTGTTGCTTCAAGCTGATGGTTATGTAGTTTTTCATCAGTTGGCTTTGGCCTTTGGCTAGCTTTCATTTTTAGGGGAAAATATGAGTCTATATCTTTAAGCTTTTCGGTTTAACATTTTTGATTGAGGATGGACAACCCAATCCATTCAACACCTACCTGGTCTGGATTTATTTCCTTGATTGGTTTAAGGTGGAATAAATTGCACGTTTGTTAATATTGTTAAGTCATTACTTCTGCCACCTTGCTTAAAATTTAGCTTTGGCTCTAAAATACAAGTTTAAGGAATGTATTGGTGAGTTCATTGACTTGCAAACTCTAGCAAAAAATAAAGATTATGTAAACACTGATGTTTGATTTTGTATAAAAATTTAGTTGATGGTTACTTTGTGAAAAAACAAGTTCGGCGCTCTTGTTCATTTCCAGTGATTGTATTTTTTATTTTTTTTTTGGTGACAACCATAAATAAGATAAGTTACAAAGATAAATAGTACAAAGGCTGTAAAATATAAACAACTTCACATAGTGGGGGGAAGTGGTATACAGTAGAATATAATATAATGAATGAAGTCTGGTGCTCCAAGACTTTGTAGGAAGGCCCAAAAAAAAATGTTTAAATATGTGGCCATGTTTGCTAGTTAGGTTGTCATAATGACTAATGGAGTTCACTTGAAGATGCATTTTTTTTTCTTCCTTTTTTCAAACCAAAAAAAAAAAGAAAAAAAAGGAAAATCTGCCTTCCCATATATCATGAAAACATGGGGATTAATGTGATGTTATTGCTGTGTAATGCACCTCATTCATGCTACTAACTCTGTCTTTATTGCTATGTTCTCAGAGGTAGCAGTGCTAAGGCTGAAGACCGTTCGCTGGAAGGAAGGTAAATTGTTCATAGAAATATTATTTCTTTTTCTCTCTGTTTTTCTCATATTTAAGCATATTGCCACTTGGCATTATTTGAATTTACCATATGTAGTACAATGGGCAGGCTAGAGCCGAAACTTTCAGAGCAAAATACGGGTGCTCCTCCTAGTTATGAGGATGCTGTTGGTGAATCTCGAAGCCCTGTATCCAATGAAAGGTATGATGTTTATGACACGGATAACTTGTTCACAAATGAATCTGTTACTAATATTATTTTGATTGCAGGGATGGAGAAACTTCAGCAGCATCTGCTCCAAGAGGCTCTTCTCCTGTGAGTGATAATCCACACCAAACCTCTGCTTCTACAGGATCTTCTCCTCCTGTAAGCAATAATCCTACTGAAGCAAATGCTGCTACCAGTACTGCTAAATCTGGAAACCAGGAAGTTGAGGCTTCTGATGAATTTGATCCTCGTGGTCATGTATCAGGTGTGAAAAGTTCTTTGCTGAATTCAGTTTTGTTGATCATCAGTATGATTGTAACAGTTCCTCTGTTTCTTACTTTGGAAAATTCTTAAATGTGTTTCTTATGCATATTAAATTCTTATTCAGTAGTATATCATCTATGCTGTAGAAGTGTAGTTGGGAACTGTGGGGTTGCTAGTTGCTATGCCAATTGTTGGATTGGAAGTTGTGAATAAAATGCAATTTTCTTGCATGCAGCTCATTACAAATGGAGTTTGCATTTGACAACTCGTTAAATGTTCTTGAGTGTGTATCTGTTGTGCTCCTTAGCCCTAATAATGCAATCTTCTGGTCCTAAGCTCTGTGGGCTATTCTAGCACTTTGAAAATTGCTGACAGTATGAGGCATTTTGCAGCATGCTTGTACAGTCACATGATCAGATAACAAGTAACTGATTGACATACAGACTACGGCGTGGTATGTATGTGCACAATTGTATACAATAAATTTGAAGATTTCTGAAACTGAATCTTACTTAAGATCCAGTAATAAGGTGAACTTTCCTTAATCAAATAGCGGGCAAAGATACCCATTCATTAGTAATGCTCATGTATGCATTTCTTCATTTATATGCATTTTGAGTAGTGTGTGATCAAGAAGTATACTATGGACTAGTTGGAACTTGAACCTGGTAGTGCTTTCAAGGAATGTTCTACTATGGTGTGTGGCAACATGTAACACTTAATCCATACATCACTTTGGTCCCACGCATCAAAATTAATGGCATGACCCTAATGGAGAATTGATGAGCTTTCATTGGCAGCCATTTAGGGTTTCAATTTAATATTTATGGGTTCCATGATCTTGTATTAATGTTTTAGTGCTAATTTCTTTGCAAGAAAAATTTGCTAGGCTTTATACTCATGATATCTTTGTGTTTCTTCTTAGCTGCCCCAGCCGCTGCAAATAATGTTGAAATGGACCTGCTTGGCTCCCTGTCTGAGTCATTCTCTTCGAATGCATTGTCTTTAGTGCCTTCTGCATCAGCAACCACAACTGCAACGGCTGAAGGCAATGTAAACCTTTATTCAACAACTTCCTTTGCAGCACCTCCACCCAGTTCCAATAATTTCAATCAGGTAGGAATTTGCTTGATTGTTTCTACCTTCTAGTGTAAGAAAGTTTGTTTGAATCATTTTTTTATACACATTTTTTTAAGAATGGATTTCTATATGGCTTGGAATGCTTCCAGTTCTCACCTTCTTTCCCTGTCTCTGTCCTTGCTGATTTCCCATGCTTGACTGTCAACAAGTTTGTGAATGAGAGATCTTGCTAAGCAATGTAGCATAACAATTACTGTCACTTTGTTTGTGCACCACAATGAATGGGTGGAATTCTAAACATTGGAAGTGCTATGTTTCTACAAAGGGCATGTCTATTATTGTGCTTATGCTTAGAATAATCTTTTACATGCTTCTGCACTTTATTGTCTAAAACAGCCCCTCTAATTTCCTTCTATGAGAACCAGTCTCTTTTTTGTTAATACTAGATGAAATAATATTTGTTGATTCAACTTTTGGCAGTCTTTTGAAGATCCATTTGGTGATTCGCCATTTAAGGCCATTCCTTCTACTGAAACTGCTCCATCTCAACCCCAGACGAATCAGAGGCTTGAACCGTCCCAATCAAGTAGTCCTACTACAGAAACGGTCTCCAACTTTGGGTTTGGAGACTCGTCTTCTGTTGCACCACACTCTACATCTGGTGCCAGTGACACTCATTCTTTCTCGACAAACTCACAATTCATATATCAAGATTTGTCTACCCCACAACAGGAAACTGATATTCTTGCAGACATTCTCCCCCCTGCACCATTACCGGGGATGACTTCCGAGCAGAACTTTTCAGCTCCTTCTGTTGCCCAATCTTCACCTTCCTTTTCAGCTTCATCCGGGCAAATGGCATCACGATCCTTTTTTGCACACAATGGCCAACTTACACAGCAAAGTTTCTCACCTGAACCTGCACCACAATCCTTTTCAGTTCCCACTGGCCAAGTTGCCCAGCAAGCCTTTTCAGCTGGTAATGGCCAACCGGTACAACCACCTTTTTCAGCGCCCACCAGTCAACATGCACAGCAACCCTTTTCAGCTCATGCTGGTCAATCTGGGCAGTTAACTGGTCTTGTATATAGTGGATTCCACTCCCAGGCTGGATCTGTGACTCCAGGAGCTTCAGGTATGTTTCCTCAACCACAAAGTGGAAATAATGGACATATGAACAGTGGGAACTTCTTGCCACAAGGATCTACAGCACCTATTCCTTCACATATGACTTCCCAAGCTCAAACAGCACAGCTGCCACAGAGTGCAAACTACTCTCCCCAGCATGGAGCTTCGAATGCTAACACTACTTCCCATCTGGATTCCCAGTCCTCAATGAATCAAGCATCACAGTTTAGCAGTGGGAACTTCATTGCGCAACAGGGGAATGCGGCTCCCTATACCCATCAAGCACATGGTGTATCTGGTGGAAAACAAAATGAAGTTGTAGGTAGCAGCTTACTTGGTCTAGGAGTGAACACTCCTAATGCTTCACAGAATGCTATGCCTTCAACAGGATCAAATTATATGGTTTCTCAACCGTCCAAGGACAAGTTCGAGACAAAATCAACAGTTTGGTCAGATACACTAAGCAGGGGACTAGTTGATTTGAATATATCTGGAGGTGAGTGCTTGAGCCTTTTCAATCCCACCCTGCTGTTTCTAGCATTTCAGTTTCTATAGCAAAGCATGAGTTAGGTTGTGTTGATCTTATTTGAACGAACTATTGACTTTTGTCCTTCTTATGTGCAGCTAAAATAAATCCCTTAGCAGACATTGGAATAGACTTTGATGCCATTAATAGGAAGGAAAAGAGGATGGAGAAACCCACCACAACAGCTGTAACATCAACTGTAACCATGGGTAAAGCTATGGGATCCGGTTCAGGTATCGGCCGGGCTGGCGCCGGTGCTCTCAGACCTCCACTGAACCCAATGATGGGTTCGGGCATTGGGATGGGGATGGACAATGGTCCTAGTGTTGGTATGGGTATGGGAGGCTATGGAGGTATGAATGCACCAATGGGAATGGGAATGGGAATGAACATGGGTATGGGGCAAGGAGTACAGATGCAACCACCTACTGGGTTGCCTCCTGGGTCCAGCATGCCAGGTAATTATAACCCCATGAATATGATGGGAACTGGTGGTTATCCTCAACAGCCTTATGGTGGCTACCGGTAAGATTTAGCTTATACCTAGATAGCAAAGTTACGTGTATGAGATTGGTTTGAGTATTATACTTAGATAGCAAGGTAAAGTAATATTACTCGATTGTTTTGTTACCAGTTGAGTGAGATGGCATGCCAATACCAGTGTTACAAGTGGTCTACACCTTTGCATTTGTATTTTTAACAATAGATGTAACTTTCTGTAAAGTGGCCCAGTTTGATGTATGCATGTTCTTGTGTTATATATGCTATTAGCATTCTTTTTTTGGGGTCATTTTCATTGTTGTATGCCAGTGACTGGATGGAATAACCTTATTGGGGTTGGCTTATTGCTTTCTTTGCTTGTTCCTCATTATGTTCGACACCAACCGATGGTGTGATATTTGTTACGAGCACCATTTGTTACGAGCACAAGTCCTTGGGTATAAGTCCTTGGGAGAATCACACCCCAAAAGTTAGTTTTTGGGGTGTGGTTCTCCCAAGGACTTATACTCGTAACAAATGGTGTTTTCGTTGAGAGCCAGCTAACCGGAAAGGGCTACCTGCGGAGGGTTCTGACCAGTGGAGGGTTTTGACCGGCGGAGAGGCTGACTGTGATCTGAGTGAAGCATCGCCGAGTGAAGTGCCGCTGAGTGCAGCTGTCGGGACACCAACTTCCGAAGAGGGTGGCAATATTACAAGTCCCACGTTGGGGAGGTCACTTTGAAAGGGAGCCTTATAAAGACTTGGGCTCTCCCACCCTAATAGTTAGCTTTTGGGATGTGGTTCTCCCAAGGACTTATGCTCGTAACAAATGATTATATTCCTTGTCCGTTGTACTCTTTTGACATCAATGTATACATCTTTGAGTTTGTTAATTTCCTATTGTCCCATGACGCTTAAAATGATCGGTGATATGAATCCATATTCATGCTGGAGTGATTTTAATATAGATTCAGGTTTATGATAAATTTTATATCTGTTAACATATCAACTATTTGAAATATAATTTAAAATTATAAATATATAGATATTCAATGCCTCCATTGTACATGTGCAAATTTGGTATGCTCAACACCTATCACTTTGCTGGTGGAAGTTTACTCGATTGTGATAGACTTGGATGCGCGAGGAGGAGGACCAAACATCATTAATGACAGATAAAGCAAATGCTGTCCTGATTCGCTCGCCAAATTTTTAGAAAAATAATCCTGCTAATTTGTTTTTGAAAATTTATCTTTCTTTACATGATTGTTTTTTCCCTCTCCATGTTATTTCTTAAACAAACAAACATTTATTTGGATTCTGTATTTTCATGTTTAGTTTTTCGTAGGTTTGAAAACATGTTAGATTTTGCTTTTTCCCTGACCCTCATCTCCGATCACGGTCATGTGTCCCTACACCATGCCTAATGCCTTGGTGTGGGACTGTGAGTGGCACGAGTTGAGTTATTTGTGGAAGGTGTTGGCAAAAGACTTGACAAATCAAAGCACTAGAAGGTGTTCATTGTCGCCGCTGATCGGAGATTAGAATCAGGTTTCTTTGAGTGATTGATGTTGAAGAAGGTGATAGGAGTCTTCCAAATTGAGAGTGGACTCCGGATCGGAGGCAGAAAACCAATTTTTTCTTTTTTTTTTGGTTTATCAAGGATATCGCCCCTCCCTAGTACTTAGAAAGGAGGCTAATTCTTTTTTCGTGTTAGACATGCTCTCCTAATTGGCGTCCTCTCTAGGAATCGAATTAGAGTTTTTCCTAGGATTGTAATGTGCCGCTACTACTATGACAATACTTTTGTTGGTACACCAAATTAATTTAAATTAAGATGAAAACATATGTTTAAAAGTTCCAAAATTTTTGCTGCATTTCCTGCCAATGCAAGTGAAAATGCAAATAACCAACCATACATATTTTCTCCCTCATTTACTGATTCTTATAAAATCCAAAAACTAAGCAACCTTTAGTTTTTTGAGCTTCCAGCTGCAGTTCTGTTACCATCATTACTTCCTGAATTGGCTTCTTCATCATCTTCTCTTTGGTCTTCAAGAATAGGAGCGTGTTGATTGTCATCTTTGTCACCTCTGCAATGAGATAGGCAACATCAAACTAGTGTTTTTGACAGGCATCCATCAACTTCAATAGCCACTTGTGATGAAAAAGCCACTTCATGCCTACAAAGTGTGAAATAAATTACATACCCAGAGTAGATAATGAGGCCGACAACCACAGCACCAAAGGCCACATAGTACTTCCAATCAACCTGTAAAGCAAAATTAGCTCTGGAATTGTTAGAACACTCAAAGCCAAACGATAATCTGAGGGGAAAAATAGAGACAATAGAGGCTGCTGTCCTGTCAGTATGAGACCTTCTCATGGTAACCAAAAATGCGAATCAAGACAGCCCACATATCAGAGGTCAACAAAGACAGGTTTAGCATGGCGGAACCATTGATCTGTGACAAAACAACAAAGCTTTCTTTAACTTACTAGTTCCCAGGATATTTATTACACTTCTCTCTTTGGTAGGGATGGTTTACACCATTTCACACTTTAACCATGTAAATGACGCAAGAGAGATGCTCTCACCAGTCGGACAAGCATAGGCCACAAAAGAATTAGTAAAGTGTAATGGAGAATCATTCCAAAAAAGAAAAATAATACAACCAAAGAGTTGCATCTTAAAGTTTATTATTATAAATTCCGTTTATTGTCATCGTTTTATTTCAGTCATACAATGAATGTATTTCCAAATAGAAAACCTGCAGAATTGTTAGAGAGGAGGGAGAAAAAAGAGAGAGAACGGGCAGAGTTGTTATAGTTTGAATCCACACCTTAAGCAGGACAGGGACCAACGAGTAAAACATAAACATAGCCACTGCAAATCCAACAAAAGGAAGCGCCTGAAATCAACATTGAAAGCAATGAGCATGTTGCTACAACATGATATACATATTAGACAACATTAAGGTGGTATCACCAAATTTAAAAACAAAAAACAAAGAAAAGTCTATAATCATTATTCATTAAGCACAGGCTGGTTTGCAGTTGAGGGGGTGGGGGTGATTGGTATTTGGCAGGTAATCACTATATTTTTCTAAGAAAAAGCAACTGAAACAACCAAGCCTACATGAATCAAACAATACCATAGTATCTTATTGTAAACCACATTTATAGATAAGCCATTTAAATCTAAGTCCTTCTTAATACTTTCGTTTATAGTAATTCTTGGTCTCCCTCTACCTCTAACTATTGAATTACTCTCTAGGTAATCTACTTTTCTTAATGGGCTTCTAAAATCATTCTCCTCATATGACCCAACCATCTAAAACAAGATTTTACAATCTTGGAGATGAAAAGAGAAAGACGATAAGTGTGTAGTCAATGAAACACGTGAATCTGAGATGGACAGTCACAACCTTGCAGGCATCTTGGCTGAAGCGGAATTTTTTTAATTACTCAATAATTTTGTGTGTGAGAGTGAGTGAGTGAGATAGACAGCTTACTGCTCCAGCCGACCAGTGAATTGATTTGAGCTCATTGCGTTCAAGTAGGCTTCTGTAGTAATCATTAAGGCCAAAACCCAAAAAAGAAAACCAATACACTAATTGCAACAAATGCGCATATCTTTCTATTTTGTCCTTTATAAAGTCAAAGGGAATGTAATACCAAAACCACAATTTTATCCATCAGCAAATAGAAAATTATCTTTATCTCTCCCATTATTAGAAAACAGTTAAAATTTTAAAAATTTTAAACTGGAACCAAACATAAAGTTGCCTTTAGTCCATCTGTGACAAACTACTCAATCCATTTTGACATTTCATAGTTAATTCCAAAATCAAAATCTCTGATGCAATATCATTATGATATAGTTAGAGTTGCTCAGCCATTGAGCAAACCAATAGTTGAATTTGGCTTGACGATTGTAATCAGACATTTCAAGTGTGCAATGGAATGAAGTTGTATTGGAAGACCAAATAAATACGAATTTGTATTAGCCTATAAATGCTGGAAAGAAAGTTTGAGCCCTAGAAAATGCTAAAAGATGGAATCCTCAATGAAAATTTCATAAAGTGCAAGTTTAAAGATATAGAATAACTGGATAAATAAGTAGATGGTAAAGTAAGCTAAGAAAAACTGTTAAATTTAAGAATCTTAGTATACTCTTCATAATTAAATCAATTTCAAGGATACATTTGAATGGCACTGACAATGCCTCCAAAGACACCCAACATTGCCATGAGCTCAACTCTATCAGCATTCTTCACTAGAAACTCCTGCAATTGGAAAGAAAAATCGAGGACAAAAGAAATTACACATAATGAAATGCTAATATTCACTGTCAAGTGTCAATGAATCATGTGGGAGCCTCTCAAGAATTAGCCCAGATGCATTTTGCTGTCAACAAGTCAGATTCAAGCTCAGTTTCACTTGAAAGTTTGGATAAACTACATAAACATAAGTTTTCAATAGGATGACATGATTCTTGTATAATGTCTTGAAAGCAGAAAAAAGTGCAATCAGCTTACCTCGCTAACATTGCTGATAGCATACAATATAGCACCAGCAACAACAAGAAGGTCCCCTTTACGAGGATTGCTGCCACCTATAGCATGTACATATAACATCAAAAAACTAACATAAAAATAAAGATAAAGACATACGTTACTAATGAGTAATGGCAACAAAGGATGAGATCAAAATTTTCTTAGGCAAATAATTTTGAAGAACAAAGATAATGACTGTACAACAAATGAGTGCTTGCATGTGTTTAGGTATACCACATAAGATACAGGTGTCAAGATCAAGAACATAAAAAGCCACCTACCTGATCGTTGACCTGCATGAACATCTGAAAATATAACCAGGATAAGACCAGCAATGCAAACAACTGCACCAGTTATCTTTGTGAGTCTATATTTTGTTTTCAAGAAAATCCATGTAAGAAGCATGACAGATGGAATGGACCAGCAGTCAAGCAGCATCACACTTGTTAGTGATGTGTATTGATACGCCTTCACAACTGTTCATTAGACGAGCATTAGCTTGAAATTCATAAAAAATAATATCATCGAACTCAACAAATGACTTGCTTCATTTTAATAAATAGGAAGGGTCCAACAGTAAATGTATTAGAAACAAATGTTAGAGTTACACTGCTGTAATCTAGATCTGGACAATTAAATTGGGACCTATAGGTTCCTCATGAGAGTTTTAATTCTTCTCCGACTTGCTTTTGCCTGAATGGATTGCATACTGATTTATTATTTTCAACAATGCTCACTATGTAACTGCTATTGGAAACACTTACCAAGAAAATTTGCTTCAACATCAACCAATCCAAGAGGTATGTAATAATACCATTTTGCCTGCATAAGTACCATGTTTGATGTTGAAAGGAAAACAGAGTAGAAAGAGCAGATCAGCATATCTTTTTAAAGGCAGCATTCCCACCCCCTCTCATGAGGAGGTAATTCTTTTTGACAAAGTTAAAGAATAGCATCTCTCGTGCTAAAAAAGTATAACATCATAATAAAACTAAATGTCACATGAATGCAGTAGTTAGTGTGGTTTGCTACCAGCATCCTAAGAATATTGTCAATATTGTCACATCTGAAAATTGCTTAAGGAGTTAAGATATATCATTCATCCACAATATACTTTTAGGAAGCAGAAATACATGGAGCATCTTGGTAGACATGTAAGATACCATTCTTCCCTAACATTCATTTTAGTGTAATGCTATATAAAAGGCATTACACTTACAAATACTCACATTCACATCTATATTTGCACCAGTAGAATCAACTTGTGCAACTATACAGTGTCGCATCAAAACTCCTCTATCCAAGCAATCCAATGGCTCTGCAAATTTGTTATCTCTTTTTGTCCCCTTCGAGTGCATTTCATACAACATTATCTTCTTTTTTTGTTATTTATTTATGATCAGAATAAAAGAAAGAGAGGGATAATTTTAGAGCATACCACCAATATGAACCCTGCCTACACCTGATGATCATCATATTAGTCATTGAATGAAAACCACCAGGTCAAAATCGCAGGAGAGACACAAGAAGTTTAGCATACACAGATCATAAAAAAATGTTTTGAATAGTCATTCCACCAATTTCACTCAAACTAAGCAAAAAATAGAAGTAATGAAAATAATTCATCATCTAAGGCACTGCATCATGTTTTGCAAATAAATCAGAACCTATTGGCAATGTGTGTTGCAATGAATACAAAATTATCAAGCATAGTGTATTAACCTTGAGTGCTTCCCTTCTGTATAGAACAATACTCCCATAAACAATTGCCAAGAACACATAATTTAGAAACGACTGTGAAGTTGGTGCATCAATTCCTATCATAACAATAAAAAGACAAGGACAAAATTTGTAATACCAAAAAATAAGGCACAAATCAACTCATGTAGGTTGTAGAGGACGGCCCAAAAAAAGGTAGGGAAGAACAGCAGGGAACATTTCATTATGAAATTTAGTAGGCAACATGTTAACAATTGAAGAAAATTTGATGGAAGGATTTGTAAAGTAAGTTCAAGCTCTCAGCATAACTGGGGTCTATGGGAAAAGAAATATACATTCTGTTAAGCTAATAATGACGAGTGGCGCAGGTTGGGGATGAGTTACTTTATGAGAACGTGGAAAAGACAGAATTTAGAAGATGCAGGCAAACCTTTTTTAGATAATTCAGAAGAAGTTAAGCCTGTGCAAGTGACGAGAAGGGAAAGAACCTGTCCCAGCCCAAGACCTATTAACGTATTTCTGCACCATAATTGCTGCGAGAAAGTCATCATCATTATTTTTCTACTCTACTCCCTAATACGAATCCCGGAAAAAAGGTACAAAAATTGCAATTTTGCTAACACCCTTTTGCAGAAACTAGCACATTACTCAGCATATTTATTTATTTAAGGTCTGAAATTCGTGAGATAAATATTTGAGGAGAATGTGTGTTGAGTGAAAGAGACTTCATTTGATGAGAATGAGAATGAGAATGAGAATGAGAATGAGCATATGTTAGCAATGGCTGTGCGGAGTTCCCAACTTCTACAGGTCATTGTTGGCAGCCGTCGATTTTATTGTTATTGTTTGTGACAAATTCAAGTGACTGAGACTCCCACCAAAAACACACTTATTATTACTATTTGCCTGATGTGTGTGTGTGTCTCACATCAATCAATAAATACCGGAATCAAGCTTTGCTATATACACTTACACACGCAACTACATACAGATACAGGAACACAACACAACACCTTCATCTTATTCTTAATGGGAGGAAGAGAGGAACAGCGGATCAGAATTAAATTCACTTTTCATTTTGGGTTATTGATGGGACGAACGATCATTCTTTTTACATTTTTTGGGGTCCGTTGGGACGATAATTGTTAATTTTTTAACAGCGCATCCTTGTTTTTGGGGTCCAATGCGAGCTACCTCCCTCTTGTAGGGCCAATAAATGTAGCTCAATAAACTAGCACCAACTACGGATGCTAGCGGATCGGACAAACTCGATGGACTCGATCAATTCGAATCAAACTAATTAAATTAATTTGGGTCATTGGATCAATCATGTGTGATTCAATTAAAATCGACCAGTGTATAGTTCGGTCATTGAATTTGAGATTTTGCAACCCGATATCTGACCCAAACCCCTTATATTCCTTTTTTTTTCCCTTAACAAAATAACATATTAGAATGACAATTATTTGATATTTGTGTTTCTTTTAATTGTATTAACAACAATATTAAAATAATTTAGCCTTTAGATATTAGAATAAAATATAAAATTTGGTTATATAAAAATTTTGATACTTTATAATAATTTTTTATTACATTTTTTTGACAAAAACTAGAAAAATATATTGAAATTGATAATCCAATCACTCGAACCAACCTGAATTTGATTGGGTTAAATTGATTCGAATTTGGTCATAAAATTTCATGAATTCGAACCAAACTAAATCAATTAAAATTTATTAATTTGGATTTATTTTTCTCTCAAATCCAATTTGAACCAACCTATTTACACCCCTACAACAACCTACCTTATCCATTCTTGGGGCAAGGGACATGTTGGGAAGATTACATCTAAAGTTAAAAGTTTCACCCATTGACCTTAAAACATGGTTTGTGGTCGAGGCCTAGGCAGAATGGTTAAGTAGCAGCCTTATAAGAAACCATATCTCAGTTCAATCCTAAGGATCAACCGTTCTCCTTCCTCCAAGTGTCTATGAATGTATGATGACGAAAAAAAAATCTTAAAACATGGTTCACCCATTTTTGTCCTATAATCAATGGCTCTAGCAATACTTTTATCATTATTTGTGTATTGTGTATAAAGGTTTAGAATGAGAAGTGGTTTGTTCAAATACAGTTAAAGAAACAAAAACACTTATAAGGGACATAAAAGTAACTCAATAACAAAATTTTCTTAAAATTAAATTTAAGTTGTACATTTATTCTAAGCAGAGAAGTATAATCAGGTGAGTTTGTTTCTTTTTGCCCATATTTTTAATATCAAATTGTATGATATTTATCATAATATTCTTAAAAATAATTATTTAATTTAATCTTTTTTATATAATTATTCTTTTTTAATTACAATTGGTTATCATTATCCAATTTATTTACCAACAATTAATAGTCCGTTTGGATATACTATTGGGAGGGCTAAAAGACCTTTTATTAATATGAGAATGAAAATATATAGTAATTAATATGTTTATGTGTGTAAAGACTTTTTGTAAGCTCACTTTTGGAACTTTATAAAGCCTTTTGGAAAAAAGTGTTCTTTCATTATAGGAAAAGGTCTTTTGAGAAAAAATCTTAGTATTATTCTCACATTAACAATTAAAAGTAATTTTATTTTATCTTATCAAAATAAAATTTATTCTCTTAAATTTATTTTTAATATATTCAAATCAAATAAAAATTATTTTTTAAAAGTAATTTCTTTAAAAATAATTCGTTTAGAATATTTTCTTTCAAAATAATTATCTCGAAAGCGCGTTCTGTAGTGCACCGAGCTAATTATGGTGCACCACACACAAGGTGAATTTGATGGTGAGGATTGGTGGTGTATACATACAACAAACTACCACCATTGCACCCTAATATTTTCCCATTAACTCTCACTCTTCTACTCAAACTCCCTTTACCGCCATTGTTGTCATCAATAAAAATCCTTTCACCGCAAAAATAAACTTTCATTATTCCATGTTATATTCGATATTTGAAGCCCATTTTTTTATTACTTTAGTTTTTTATTTGGATCTGAGTTTTGATTTTATTTATGGTTAAATATATTGCCTTTTTCATGTTTTAATTTTGAAGCATCACTTTCAAATCCATAAAAAACATAATATTTGAAGATCATTTTAATAATAGATTAGGTGTTACAACATTTGGGTAATTGGTATTGTTGCCATATTTGAAGATTTCATTTGGGATGCTGCTGAATTGAGTTATGGAATCAGCCTAATATTTTTGTTTTGAAATTACTCATTATAGAATATTGGTTGTGTTTATTGGACTAGGTTGGGTGGTACTAAGTGGCCTAAGATGGGCCTGGCTACATAAATGTTTGATTGCAAAAGATATTGTGTCCTGCAAATCTTTGATTGAGGCGGCAGAAGAGGTGGAGGAGAAAGAGGAAGATGGTGACGATGGAGAGTTGGCGACAATTTAATGGTGCTACAAATGTGGTGATGGTGATGGTGAAAGGGGCTCGGTCGTTGCCGATGAAAATGGCGGTGAGAGAAGGTTGAGGAGAGGAGAGAGAGTTAATGAAAAATGTTAGGATGTACTTGTAACAATTAGTTGTATGTATGTACCACCAATCATCACTATCAAATCCATCTGATGTATTAACCCTGTGTACCACATTACGTGCTTCTCTCGAAAATTAAACCAACCATGCCCCCAACAAAGAAGATGTTGCGTGACAGTGGCAGCGTCATGTCCGTGGCACTGACATTTTTCTTTGTCGAATAATAATAATTAAGAGCAGAAAAGATTCTATAAAGTATGTATCCACTTTCTAGTTGCGCCACTCTGCTACACTTCACAGCAGCTGCGGAAAGAAAGAAGAAAGCAGAAGTGAAGCAAACACCCAATGGGAATGGCAGCAACCACACTCCAGTCTCTCACTTCAAAACCTGTCAGAAGACATGTACTCAGGTTCTTCTTAACCACCATCCTCTCCTCTCTCTTCTACACTATTGGTTCCTACTCTTACTCCTACTCCTACTCCTACTCCTACTCCTACACCAAAACCTCCTTCTCCTCCTCCACCACCACCACCACCACCACCACCACCGCATCTTCACTCCCTCTTCTTCATGACAACCTCACCCAGCCCTGCCTCCACCTCCACATCCACGATGATGTCGATGTCGATGTCTCCTCCACCCACAACAACTTCTCACACCCACCACTTCAGTTTGAAGCCCATCATCAGTTAGTTTCTCTGCCACATGAAGAAGAAGAGCCCCATCCCCATCCCCATCCCCATCACTTGTTCAACTACTGCTCAACTGCCTTCACCAACTACTGCCCCTGCCACGACCCACAGAGAGGGAGGCAGTTCGTGGATGGAAGAGGCTTCGAGAAGGAAAGGCACTGCCCTCAAACACTTGCAAGATGCCTAACCCCCACGCCACTTGGTTACAGCAGGCCATTTCCATGGCCTAAGAGTAAAGACACTGCTTGGTTTACCAATGTCCCTTTTCCTAAGCTTACAGAATATAAGAAATCGCAGAACTGGGTTACGTTGGAAGGCAACCGCTTCGTGTTCCCCGGAGGGGGAACCTCATTTGTCAATGGTGTCAAGGGTTATGTCGATGTCATCAAACGTGTTATGCCACTCAGATCTGGCAATATCAGAACAGTGCTTGATGTTGGTTGTGGGGTAGGATTCATTTTCATTTTTATGTTCTTGCATTTCCTTTCTTTCTTTCTTTCTGATATTGCTGATTTTATTTCGTCTTCACCAAATCTAGTCAAGGAAGGATAAGGTTGCTCGGATTTCGCTGTTATTGCTGATTTTATTTCGTTCTGTCGTTATTGCTTGTTAACCTTGGATCTCTCACTTTTTATTTTTATAATATTTTCTCCTTTTAGAAGAGACACAAAATTGAAAGAATTAATGAGTTTGACTAACGAGTTTGTGACAACAGTAACACACTAAGTTGAGTAGCCTTCTCTGTTTTCAAATTGAATTTTAATTTGCTTTAACTTTTCCTTCCTTGTCATTTTTGCATTCCCCTTTTCGAAGCTTATGGCGCACTCGTTTCAAAGTTGAGTTATCTACTCACCTACAATGTTTTTTTTTTTTTAACGACGTTTAAGGTATATACGATGAGGTTGGAATAATTTAATTTCACAATGAGGCCCTGTTTACACAACTGCTTGATGGATTAGATAGTCATTATCTTGCATGTTTGTGATCCTTTATGATAACAGAAGGTGATATTGTGAGGGATGAAGATTAATCAAACTAATTACTTAATTAAAAGGACCCATTTTAACAATTTTAAACAAATATTTGTCCTTTCCAAATATATTTATGTGATGGCTTTATATCTAACCAAAGCTGTTTTATATGCATTGGCTCTTACGCTAGAATTTGATATCTCATCTCACTATGACAGGGGAAAGGGTATTAAGTCTGAACTGGTTAAGATTTTTGTACAATCTTCTCTGCTCTTGTCTTTTACCTTAATTTGGGCTTGGGAATATGAAATCTGAATGCACATTCTTATAGGTTGCTAGCTTTGGAGCCGCTCTAACGGACTATAACATCCTAACAATGTCAATTGCACCAAAGGATTTACACGAAGCTCAAGTACAGTTTGCCCTTGAAAGGGGACTTCCAGCCATGCTTGGAGTACTAAGCCGTCATAGACTCCCTTTCCCTTCAAGATCATTTGACATGGCTCATTGTTCCAGATGTCTTGTACCATGGACTGCTTATGGTATTTCTGCTTGAATCTTGAACTTTGTGGTTACTTTGACATTAGATTTTTGTGAAATATGATTGGTTGAAACTCTTGTTCAACGCTTAAAATGATTGGTTAAAATGGGAAGAGAAATTATCTTGCTCTGAAGGGAAATTAAATACTTAAATATGAACAGCCACGTATTGAATATTCTATTGCTATTATCTGACGAGTTTAATGCATTATATATAGATGGGCTGTATCTACTAGAGATTGACCGAGTTTTGCGCCCTGGTGGATATTGGGTACTGTCCGGGCCACCCATCAATTGGAGAAAACACTATAAAGGATGGCAAGTGGAGCCCAAGGTGCTGGAAAATAATCAAAATATGTTAGAAGATCTTGCAAGGAGAATGTGCTGGAAAAAAATTGCTGAGAGAGAACCAATTGCAGTGTGGCAAAAGCCCACCAATCATATCCACTGCACCCACAAGTTAAAGGCTTGGAAGTCCCTCCAGTTCTGCTCCTCATCTGATGCTGATGCTGGTTGGTAAGTTTCTTTGTTTTAAACTACATTTGAATTAGGCAGTTAGGAGTGTGATGGAAATCTCAGTTTAGCAGTTCAGCTTTCATATAAGCGGACCAAAATCTAAGCCCTCCTAGCAGGGAAAAGATAAAGGATAGAGAACTTCTTGTTGAATTAACTAGCTAGTATACACACACACACACACACACACACACACCAGTTTCCGTGTAGTTTTTCTATTTATTGTAGTGGTTTCTTTTCTTTCTTTCTTTCTTTCTTTTTATATTTTTGTTTTTGGCATTATGTTTAGACTTTCAACAATCGATGATGACTTTATATATATATGTATATATATACTTAGCAGACATGAGTTTTTCACAGGTATACAAGAATGAAAGCATGCATTGTTCCTCTACCAGACGTTAAAGATATCTATGAAACATCCGGTGGCGTCCTTGAGAAATGGCCTAAAAGGCTAAGTGCTACTCCACCTAGAATTAGAAATGCAAAAGATGGTGGAATTACAATTAGAACGTTTAATGAAGATAATCAGACATGGAAAAGGAGAGTTTCACATTATGAAGTCATACTCAAGTCCCTTGCTGGTGGAAAATATAGGAATGTCATGGATATGAATGCCGGCTTTGGGGGATTTGCGGCTGCAATGGCAAAATATCCAGTGTGGGTTATGAATGTTGTTCCCAATGATGCAAAAAACAGCAGTCTTGGCATTATCTATGAGCGAGGCCTAATTGGAGTTTACATGAATTGGTATTTGCAGTTTATCATTTCTTTCCAATCTTTTCTTTTTATTGTAATAAAATAAAATCTGTCAACCTTTTTCATTCTGTTTTATCTTCTTATTCTTTGTAAAATTCTAGTATCACTAACTTAAACTTGTTTGGTTCAGCTATTTCTATATCCTATGCCTGCATACTTCCTTGACAGTTCACTTACTGTCCAAGGTTCTCGAGATCATCCTGCATATAGGTTATAATTTATATTGCCATTCAGACCTTCCATATACTATCTGATAATTCATTGGTTCCCTTAAATTAAAAGCTAATTAACCCAAAGCAGCTATGTAGTGTACTGCAATTAACATCAGCTGCTGCCTGTGTTTCTTTAGCCTTAAATACTGTCGGTCAGCAGTGTGATTTTAACAGAATTTGGTGCAATATGAAGATGTATCTATCTTCAGATTTCTTTTTGAAAGGCTAAAATTTGAATTTTGAAGCAATCATCTGTGCTCTTGCTTGCAGGTGTGAACCTTTTTCAACATACCCTCGAACATATGATTTCATTCATGCCTGTGGTTTGATCACCATGTACATGGACAAGTAAGCTTCATATATTCTGTCACCCTCTGAGCTGTTTACAAATACCATTACTCAGAACTGTTGCATTTTTATTTTTGAATTTTGGATTTTACATATCTGTGACTTGATATTTATTTAATGAAAAGAATGCTATTAAATTAGCATTTAGTCGTGTCCTGAAATATAACTCTTCAACATTAGCAATTTAGCATTTTACATAATGAGGTAGACATTTTTCCCTAGCGATAGAAATATCTATTTTGGATATAATCATTAACGATATTGCATGCCTTCTGCAGATGTGATATTACTGATATACTTATAGAGATGCATCGGATTCTTCGCCCTGGAGGAACTGTCATCATTAGAGATCATATAGATGTCCTTGTCAAAGTAGAGAGAATAGTAGATCAAATGAGATGGGATGGAAAAGTACTCCACAGCGAGAACGGGCCTTTTCACCCGGAAAAGTTGCTAATTGTAGACAATTCTGAGTAATTGATTTTGTTATTTGCCCATTAGCAACCAGCCAGAAATCATAAAATGGAACAAGAAACACTATCGTTTTTTATGAGTAATCAAACGTTGCTAACTTTTAAAATCAAACAATTAATTACTAGGACAATATTTCAAGTTCCAAGGTCACCAGTTTCCCGGGAGGACAGCGTTCCTTAACAGGAAAATTACCCGCGCTTTGGATCTAATTATCCAATCTTTGAGCTGTTGTAGGCTTTTTTTTTTTTTTTTTTGGATGATATGAGCTGTTGTAGTATTATGTTTAGCAATTAGCAATCATTGTATCATGAGATGAGTTTTATTTAATTTTGGCCTCCTAATAAAAACTAATAGTGCAACTTGGAAAAATAAATAAATAATACTACTAATGATCAGCATAAAGTACCTTGGTATGCATGAGTTATAAATTTTCTATATAGTTTTGGCTTTTCAATAAGAATTTAATTTAAATGTACTGACAGTATAAAATAATTTTACACTATCAGCCAATAGAAATAGGAGAAAGTGTCAGTTCATACAAATAATTACCAATTATAATAAGGGATCCATCATGATTTCTCATTTTTTCTTATTTCTATTAATTGATAGTGTAAAATTATTTTATACTATCAGTGCATATCAATTAACTTCATAAGAATTTAATAAACTATATTTTGATTATTGGAACTAAAAAGTTAATCTTTTTGAGTTTTAATTTAATGCATCCAAAGTTATTATACTATCATTTATTAATGTGTTAGTATATCATTGAGATAATTAGACTTCATCAGTAATTTTTGTGATAGTTGCACATTTTTAATAATCTAATGATATATTAGATAATTGTATAAAGATTACACTAATAATACATCAAATTTAATATTTTTTTTTCTCATTTATGAGAATTTAGAATAATTTAAATATGGGCCTCGCCAATGGTAGTACAACACCATGGGTTTACTGGACGCGCAACATATTTTTGGTCACTTGCCTATGTAGCGAGTTGAACGGTCCAATATTTTTTTAACAGACCAACAACAAATATGAAAAAGATTAAGATATGATGTCATGTGACGTGGGTCGCACGCGACTGTGTGTGGCGGTCACATGGCATCCCACACCATTCCCTAATATCTTCAATTTTATTATTATTATAAATACAAAAATAAGGCGCAAGAGGCTGGCAGAGGCACGTGAATTCGAGTGAGTGAGAGCGAGCGAGCGAGCGAGACCAGACCCGCTTTCTTTCTTGCTTGCTTTCTTTCGTTCTTTTTCGTTCTCTTGGATTGGGACATCGAAGTTGGAACCCTAGCTAGGGTTAGCGCTTTCCCTTTTGGTTGAGTTGCTGAGTGTGGCACTTGCAATGGATCGCAAGAGAGGAAGGCCTGAACCGCCTTTCAACGGCAATGGCGGCTCCAAGAGATCCCGGCCAGGTTTGTCTTCCCCTTCAAATTCCTTCGACTGACATACAATTTCTCTCTATCTTTTCTTCTTTGGTTGTGCTGTGTGTTTGTGTAGTATTTACTGCTGATATCATGCTATCCAAACTTGGAGTAACTTCACCAGCTGTAGCTATAAGCCCTATGCCAACCACACAACTTCTATTTCCACTCTATCAAAATATCTTTTTTCTTTTTTTTTTTCTTGTTTTTTAAAAGCATTTGTTTTATCTTTTGTATTCTGCTTTCTTTAGCATCTCAAACCTAAAGCCCCTGCTTATTTGACGAGTCTTTTTCTTGAATCTCTTTGTCTTTTGTTCTTGCTTCGGTCCTTATACTTTACTTCCTTATCAGATGAAAAAAAATTGCACTTTGTTGTGGTGATGTGCCTTAGACGTTGAATTATTATTATTTAAAGTACCTTGCTCTAAAAGAATGAGTATGCTTGAATCTAAATGAGCTAATATTGCTTAAATAGTGAGAAGAAAAGGTTGTTCGATGTTATTTAAGTTGAAGCATAAAAGGTCAATGAAATTTTAACTGAGTGGACTTAATTAATGTTCTGCAACAGAACTGGAGTCTTTTCCAACTGGTTTAGGAAGCAAATCGAAGCCATGCACAAAGTTTTTCAGGTTCAAATCTTTAACTTATCTAAAATAAAATCTAATGCAATTTCATATATGTATAAATTCTCTAATGTTATGGAAAAATCTTGATACACAATCTCTCCAAGCAGAATCCGTTTGATTTGACTAATGAATTGGGTAGTTAAAGCTGTGATACAGGTTCTACTTCTAATCATGATAACCAGACTATGAACAGAAAGAAATTGTTGGTTCTCAAGATCACTTCTGTTAAGTGCTTGCTGGGCTATAAATAAATTGAAAGCTGTTCAATGGGATGCAAAACTTGATCCACATATACAATTCTCTACAATTTTTGCAAGTAAAGAAGTCTGATGCAGATCACTGAAATGGCTAGAGCAGTACATGGCTTAAGACATGTTCTATCGAGAGAACAAAACATAAGTTGATTGATGCTTGGAACCATGCATAACATACTTCATTTTGGTTATGTTTGGAAATCTTGAAATGATCTGCGCTTCAAATGATCTCTGTCATGTAATGATGATGATTTTGATGTGTGTGCTGACTATATTGCTTATCGACTATGTTCTGCTGATGTATCTGTTATTTATATTGTGAGTATCTGTTGTTTCTTTAATAATTTTGAGGGTTGCTACTAAGTGGAGTAAGGAATTTTAGTAACTTCAAAGCACCCTTCTGTAATGAAATTGAGGATTGCTTTGATGTGTCCCCTAAAAGCATCTTTGATTGATACTACTAAGTGGAGTATGGAGTTTGACATCCTTCTTCTCTTTCTCAAAACAATGTAAAGCTGAGCAAACCTATGCTATGCCATGTCGATGCTGAATCTTTCGTTGATCACTTGCAATTTCTTTCATTCACCCTTCTATGGTAGGAAGTGGCCTCTGATGGATGGGGCCTAATATTTGCTTTTAGTCCTATCATTGAAGTACTTCTTTGCATTGAATATTCTGTTTTTGCTTTTCTTTAAAGTGGTCGCTTTCTTTATTTTTCTTTATTACTCACTATACTTACATATTTGAGTTTTCTTTTGAAAAGTAGACACTCTCCTCTTTTTTTTTTTTTAAAATAAAAAAATACCTCGTAGAACTTGTATATGTACACTTGTACAGTATTAGGACTAAACCTTATGCCTATGTGTTTATTTTTGCAATGAACTCGGATTAAACATTGTGCTTTGGTATGTGATAGAGAATTGTCATTCCATTAATGTAGGAGACTAGGAGTTTCATTTTTAGTGGCATTATTAGTAGTGTCTGATTCTAGCACAAAGTATTAGGTGCTTTTTTCTTTGCATTATTTTGACAGAAGTCAGTAGAGTATGAGATGATAGCTTATGTTTGCCAAACTGTGAATTTTAATTCTCACGCATAAAATTTGGACCATTTGATAATGAAATGAAAAGTAATTTAAAATTCATGCTATGTTGTATTTATATGCTTCTAGTTCCTAAAATAAGAAGATATTTAAAATATCATTTTCTGATGTGCTGCAAATTAATATGATGCCGAGCAATCATTATTTATTAGCTTGGCTCTCAAGAAAACAATTTCATGCTTGTAGTGTTTGTTTAGCAAATGAATGATGTTGATTTTGAAATTTATGAATTAAAAGAAGTTATTATAAAAGAAATCAAGCGATGGTCTCCCATCTGCTATTGACTAGATTTCCATGTCTTGCTCTCGTTCCTTGCCTCTTTTATCTCTTGATTCGGAGCTAAGAGGAGCCCTGAGTTGGTTTCCTGCTGGTTTGTTTTCTGATAAAGAATTTGCCTTCTATTGTTTGAATAAGAACTGGTGAAAAGGTCATGATATATCTTTTGTAAAATAACAGAAAATGGGCAGGTCGGTTTAGAAAATTTAGAAACTCAATGAATGGTTTCTGCCACTATTTGGTCACTATGCTGCATGATTATACAGAGAAGTACCGAAAGTTGAGGGAGTCTCTGATTTGCAGTTATTTCCATCTTCAGTTTTTTGTTCAAAATTCATTGTTATTCTTGATTTGTATTGGTGATTGGAACCTAGAATTTAATCAAATCTTTCTTTGAATTGCCAATCATGTAATGCTGATAAAAGTATTTATGGAAGGATTAGAAAGTGCGCCACTTCCCTCTTTTCTTTAATTGCTTTCTGTATTAGAAGATACTAATGTGCTTTATAAGTGTTTGACAAGTGGTAACTGTGTGTTACAACCTTTGCATGCTTCTATGCTATTGTATTCTGTTGCTTGTTAATATTGGGAGTATCAAATGTAATATTTAAATTCTTCTTACCAATCTTGTACATTTGGATATTGCAAGGGTTGGATGCTTGTGTCTATTCTTAAGTTTGAACTGTTCCTTCCATTGGGAATATGGATTTTAGGCAGGGAAGGAGGAAAAGAGAGAATAGGATAATGAAGAATATGAAACTGATATTGATTTGATGTGATGTACTGTGATACAAATGACAAAGCACTAGTCCCTATTTATAATTTATAATTATACTAGACACCTAATCTTAATTAAATAAGGTGATAAATCATGAAATAAAAGGAAATGTGGAAACCAATCCTAATAAATCATCTAAGATACTCGCCAATATTCCAAGACACAATTAGGATATTATGGGATACTTCTCTGATTTGTAATGCCTAAGGAAATCTGAAGTAACTAGGGTGAATACATGTTTATGTTGTTAAGGCTCTGCCTCTGATGTCTTTGACCTTATGAAAATACTGAATAGTCATATGTGCCTTTTATTTTTAAGATGCAAAATAAATGGATGTATATGAGAACTATTTAGAAAGAAGGATCCAGGCTATGCCTTGGGAACTTGCAATAAGATACATGTGTTATATATGTGGCTGCTTCTTAATTTACCATTATATTCTGTTAATGTGTTCACTCAATTATTAATTAAGCTGTTGGAATCATGAACTGTGATTGATATCTGTAGGCTTGAAGATGACTTACGGTTTCCATGTTATTTGATGAACCATTGCCTGGTGCATCTTGTGAATCAGATATGCCATTCTAGAGACTAGAGTCTGTTTTGAATGATTATCACTCTAGTTGCTGGATATCATTGTGTTTCTCTGGGTTCTCAAAATTGGTTTATAGAGAATTCTTTTAATTTGCTTTTAGAGCCGTGATCTCTGTTATGCTCAGAGGCACCTGGATTTCTCCATTTAAGCCATGTTATCTTAACTTGATTATCATGCAACTGTGCAGGTTTTTTTTTTTTTTTTTATACACAAACTTTTCTAGGGTGCCATCTTATTTGTGACGTGTTGTCTGAGTCTGGACCTCTCTCCTTCTGTAGTATACTGTGCTGTCATTGCGAATTTAGTTTTGTTGCTTACTTTGGTTGTCAATGTCATTGTGATTTGTGCTGCTAAAAATTCCTGCATAACATTCTTTTGGTATTTACTTAACCAAAGGAAGATTTTTTTTTTATCTTTTTATTTTTTCGGAGTTCCTCTTGTATATTTGTCAAATAAAATTTTTCATCCGATGAAACCAAAAAGTAAGGTAATAGGTTTGAAGGCAAAGCATTATTGATATGTTCTAAAGGGATCATCTTAAATGGTGCAACCTTGTTGAAGAATTGATTTTTTTAAATCTTTTTTTTTTTTTCCAAAGCCAAGTTTCTGTTCATAATTGAAAATACTAGATTGACATTTCACTTAGATCCAGCCCTGTCTTTACAATTTTTGTAATCTAACTGGTTGGTTATATGTTAGTCTTATGCATCTGCTTTCATCTATTGTGCAGCACCTCTGGCTGTCCATTTGGTGAGGGATGCCATTTCCTGCATTATGTTCCTGGTGGTTTCAAGGCTGTCTCTCAGATGCTGAACGTTGGTGGCAGTCCTGCTATTCCACAAGCTGGTAGAGCACCAACTGTCCCACCATCCTTCCCAGATGGGTCTTCTCCTCCAGTAGTTAAAACCCGATTGTGCAACAAGTATAATACAGCTGAAGGTTGCAAATTTGGTGACAAATGCCACTTTGCCCATGGTGAGTGGGAGCTTGGCAAGCCTACAGCGCCTTCGTATGAAGATAGACAAAGGGTTGGTGGGCGAGTTGATCCCGCACCTCATGGAGCTGCTGCCAGCTTTGGAGCCTCGGCTACTGCAAAGATTAGTATCAATGCTTCCCTAGCTGGAGCTATTATTGGAAAAAATGGTATCAACTCTAAGCAAATCTGTCGTGTAACAGGAGCAAAACTCTCTATCAGGGAACATGACTCTGATCCTAACCTTAAAAACATTGAGCTTGAAGGCAGTTTTGATCAGATCAAACAAGCAAGTTCCGTGGTCCATGAACTTATACTGAATGTTAGTTCTGTCTCTGGACCTCCAATGAAGAATATTACTGCACATTCTTCTGCCCCTGCAAACAACTTCAAAACTAAGCTATGTGAAAATTTTGCGAAAGGCTCCTGCACTTTTGGGGAAAGGTGCCATTTTGCACATGGAACAGATGAATTACGCAAGCATGGAATGTGATGCATGTCTCTTTGTTTTTGTTTTCTTTTAGCACTTTCAGGACAAACAATTATAATTTAGTTTACGTGGGTTTTAGTGAAGATTGAATTGTGCAGAATTTTCTAGTTGAAATTTTTGTCAATCAGCTTCTAATTTGACACATGGTCTGATCTCTGCTTCTTAAACTCAGTTATCGTTAACCATCACAGGCATTTAATATTGATTGCATCAGAATTGGTGAGCAAAGATGTGGTTTCCGTTTTGCATATTTTGCTCTATATTTTGGTTTAGGCTTACCGTAAAAATTAACCCGATCACCCTGTGCTCCCCTTTGAAATGTGCGTTAGGTTGTTGGTAGAAACTTGAACACTGCAGGGAAACATATAAGGTGAATTTGGATGAGCTTATTTTGAGTTTAAAATAGTTTATAATGAAAAAAATTTATGAGATAATTTTTAAAAGAAAAACGATTATTTGGTAAAACCAAGTTGATATTGAACATGCACTTAGTGTGAGAATATTATAAGAAAGATTTTGTAGTGACTTTTATGCAGTATAGAAGTAGACTTCGTTATAGCCATAAAAAAAAAGGATTGATTTCAATTTATGCTTTAATAATTGAGGTTGACAATAAAGCGGGAAACTTTTACTGTTCGATTTATTCAAAATATAGCTAGTAAGATAATATAATTTGATAAGGGGTAGTACGGCAAGAATATAACTGGTTCGTGGTTCGATTGGCTGAACGGGCTACTGCTGTCTGAGTTTTCAAACATGGTAACATTCACTCCTTTCTGGCACCTGAAAAATTAGGAAAAGCCATGTTGTACCGGTTTATATAGGAAAATAGTGTACATCTATCTAAGATAAAGAGTTTATATACATATTATATATTAATTTTGTTATATTGTAAACCGATCAGGTAGTATAATATATATAACTTTTTAAAGATAATTATTGTAAAAAGTAAAATATTTTTAATTACATAATAATACATAATTACATATCAAAATTTTAACTTTCAACCATTGCATTTTAATATTTCGTGGATTTCTTTTAAGTGAAAAATAAGAAAAAAGCGTATACTTTAACATGGCAGTGTCTTTGGTGTAACCCATTAGCAAGTTGCACCATGCAACTTGTCAATCCAATTGATGAGATTTGATGGTGTATTTATACATCAATATAATATACTGTAATAATTTTTAAAATTTATTTATATGATTCGAAATTAAATAAAATTTTATTTGCTGGTATTGAAATTAAACAAAACTTTTGAAAAATATTTTAGGATCAAGCAGATAAATTTTAATTATTTTTAAAATATCTGTGATGCACTGTAATAATTCTTAATTTTATCTGCGTAATCTTAAAATTAAATAAAATTTAATCTACATAATTCTAAAATTAAATAGATGTTTCTTGAGATATTTTAGAATAACGTAGATAAATTTTGATCACTTTTAAAATATATTTAATTATAATTCTAAAATCTAATAAAATTTAAAAATTATTATAATATATTATAAGTATTTAATATATCGATATACCTTCAAATCACACCATGAATTATATTACCCTTTTACAAGATGCATGGTACCCTTTACTGTAGCATTCAGCCTTTAACATATCTTCTATATTTTTCACTTAAACAAGTTAGAGAGAGGATCGATTTTATGGTGCATCATTTTAAATATAGGGTGTGATGTATCATTTATAAAAAAGTGCTGTACCATGGAAGGTGACTCAGGTGAATTCTCTGGTGAAGCACACGTCAATTGCTTCACCATGAAGTGGTGTCGTGGGCGAATGGAAGGCCAACATGTGTATAGTGAACCAGAAATAAGTCAAACATCATTATCTTGATGTAAAATATTAGTGGAGTGCACCGTTTTTGTTAATTTTTCAAAGCAATAATAATTTAAAAAAAAAAAAAACTCAAACGCAATTTGAAACACATCTTCTATCCCTATCCTCATTGAAGCCCTCTTCTGGCCACCTCTTCCAGCCATCACGTTCCGCTTCAGTCGATGAACATCTCTGTTTTATTAACATCCAGAAGGTCGAAATCCCCATTGTGCAGTCGCTGCTACTGTTTGGCCATGATCAAGGTGCTTGCCTCGGTTCTGCTTGTTCTGCTCGAAGGAGTGGGTACATGCCCTTATTCCGCTGGTGAAGACCACCGACGCGCACTCCAACCACCGGGAACCTCTTCCTTCAACCACCGCGAGCCCCCTCGCAGATGGATGCCCATTTGGTAGCAGAGTTCGGAGTAATCTATTCTAGAAGTTGCCCTTAGAGTGCGGCTTTGTTTTATCATTGTCTTTGCAAGAAATTGGCCGAAGGTGCCGAATCCAGCTGTGCCTATTTTCAAGCTTTGGGAAGATAGATGATGAGGCTAGCATGTTTTAGTGAAAGATAGGAAATGTCCAAAAGAACAGTATGAGCAATGCAGTGGATGTGGATCACTCCTGCGTGAGGCGGCTATCGACAATGGTGATAGGGCAAACTAGGCCTTAATAGTTTATAAGTTTCAAGTGTTAAAAATAAATTAAAAGCAAAACTACCAGCTAACCCTACCCTAGTTTTAATTCTGCATCAAGCTTAAATTGTTAACCAAAAACTAAAAGTCTTTTCTGTTTTAATACTTCCCTTTATATTGAAAAAAAAAAAAAAAAAATTTCAATGCTTTGTTAACCTCTTACTCTAAAACATCTATTTCAAGCTAATAGATTGACGAATGGTTAAATACAAAAGCTAAAAGAATGTTTAACAGCTAACTGCTTCAATGTTTTCTTAAAAGAATGTATCACTTCTTCTTTAGCAGATCATGTTTATCCATGAGGTTTCAAGAAGGAGAAAGACGGACACAGCAGCGAAAACAATCAACAAACTAAGTACAGTGCACTTTAGGAATTACCGGCTACCACCGGTTCGACCTCCAATTTAAAGTGACCTTCCATGGTGCACCTTCTTCTTCTTCAAATAATGCACTACACACCACACTTAAAGTGGTGCGAATTAGCCTATAAAGAAAAGTGAGAATAAAAATGTGGCGGGACATCTTTTTATGGCATGCATTTGGCATTTGGCCCACCCATAGTGTACCCATGCCATGCTTCAGACGGATTAAATGTCACTTGTTATTAATTAGCGATCGATGTTGCAATGCAGCTGATATGAGAAGACGTAATGACAACATCTTGCTGAGTATTCATTCATTAGTGGAGGCAAACAATGCAATGCATGGTATCTCTCATTAAATTAATGCGTGAAGAAATCTTCATGTTCTTCCACATATGTGATTGGCTCCTAAGAAATCTTGCATGACCTAACTAGAAAGATTTTTCTTGCACTAATATATATATATATATGCGTTACCTACTTATGGCAAACCAACCCAATGTAATTACAGGACCGGATGCATAGACCTTCAATAGAGGGGTGCAATAGAGATTATGTTCAAAATATATATCAAGGTCAAAATTTTGGTGCAATAGCGGGGTATTTCTTGCAAAATAGTTTTAAATATAGCGCTGTGATTTATAGGACGTTATCAGTTGTGTGCCTTTTAACATGCTTGTTCTCGTAACAATTTGACGGGATAGAGCAGAGGGTGGGAATATGTTAAAATATTAAATAGATTTGGAACAAATATGTGAGGTGATGTGAAACAAGGTGAATTCTCTGATACCATAGTAAAAGTGTGTATTTTGTGTGCATTTTGTGTATTTTTGTGATGAACGGTGAGGATCGTGCCATATTTTATGATGAGATTATGAGGTGCATCAATGCACCAATCATTTATAATGTACTATAATAATATCTAATTTTAAGAAAATTTAAAAAATATAATTAAATATATTTTAAAAATTAATTATTATACATTGACAGTGTAAAATTATACTAGCAGTATAAAATAATTTTATATTATTAGTGTAATCAAAAAATTTTATCAATGTAATTTTAATTATCATACATTGATAAAATTATACTGCCTTTGACAGCGTAAAATTATATTGGCAGTACAAAATAATTTTATACTGTCAGTATAATCAAAAAATTTTATCAGTATAATTTTAATTATCATACACTGATAGTGTAAAATTATACTGGTAGTACTGTAAAATTACACTTATAAAATTTTTTTACACTGTCAGTGTAGAATAATTAAAATTACATTGATAAAATTTTTTGATTACACTGATAATATAAAATTATTTTATACTGCCAGTATAATTTTACACTATTAATGTATGATAATTAAAATTACACTGATAAAATTTTTTGATTATACTGATAGTGTAAAATTATTTTATACTGTCAATATAATTTTATACTGTCAGTGTATGATAATTATTTTTTAAAATATATTTAATTATATTTTTAAATTTTCTTAAAATTAGATATTATTATAATACATCATAGATAATTGGTACATTAATACACCTCACAATCTCACCATAAGACATAACACAATCCTCACCGTTCATCACAAAAATATATAAAATACACACTTTTACTATTGTACCATAGCATTCACCGTGAAACAATATGAACCATTGCATGGCAACCTAAATATTGGCCAAATAAAATATACCAGTACTGGCCAAACAAAATATATGGATTGTTGGCGAAGGCTAATAAGTATAAAAAATGTTATTTGTATTTAATATTAAAATTTATTTTAAGAAATATATTAAAGTATTTTTTAATTATTAATTAAAAAAATAGGATATATTCTCGATTATTAATCAAGAGATATTATAATAAATTTCATAAAATAAGTATTAATTATAAATATTAATAATTAAAAAATATCTTAATATATTTCTTAAAATAAATTTTAATACTAAATACAAATAATATTTTTAATACTGACTTATATTATTGATACTGGAAGACATGGGTTGAAGCCTGTAAACTATGAAATGGTGCACCAGGCTGTTGGGAATTGACCCTTCCTACCTGATTAGGCTATGTTTTCTAAGTTTTCTTCGTGATGTGATATCCATTTGCGCATTGCACCACTAAAACATTTTTTGTGGGGCTTGCCGCTCGCACATGTCCCGAGAGTGCAATTGTCTAGGTCTATTAGTTGCTTGCGTATAGCTAGGCTACCTATGCTAGATTAAAAGAGAGTGATTGAGACAGCACGCCACTTGCGCGTCCACAGGAATGATTCGCATTCGCAAGCCACACGAGCGCACAGGACCCGCCAGCTTACATGTATAGGTTGTAATCTTCAAGAAGAGATTATTGGAATTGGAGATATATAGAGGAGTCAAGCCTAACTAGCTATTGGAATCAAGAATTATTAGATCATGTTGCACCTAGTTAAAAAGCAAGCATTACTGTAATTCCTTGTTACACTGCTTTTTATGTTAGAAAGTGCTGTTCAGGTCTTCAACTGCACATGCTAAAATTACTCTACATTCTCCTTTCTACTAGTCGGTTATCAAATTTTTCTATACAAGTTCAGTCTTTAGCAACGACCATCATGCTGTGCAACAAGAGTATCAGACTTCTAAGAGAATTCCTGGGACATGAAATCTAATGCTGGCAGTTATATAAAAATATTAAGATCCGGAATGGAACCTTTTTATGCAAGTGTTTTATACCACAAGTTCACATAAAGAATTTTTAAATGAAGAAAATGTTTACCTAGGCTATGCTTGGTTTAGAGATAAAAATGAGATAGAAATTTTTATAAATGAGTTCTATGTATAATTTTTTATATAGAATTCATCTATAAAAATTTTCTCTCCACTTTTATCCCCAACCAAACATATCATTAAAATGACTTCTACTGTTATTTTTCATCTAGATATCCTATAAAAGAACTTTTCAACAACTTGAAGCTTTAGCCATTGGGAGCAACTCTTTCGCTGGCAAAAAATGTGAAGTGAATACTTGCATATCTTTTCACACTCAGAGTCACACATCAAGTTAATGAATTTTATAAAATACATGTATAGTATGAATGAGAGTTGTCTTCTTTTAACGATATTATTGTTGAGACTTGATCAATGAGAAGAGTCTACAATGAGTCAATATACACATAAAGTGGAAAAAATGACCCAACTTTATTTACGTAGTTATCATACATCTGTTAACAGATCCCACCAATACCATTAGTCATAATAAGTACACAGAAGTATTAGCCGAAAGTGTACACGATAAATACACGTAGTGAATATGACTGCAGAGAGAACGTAATTGACCGTTCAATGGATAACAGCCTTACACTATATATCACTACAGAGAGAATGTAATTCTTCTTTTTTTTTTTTTTGACTTTGAGGGAATGTAATTCTCATGGAGATATGGAGATATCAAATGCGTAGGGCAGAAGAAAAACGAAAAAAAAAACTCCACACACTTGCATTGGAGATTGGACAAATTGAAACTCTTAAACTCTAGAAATCACATCATCATCCTCTTGGCCTTCCATTTGATTTTCAACATTGATGGACTTGTACCACTTAGCACAGAATAAGTAAAGCACAAAGTCAAAAGCAGCTAGCCCTGCAAGAAGGAAGAAAAACCTATCCATGTGCCCTGTGTTCAAGTTCTCTGGAATCCAGCCTCCATTCTGGCCTCTTGCAGTGATCCCCATAACCATGTTCACCAGCATGCTACTTACATAGTTTCCAAGAGAAATTGAAGCCATGCAAAGTGAGCTCCCAAAGCTTTTTATGCCATCTGGGGCTTGGCCATTGAAGAACTCCAATTGACCCACATACATGAAAACTTCTGAAGCACCAACCAGAACATACTGTGGGATTTGCCAAAATATGCTCAAGGAACTAGTCTTCTGGCCATGAACAATGTGTCTGAGCCTTACAATCTCTGTGGCACCAGATGCAACCATTGCTAACATTCCAATAATTAGGCCAATTCCCATCCTTTGAAGCTCAGTTAGTCCCTTAGGATTACCACTCAATCTTCCGGCTAATGGAACAAGGATTTGGCGATAAATGCCAGTGCATACAAGGACACTGCAGATATCAAATGCAGACATGCTGGCTGCTGGCAAACGAAAGGTTCCTATGTTGGAGTTCATGACATCCCCTTGCTCAACAAAAAGAGAAGCCATTTGTGTGAATACAACAGAGTAAATAATGGTGCATAGCCAAACTGGTAACATTCTCAAGACGCATTTGGATTCCTCAACTTGAGTCACAGTGCAAAGCCGCCATAGATTCTTTGGACTACGCTCATCATTCTCTGTAATTGTTGCTGCCTTGTCCATGAATCTGCCCAACATAAAAAATAACGATAGATAAAGTTTCAATTAGTTATCAGATAGGTGTACGAATTCAATACAGCCAGATATGACAAGCGCTGCTTTATGTGTTCCACCTCATAAAGCAATATATTTTAATGTTAAATGTGGTCTATAATTATTTGGTTCTTGTATCTTTTTGTTATTTGGCATTTAATTCCTTTGCAGAATAATTGCGTAGCTATATTACTTCGTTTGATCCAAATGTTATAAAAGAAAACAATCACCAGGCATAACGTAATTTGTTATTATAATCGTTCTCAATACTTACTCAAAATCATCACTGTGCAGAATCTTTCTACTCCCTTTGATAGCAGATTCTGGACCATCGACCTCGAAAAGTTCATCTGCCTTGGCTGGAGCAACACCCCATTTCTTAGCAACAGCAACAAACACCTGGGCAACCCTTACCACTGGGTTCCCACATGGCTTCACATACCTATATCTTGGAGTTCCCGATAAGAACGACAAAAAGGCTATGACAGCAGAGACCAATGATACCAAGAAACCCATTGTCCACTTCCCTGAATCCTCATAATATACTAACACGGTGTTGCTGAACAATGATTCAACATTGAGGGCGAAGTAAAAGTAACAGAAGAAAGCTACTTTTGAACTCCTCTCTTTGGGGTTCTTCTCATCATATTGGTCTGCACCAAAGGTTGCTAAGGTGGGTTGGTGCCCTCCATAACCAAATGCTACCAGATATATGGACAAGTAGAAAATGTTAACTCCAATTGAGGATGTTGGCACACATGCAGTATTGCCATTACCACAACCAGCTGGCTTGATCAAGAAACGCCAAGATGACAATGAGGACAGTGCCAACCCCTATTAAACACCATATTCAACTTGTCTCAGAAACTTGAAAATTTGTGAACCAAAAGTGAGTAAGTGACAATGAAAAGGCTAGTGGTAAAATACCAGAACAAAGATGAGCTGAAAGATTGTGCAGGTTAAGTATCGACCCCAATAAGAATCACTGAGGAATGCTCCGATCAGTGAGAACATGTAAACAGTTCCTGTCCACTTGCTGACATTATTAGCAGCATGGGCATTGCTTTGACCAAGAACTCTGGTCAGGAACAGAACCAAGTTCACTCCAACTCCAAAGAAAGCTAGTGTAGCTAGTGCTTGATTCACTACATTGGGTAAGAGGGTGAAAAAGAATGAAAGATGTATAAATGAATGGCCTAACATATTTATTCTTAAGAACATAATATTGTAATAATAATAAAAGTAAAAAACTCAATATATCATCAACGTTTCTCATTTCTTATTCTTGAAGATTGAAAAATGAATTAACCGATCATTTGTTTAGTACCTAGCAAGAGGCTTGCAACTTTTGTCCCTCCTCTTCTCTTCTCATCCACTTTGCTACTTCTCTCCTCGACTGGCTCTTCTGTGTAGCTACCATTTCCTTCCACTACCTGTTTATTTCAAGGCAAATATTATAGATTATGTTTTTTTGCCATGAAATGAATCTATACGATATTTTAGTGAATGAGCTCAGCATCATATAAATATAATCAGTTACCGTTTTACCATGCATATTGCAATTTTTGAAGTAATACAAAATACAAAGATTGGTGTAGTAGTGGGCCTATATAGATAGAGTAATTAGCTAATTATAGGTTTTGAATCACTAATGAATTATTTGACACATTATACAACTAGTAATTTTTAGATGTCTTAGAAATTAAAATGAGTGATGTCCAATCTACATTTAAAACCTTTCTAAAATGAGAGTATTTGTATATATGACTATTATTTCAACAAGCCGTTTTATTTGAATGCATGACCTCGAACGCATTCATCGACTCCAAGAAAACAGAGAGGGGAGAAGAAATTAGCAAAGAAAAAAAATGAAAAAAAAATGGAAAAGGGGGAATACGATGCGACGTCGAATTGTGCGTCCATATATTTCGTACGATCAACTTTTCTCTTTAACAAAACCAAAATCATACGCAAAATTAATTTTAGAACAAGTTCAATTTTTTTTCAGATTTTGTGTGAATCGCCCTTCAAAATACAATTGTTGATTTGAAGGGATGGCATTTAAATTTATTTTATAAGGATTAAAGTATTTCTGATAATAATTTATATATTATTTTACTCACTCAAATAACCTTTTTAGAAAAAGCACCCTTAGTCTCATCTTAGCGTAAGAACTCCCATAATTCTTTTTAATGAAAGTTTAAAATATAACAATCAAGATATAAAATTAATTACTATAAATCGATAGCATAATTGTTTGTGGATCATGATCCTCATGTGTTTTTTACTACCACAAAAGTATTATATAATGAGGGGAAAAAAAACACAAATTCTATTTAAAGTAAAACCCATCATTATCTAGTTGATCTATTAATCTTGTTTTTGTGTCTTTTTTATTTCATAACATAACATTCTTATGTCAGTAAATAACATGGAAGCACCATAATCTATTATTTTTCTGAATCTATGAATTTGGGGTTTGTTTGTTTCAGTTTTTTTAAAAAATATTATAAAACTTAAATTTTATATATAATTAAAAAAATTAAAAATTATTTTTTTTTTCAGATACTACTCTTTTAAGTTTTTATAAAAAAATTAAAAATAATTTTTTTTAAATTCTGATTATTTTTAAAAAATTATTTAAATATACAAAAAGTGATTTTTTTTGTCCAAAATAGATCTAGTCTCGTTATGTTCTGTCGACATCACTTGGATTCAAATTGAAACTACATATCACCGGTCACAAGATGTATGACTTTCATCGCACAGAGAGTGCATAGTGCAACATACTATTAAATAAAAACTAACAATTTGATCTTGTTTAGTAGAGTATACCTTGTTTGCGGTGACATCGGGGGAGTTGACATTGAATGAAGGGGCCATTTTTGGCTCCATGTGCAGCATGCAAAACTATGTTTAAACTACTAAGCCAGCCAATAAACTAATTGGCACAAAGGTGATTCAGGCAAGGAGTCGCATGTACATGAAATATATATATGTTGGACGATGTAGGCAAGATGTGGAGTCCTGTGGACAACAACCAATACAGAAACTACAAATTAAATGAAGGTAATGCAGAAACAAAAGGATTTACAAAGGGCGAAGAATAAGTATGAGGATGAAGAAATCCTTGGAAGGATGAAGTAGAGGGATGATGATAGCTGAATTATAGCATGCAATATATAAGGGAACGTGTGGTATAAAGACACGAGGCACATCACTTTCAAAGTGAGCTTTATTATTGATATTGCTTAGCCAAAAATACAGGAAGTGATGGAGAAAAGAGAGAGAGGGAGCGAAGGAAATCTTAAATGATTGGAATTTGATAAGACGAGAGAAAGTGACAATTTGGATGATGATAGTGGTGAACAGCCAACAGGAGAAGTCTTGAAACTCTTTAATACAGATGAGTCTGTGCCACAACTATCACAGTGGGGGTGGGGACTCTGGGTTTCTCTTTCAACCTGACAATGAATCTGATACCTTATTGTCCTTTTCAAGTTTTTATTTTCTATAATTATTTGATAGCCTCACTTCCATTTCACTTTTGAATTGTGTGGTAGAAATCTCTAAATTCACGAATTGTATGTTCTGAATTTTCATTCATTTTAACCATGAAATTATGTCCAATGAGATCATATATGTTTTTTGATATTCCAATGGGATCAATATATAAAGATGTGTCTTTTATTTAATGAGTAGTATCTAGCTGTGCAACCAAATTGTCATTCACTTACATATCGTTGAGGTTCTGTTAAATGATGTCGTCATTTGATGAAAAGCTTAATTCAATATCTGTCCACAAGCTAATTGCTTAAATAATGCAAGCAATCCCATATAATTAATACCGAACTTCGAATTGGACCTACCTAGGATACATACATTTCCAATCATGTTAAAAAATCTTAAATAAGCTTATTCATTGATTTTGTTAACCTGTGTAGTCACGTAAGCGCCAGTTTCGTGGACTAATCTTCCACATACAAAGAATGCAAACTTTAAACTTGAGATATCTTTTTCGGTTTGACACACAAACCCTTTGGCGGAAAAATACCAGAGTACGAGAATGACATATGTACGTATTGGTAGGCATTCATATGCCCACAGAAAACCAAATCTATGCAACCACATGTACATGCTGCATTTTTGCAGAATTATATTCTATGACCTGGGTTAAAAAAACAAAAAAGACATATCAATTGATCACGTAAAACTTCAACGATAATTTTTATCATATAATGCGTGTCGTACTGTAAGGTACTCTGAAAAAAATTTACTGCACTATCACATGCAGTAGAGCTCTAGTCAATTAAACTATAATTAAACCGCTGCACTGAGCTTCCACAAAACTTTGTGAGAATAAACTTCTCCGGAGTTGTGAAAATCTCCAGTCTCCAGCAAAGATCAAGTTCCAATCATTGCAAACACCAATATTGGCCAAGAAGACACCCCTTAATATTAGAAAGTGTTTGTCATTTATGGTGACATGGCAGAAAGATGCTTCGAGTTCTCTCAGTCAGTGCAATACTTCCGATAAGTTCCAGTTTGCATGAAAAACTCTTTCCTTATTGAATCCCGGGGAAAATCCCAATAGCTGAAACGCGGAGCAGAGCACTAATTAGAAGAAGAGACAGATTTGAAGTAAGAGCAGCATGTACATATAAAACTCAATAATATGAGATTTCATCAAATGGAGATTAGCTTATAGTATATCAGTGCAAGTTTAAATACTAATTAAATTAACTTATTCAAGTCACATGGATTTTAGTTGCTCTGTTTACTAGTCAAATTAGGGGAGTAATAAGGACGTAAAATTCAAAGACGACTCATATTAAATTATGGGGTCTTTGTCTTATTTATTTATTTTGACATGGTGTCTTTGTCTTATTAATACTAATAGATCTTATTATCCACATTTTTTTTTTGGATTGAAATCATATGTATCCTCTTATTGGAAGCAATCTTATTTAAGCAAGATCTTATAGAGGATATAGCTCTTCCAACATCACTTATTCTATTTCCAAAACTTGAATTCAAGATTATTGATTAAATGAAAAATGTATCCCATTCTAGTTGACCATGTGTTAGTCAATTCACATTTTTCAAATTTAATGTAAATTTAAAATTTATTTTTTCAAAAAGAATTAAAACTTCAACTAAAAAAAAATTGAATATATAAGTAGTAAATTTTTTAATTAATTTATTGCATTAATTTTTATTATGTAATTGTTTTTTATTTTTGAAAATTCTAAAACAAAAGTGTTGAAGTTATTAAGTAGTTTTTGGTGTAGTGGTGGAAATTATTGGGTTGAAGATGGGTTTCACAATTTTATCCTCTTTTTTTCATTTGTATTTAGTTGATTATGCATGGCAAAAATGAAAAAAACAAATTTGGTCACTAAATCGGGACAATCCGCTTTATTAATTAGTATAGAAGTATATTCATTAAAAAAAATAGTATAGAAATTAGATTAGAATGAGGGCAAATTTGTTGGGAGGGGAACAAATTTAACAAAAAAAATAATCATATATAATAGTCATATATATGAAAAATTATATGTCATAATCATCCACAAAATTTTTACTTTATTTTAAAGGAATATCAAAGCTAAATCTGGATGTGATTTTTCTTCATTTAACACTGATTTTTGAATGGATTTACAATTTTGTTTCCTAAATTTTATTCATTTATATAAGTTTTTCTGGACATTGTCATCATCCTATTGCCAATTAAACACCGAGTTTCTTATTACCTGTCCCCCCCCCCCCCCCAACAAAAAAAAATGAGTTTTTTCATTTTCTATTTTCTATTTTCCAGTAATGGCGCGTGGTTAAAACGTGTGAGTCTTTGAAACTCCTTCCCTTCATATTTGTTTTTTCCATATCAAACCAATTTATATAGTTACCTATACAATTCCAAACATAGTGCTTACTTGAACCTAAGACATGGAATCTGGTACATACAACAATTTCATTGCCGATTTGGGCCTTCTGGTGGTTTGGCTAATTATCGGCTGAAGCTAGAGAGCAATTAATTAATATGAAGAGAAATGGAGGAGGGTGTTTAGCGTAACCTATGTCATTCATGTGCTACATTCTGTTAAGGATTAAATGACGGTAATTTTATCACAAGGAATCAATCTCAAGAAAGTAAAATGACACTTTTCCAATCATAATGTGCAAAACAAGATGCTGATGAGTTAAATGGATAATTAGTTTTGTGAAAATACATTATCTGTTATCCTAAATTAAGCCAAGTCCACTTCAGATTTGTTTCACCGCAACTTAAATTTTGTTTAAGCTTTCAAGTAGTTCGGTTCCTTAACTGAGTTGTTACTACTACCAATTACCAAATTTAGTTAGTACGATGGTTACCATTTTCGTACAACTGAAAATCAAAATAGCCATGCTTCATCCATAAATCAATAACCAAAGTAGCTGTCTTATGCTGCCATCCTTCTGATCACATTATTTTCTGTTTACTTTGTATCCGTTCCATTAGCTGTTCTCTTCTGCATTGTAACTATACTGAATTTTAATTCAACTTCAAAGATAGAATAATTAAGAGAAAGGTCTTTTTATCTTCTCAAGTTCTGAAAAAGAGGGAGATGATTCAAGCATGATGGCAAACTCTAGGATAAATGGCAACTGTGAAACTTCAGATTCTAATGAAATTAACTTTGCATCTGATGCAGCCAAACGTTTGAGGTATCAAGAGAATGCAGGCCTTCAGAAGTTCAAAGGCGTTGTGCCTCAGCAAAATGGACATTGGGGTGCACAAATATATGCAAACCACCAAAGAATCTGGCTGGGGACATTCAAATCTGAAAGAGAAGCTGCCATGGCTTATGATAGTGCAACCATCAAGCTCAGAAGCGGAGAAAGCCCCAGAAACTTTCCATGGAATGATCAAACAGTTAAGGAGCCTTACTTTCAAAGCCATTATAGCACAGAAGCAGTGTTGAGCATGATTAGAGATGGCACCTATCCATCCAAATTTGCTACATTTCTTAGGACTCAAAGCCAAGGTGAAGAAGTTGTAGGAGTTAGTGCCAAGCACATAAGGGTGAAGGGTGGTGAACATTTCTCTTGCACCCAACTTTTTCAAAAAGAATTAACACCAAGTGATGTGGGCAAGCTCAACAGGCTTGTCATCCCCAAAAAGCATGCAGTTACCTATTTTCCTCATGTTTGTGGCAGTGCAGAAGCCAATAATAATGAAATGGATAATAATGGTGGTGGGTGTGTTGACATCGAGGTTGTCTTTTATGACAAGCTCATGAGATCATGGAAATTTCGATACTGCTATTGGAAGAGCAGCCAGAGTTACGTGTTCACAAGAGGGTGGAACCGGTTTGTGAAGGATAAGAAACTAAAGGCTAAAGACATCATTGCATTTTACATTTGTGAACCTATAAATTGGAAAGAAGGGGGGCAAGTATTTGCGTTGATTGATGTAATCTATAATTCAGATGAGATAAGGCATTGCTTTGGAGAGAAGAAGGTTAATACGAAACAAATTACGGGAAACACGTCAACCTCCAGTGAAGTAGAAGATGAAGATAATGATGATGAAGATGAGGGTCAAGAGACGAAGGATAGGAAGGATTTAAATACACTGCATTCAGCACATAATGCACAAAAAGGTTTGAGGCTCTTTGGTGTATGTATCAACTGAAGATATATAAATAGTTTGTTCAATTTGTGGTTTTACCCTTTTTTTTAACGTCGTCTCTTCCCTTTTAGGAGGACAGTGTTACTCCATGTATGAAACATGTACTTTGGTAATCAGATTAACTAGGAATTTGGGGAACTAGGAGGAAGATGAGACAAGTGTTAGTACTCTGTTAGCTTTACGACTTTACATATCGTACAAGGTAAAGGCACACATGATCTATTGTTCTTACTTGTCCATAGGATTATGGACAGTCTTGTCGGCTCAAACTGTAAAAGCATGCAACCTTGAATATGCATAGTAAGGTAATATGCAACTTTGCTGATACTGTATACACAGTACAGTAATTCTTATGATATGAGATACCATATTTAAATTTGCCTTCTTTTTGCTAAGGTAAATTTGCCTTTACTTTTATACTAACAGCTATTGCTAAGAAAATGTTAGCTATATATGTTGTGTTTAAACACAACTTTTTTCATTTTGTTTTTGGATGTGATCATTTTCTTTATTTTATTAATATGATTTTTTTGAAGTTTTAATTTTACAACAATTAATAATAGCGTAAAACTTGATTATAAGATATTTAATAATGATTTGAATAGGTGATTGCCACTTAATCACTAAAGCCTAAATGCAAAACTTTTAAAATTTAGAAATAAATTTAAAAAAATAACATAATTGATCGAGTAATCAAGTTAAGTGTTTGAGTTTCAAATTGAAAATCATAAATTTAATAACCAAATTAATAATAAGTTATTTGATTCAACTTTGTCTTAAAGTGATCAATACCTGAATTAATATAAAATAATTTCATTACTTAGATTTGAATTTTAAAATTTTTCAATTTAATCTGATGAATACCCCAAAATGCATCACCAGTACGGCACAAGATTAGGCCTTTTTTCCCCCCCTCTTTTTGAATCAGATGCAAAAACGTAACAAATCGCGTGGCCTTTATTCGATAGAGAACCTCCTAAGGCAGTCCAGATAACGAAGCCCAGAATAATACGTTCAGTTTACCACGCTGCTGAAGAATCATACAACGAATAGAAAAGCCCAAAGCCCAACTCCAAATTATGATGAGCTGTGAGTTGAGGTGAAAAGTGGAAAAAGCCATTAAAAAATGCACCTTAGGGTTGTCAAATTTCACACAAGCGGGAAATTTTCCGCCGTTATATTTTACCTTTCAGTTCAATTGAATTGCCTTTCCTTCGAAAGTTCAAATCCCCAAACGCACGGAATTCCGCTCTGTTTAAATTTCGTTTCAGTTCAAAACCTTTTCTTTTATATTCTTTTCATATTTTCCTTCCTTCCTTCCTTCCTTCCATCCTTCAATTTCAATTCCTTCCTTCTGAAATTAGGGTTCTGTTCTTGAATTGTGCATCAAACTCAACGATGAGAGGGAGAGGAGCCTCGAAGCGCAAACCCGATGCTGCCGACCAACTCCGAACCGTCAAGAGGGAACGCCTCGCCGCCGAAACCACCGCCGCCGCCGACGAGTCCACTCAGCAGCAGGACCCCGCCAGTCGTCGCTTGATACGCTCCGAGTTCCTGAAACTCAAGAATCTCATTAACGGTATTATATTCTAATGCCCTTCTCTTCTAATAAACATTCTCATTCCCAATATCTGAGAGACTCTTTTCTGTCGAATGTAACAGAGAAAAGGGATGATCTGATGAACAACGATTCCGACAAGTTCGATACCATATTGAATGAGTTCCATAAGCTCCACGACCAAGGTATTATTATTCTATCTACGTCTCTCTAATGTTTCCTTTTTTCTTTTTTTCTTTTTTTACTTTAAACATTTTGCTGCATTATGTGCACTGAAGGGGGTTGGGTTAGGTTAAGAGGTATTGACACTGTGTACCCTTTTGGTTTGGGGGGTTTTTTCAGTTGAGAAGCCAAGAGAGCAGGTTGCAGATGCTGAGGCGCTTCTGGATCTGACTCGCACTTTGGTGGGTTCTGTTAGGTCTCTGGTTAGTGAGGGTATTACCCCTGCTGAGTTTGTCGGCTGTTTGCTCAAGGAGTATGGCCAATCCACCATTCAAGACGGTTCCCAAAACCCAATCGATTGGCGAAAACTTGGTCTTGCTGTATCTCCCATTTTTATGAAGGTTCAGGGCTGTTGCACAATGTGAGTTTTTTTGCAGGGATTTTTCTCTTTTTTGGAAACTCGCTGCTAGAGTAAACTCAATTGTCTTGGCTTCTTTCATTATTTTGCCTTCTGTTGTCTTTTCTTACAGGCTTGGTCCCATGGAGAAAGAGTTGAAGCAACGGAAGACGGTAGTTCAAAGAAAACGAACAAAGCCAACAACTGAAAGGGCTAGGCCTGAAGAGGTTGGATTAACTTTCCTTCCTGCACTATTCCTTTTTGGTTTACTGCATGGCGTGTGTTTAACTAATACGCATTTATAAACTGGTGGAAATGAATGCTCAGTAATGATGATTATATAATGAAATCTCCATGGTTGACTTAGTACTTGTTTTGGCTATAAGGGATGTGTTTTTTCTAGCCGTTTACTTTGTAAGTCTATAATGTGCATGTAAGCAAAATGAAGTTTCTAGTATCTTGCACAATTTGCATATGCCGTGCTTAACTATATTTCATGCTCTTGCAAGTATTTTGGTGTTTACGGGTAGTTGTTGTTCATTTGAGACAGCTTGCTGAGACCCAAGAGGAGGAAAAAACTGATACCAACCAAGACGTGAAAACAATGTGGAGCATCTTAAGCAAACCGAGACGTGTTCGACTTGAAAGTCTAATTTTGAACAGAACATCTTTTGCTCAGACAGTGGAAAACTTGTTTGCCTTATCATTCTTAGTTAAAGATGGCCGTGCTGAGATCAGTCTGGATGAAAATGGTTCACACTATGTTTGTAAGATGTGTTTCCCACCACAGTCAACTAAGTATTTACTTTCTATTATATTCTTGTGTCAACAACACTTTAATATATGCTATTTCATTTTTCAGCACCTAGAAATGCTCCCAGTAACGAGTCTGTGAGGTTAAAAGAAGCTTCTTACACTCACTTCATGTTCAGATTTGATTACCAAGATTGGAAGGTATGAACAGGTCCCAGTACTCATAAAGTTGGGATTCAGAGTGCATAATGTGACTTTAATACAATCCTTGAATTTTTAGGGGGATGCAGTTATTTTAGGATAACAGCATAGTTATTGTTTAAAAGGGGGAAAAGATGATAATAGTGTCTTGACTCTTGATGTTTTATTTTTGTTTTTCCCCCTCCCCTTACAATTAGAAGGTTTATTCAACTAATAAACTTTCGAAAAGGAAGGAAGTAAAGTGGTACATGTCAAACTTTGTTATTTGCTGTTATTACAGTAAATTAACCAACATCACATGTTTTACATGTGTTGGTTTTGTCATGTTATGTTATAGACAAATAATACTATGGTTCATAGTCCATTTCTCTGTCTCCTGGACATTAAATTGCGATTCCTTTTGTAATTCTGTTTCTCAACTTTATTTACAGTTAATGAAGGATATGGTGCCTGATGGCAAGGAGCTAATGCCACATAGGACCCAGTTTTGCACTGTGATTGACTCTCAAGCACAGATGGCCGGTGACAGTTCCCAGCCTGCTTTGGCTGTAACACCTATCAGGAAGCTATCTCGGAACAGAGGACTGGTTGTGCAGGAGGAAGGTGTTGTAGAAGAGTCGCCCGAATGCGATGATGAAAATGCTTCCAGGGCAGCTGCAATCCGAAGGTGTAAGCGTAAGCTTCATTAAGAAATAGCATGTTAGGGACCAGATCGACTTATGGTGTACATGATTATATTTTGTTCAGTTTCCAGATGCCAGCAGCTTATCGAACGAAGTTTTGTAATATATATATATATAGGATGTAAATATCTCTAGATTGGTGGTTGTACAATGCCTTCTGAATGTCATCTTTGGGTATGTTTGGTTAATTTTTAGAAGAATTAATTTTGAAAGGTCTTTTAAAGGAATTATTTTTGGAAGAAGTATTTGTAATTGATTTGAGTATTTTAAAAATAAGTTTAAGAGAACTGTTTGATTGGATAGAAGAAAGTAAATTTTTTTCAAAAACAATTACCAAAAAGGATATAATGTGGTTGATGATGTGTAAATTAGGGTAGTTTAATAATTTTATTTTTTCATTCTCTTCAATCAAAACGAAAATCATGGCTCCTACCACTTTCACTAAAAAGCCTTTTTACTGTACCAAAATGATATTTGTAAGATGAAAAATTAAATCAAACACAATGATATATTGTGCAAAATATTTTTCCTACTAGTAGAAGGCCTTCTAGTGCCTTTCAACAGTAATCCAAACAAGTAATTTATTATGTGAGTGCTTATATTTGTTAGGAATGGTGAATGTGACTAATGTGTAATCTGATGGCATGAGGGTTTGAAATTTAGAAAGCTCAAATCATAGTTTGAAGGGAATAAATTAAATTTAAACTCAATTTAACATGATAAAATCAGAGTTATATTTTAACATAATTTTTATTCTCAAGCTATAGTTATAGCTTGGGCATAAGTGGAAAAAAGTTAATTTTTTGTTGGATAAATTTATGGTTTGTAAACTATAGATTAAGCACACCTTAGATTTTTAGGAAATAGATATTAATTACCAATTTTTAATAATTTGCCAGCATTTATTTTTTAAGAGTATGTTTGGGAGTTAGGATTTTGGAGAGAGAAATAAAAGAGAATGATTTTAAAAGTAAAATGAATTGATAATTATTTTTTAAATTCTTCTCTTCCCTTCTTTTTGTTCCAAAACTTCAATTCACACACCTAAGAGTGTATATAGTGCCACAAGGTATCTATACCAACCAATCAATTCAGCCTCTCGTGAATTAGTCAAATGCTGGTTTGAGTATGTAGAAATTGAGATAGTTATAAATTTAGACTGAAAATCTCTTATGCTTGTTTGATACCACAATATTGAATGATTGGAAGTGAATGAAGTGTAGGCAAAGTGCCCTAGTTGATTTTTTTTTTAAATAATAATAATAATCGAGTTATAGCTGAATCTTTGTTCCCTGTTTGTGTTAATGTTCGTAATGTGGACGCCTTTGTTTTGCCAATTCTTGCCGAATATGAAAAGATCAAAAGAATAATAATGGATTAAAAGGTACCTAGAACATATCAAAAGAAACAGTAAACTTATACCTGTAATTTTTAGGCATGGTGCTTTTTTACATTTTTTATTATTAATCTGGGGCACTTTCAAAGAGCTTAGCTAGAATGTATGGAAGGAAAGGTTGGTGGATCTTCAATTCTTGATATCTAACATGTATTTTACACTGATTACGCCTGGGGGGCCATTAGAAAACTACACAAGCCTTGTTCTTTATAAACATTTTGGACGGAAGTTGAGGGGCATACTCTGGTGAAGATACGACGTGGTTGCAATAAATTGGTGATATGTGGCAGAGGTGTATTGATGTACCAATCATCTATGATGTATTATAGTAATATTTAATTTTAAAAAAATTTAAAAATATAATTAAATATATTTTAAAAATTAATTATCATACATTGACAGTATAAAATTACATTGACAATATAAAATAATTTTACACTGTCAGTGTAATCAAAAAATTTTATCAGTATAATTTTAATTATTATATACTGACAGTATAAAATTACACTGACAATATAAAATAATTTTACACTGTCAGTGTAATAAAAAATTTTTATCAGTGTAATTTCACATAAAATTATACCAGCAATATAAACTAATTTTACACTGTCAGTGTAATCAAAAATTTTATCAGTATAATTTTAATTATCATACACTGACAATGTAAAATTACACTGGCAGTATAAAATAATTTTATACTGTCAGTGTAATAAAAAAATTTTATCAATGTATTCAGTGTAAAATTATTTTATATTACTAGTGTAATTTTACATTATCAGTGTATGATAATTAAAATTATACTGATAAAATTTTTTGATTATACTGACAGTGTAAAATTAGTTTATATTGCCGGTATAATTTTATTGAAATTACACTGATAAAATTTTTTGATTCTGACAGTGTAAAATTATTTTATATTGCCAGTGTAATTTTACACTGTCAATGTATAATAATTAAAATTATGCTGATAAAATTTTTTGATTACACTGACAGTGTAAAATTATTTTATATTATCAGTATAATTTTATACTCACAACAGATAATAATTAATTTTTAAAATATATTTAATTATTTTTTAAATTTTTTTAAAATTAGATATTACTACAATATATCATAAGTGATTGGTACATCAATACACCTCTGTCATATGTCACCAATTTGTTGCAACCACGTCGTATCTTCACGTGAAGATGGAAAAATCCATCTTCACCGGAGTATGCCCCGTTGATTAACCAGAAATCTAGAATTTCAAGCTAGGCTAGGCCCTAGCATACTAAAATATGTAACACCACAGCAAATCTACATGATAAAATTAGTAAGAATATTTGAAGGCAACAAAACGTTAATGCCATAATTATTTCATCCTTCTGCTTCATGAATTCCTGTGTAAGGGACTGGTATGGATTTCAAAGGAACAGCTTTTCTTAGCGTTATTCCCATGCCCTCTGTCATGTCCATCTCCTCTGGTTTAAGGCCATCTGGCAAAACCCAATCAAACTTGTGCAAGAGGGAGCCCAGTGCCAGGGGAAGCACACGAGAGGCAAGTGGCATAGCCGGGCACATCCTTCTACCTGAACCAAAGGGTATAAACTCAAAGTGGTGACCCTTGAAATCCACCATGTTTGGCTCCAAGAACCTTTCTGGCCAGAACAGTAAGGGAGCATCCCACACTTTGGGGTCCCTCCCAATTGCCCAAACATTCACTAAGATTTGTGACTCCTTGGGAATATAGTAGCCTAGCATCTTGCAAGAGTCCATGGCCATGTGAGGAACCAAAAAGGGAAGAGGTGGGTGAAGTCTCAGTGTTTCCTTGATGACTGCTTTGAGATAGGGAAGATTCTCTATGTCCTTCTCTTCCATATTCCTATCTGGCCCTATTTTGCTCCTTAGCTCCATCTGCACTTTCTTTAGCGTTCTTGGGTTGTGCAGAAGTTCTGCCATCGCCCATTCCATTGTACTTGTTGTCGTGTCCGTCCCTGCCGTGAACATTTCCTGTAACAATATAGATATACCTAAAGTAATCAAACATGGGAAATGATGCTTTCACACCTCTTTTTAGAGTTATGCTATTGGTAAGTTATTTTGGGACATCAAAATACATTCTTTGACATAATATATTACCCTATTTTATTGGAGATATGTTTATCCGATCAGCATATCACCTATTTATTATTAAATAGGTGTGAGACTTAATTTAAGTGGGAGCTACACACCTATCCAATAATAAATGGGTGATATATCGATCCGAAATATAAGATAGATTATATCAAAATATTATTTTTTATTTTAATGTATATACATCTTGATATTCGTCCATACTTATATTAATATACGGTGTCCTGTATCATGTTCATACATATTATATATAAATTTAAAGATGATCTCTTTTTCATTTTTTTAATCTAATTATTAGTGTACTACCACATGTGTGAATCCTCTACGGGAGAGAGTGGAAAGCAAAAAGATTAAAAAAAAAAGAAAAAAGAAGCGATGTAAAAAGTGGTAAAAATGTTGTCAGTTTCTTTGTTAATGCAAGGGGACTTACAAAGACAACGACGTTAATAGTTCTTGAAGAGAAAGTGTAAGGCCCGCTGGCACCATCCCCGCGAAACTCCAAGAGGACATCTAAGAAGTCTTTGCTCATCATTCCACTGCAACCAGTTTCCATCCTTTCTTTGATGAAGCATCCTGCTATCTCAAAGGCCCTCTCAACGTGGTACTGTGTCTTCCTCCTTATACCTTGAGGATCAAGCCACTTCAACATCGGCAAGAAATCTGCCACATTGGGCTTCCCAGCATACTCCATCACCTTAACTGCGTGGTAATAGAACCTTGCCCCTCTCTCCATTTCAGGGTCCAACAAGTCCTTCGAGAATATGAGGTTCCCAATAAGGTTAAAAGCCATCAAGAAGAAGAACCTTCCAAGCTCAACAGCACAGGTTCCAGATTCACTACCTTCTTCTATCAAGTGCACCATGCGGTCTATGCATTTTCCACGCACACCCAGCATGGCGTCTAGGCGACTTGTCACGAAGAACTCGGTGGTGCTCAAGCGCCTCAGCATGCGCCAGTGTGCGCCATATTGAGAAGTTATGAGGGACCCTTCACAGCCATGATCCCCTTTCATGGCCTCATAGATCTTCCTCCCAGCAAGAACCACGTCGTTGTTTTTGAACATGTCACGAGCCACTTCGCTTGAGGACACCACCACGGTGCACATGGACCCTAGCCAAAGGGTCATGATTGGACCATGTTTACGAGCCAGCTTGGCAAAGGACTCGTGGGGTGACCAACCGAGTTGGAAGATGTTACCAACCACTGGCCACCATCTTGGTCCTGGTGGAAGCTGGCCTAGCTCCTCAACTCTACGGTGCCTGCATTCTATCACCATTGCCCACCCCATCCACACCAAGATAGCTAGGACCAAAGCCACAGCCTCGTAGTCCATGGCGCTTTCTTTTTTCTTTTGCTTTTCTATTTGTGGTGTTGTGGAATGCTTCACGGTGCCTCACTGCTTCTTATGCAGTTGCTTCGTGGTACTAGCAAACAAAACCATGCCAATCAATTGAAAAATATTTTTAACTATTTAACTGCATGTCATTTTTGTTTTGGGTACATAACTGCCTGTCATTTTGTTTGGTGAGAATCTGTCTCCACGGGATTTGGGATCCACCCGCATATATGCTTCTTGGATGTATGGTGCGATTGCATATTAGAAAATACATAGTTTCAGCACCTTATATGTATTTTTTTGGCGCGCAACACCCTTTTTTTAATCTCTTGCACGAGCAATGATTAATTGATCTCACTATTATGTTTATCTCTTCTGAAATTAGGTCCCACAAGGGTTCAAATGAGATATCCTAATTTATCCTTATTTGTTTCTTTTAGCTGTTTTTCTCAGGAAACAAATAGTCTATATCAAGAGTCTTAATAAACAATATATATTCCCTTTTGTTGTGAATTTTTTCTTCAGAAATCCGAAGATCAATCACTAAACAAACCTACGGCAAAATTATGGATAATCACGTACAAACGACGTAGCAAATTAAAGGTGTAGGCGAATTGACTACAACAATATTAATTAGTTAATTGGTACCGACTATCGTAAACCAAGGTTTTGGCTCGGGACCATTCCAATGTTTAAGTTACCGACTAGCGTAAACCAAGGTTTTTGGCTTGGGGACCATTCCCATGTTTTAGGGGACCGCAGTCATCATAATTAGGGACCATATTAATGTTTAATATTGATATCAATTATATTACGCAAAAGAAGAAGAAATTTACAACGTAATCCCATTCATCATTCATTAAGAATACCATAAAATATAATCCTAAATCATGCGTCGTCCAGAACTTTGGAAAGCAGCCGAAGACCATAATACATTGTTTATTTTAACTTTTGAATTTAAACCAAAGAACAAAATTCAGGGATGCATGATTGTGTTGGATAATATATTTGATGATGCATGATCCGGGACCGTAATGGGCAACGCTGAATATATTAAGGGTTCATGAATCATGACCATCAAAACTGAACGATAATTTTTGTTTCGTAAATATATATAAACATGAATCATGACTATATATATATATATAGTCAGTTAGCAGATTTTGTTTCGTAACTAGACGATAATTTTTTCTTAGATGTCTTAATAATTGAAAGGTTAGTTGATATAGATATGGTGCGGTTTATCGACCCTTTGTGTTTTTTAATTTATCAAAATGGGGATGGTTTTGAATATGAGATGACTTTAGCACTGACAGGATTTTAGCAAGATCACTCTATCCAATACAGTATCTCAAGAGCCAAAATTTGGTTTTTCAATAGTCAATTTTGTATTATTTCTCTCATTTGTGCGGAAAACAAAAATGATTTATGCAGTTGAGGTAGCCAATGAACATATACATGAAGTGACTCGTCACCAATTATACTCGAGATATAGATGCCTCCACTTTAGGGAATAATGATCAAACTTTGGAGAAGATTATTGTCAAAAAGGTCTCTTAATCACAAACATAACCAAGAATAAAAATACTTTAAAAGAAATATACTAGATATAAATATAATTTGATAGCAGCTAATGAATTTGTAACTTAATTGATATTTGGTAAAGTCTTTAGCCAGATGACATGTTTCCCTTAAATGCTTCCAGCTCTTTAACATAAATTATGTAATGTGTTATATTATTGCCATGGACAGAAGCAACCAAAAATGATATTAAATAGCCGAAATCATTTGCATGAGAAATGTTATTTGTTATATCTAAAAGTTGACATTTTTTAGATATATAAGAGATAGAAAAATACAAATTTTTAACTTTTTTCTTTCAACAACTATTACCACCTAAGAATTTATTTCTTTTCCTCTTTTGTATATTTATAAGATGTCAATTTTTGGATGCTCAAAATATTTCTAGCATTTGCATTATTGAGTTAGGTGTCAAATGAGTCCCCCTCCCCCACCAACAAAATTTAAAAAAAAAAAGTTGTAAAATGAGTCCTACTCAAGGGATCATATTTTATTCTTGTAAATTATGATTGGTCAATGTTAAGGTACTGCAATACTTTTAAGTACAAGTACATCATTTTTTTAACACTCCAATTAACCGTTTACATATATGAAGGCATTTTTAAAGTTATTAATGCATTTTTATTATAAGTCATGACACAAGTTTATAAATTTTAAATATCAAATAAAGTATTTAGGAGAAATTACATTGATCTTTCCTAAGATCTATTGAAAATATATATGCCGTTGTCTAGATTTTAAAATTACACCTATCTCCTTAATTATTTATAAATTATTACAGTGACATTCGTTATATATATATAAAATAACTTTTTATGCTCTTAAATATTTCTTCTATTATATTATTCTACTGTCACTCCCTTCTCCCCTCTAATTACCACTTCATCATCTTCACCTATTACAAATCCATCCTTTCTTCCTCCTCAATTCCAATTCACATTTTCTTATTTACCATCAACCGTCAATGCTAAATATGCTAGCTCTTAGTTTGATAAAGTGGCCATTCACCAGCTGAAAAGTCCAATGCTGCTTTAAGGTTATCCTTTTCCAATGCGCATTTGGTGTCTCCAACTGGTCCTAAAATTGGTCTAGAAATTGTAACAGTATGATTCCAAATGAATATAAATCTGATTCGCATGTAAACTTGCCAGTGACAAGATATACATATGCCAAACTTTTAGTGGGTTGTTATGTATTGTGGTTGTGTCAAGTGAATTCACACTTCTCTGGACTAAACCAGGAATGCCCACATTAGCTAGTTGGGCAACGAAGTTAGCATCAAGGAGAATCTTACTAGGTTTCAAATTCCCATGGATAATACAAGGCTCATTGGAGTGAAGGAAGATTAGAGCAAAGCATATGTCAGCGGCAATGGATATTCGAATTTGCCATGGAAGGAGAGTCTGGTCTTTCCGGGCAAGGTGGCCTTCAAGGCTGCCATTATTTATATATTCAAACACAAGTTACAATGAGGTTTACGTTGGTAATTTCTATGGTATTCTCTCTAAATCAAAGGGTTTGAAACCCTTTATATATAATCCAATAAGATTTAATCATGTGTTAGACTTTTGTCTATTTAAGCAATGAGTTATTACTTATAAATTTATATTTAGATCCACTCTATATTTTTTTTGGTTACAAAATTACTAAGAAAATCAGAAATTTCTTTTCTAAACATCAAATAATCTGTTCTAAACATTTAAAGAAACTTATTATTCCCAAATCAAGAAGAATACTAAAAAAATCAATCCCTAAATATTAAAATATGAGAAAATAGATTGTGAAATTATTTCCATTTATGCTCAAGAATGTTTGAATATACTAGCATCAAAACAATTTTTGGTGTTAATTGAATTGAAAAGCGAGAGAAATAAATGATTAGAAATAGCTTTGTGCGAATAGAGGCATCCTGCAGGATAACAACTTCAGTGTACTTGCGATCATACTGCAAGCACAATTGACCGTTAATGACTTTGCTTACATGCTTGTTGATGTTGTTTCTATTCATCTGGTTAATAATTTCAGCCACCTTTTCCCTAATCCTCTCAGTTTTGGATCCTTTGACAATCAAGGTGATGACGTTATAGTATCGATGGAAATTGGTTGTTTTTAGGGAAATTTTTTTTTTTTTTTTGATCTTATGGTAGACCAGGGGATAAATTTGTAACAAAAAAATATATAAATAGGTTAAAATATAAATTTATAAGTAATGACAACTCGATGCTTAGGTGAATAAAAATTCAACATATGGTCAAATTATATTGGACTATGTAGGAAGGGTTTCAAACCCTTTAATTTAGAGATAGTACAGTAGAAATCATCGTAGGTTTTTTTTTAAAAAAATTATTTTTTTATGAAGGATGTTTGGAAATTCAATAATTATTTAAAAGTAAGGGAGGTATGTATAATTTTAAAATCTAAAAAAAAAAAAAGTAAATTTTTCATTGATCTCAGGAGAGATCAATTTAACTTTCCCAAGTATCTATGATAAGCGGTGTGAGATCAAAACTCTTTTAGTTTTCATTGTCTCAAAATTCAAAATATCAACCATCAATAATTTCATGCTGTTTTGCGATGGAGTAAGCCTCTTCCATGTTAAAGAGTTCATGGACTATGCAAGGATTAAGCATAAGTTCACCCTGTAAACTTTCATTCAATTGATGTGACGAACAATTAAGAGATAGTCCATCCCTCACAATCCAGAGGAAGAGGAAAGGGGCTATTCTCACAGATTCTTTCAAATTTCATCCGTCAAACCAAATGTGTGACATATCATATCCAATACCATTATTTACAACAACCACATAATTCGTGTCAATGTAAAAAAAGAATAATGCTTCTTATAAAAATAAAGAAAAGATTTGTACTACAATAATTTTTTTCTTTAAAGGATATCTATTATTAGAAAAGGAGACTAATCCCTTCAAACGTAGTCTGACTTATCCTCTTAAGTGGAGTTCTCTCCAAAAATTGAACCAAGATCTTCTTTGAAATCATAATATGTCTCTATCATTACACCAATTTTCTTTGTGAACAACATCCAAATTTAAAAAATAGGCCTTTAAAAATATCATTTTAAATTTACCCATGACTGATTTATTATGCCTTTTTTCTTTCTTTTCCTTTTCCATACATTGCAATATACCACGTATTTCATTAACTTTTCTTTGTAACATGTTCGCACCATTTAACAAAACCGATATAAATATGACACTTGTAGACAAGTATATGCTAATAGCATTATAGTATATCCTTATTGAATTTACAACTATATATTCAAATGGCAATTGAGCTCACAACCTAATAGTTATTTTCTATATATCTCATTAAGTTTAGAATGTCCCATATTTAATTCTTTTTCCCCCTCCCCTCCCATTGTTAAAAAAAATAAAAAAACTATATATACTAATATACATATGATTTTCAGTTATTTCCTTTATATTATTTCTCTAGTCACTTGTTACAAGGATTTTATATAAGAAGAAGAAGAAGAAGAAGAAGAAAAAAGGCATTAGGAGTTGAGTAATATTTATGGTGAAAACAATGAGTAATCAGTAAGGGGCTTTGAATAATCAAGGGGATTGAATTTTTACATAAATAAAAGCAGATCAGCCCAAATAAACAAAAAAGGGCTACATAGGATGGCATTGCAAATGTAACAATCTCTAGCATGTGGGCAATAAAAGAAGAGGAGCACAACACAAGTTTTTCTAATTCATTCTTCAAGCCAAAGCGACCAACCGCAACCAAGAAGGAGAGGACCAGCCCAATAAATGAGTCACTGACCCAAACCAAACCAAACCATTGTCCAACCAACCAACCAACCAACCAACGCCTGTCTATTTCCTACACGCAATTACTCATTTCCTTCACTCACACTCGCATCAGGACCATGTATTGTTTGTTGTATATTGTATTCTGTTCTTGTGCCGTTTTCCTTTCCTTTTCATGTTACTCACCCCTGCCCCTACTGCCTCCCACTCCTCGCTGTGCCCAACAACATGTCAAACTACGCACTGGAGTCCTTCACGGTCGAAACCAGTGATGGGGTCAAGCTCCGCACAAGGCTCTTCAAGCCAGCAGAAGGAGCAGCCACTAAAGATGACAGCTTGGTGATCGTCCTGGTGCACCCCTACTCCATCTTGGGTGGGTCCCAGGGCCTCCTCAAGGGAATTGCTTCTGCCTTGGCTGACAACGGTTACAGGGCTGTCACCTTTGACATGAGAGGCGTTGGCCGGTCCACCGGCAGGCCCTCTCTCACTGGCTTCGCTGAAGTTAAGGATGTTATTGGTGTCTGCAAATGGGTCTGTGACCATCTCTCTCTTCAGAGGATCTTGTTGGTCGGTTCTTCCGCAGGTATCATTTTTTTTTTTTTTTTTATTTCCTGTTTCCTTCTTTGCCCTCCCTTAGTTTGATTGCATGTCTGATATATGCTCATGGGTATGTATGTCTCAGATCTGTGAAATTAATCATTCTTTTTTATTTGCTTATACCAATCTATTTAACTATTGATATGATCCACACTCCTAAAACAAACATATCTTACACTTCTCAGAAGAATTATTAGTATACCCATAAATTTGAGCGTGAAAAAGGAAATTTTGATATATAATTTTTCAACCGCTGAGAATTTACCTTATTTTGTGGCTACTGCCTTTCACAATGCTTTTCAATGCTATGATTTCTGATGTTTGATGGCGACTGACACAAGTTGAACTGCTGTCTTCTTTCTTCTAGAAGATAGGTCAAAGAAGGGAGTTGTTGGCTTTCATTAGTAACTCTTCATTAGAAGATAGGTTAAAGTGTTTCAAGGGTACCAAATGTCTGAATTGCTTGATTGATACCTCTTTTATGAGCAGGGCTAGCTTCTATGGCATTTACTTCTAGTAGGAGTTAGATCATAGCTGTAGCCTGTATGTATGATAAATAGAGTTCTGTCGCCCTGATGTGCATGTTTGTTTGCAATTTTGCAACCCTCAAAATCAATTCTTATGGTGTTTTTGCATCTTGTTTGGCTTCAATTCTAGCCAATGCCAAAATCAATTCTAGTGGAAGTGATAAATTGTCACTTCTAGGTTTTTACTCTTTTAATTTTTAGCAAAATCACTTCTTAGATCAAACTACAAAACCTAAATTACTTTATCTCAAAATCAGTTCTAACCAAATCACTTCTAGCAGACTTAATTCTATCCAGAATCAATTTTACAAAATACAAAACCAAACACACTATTCTGCTCAGACTAATATCAAACTGAAAAGGATGCCTTTTGGAGTACTTAGTTGACAGTCTCAGAATTTGAAAGTTTCCCCAAGTTGTTCAGGACTGCCGTTGGATATAGTAATCTTTCTTGTAAAGGATGATACCCTAGATTACAATTATCAGCAGGCATTGCATCAATGTTCATGCCTGAAAGAATTACATTTATTTGTTTCATTACAGGTGCACCTATAGCAGGGTCTGCTGTTGATCAGATTGAACAAGTCATTGGCTATGTAAGCATAGGTTATCCATTTGGCATGACCGCCTCTATCCTTTTTGGACGACACCACAAAGCCATCCTACAGTCCCAAAAACCAAAACTCTTCATTATGGGAACACAAGATGGATTCACCAGTGTAAAGCAACTTAAAAACAAGCTCAATTCTGCGGCAGGACGTGTTGAAATGCATCTAATCGATGGAGTAGGCCACTTCCAAATGGAAGGGCCTGATTATGATGCTCAGATGGTTGATCTCATCATTAAATTTAGTGCATCACTATAAGAGACATAGCTGAATGCTGCGTGTGAATTGCCTCTTCTATTGGTATTAGTTTGTGTACATAATCTTACTCGTTGGATCTGCAGATTAGTTGATTTGTGTCTTCTATGCCACCTTCTTAGAGAACAAAATCTGTTAGTCAGAGTAAGCATTTCTGCTGATTGGATAGTGTGCGTGTGTGTGTGTGTGTGAGAGAGAGAGAGAAGGAGAGAGAGAGAGAGAGGATTAAGAAAGCACAAGAACCATCCCTTTCAAGTTTAATTTACAAGTTACATATCTAATGTTTCACTACATGTACATATCTCATGTTCACTAGATTGGAGCCAATCCTACCCGCTATACTACTAAATAGACAAAGTAAGATACAAGCAAATAATACAATAGAAACCATAACATATTATATTACAATGGTAAAGGCCTACTGAAGTCATCTGTCACTGGCTCACCGCCGACTTCATGTGGATGAGCAGATGGAACATTGCTCTCTCTTGGTAACTTATCACCACCGCCACCATTTGAACCTTCAAGTACTCTATTTACACCACCCAAATTATCATATTGTCGTTTGTTGTGGCCAATTTCCTGATCCGTTGAGTGCCTTTGGGAACATGGAGGCCGTCCATCTGGTTTAAAGCAAGAGAGTTGAAGGAACAAAAGGATAAAAGAGTCTCATAATCAATCAATTTAAACTATTCTTGCCGGTTACTAGATAGACGATCAAAAATAGCCAAGCCAAGTATCATGTCGGTCAATAAGACAACACATGCGCTGATAAACCATCCCATCATCAGTATTTCAAGAGGGGTTTAGAAAGTTATCTGCTAGGCAAAGAACAAAGGAAAAGAACGCGCAAACTTTATTCACAGCCTTGTATTTCATCATCATATACTTAACTACTATAAGGGGGAAAGAGTTTAAAAAAAAAAAAAGCCCCCACGCTGTTGCTGGCTTTCTTGCAATATCCGAAAATTAAGATACAACAGAATGTGGTGAAATACTAAATTCCATTTAATTCTACATTTAAAAATCTCTAGTTACTTAGTTATTACCACTTTCACCGTCAGATGCATCTCCCAGCCTGGCAATTGCATTGACAAGGGCCTGTTCATGCTCCTGCATTTCAAAGGGAGACCCATCATGCTTGTAGGAATTAATTAATGACGACGAATGCACGGAATTAGGAGAAAATGGTATATCCTCACTTTTAGCATTTTCTTTGCTTTCTCCATTTCTATGGGGTCAGGTTGACTGGCGCTAAAAATCTTTTCAACCTGCTTTGGTTTCATTCCATTAATTAATTAATAATATTAAGTAGCCAAATGTTTGTATCTTATAGAAAAGTAACCAAATTTAACAGTAATAAAAATTTTAGAATTTTCTGTTGCACATGCTCATACCTCCTTGATAAGGGTATCTGTGTGGAGTATCTCAATATCACCTGTAAGCTTCTTCCTGCTCCCATTTTTTGGCAAAGTGAAATCTTTCTTAGGCCGAACTTTTGTCATTCCCCTACCTCTTCCAGCACCAGTAACTGCACCACCACGGGACATAGACTTCTTCATCCCTCTACCTGGACCAGGCCGGCCAACTCTACGAGATATTCCAGGATCTTCACCGTCCCAACGAATATCTTCAGGAGATATCTACCATATCAAATTGATAGTTAATAACTAGGATTCTGCCACATTGAGTGACTGATAATCAGTAACACCAACACCAACTACAACTCTTAATTAACTCTCACCAGTGAAATTGATACCCAAAAAAAAAAAAAAAAAAGTGAAGAGACTTTATACAGACAGATAGGAAAGCAATTTCCTAGGATAAGAAAATTAATACATTTTTTGCACTAAAAAATCACAAAGAACTGTGATAAATAACTGACAGGAAAAACCAGTATATGGGTCTTCAGCATTGCAACAAGTGATGGATTTTCAAATAGAAAGTATTTTCCAGCGACTAGTGCAGAATCAAAACTAAAACAGACCTCACTGCCTCCAGCCAATAAATACAAAGAACAAACGCATTTGTAATGCTTTTCCATTAATCTGGTAAATTATGACAGATGGAAACACTAAAGGGGTTCTACAAAAGTGGAACGAATTCTTTATATTATCAATATCTCACAGTTAAACAAACTCTGAATTTAGAGAAGTTAAAATATTGCCTAGTTATAGCATGTTTGATTTATCTTTTGGAACCTCAAAACTATAGTAAAAGCTACAAGAGACAAAGCCTTTGCCCAAACCATGGTTAGGAGCTTTCCTGAGGCTAAACCAAACATGCAATTAGTATGCTAGCCAAACCAATGACCATTTCATCATATAACTTCCTTGACACAAATTAGAGGTACAAAACACTTTATGAAGGCTTCAGGAAACAAGGGCAATTGAGTCTGTTACTGTGTATTTTGGAGCAAAGATGTAACCTGATTTTTATTTTAAAAAAGGATAACCCCATATAAGCTTGAAGTTTCATTTATTTGCATCAATTACAGTTACAGTTAGAAAAGAAACCATCAACACAAAGCTGGCTCAAGCAGTCAAGGACACTGACTGTATCCTAATCCCTTCAACCACAAAAGTAAACTTTTTAGACGGAAATATGATGTTTATATTATCAATTTCATGAGATGCTTCATACCCAGTTTCAAGGTATGAGATTCAAAGTATGAGGGCATTTATGGTCACCATGGGAAAAGTTAGATAGGAAACGGAAAAAAGAAAAGAAAAAAAAATCTGGATACATTTGTCAAATTTAAGGAGCAAAAGTTCAGAGGAAAAATATTCTTATAAAATGAATCGTTCTGAAACTAAACGGTACATAATTACCATAGACTGAAGAATATTGGAAGAATTTTACCTCTCTCAGATTGACCCATTCCCATGTTTCATTTGTTGAATTCATATCATAGACCAAGGCATGTCGTCCCTGCCAAATATTCAAATAGAAAGATTAACAGAGGTCCATGTTTTACTAAGTTTTTTGTACTATACAATAAACAAACCTCGGAAGGATTATAATCAGTAATAACAGCTTCATAGAAATGGTTGTCATCAGGCCACCTTGTCCAAACTTTCCTTCCAATCAAAGGATCATAAGAGGTTGCTTCAGGAGGTTCATTTGTCGCAAAGGCACCTGAAGAACCCCCCCGATTAGTGACCTGGCTTTTGCTCACAAGACCTGTAGAAGGGAACTGTACGGACTTCATTGAGGATGCACTAATAAATTAATTCTTTTTTATTGTTTGACAACAGGAAACAAGGACCCCAAAGGAACTAAAACATAGTAATATGTTTAATTGATATATTCCCAAATGGAAATGCTTACTGATTTTGGCTTTTTAGTCTTTGCTCCTGATGGAGGTCCTTGCCTTAACGCGGATGATGATGGTTGCATAGATGGATGAACTACTGGTGATGGCGCACCCAAGGATAACGAGGCCACAGATTGTGACGTTTTGTTTTTCTTATGAGGAGCTGAAACAGTAGGGCTGGGTGTATGGCCGTGAACTGGTTGAGAAGTATTTACTGTGCCAGCTTGGAGTCCACTTGCCTTTCTCCACTCCCTAACAGCACAATTAGTTACACCCCAGATTGGAATGCAGAACAAACCACATTTTGCTCAATGGTTTACAGAAACTGTGCAGAAGAACACGAAAAAACATAATATGACCTTATCTTGCGGATGATGTCATCGGCATTGACACCGGACAAAAGTTCTCTGTGTTCTTCATCTGATACACGTAGTTCCTTCCTAAGCTCTGTAATTAAACTTTCTTTTTCCTGAAGTGCATAGGCACAAAGACAAGTATTGTTAATCCTATCCAACACAATTCATAGAAAGCTGAACCAATGAATAAAGACACAGGTACCCAAGTAATTGCATCAGATTGAGCTTTAAAAGCCCGCAGGACAGAGGTGTATGCTTCTTGCTCAATGTTGTGGATCTGGGTTTCCATGTCGTTCTGCACCCTAGGAAATGGACCAGGGCCTACAGCTGCTAATCTTCCTTTGCCAGCAGCATGATCTGGTTGTTTAAATCTGTTTTGGTGGGAAGGAGGAAGATCATCATCTGTTCCTGCAGGTGTTTTGAGGCTTTGGAAATTAACAAGCAAGCAGCCTCTTTAATACTAAAGCCATACAGTAGAGTCAAACAGAATGAAAATTCACCTACAATGTCCATTACCATATTTGAAATGTTCACTCATATCATTCCTATGATATTTAGTTTTATCGTGGAAACAGATATGACAACAGAGCAGAAAACTATAATTGTTTTGTAGCTTACATAGTGCACATCAATTACAACTATGAAAATTGAAGAGGACCTGTGCTAAATATATATTCTATAATGGAAAATCTTAGGATTCACACAGAAGGACAGGTAATGTAAAACACAGAACTATACAGTATCCTGCATTAGGACTTATTTGGATTACTTAACTGCTGTAAATGTCACATAGAAAACAAATATGAATATATCTTAATTTCTGTTATTAATCAGACATGCTGCATGTCTCTATTCTTTACACTAATTGTTTCTATGACAAGATCTGCTTTTGGCCACAAGATGGCAGGATGCAAAGACAAAACACAGCAAGCACATGGATTTTGCTCTTTTATTTTCTACCTCTTTCTTCTTTGAATCAATTTTCTTTGAAAGAGTATGAAATGCTCATATACATAGAAGTAATAAGAAAAATACAGTATAAAGCATCAATAGTGTTCATTTCTAGGATTTAGGACCCATCATGCGTGATGCAAACTACAAATCTTTTAAGTCAAGACCTCAATCAATCTGAAAGATGAAAATCAGGTTTAGCAAAAAGGAGGGGATGAAATGAAGTTATTCAAGTCACCTGTTTAGAACCTACATGCATAGAACACCAATTTTTTTTTTTTTTTAAAGACATAGCGAGTGTGAGTTATATACAGTAAGAACTAATGAAGAAATAACAATACATTATCCAAAATAATTCTAATTAAATGTTAACTTATCAATTTGACAAAGAAGACGAGGATCCTAATCCCCAAGCCCAAATTAACCGAATTCATTCTAGTCATCATTTATTTGAACACCTCCAATATCACGAAGCAGCTGCAATTATTCTAAATATTGAGTTAACATCTCAAATGAAATGTCCACAATGTAGCAGTTTCTGGGAAGTGGAAACAAAGCATCAACTTGCAACAATAGCAGCAGTAACCCAAAAGGTTTCTTCAGGAATTACGGCTGCTATTTCAATCCAGTATCACTATAGAGACTGAACCAAGTTCAATTCATGTCAAAAGATGAAATAAACGGAATTAAAGTAAAAACCCGATTCATCAGAAGCAAACCACTACCAGGAAAGGCCAAAGTCTTCTATAAACCACACAACAGAACACACACACTAATTAAAAAATAAATAAATAAATAAAGCCCAGAGAAGAAAAATGAAACTTTTGAAATGACCCACCACTGCTATCGGCGAGATCAAATTCCATTGAGGTCCACAAGCGTGAAAATCACAAAACAAACATATATAAGTTGTTCAAGTAGAGGAGCTCCTCAGTCCTCACCGATAGAAAAGCGAAGAATTGAGAACAATTGGCAGCCAAATTCGGAGGCAGCAAGTGAAGGGAACAATTGAATTGAAGGTGTAGAGGCCAATGGACCGCGATCAAATGTGTTGCTCAAGGATTTCAGCGTAGCGCTTGTGAACGCAGGAGCTTTGGCAATTTTCAAGAAGTTTGGGAAAAATTTCGAATTTTAGTATAATGTAGGAGCAACAGAAATATCTACTTAATAATGGCCTCTTTTTTTATGAGAACTTAATAATGGCTTTTTGTCAGAATTATAATGACTTTTTTTTTTTTTTTTGTAAACAATGAATAGATTTTTTTGTTTATATATATATATATATATATATATATTATATATATATATATATATATATATATATATGGATTGGGATCAAGTTATATCAGTATAATTTTAAATAATTATTATATCATTGAATAACTTTTTATTGTTGTAATTTTTTACAAAATCTACTATTGGATTAAAAGTTTATATTTTATAGATTATCTCTACAAAATTTCATATTAATCGAAAATTGTTTGATATACTTTTTATATATTGCAAAATGAACGTAATATATATGTTTAAAATATACATAAATAAAAATTATTTGATTACATTCTTATTGATATTTAATTTCGATAAAATTTGACATAAACGATCTTCATCATAGATAATTGTGATTCGATGGTTAAATTGATAAAGAGTATATCCTATAGAAAATTATAAACGGTGTAACTATACTTAAATTTAAATTGGTGTAATTTGATCCTTTTCCTATATATATTATTTGTTTAATATTAGTATACTAAATAATAATAAGTTTATTAGTTCAAAAAATAATAATAAACTTATTAAAAAGCAAGTAAGATATAATTTAACTAATAAAAATAAAATTTGTTTTTATAATTTTAATTTATGGTTTGTGTATATAGTTGTGTATAAATTTTTAATAATGTGTGATAAAATAAATTTTATTTTTAAAATTTAAAATAATCATTTTTAATATAGAAAATAATATAACTCCCAAGTAGTAATTTGAAAAAAAGTGAGATAAGAATATGAATAACTTTAAAAAATCTCATAAACATATCATTTTGAAAAGTTAGAATTAGGTGTGATAGATTAAAATGGTATGTTTGGGACTTTTTTCAAATTACGTAAATTATGTATTTAAAAGGTGTTACATGATATAGTTTAGAAAAATTTTAGTTTATTATTTTTACATTTATATCAAATTTTTTACCATATACAAATGAATTAGGAATGAAATTATCCATTTTTTATAATTATCAATGGAAAGGGATTAATTATCTTTTGTCAAATATTAATATCTTCTTTGATAATATTGTCAATGACTAATTTAAGATTTACTCGTATTATTACGTAAATATTTGACATATTGAAATTTAGTAGCTGTTAGAGGCCTCGAATAAGATTATATTCAGAGATATAACAAAATAATAATTAAAAAAAAAAAACATTTTTACCATAACATATTGGGTACGATGCCCATACCCAACAATAAAGTGCTTGACCCGAACGACGGTCAACAAAACAAATAGAGAAAGAGTCGGCAACACAACACAGCACAACATGGTAACGCAGCTACTCAATACCTTCACCCATTTCCATTTCTCTCTCTCTCCCAAACCCTTATCAATATCAATATCAATATCGTCACTCTCTTCCTCTCTCCGACGCGCCAGGGCCAATTTCCATTTATACCCTCGGACTGGGATTGCAATTGCATGCCGAGCATCATCCATGGAGGAATTCTCGTCCTCCCTCGACTCCCTCACCCAACGCTTCAGCGCTCACAATCTACAATCCCAATCCCAATCCCAGCCTCAACCTCCTTCCCTGAAGAAGCAGCAGCAGCAGCAGCAGCAGCTTGAACATCTCAATTGGGACCATTCCTTCGTCAGAGAATTGCCCCCTGATCCCAGAACCGATTCCTTTCCTAGAGAGGTCACCTCACCTTCCCCCATGATTTTTATTTATTTTAATCCCCTTTTTGATAAAAATCAATTTTTCTTTTCTTATTGTATTGGATCTTGTAATTCGTAGTTTTTGTATTTGTTGAATCTGTGATGGGTGTTTTGCGAGTGTGGATAATGTAGTCTGCATTTGAGTTGTCTTGCGTGAATCCGCGGATACTGAATGAATGGAAGGGAATTTAGGTTTTCGATTTGCTCCCTCGAAAGCGAAAAGGAATAATTATGAGCTGATGGGGAGAGTGAGATGGAAAGCAAAACGTGATAGCTTGACGTGAAATCAGATTTTTGTTGCCATTCCCCATCCTCATTATGTTTGTATATTTCTCATTTCAGGTGTTGCATGCTTGTTATACAAAAGTGTCACCTTCAGCTCAGGTAGATGATCCTCAGCTTGTAGCATGGTCGGAACTAGTTGCTGACTTGCTTGATTTGGACCATAAAGAGTGAGTTATCTTCACTTATGTGATGGATTTTCTTTCATATTAGAAAATATATATATATATATATATATATGTATGATTGATTCCCATTTTTCAAATGCATAGCCTTATATAGCTCTTAGCAAGTAGCAACACTTGGTGTATCTCGTCTTTTGCACACAGCGGGCCCTTTTACAGCCATATTAGATACTAAGTTAAGCAATCTTCTAGAGCTTTCCTAACCCATCCTTGACTTTCTAGATTGATATTGAAAATTTCCATTTCATATAAAATTATGTATTGAAAACTGACTTTTGATAGTCATGCACATTATCACAACAGCTAATTTTTTTTGCATGCATTTAGTACTTGTATCGAAGTTTTTAGCTTTTAATGCTTTGGTTGTCTTCATCACATATCAATAGTCTTTGTTTCCATCTCTTTTGGACAAAATTGTGTGCCCATGTCTGTTTTTGGGAAGCTTAACTTTAGTTACTGACCATTCTAGTGTTTGATTTCAGATTTGAAAGGCCGGATTTTCCCTGTATATTCTCTGGTGCATCACCTTTGGTTGGAGCGTAAGTGTTGTATACATATGTCAGCAGATTTTTTGGCTGGTTGATAATGCTACAGTTAGGCATGATTGAGCTTCTGCTATACAGGTTGCCTTATGCTCAGTGCTATGGTGGACATCAATTTGGTATGTGGGCTGGGCAGTTGGGTGATGGTAGGGCAATTACGCTTGGGGAATTACTGAATTCAAAGTCTGAAAGATGGGAACTGCAACTTAAAGGTGCTGGGAAAACTCCTTACAGTCGGTTTGCTGATGGCCTTGCGGTGCTACGTAGTAGCATAAGGGAGTTCCTTTGCAGTGAAGCAATGCACCACCTGGGGATACCGACAACCCGTGCCCTTTGTCTTGTGACCACTGGGAAGCTGGTCTATCGAGACATGTTCTATGAGTATGCTCACTGAAATTCCAATAATGCTGAATTTTTTTCATCTGTGTTTTGGTTTCCACTAATGTTAATGCCTCTATTTTGTGATTGTTTATGTAAAATTCCAGCCTCTGAAGAATTAGATGATGACCGAGTTCTTATTATACAAACTTTTGGCTTTATTTTAATTTTATATCATGAAAAACTGGATTGGGAGATTGAAATCTTGGATTAGAAGAATGTTTTTTGCACATGTGAAAAGTTAATTTCATGAATATGTTTTCAATAACTTAATATCACGCATGCAGTGGCAATCCAAAGGAAGAACCCGGTGCAATCGTTTGCAGAGTTGCCCAATCTTTTCTGCGTTTTGGGTCATACCAGATACATGCCTCCAGAGGCAACGAGGACCTAGGTCTTGTTCGTGATTTGGCAGACTATGCTATTAGGCACCACTTTCCTCATATTGAGAACATGAGTAAGAGTGAAAGCTTATCTTTTAGCACTGGTGATGAGGACCATTCTATCGTGGATCTTACTTCAAACAAGTATGCAGGTAAGGGAATGAGATTTTACAATCTGTCCAATTATCCAAATTGGTGAATCTGGATTAAACTGTCATCATATGTGATATCAAAGTATGTTGTAAAAATGACGCTGTAGAAGTCATGTGGCTGTGTTTTCCTGCTTATGTTATTTGGCCTCTGCTGCTGGGGCATCACAAGTTCACAGCCTCTCACATTTGTAATTAGAGTTGAGGCTATGCAGCTTCGGACCACAAAAAACAATCACAATTTGCACCATATATTCCAGTGCTCAGATTACTTAAACATTTATGAAAAGAATAGGAAATTTCTTTTTTTTGTGGATAAAATAAACACTTGTGAGCTTTTGTCATATTATATCTTGTAGGTCATTGTTACATATGCATTTGAAAAGTCATTTGGCTCCTTAAAAACTCAGACTATAGTAACTTTTGTTGTTACGTGTATTACTAGCACACTAACACCATCATTTTTTTATGTTCATTTTTATGGATTGTGATATTCAGTTACTTTTCTGGAATTTTTAGGTAAAACTGTAATTTTGATTATCTATCTCTGTTTTTCCTTCCATATGGTCTTCTATGTCAGCATGGGCAGTGGAGGTTGCTGAGCGTACTGCTTCCTTGATTTCTAGATGGCAGGGGGTTGGTTTCACTCATGGTGTGCTGAACACTGATAACATGAGCATTTTGGGTCTTACTATTGATTATGGTCCATTTGGCTTTTTGGATGCTTTTGATCCTCGTTATACCCCAAATACCACGGATCTTCCAGGTAGAAGGTACTGTTTTGCAAACCAGCCTGACATTGGTCTGTGGAATCTTGCACAGTTCACAACAACTCTATCATCTGCTCACTTAATAAATGACAAAGAGGCTGACTATGCTTTGGAAAGGTAGTAGTAATACCTCTGATATCTTTTTCCCCTTGGAGGAGAAATAGGTGTGAATTGCTTTTAAATTTGTCTGCTTATGCTTGGTTTGTTTCAGATATGGAACGAGATTTATGGATGATTATCAAGCTATAATGACCAAGAAGCTTGGCCTCCCCAAGTATAATAAGCAGCTGATCAATAAACTTCTTAGTAATATGGCTGTTGATAAAGTTGATTACACAAACTTCTTTCGTACACTTTCAAATATTAAAGCGGACACAAGCATTCCAGATGATGAGTTGTTGGTCCCACTGAAGTCAGTACTATTAGATATCGGTAAGGAGCGTAAGGAAGCATGGACCAGTTGGTTGAAAGCATATATACATGAGGTACACACTACAGTAGCTTTGTGCATAAATAAAATAACAAAAGGAAAAATAAATGCGTTTATGCTGATCATGCATCATTGTTAGGGACTTGCTAATAATTTTAATTTACACATGATGCAATCAACTGGCAGAGATGTCTCGTGCTTTTGTTATCTAACATGATTGCTTTGCTTGGGGTTATGCAGCTCTCTACCAGTGGCATTTCTGACGAACAGAGGAAGGCCTCAATGGATTCGGTGAATCCTAAATTTATTCTCCGGAACTATCTCTGCCAGACTGCAATTGATGCCGCAGAAATGGGTGATTTTGGTGAAGTCCGTAGGTTGCTCAAATTAGTGGAGCATCCTTTTGATGAGCAGCCAGGAATGGAAAAATATGCTCGCTTGCCCCCAGCTTGGGCATATAGACCAGGTGTATGCATGCTTTCTTGCTCTTCATGAGTTGCCTGCTCAGGTAGTAGACTAGCATATATTCCATATACCAGAAATAGCAGAAAATGATTAAAAAAAAAAAAAAAAATTGAAACACAGAGAAAATAGGAATTAAGAGGAAAAAAAAGTGTAGTGTGTGTTTGTATTGTATATGATGGTCATTCTGCTCTGTTCTCGGACGAGAGAAAATGTAGTCGTCAACATGTGTTTGTTTCATGTAATGAGTTAGTTATTGTAGCTGATTTGCAGTTAATTGACCGTTGTTTTATTTACATATATTATGCTTTTTCCATCGACTGTCCCAAGTATTATTTGACGTGTGCAATTCCAAATAACGTAATCAAGTTTCCAAAGTGGTGGAATGGTTATTTAGGTTTGAGATACATCACTTATCCAGACTTAAAAGTTGGTGGGATTTGTTGTAAGTTTCTTTCTCTGAGAAAAACTAATGCTGTGAAAACATGTTGTGTGATACGTCTGGGAAAGAATTCAGCAGACAAATTTAAACTAGTAACAGACTTGGAAAATAAGATGTTTTAGGGTTTGTTTGGTTTTTATTTTCATTTACTGATCTTATTTCATGTTTTTATTTTTAATTACAAAAATGTCACTTTGGGTTTATTTGGATAAGCTTTTCCAAAAAGACATTTTTTCAAATGATTTTTTCTTTTAAAAAGATTTTTTGAAAAAATAAAAGTTATTTTATATTTTGATGTAAAATTAATATATATTTAAATATAATATTAAAAGATTTTCTTTTATCATTAAATATCTTTTCCATGTTATAGAAAAATATTTTTCCCTAGAAATTGAAATTGTATTTTCTTAAAAAAGATCTTTTATGTTTTTTCTAATAATTTTGTTTTTACAAAAAAGTTTTATTCGAACATACTAAAAAAAGCATAAAAAATATTTTTTTAATCAAAATAATGGTGTCCAAATAAGCCCTTTGTCAATCTGGTTTTTGTTATGATTCTGGTGTAGTATTTTGGTAAACCTGCAGAAGAAAGAAAGAAAACTAAGGTCTAAGGAAAATTATACCAGAATCACATAACAGAACCACAATTCAATTCTATTCAACTGGCTAGCATTTTTGGTTTTTTAGATAGAAAATCTCTCACTCGGATCTCACATCATGTAAAATCTGCACTGTCATCACCATTTATCTCTCTCTCTCTCTCTCTCTTCATTACGATTAATGGCGCTCTATATGTGGAACAAACTACGTCTTGTAGAACGTTATTTGCAAACGTATATGTCAATAATTTTATTTTATAAGAATTAAGATTTGGACATTTGGTGTGCATAATAAATGAAGATTGAAGTATGCCAAACTTGTGTGCTTCGTATTCTTCGTAGGTTTATGTTAAAGGAGAAAATAACAAGGATTATACCTAATATGAAGGCATATTAAAGTGTAGCTTGTGATTATGTTCTTCAATAATTTTTATTATTTGTGGAGATCCATTCAGTATACACAATACTTAAGCTGTGCATTGGATGGCGTTCAAAACTTCAACTTTTTGTCATGCTTTTAAGATCATTGAAAATTAAAATCAATTCAAGTTGCAGATAAGTCCATATATTTAAAACTCATTATAAAAGAAGATTAATTTTGATATAATAATGCAAAAAAAATTCTACAATATTATTCAATCATATATAGTGATTTTAAGATAGTAGAGATAAAAGTCAAGCATTTATGCTTATATGATAATATATAATTGAATATCGGTGTAAAGAAAACTTTTATCTTAATAGTGTATCAAAATTAAATTTTTATAAAAAGAATTGAATATAAATCAATCTACAAATCAATTTTTTATTTGTTTCACTATATTAGAGATTAAAGATAAACTAATTTAATTTTCATTGATAAATATACTTTATTATCTGCACTCTAAATAAGTTAAATTAAATGATCAAATTAACAAGAATAATCACTTTAAACAATTAAAGTTTAAAACAAATCAAAGCCACTCAAATATAACTAAATCTTGAATGAATATACCTATTGTACATATTTAAAATCGAGGAGATTTTGGGAATAGAAGAGATTTTAAAAAATATTACACTTGATATTGTCAATTAAAAAATTAAATTAAGAATATTTATTCTTGGATATTTCAAAATTCAATTAATTTATATTTTATGACTTTCGTAACAAGAAACTTTTATACACAAATGAAATTGATTCTCAAAATATTTGTTTGGGAATTTTGTTTAGAAAAATAAATTCTTGAGATCTTTTTTTTTTTTTTTTTTTGAATCTCTTGGTACACTGTCTTCTAACTTTGCCCTTGTACGTTTATGCAGCCTACTGCATATATACATGGAGTATGGAACACTATGTTACGTATGTTACACCCATCAAGGAGAAAGACTTATTAAAAAATAAAGGAAAATTAAAAAAATCCTAGTGTAGCAAGCCCATGACATTCCGTAATAAATTCCGCATTTGAGATGAGGTTGCGGTGCGTTTCTTTCGCTCACTCTATCTTTTGCGGCTAGGGTTTATCACTCACTCCCTCTCTCTCATTCTCTTTCGCTCTCGCTGCTCCTTTCTATCTGCTTCGTAGATGGAGTTGTTGATGAGATAGGATTTGAATTTTTGGTGCTGTGAAACACAAAGTTTGGGGGTGGGGGGGTTTAGGTGTCTGGTGTTCTCCGAAAATGGCGACCATGAACCCTTTCGATCTGTTGGGTGACGATGCAGAGGACCCGTCGCAGCGAATCGAAGCCGAGCAGCTCAAGGCAGTGGCCGTCGCCGCCTCTCCCAAGAAACCTTCGAATCGCGCTCAGCCCAACAAGCCAGCTCAGCTTCCTAGCAAGCCACCCCCTCCTGCTCAGGCTGGTCCGTTTCTTTCTCTTCTTCCCCTTTTTCTATCTTTGCATGTTTTCTCAAAAAGAAAAAATTGATTTTTATTCCTGGGTTTGTTTCGGTTTTGCTTTCGGACTGTGATTTTTGGTATTATTATTAGATTAATGGCTTTTTCGGTTATTCGATCCGTTTTATTTTGCTTTTGTTTCCGTTACTGTCTTTCGTTAGTGGCACATTCATTGCTGGAGTGGATGTTGACTGGAATCTGCTTCTTGTATACGTTTACATGGAATATAGAATTCTGACACGTCGCATGTTGTTTCCTTTTTTTCCTTTTTCAGCTGTGGTAAACATTACTTCATAGTTTTCATATATTGGTATTTCCCATAATTTAGTGATTTTTTTTTTCCTTCCTTTTCTTTTGATGTCTGTAGATGGCATATGTTGGGTTTTGCATGGATGGTTGAACACACCTTTTATTCATGTTTTGATTCTGTCTGCGTAATTTACAGTCTACAATGTTTTACTTGGTCTAAGGTTTAAATTAAGTTGGGCAATAGAAGTTGATCAGAATAACATCTTTTGAAGATAAATTTTCAGTCTCACAGCAATAACTGTTTGGACAGGCACCTTATAAGTAACTGTGTTAAATTTATATTTGCTATATAGTGTATTAAAATTTTCTACTGGGTCTTTGAAGTCCTTTTAAAAGGGTGGAAGATGCAGTTCAAATTAATAATTCAGTAGCAAAATAGCTAGTATTAAGGATCTTGTACATTTTTTTAATACTGATTCTTTAATATTGGATTAGGAATTTCACAGAAATGAGAGGTTGTTTGCAAGTTTCGAAGAACAACTTTTCTTAGTAATTTTTTCTTTTATTTCAGTTAAGCTTATATTTGTGTTTTGCTATCTGCTGTCCTAATTCCTGAGTGGTCTTTGTGGTGATGATGTTCATTTCATGGTTCATCTCCTCTTTTGTTTACATTCTTTTTTGTTCTTGTGATAGTGAGGGAGGCAAGAAATGAAACTTCTCGTGGAGGACGTGGAGGGGGACGTGGAGGTGGGCGTGGATATGGTCGTGGCCGTGGTGCTGGTGGTTTCAACCGTGACTCTACTAATGATGAGAACTCATTTGCTGCCCCTGCTGGTCAAGGTGCTCTTGAAGGAGATGCTGGAAATCCCTCGGAAAGGTTTGGTTATGGTGGGTCTCGTGGTTCTTATCGTGGTGGTCGTGGGGGCCGTGGAGGTTTCAGCAATGGAGAAGGTGGTGAAGATGGGCGCCCACGAAGAGTATTTGATCGTCGCAGTGGGACTGGACACGGGTGAATGTTATACTTAGGACTAATTACTAGGTTGTTAATTTGACTTTGGCTCTTCTATTAATGTTACTTATTCTATTTGCAGAAATGAATTCAAACGTGAAGGATCTGGGAGAGGCAACTGGGGAACTCAAACTGATGAACTTGCTCCGTAAGCACTCCTTTTTCAACCATGCACTTTAATAGTTTTGATGACAACACTTGGTACACAGTTTCTGTTTTATTTTGTTTTCATGAATTGTGCTTATGGTTTCTGTTTTATTCTATCTTTATGAATTGTGCCTGGTACATGGTTTCTGTTTTATTCTATTTTTATGAATTGAGCTTGGCATGTGGTTTCTGTTTTATTCTATTTTCATGAGTTGAGCTGTTGTGCATTCTGGTTCTTCTTTTGCATTTTACCTAGGGCGACTGAGGAAGTGAATGAAACGGTAAAGAATTTGGGTGATGAGAAGCCTGGTGAGGATGAGGTTGCAGCAGATGGAAACAAGGAGAATCCTGCCAATGAAGCGGAAGAAAAAGAGCCTGAGGATAAGGTGATTGTCCTATTTTATTTTAAGTGTTTTGATTTTACCTTTTTCTGCTTGTGTATGTTGTGTATGGGTTTATTTTTGACATTATCACTAGACAAACAGAAGATTTATTTTTGTCACTGGCAATGGCATAATACGAACTTATCACTGTGCTTGTTATTATGGATGAAGCGACTTAATAGTTACTAGAAGGCTCTGGAGGCTGTTGAATGAATGATAATCCAATAAAGTTTGGCTTGGTTTGTCTACTAACCGTTATCTCACTGGATTGATTGGGCTTCTTCATTTCTTTGTTTGTTGTTTATGTACAACTTTTTGGCTGTGCAGTTTCAGAATTCAACCATGCATTTTGACAACTATTGTGCTTATTTACTCCTTATTCATAGAAGAAATTCTGCAGTTTACTTATTTTCCATTATTAAAAGTGAAGACTTTTTTTTTTTTTTTCAATTCTGTTATATATATATATATATATATATATATTTGGTCAACCATGAACTCTGTCTGAAAGTGTTAAGGTGTATATGTTGTTCCTGAAGTTGTTAACACATACTTTTTAATTTTTGTGATGCATACAGAATTCCTTAACTTGTGCTCTTTATTTGTTTAAATCCTGTAGTGGAGTAATATTTATCTGTTTGATAGGAGATGACTCTGGAGGAATATGAAAAAGTGCTAGAAGAGAAAAGGAAGGCTTTGCAAGCACTTAAGACTGAGGAGAGAAAGGTAGATACTAAAGTTTTTGAATCCATGCAGCAGCTGTCAAGCAAGAAAGACAATGATGACATCTTTATCAAACTGGTGAGAATTTTTGGTTCTACATTTCTCTTCTAATTTGTTGCTTTTCATATTAAATTTGTAATACTTGTACCTGATGACATAACAACAATTGGAATTTTTCTTCTTTCAAGGGATCGGATAAGGATAAGCGCAAGGAGGCTCTTGAGAAGGAGGAGAAATCCAAGAAGGTGTGACTTTGTTGCATTTTTCTATCTTCATTTGCTGTCACTTTTAATAAGAATTTCCTTAATTCTGGTCAATTGGTGGAAGTCTGCTGGAACTTGCTTGGCTTTTGCATTTTTGGAAATTGACTTTTTTCTGGATAAGGCTTCACATTTAACCCCTTTCCACACTTATTTCTCCATTTCTGATATTCCTGCGATGTTCTGGAGGGGAATTGCAAGTAGAACCTCAAGCTGTCATTTACCCTTGAAAATCCAATTGGACAATTATGTATTATGTTGTTTTGGATTTCATTCTATACTTTTTCTGTTAGTTATGTTGGCAGTCTGCAGTGTTATATATTCCCCCATTTTAGTTTTTCCTTTTAAAAGGATGTTGAACTTTATTGTTGACCTGCATATGAATTTTCATATTTTTCCTGCTTGCATATTTGTTCTTACTTTTGGCTGATTGGATTTCATGTTGTTAGTCTGTCAGCATTAACGAGTTTCTGAAGCCTGCCGAAGGTGAAAGTTACTATAACCCAGGCGGGCGTGGTCGTGGACGTGGCCGTGGCCGTGGTGCAAGAGGAGGTTATGGTGGTGGCTATGCTGCTGGCAATGAAAAAGCTCCATCGATAGAAGATCCTGGCCAGTTTCCTACTTTGAGTGCCAAGTGAGCTTTTCCAATAACGTGCTGACATTTTTATGTACCTTTTTTCAATTTTGGTTCTCTGCTCTGAAGCAGGAAAAAGAACTATGGTAATTGGATTTCCTGTATCAGCAGCATTATTTAATTTTCATGCCTTAAAAATGTAAATTTAGGTTGTTTCTTTATTTGACTCCTACTTCCCTTTTATAACCACTCCCAATTGTTATGCTTTTCTTCTAGTTTCATTTTGGGGGGAATATCAAGGTGGATGTGTCAGAGGAGGCTATGTTCCCATTTATTTTTTCCTAGATTGGGTACGTTGTTTTTCTTGGAATTTTTGGTTCAAATCTTTATTTATCCTAATAACTAACAACGTAAATCCAATCGAATGTGTCATTGACGGTTCCCTCTATTGATTTTTAACGTTCTTTGTCGAAATCTGGACGGCACCGTGACAGCTCATCGATGGTTTGTACTTGGCACCGGTAACTAGCTACGTTCCTCCGGCAATGCTTTGCTCTGTGCCCAATTTTCCTCTTGGTTAAAGATGATTTTATTCGAGTAGGGAAATTGTTTTTTGAACACATTCGATGGGTATCGTTCGTGATTCTATTCGAATAGGGAAATTGTTTTTTGAACACATTCGACGAGTATCGTTAGTTTGTTCGTGTGTGTGTGTGTTTTTTGAAAACATTTGATGAGTATCGTTTGTGTATGTTTTTTGAACACATTTGATGTTCGTGTGTGTGTCTCTGTTTTTTGAACACATTCGATGAATATTGTTCGTTTGTTTGTGTGACATTCGGTGTGTGTGTGTGTGTTTGTTTTTTGAACACATTCGACGAGTATTGTTCGTTTGTTCGTGTGTGACATTCGGTTTGTGTGTGTGTTTGTTTGTTCATGTGTGACATTCGGTGTGTGTGTGTGTGTGTGTTTGTTTTTTGAACACATTCGATGAGTATCGATCGTTTGTTTGCGTGTAACATTCGGTCGGTGTGTGTGTTCGTTTGTTCGTGTGTGTGTGGGGGGGGGGGGTGGTGGAGCAAGCATCATAATTCTAGAAAAGAAATGTTTTTCACTTGGAAATCTTCACAAATGATGTGGCTCTTTTACATTCATTGCCAACTCTCCTCCACATTTTCGTCAATCTCTCTGGGTGAAAATCTCAAAACTCCAACAACAATACACGTTTGTTATCACTTGGTACAAAAAACTTTTGTAATAAATAGCATGACTCCTTGAAGAATTTGAAACAGAAGTCCACAAATTATAATTTTGGATAAGTATTACAGTGCAAGAGTACCAAATTTTGGGTTAGCAAAGCTACTGATGATTAATCAAAGCTGCAAAGAAATATAGATACGGGGGTGGGCAGCGAAGAGATTAGAGAAGGCCATTTTAAACTGATTGGGCATATGACTGCTGTATATAGGGCTAGAAGAATGATGATGAGGCCATCATTATCATTGACATGTAGAGGCTGGGAAGGTTTGTGGTGGTTGCTATTTGGTGCTTTCAAGAAGTCAAGCCAACAGTGAATAGGGTTTTTTTTATGTTGAATCTGGAAGGAATAGCTTCACTCACAATTCCTCCGCATCCCTACCCTTATCACTCACAATTCCTCCAAGTCCCTACCCTTATACTTCTGTTGGTTGTAGCTGAAAGTAGTTTCGTTTAATGTCTTGTTTGCGAGATTTCCTGATCTAATGTTTGTTGCTTTTTATTTTCGTTTCCTTACGAGTTGCTCTTTTTTTTTTTCTTCTAAGAATAACTTTTTCCCTTCGTCACTACCTTAAGGAAAAAAAGTTGTAACAAGAATTCGATTTGAATGGTAGCAATAAGAAGTTGAACAAATAACACTTTATCTAAGCTTTGTCGTATGCTAACTATCACTTTTGCTATGAGGAATTGCTTACACAATTTAAGATAGGGAGTGATAGTTAAGAAAAAGTCTCTTCAATTTGACAACTCTCTAAAATTATATATAAAGTTTGACTGAAGTTAGAGTCTATTTTTAGTTTGACGAACTAGTTTTGAGTTATATATTATAAATATTTAAGTCTAAAGTTATAACTTTTTACATTAATGGTGAGTATGATATCGGGATAAAAATGGAGAGTAAAATTCTATAGAAGAACTTCGTATATAAAATTACGTATGGAGTTTATCAATAAAATTTTACTCCTTATTTTCACTTTCGTACCGAACAAATCCCAAATGTAAATATTTATAGTCTATCAATCGAAGCCAAGTATTAATACTTTGTCATTTCATTGAAAAATTACCTTGAAAAGATACAATCCCATGGGAAAACAAAATGTCAAATTTAAATGAGTCCTTGCAATATTGTCAGCATGATATCAGTTCACACATGATTGAGGTAAGAAATTTTATTAGAGAGATCAATGAATAATAAACCAAAAATTGATACAGCATATGGTTCTCTGAAGAAATAATAAAAATTTATAACATTACTAAATATAACTTTCCGAGGCTTTAAGAAAAAATTTAAAGACTTAGAGCATGGATCAACCTTCGCCTGTCACTCAATAGAGAAGAAGCTTCATTAATTGACCCATACACATAGGAAATACTATTCTACGTACTTGTAAAGAAATAATTACATTTAACATAATCATGTACTTGCTTGCATGTTTTTGTCCTTCCCGTAGGCTTTCTCCTTCCATATGTTTGACACTTCCTCAAAGGTCAACCCTTTTTGTCTCTGGCATGTAGATAATCACGAAAACAATTGCAACCACAGCCACCGCCAAAAGAACCATGAAAAACGCCAAGCCCTATGGCATCCACAACCGAAAGGAAGCTGGTGGACATTATGGCACTGCAAGCCCAGTTCACTGTTGCTGACATGCCACCACATATGCCTCTATACTCTTCAGTATAAATTAAATCTCTGGAGTTCACAGCCCATGGCACAGGACACATTCCGGGTTCAAAGAATATAATATACAAGGCCAAAACCGCAACTGCAATCGACCCATATACTTGTCTTGTGTTGCCATGTCCTGTAACATAGCATGCCACAGAGAGGAGGGTCAAGGCTCCAACGACGCCCGATAAGCTACCAATGAGGTAAATGCCAAGAATTGTGCCAGCAGCATTCATGCCAGAAACAATGAGGGACAGGAACAGAGCTGCTTCGTTTGATTTGAAACCAGCCAATTGGATGATTGTTGGACTGTAGTACATTATAATGCTGATCCCAGTAAACTGCTGGAATGCCTGAAGTCCTGCCCCATAGATGAATGCAATTCTGATTTCTTTCAACTTGAATACATCACTATACTTAACTTTGACCTCATTCTTGCGTTCTTGCTCAAAGTGAGCTTCGAGAATCTCAATCTCAATCTCATCTTTCAACCGAGGTAATGGGTAAATCTTAGATAGCACTTTATTGGCTTTCTCTTTCCTATTCTGTAAGTTAAAAGGAGCCGAGTTATATATAAGAAAAGGATCCAACAATTATATATATATATACCTGCAAGTCCAAGCATCCAGCGCCATGTACCAGGGATCTGTATGCAAAGAATGGTTTAACCAGATGTTAGAAAATTAAGAATGGCTGAGGAGAAAGATATTATTATTATTGTTGTTGTTGTTGTTGTTGTTGTTAATGGTTAGAAAGTTAGCTAGACTTACTCTTGTCAAGCCATAATTGATGACAAAGGAAAGAAACTGTCCACCTGTAATCATGAGGACATTGGCGCTGACTAATCCCCCACTTATTTCAGATGGTGATACTTCCGCAATATACACAGGAGCAGTAACGGAGGCTGCACCAACACCCAAGCCAACCAAGAAACGACCTACTATGATAACGTAAGCATTTGGTGCGACGGCCGTCATAAGTGATCCAACCGCAAAATCGATTTCTGCCACAATAGTGGCCATCTTACGCCCTAAGGCATCGTTAATGAAACCGCCAATGGTAGCGCCAAAAATTGCGCCACCCAAGGCCATGCCAACAATTAATTCCTGCAAACATATATACATACATAACATGTGTAAGACAAGAGATAGAATTAACACTCAAGCCTAGTTCTGGAGGAATCAAACATGAGTTATTGTTGTGTTATCGTATTTGTATATATATAGGAATTGGAGGTGTAAAACATCTGTATTTGTATGTATATACCAGTGTCATAGCCGAATAGAAGACCGCCCATGCCGGCGGCGAAAGTGATTCCGATGATGTAAGAGTTTTGAAAAAAGCATATTCTGCGATGGGGATGTTTCCCAAAGTACTCGGAGTGTTATCAAGTCCTTGAAAGGGAGACTTTATAAAGATTTGAATTCTCTCATTTTAATAACTAATTTTTGGGATGTGGTTATTTCTGCCACCATTGTCGCTGGCTGCTTGATTAATCAATTGCTCTTGCATGAGAAGAAAAGGAGAGAGGTGATGATGAATATTGATGAGTGCATGCTTCTCCACAAGACATCATTGTTTAGGGTGCGGAGACGCTAAATTTGGTACCCTGGAATTTTCCTTTCCGTTGACACACACCCCCAAAAAAAAAAAACCAAAAAACAAAGGAAAAGAATGTTCCGTTTTCCTATAAAGTAGTGACGCATTTAAAGACGTTTGCGACTCTCATGGGAAAGACGGCGGTTGTTTTGCCCCGAAGTTGCAACTAGATTGCTGTCACTCCCATTTTCGTTGAATTTAAAATAATTTAACGTTAACTTTTGGAAAACTCGTGTGTATTTTCTAATTAATTCGACTCTATTTTTTTATGATATTCTGTCTAGGTGTCCAGCTAATTCTAACATAGATCGTTTTGTCATTTCCTCCTAGCATGAGGTAGAAGAAAGGCATTTAATAGAGTGTTTTTTTTTTTTTTTTTTGAGAAATACTCAGAAAATTATAACTACTGTAATTACATGAAAATTTATATGGATTTAACGAAAGGAGTTTAAGTGTAAGCAATGTTACGTTTATTTATCTAAAAAGAAAAAAGAAGAAGCAATGTTACGTTTGTAATTATGTACGTTAATACTCCTTCCGTTTTATAATGTTTATCATTTTATGATTTGCATCCATATTAAGAAAATTAATATATTATCCCAATAATAGTAAATGATAAACATTAACCAAGATTGGGTCTAACAGAAAGGAGATAGTCCTTTATAAGTCATAAGTCACAATTCAAATCTCAGTTAGGAGTAATTTATATTTAGTGTTTGATTATATCTCAAATATGATTATCTCAAGCAAAGAGGATACTTATAGGAAATTTTAAAAAAAAAATAGTAAAGAATAAAATAATTTTAGAAAATTCTTCCTAATTTTTAATGTTAACCGTATTTATGTAATCTGCTCATAGCATTAATAAGCATAATTATTGTGAAGATGAAATTAGGAAGATAATATCAATAACTAACTCATTTTTAAAGTGCACAAATAATATGAAATATAAAAAAACATCTTAAATAGATAGATTTATTATGAGATTAATTTTAATGCAGTATCAGTATAAAAGTATTTTACACTGTCATCCAATTATATGCTTCTTAACTATAACACTTTTAAGGTAATAGATTATTAAGTTAAATATTTTTATTGATATTATAATACATAATTGAATATTTACAAAAAAAAATTTATACTGGCAATTTATAAAAATTAAATTTTACCGTTAAACTAATAGAATATTATAAGGTAGCAAAAATTTAAATAAAGCTGGTAAGTACTATCACTCAAAAAGAGAGAGGATTAAAAAAAAAGGTAATACTATTGCTAGTAAGCTCTAAACCCTAAACTTTAAGGATATATTCATGCGTTCGGCATAGGAGAGAATGGAAAGGAAGGGAAAAGTTTATGAAAGTTATACTTTAATTACGAGTTTTACTTCTTAAAAAAGAAAGACATATGGGGGTTTTGGATGTCCCTTCAAAACCCTCCAAAATCCGCATTTTATAGTTTTCCAAATTGAGGGTTTTGTTAATATTTGAATTTAATTTACTATTCTATCTTTATTAAAATATAAAATACCATTTTTATCAATCTATTCTAATTTTATTTCAACTTTTTATAGAAATTGTATTTCCTTCCTAATTTTTTTATCAACTTTCATCAAAAAATTTTCCCTTCTAACTTCTAAAAAATATTTAGAAGGGAATATTTTTAAATTTACAACATACACACACACACACACACACACACACACATAATATTTTCTAAATTTTTTAAAAATTAATATTACTATAAAATATATTAATTATACTCAATTATTTTAATAAAGGATAAAATTATAAAAATACATTATAAGCCTTCCATTTTCTTTCCTTTATTAATTTTAAACTTATAAACAAAATTAAGTGAAACCCTTTAAACCGCTTCCTTCCTTTTTCCATTATTGTCCTTTGATATCTTTCATTTCCTTTCCCTCATAACTCATGAACACTCCCAAAATAAAGCTGGTAAGTACTATCACTCAAATAGAATTTAAACATGCCAGTAGCCTTTCATCAATAAAGAGACATAAGAGCAACTCTAGTGGACGAAAAATCGTTGTCCCAATTTCCCTTATGATGTCATGTGGTCAGTCCCATATTGTAAGATACCATTGGAGCATATAGAATTGGGACCAAGACAACAGCTAAAAGTGGATCATGTCCAACTATGCTGGGACTGGGACCATTTTTAATTCAACCAATAGTCATCTGACAGGTGTCACATGTGGAACCAAAATTAATCCTTTCTGATTGAGAGAAGAGTTTAAATTTTAATCCACTTTTACTTTTTATGATGCATTGATAGGTGCTGCTGATGTGGTATGGAATAGGGCCAAAATTGGGATTGAAAGTGCGTCCCCCATTAGAGGGTAGGCCAAAGCTATTTGTCTTTTATGATAATTTGATAGTATAAAATTTTTTTACACTGATATTTAATTAAATCCTCTCATCTATATGATTTTTGAAGTAGTGACGTGAGAGTTAAGCATCTATATGGTGTGAGAGTTTTACACTATCATACAATTATATATTTATATTTGTAAGGCTTTTAAGATAGTGGAGGGTTAAGTTAAGTTATTTTATTGATATGACAATACATAATTCAATATCTGTGAAAAACTTTCATACTGATAGTACATCAAAATTAAATTTTATATATATATATATAATCTTATCAAACCTCTCCATAATCGTCTTAAAAAGGTTCCTCCTCCTTGGACAAACGTTCATACAAACATTGTCAAACAGGTCAAAGGTCAGGTCAAAACCCTTCTCTGTCTTTACCTACCAAACCCCCAAGCCTTCAAAATTGTTGAGACAGATGCATCTGATTTAGGTTTTGGTGGCATTTTAAAGCAAAAATCCCAACAAAATACCCACAAAAATCTTCCCAAAAGATTTTTATTTCAAACCTTTTTCCCCAAACAGGATACAAAAATATTATGAATTTATCTTAATAGATTCTGATTCTATGTCCATCAAACATTACAAGGACAAAGCCAGTCCTCCAAACATTATTCATTCAACCTTCCAAATTCTTAAGGTGTTAACACCATCTGACTTTGGGAAAAATCCAAACAATATCAAAAAATTTTCTCAAAACTTTGATCCAATTGGATATAATTACTGGGATTATGTTCAAGCTTGGACCAACGTATTTTGGCTCCAAAATAAAGCTTTCCACCATTCATGGCTGATTTATTTTAAAAGGAATGCTTTATACAAATTCCCATATTGGTTTTCCCAATGGTGGAATTTCTTTGGACCAACTGACCAAATCCTTCCTAGCAACGTCTTAGAAGGATTCCAAACTTTTTCAAAAATGATCAATCTTTCAGGAGATCCATTCCCAGTAGATCTCCATTTTTATTCCAAATTTTCATTAACCTGAATTTTTTCTTGGCGATATATTTTTGGAGTTCATGAAAACAAGAATTTACTGCCTTTTCTTCAAAGACAGGCATATGTCAAATAGTGGGTAGAATTTGATACTTCCTGGATCAGTCCTCAAAAGGTTAAAAATTGGTTCAAGAAGAATCCCAAACTTCTCTCGGTCTTTCATCCGGAAAGCTGTAAATTTTTTAATCAAAGGTCCCAAATTTTAGTAGCCTTAGGAGCATCCACGAGCAAAGAGTCATTTGCTCAAAACTTAAATGATATCCTGAAGCTATTTCAAATAGATGAAGCTGAGTCATCAGCCAAACAGGATTTACCACCTTCGTCATCCTCTTCTTCAGCATCATCATCAGGTTTTTACCAGAATGAAGATGATTGCTTCGGAATTGATTTAGGTGAGGACTGTTGAGTGGGCAGAAAACGTCAAAAGACACTGTCGACAGAAAACAACAAATAACTTGGCCTCCGGCTAATGCAAAAACAAAAGGAATCTGCTTTTGCAGACAAAACATGGTCCTCCTGTTACCTTTAGTCACTTTTGGCGTCAGGACAAATTTTTTACTATTGTAATAGTTTTGGTTATGTAACCTGTACTATAGACATTAGTCCGGTCATGTAACCTATACTGTTGTAACAGTTAATCTTGTATCTATAAAAGGACTGCCCGTCTCTGTTGTAAGGCATCCTTTAAACATCCTATCTGAAGAGAGTTTGTAGGAGTGCTCTAAGATACTTCTGTAAGCTTTCTTTATGAAATAAAATTTTTTATTTCTGCATATATATCTCTCTCTCCCTCAGCCAGTCCTGACGGACTACCGTGCTCTGGCTTTTTTTTATTTTCTGTAATTTAATTTATTGCATTGCATTTTGCATAGCATGTAAATAGGAATCCGCCTCCTCCCCTCTTCACTACCCCTGTTGTGATCCTTTCCACCCTTCCGGCCACCCCGGGTTTCTGGTATCAGAGTATGAGGGGGAAGTAGGGGATTATGATTCGAGTTAATTAATGTTTTATCTGGATGAACTCTGTGTTGATATTCTCTATGCTGATACACTCCCTATTTTTGTTGGAAAAGAAACTTTAATAGTTCTTGGTAATCTGGAAGCATGCAGTAAGTCCCGTGATGGTTAAAGACAGTAAGTCAGTGGCTGGGATTTAAAAAACTATTTGAAAGTTACTTTAAAATATGATAAAATAAAAATTTCAACAGAGAAAGAATATCAATATTTAGTTCAGTAAATAAAATATTTATTAAATCTTATCATAATTCTTTACTGAACCTAATGGAACTGGTATCAGTAGGGGAATTAAAAATAATATTTTTTCGTTCTCTTTCTTGTCGTTTTTCTACTAGTTCTTCATCTTCTTCCTCTTCAAATGATCATGAAAATAATCATCAAACAAAAAATAAAGCAAACAACATCTTCAAAGAGAAAATCCGATTTGAGGATATAAAGAGGATCTAAGAACTTGGGAAATGCCCAGGATCCCTGAAACTCAAATTTACAAAACTGAAAAGAAAACTTTTTTCTCCAAATCTGACTACATAGTTAGAATGGTAGAAGAAGTCGTCCCCTTGGACGAAATAGAAAAAACTTTTCAACTTCTTTCAAACAAATCAATCAAAAAACATAAAGAAGAATTTAATTTTCTTCACATAGGGTGCGTTCAAGTCTCCCTCAAACCAACCATTAGATTAGGTATGAACACCTCTGTCCTAATCTGTCTTCGTGATGCTAGACATAATCAGTTCCATGATTCTCTTCTCGGAATTGTTGAAACTAGTATTTGTGCTGGGCCAATTTACTTTAATTGTTTCCCAGATTTTACTGTTAGTCTCGCTGATAGAAATATCATTGATGTACTAACTCTTAATCTTTTGATATTCGGACTTGATATAAAGACCAGATCTGTTCCCATATACTTAACATACAAGATCTAATATAAGGTCATGAACTCCATGATCTCTAGGGTCCTCAAATCAAAACAAAACGGAGAGACCATTCTATTTCTCACAGACACAACTAAAGTCAAAGTCACTGTGCCGAAGGCTATTCAATGGAATGAAATAAATTTCCCTCAAAAATGGACGTTCGACAAAGTCGTTCCAGCCAAACTTAAGCCTACTTCTGACTTCCAGGATATTAGGCAATATGATATTGGAAAAGTTGAGTTACTCTTTGATAGGAGAAACTCATTCCATTTCGGAACTTCTTCCAGATCTGAGGTATCTGAAGATTTTAAAACAGCTGCTTCGACTATATCTAGAAAGTCCTTTTCTACTGCCTCACAAACTGAAATCCCAAATATTCGATTCCGTGGGTTGGATATGTCTTCTGATCTTCCTAGACCTGTCTATCAGAAGGAAGACGAAGACCAAAAATCAATTCAATCTCCAACTTATTTCTCTATGAATGAACCTTATGATGTTTGAGTTCACCATAGATAAAGAATCCCTTAGAAAAAACTTTTACTTTGAGGATTTGGCCCCTCAAAGAAATTGATTTTTTCAAAATTATCAAGGAAAAAACAGAAAAGACATTCAAGAAAATATTTATGATTTTCTTAACAGGGTCAAACAAAATATATTTTTCTTTGACTGGTTTGATGCTTATTCTGTTAAAAATAAGGTCGATTACCCTTGGAAAACAGAATTAAGTGAAAAAACTTTAGATGTTCTCTGGTATCTTAAAAACAATGAAATTGTTCAATCTGAACTTCCTCCTAAAACAAAATTCCAGCTTCCTAACATCAAGGATGCTGATGGCAAACCTATCATAACATCGCCTTTCAAATTCAGAAAAGATGATGAACCTCTAAATCCAAGAGACATCAAGAGTCTCATGGAGCAATCTAACTATACAAACAAGTATCTTCAAACTTTGGGTCCAAAACTTCTTGGAAAAACTATCAAAATCAAAGAAGAATCTTCTTCCTCAAAAACTGTTTCTGAAAAACAAGAATTTAAACCTCTTTTCAAACCGTTTAAAGCTAGTAAGGCGTTAAGTCTTCAGCTTAAAACTATTTTTGAAAAGGAATTTTTGAACAAAATTAATGAAAAACTCAAACTTTTGGAAACTGTTGTTCCTGATACTCTACTTCAAGAAACTTCTAGATCAAGAATCATTAGTGCTCTTGAAAAAACTGAGTTTTCTAAAAATTCTGAAAGTAAAAAAATTGAGCAAGTTACTTCTCAAAATTGGAAAAAACCTTCAAAACTTTATTACCAACGCGCTACTCCTCCTAATTTACTACTTGAAGAGAAATCTTTAGGTATTAGGTCCTTTAGCGCAAATAACATCTATGAGTGGAATATAGATGGTCAAACTGAATATCAAATTATGAATACTCCACAACATATGACTATAGTTGCAACTGCGTATTCTACAAACCTCAATTGCTCGGAGGAAACAATTGTTGAAATTTTAGTTGTTGATTTTTCTGGTCAATTAAAATGTTGGTGGGATAATTATCTTATTGATTTTGAAAAATAAAAAGTTCTTTATACAATTAAACTGAACCAGATGAAACACCAATCACCAGCAATGGGGAACTCATCCCTGATGCTGTCAACACCTTAATCTTTACAATTGTTCAGCATTTTATTGGCGATCCGACCCTTTGGAAGGATAGGTCAGCTGAATTATTGTCCAATCTCAAGTGTAAAACACTTGGAAACTTCCGCTAGTATAGGGATACTTTCCTTACCAGAGTCTTCACTAGAGAAGATAGTCAACAGCCTTTCTAGAAAGAAAAGTTTTTGGCTGGTCTTCCAAAATCACTCGGAGACTAGGTTAAGGAAAAAAATCCATAGCCAATCTCCTGATGGAAACAAACACTATAAGCAGTTAAGTTATAGTCAACTTATTGCTTATATTCAAAAAGTAGCCTTAAAAATCTGCCAAGATGATAAAATTCAAAATCAATTGGCTAAAGAAAAATCCCAGAACAGAAGGGAAATGGACACTTTTTGCGAACAATTTGGTTTGCCTTGCCCAAAAAAGAGGTCCAAGCCCAAAGGAAAACATAAACCTTCTCCTAGGCCCAAACCACCCAAAAGGGTTAAATCTCCACTGAGGAAACCCAAAACTCACTCACAACCAAACTACACTGACAAGCCTATCACATGTTTCAAATGTGGTAAAGCTGGCCACATAGCCAGAAATTGTAGGCTTAAAGAAAAAATAAAGGCTCTAAGTCTTGAGCCCAATATCGAGGAGTAGATCAATAAACTTCTCGCTGAAACTTTTGAGGAGGAACATGAAATGTCCTCTGAAGAATCAATTGTGCCAGATGATAACGAAGTAATATCTTCTGAAGATACTACTGAAAAGTCATCTATAAATGTTCTCACCTGAGAGCAAGAACTTCTTTTTGAAGCCATAAATGCTATTCCAGATCCTGATGAAAAAAGGATCTATCTCAACAAACTGAAAATACTTTAGAGGCAAGTTCTTCTAAAGTCAAACCTTCAATATAAATTTAGTCTCAGTGAAACTCTCAAAAAAATTGAGAAAAAATCTGTTAAATCTGTTACTATTCATGATCTTTAGCATGAGATTCAGAATCTCAAAGTTGAAGTCAAAACTCTTAGAGAACAATAGGATTCTCATCAGGAAATCATTGATGCCCTGTTAAACAATCAAAAAATTGATGCTGTCTCTGATGATAGCAGTTCTCAAAATCCCCCGAATGATGATGAATTTCTTGGATTAATTAACATGTTAAAAATTCAGAAATTTTATATCAATATCAAAATAAAAATAAAGGATTTTGTTCTTGAAACTGTTGGATTGTCCGATACTGGTGCAGATTCAAATTGCATACAGGAAGGACTTATTCTGACAAAATATTTTGAGAAAATCTCTGAACAACTCAGCATTGCTAGTGGTTCTAAACTCAAAATCAATTTCAAACTCTCTGAGGCGATGATTGAAAATCAGAACCTTAGATTAAAAACCTCATTTTTATTGGTGAAAAATCTTAGTAATGCGGTAATCTTAGGAACACCCTTTATTAGGTCTCTTTTCCCATTAAACATCACCAATGAAGGAATTTTTACTGAATACCTAGGTGAGATAATCAGTTTTCCTTTTTTAAGAAAATCGATTTCAAAGAAGTTTAATTTAATTCAAACAAAGTAAAACCAAATCAATTTTTTAAAAGAAGAAATTTCTTTTAAGAATATTGAATCTCAACTTTCCAAACCAGATGTTCAAAGGAGGATCCAAGATCTTCTCGAGCATGTTCAAACTACAATCTGTTCTGATCTTCCTGCTGCCTTCTGGCAAAGGAAAAAACATGTCGTTAATCTTCCTTATGAACAAGATTTTCATGAGCGACAAATTCCAACAAAAGCTAGACCAATACAGATGAATGAGGAACTCCTTATTTACTGTAGAAAGGAGATTGATGATCTTCTTCACAAAGGTCTAATCCGAAAAAGCAAGAGTCCATCGTCTTGTTCTGCTTTTTATGTCAATAAACAAGCGGAAATTGAATGTGGTACTCCAAGGCTTGTGATAAATTATAAGCCTTTAAACAAAGCACTTCAATGGATCAGATATCCGATCCCAAACAAAAAAGATCTTCTGAATCGTTTGCATTCAGCAAAAATATTTTCAAAGTTTGACATGAAATTTGGATTTTGGCAAATCCAAATCCAAGAGAGTGATCACTACAAAACGGCTTTCACTGTTCCTTTTGGGCAATACGAATGGAACGTAATGCCCTTCGAACTAAAAAATGCTCCTTCTGAATTTCAAAAAATCATGAATGATATTTTTGATTCTTATTCAAACTTTATCATTGTCTATATAGATGATGTGCTAATCTTTTCCCAATCTATTGATCAACACTTCAAACATATTCATATTTTTGTGAACATAATCAAAAGAAATGGCCTTGCTATTTCTAAAACAAAGATTGATCTTTTTCAAACAAAAATCAGATTTCTTGGACATAATATCTTTCAAGGTACTATTGTCCCAATCGATCGGGCAATCCGTTTTGCGGAAAATTTTCCCAATCAAATTATTGATAAAACCCAATTACAAAGGTTTTAAGGCTGTCTGAACTATGTCTCTGACTTTTTTTCCTAGCTTAATAATCTTATCAAACATCTCCATGATCGTCTTAAAAAGGTTCCTCCTCCTTGGACAGACGTTCATACAAACATTGTCAAACAGGTCAAAGTCAGGTCAAAACCCTTCCCTGTCTTTACCTACCAAACCCCCAAGCCTTCAAAATTGTTGAGACAGATATATCTGATTTAGGTTTTGGTGGCATTTTAAAACAAAAAATAAATGATAGAGAGCTTGTCATTGCATATACTTCAAAGCATTGGAATACCGCTCAACAGAAGAATTCTACAATTAAATATATATATATATATATATATATATATATATATATATATATATATATATATATATATATATAGCATTTTGGGGTAAGATAGAGTATTTTTATTTAAAATGAAATTATTTTCGTTTGATATGGGCTTTAGTATTTGTGTAGCACTTGAGTAAAGAATTATTTTAAAATTCACCTACAGAGTGTAAGATAGATTGCTTCTAATTCTGTGCTGACCATATTAATAGAACTCGAAAATGTCATTTTACATCATTAAGAAAATAAGAATAAAATATTCTAATGCACTCTATTTCTATTTTATTTTTACCTAAACTAGAAAAGTGTGAAGCAGTGTAATACTTTTAATGTATATATAATATTGTCCTATGGAACTGGGACATGCAAATAGCCGCGACGTAATAGCTTAATTTACACCCCAATACACCACGCATCTTAGCAGAAATATGTTTACGAATACACCACGCACCTATATTATAATTATTTAGCATTTACTTATTTATTTGCTTTCGTTACTACGGAAGCTCTAGCTTTGGCTGAAGTAATTCTCTTACCTAGGCTCTTCAATTAGAAAGACATTATCTTAAATTAAGACAATAAAGTAATGACTATGGCCAGCATGTTTGGCTACGCGTTGGGTGGGTTATCAATGGGGGGGGGGAGTGGGTTTGGAAGAGTCAAATCATTTTTGGCTATTTTTTTATCATGTTTGCTTCTACTTTTGGTTGTTTTCCAAACGGACTTTGCACCCAAAATTGATTTTGACCGGAAGCAACTCCATATATGTTGCCTTTGCGGTAAAGCTCTCACATTTATTATATTAAAACTATTTTTATATTAAATTACTAAACATAAATTATTTTATCTCAAAATTAATTTTAATAAAATTAATTATATTTAAAAGTAATTCTACGAATATTGAACCAATCACACACTTAATTTATGACCAAATTATGGGCAAATCCCTTATCTCAATCAGATTAGATCCACTTTTTTGGAAAAAAAAAATGTGGGATTGCCCAAAGTTGGCCCAATTGCATAAGAGTCAGTCAGTTACATTTACTAGGGATGTGCACGGGTACGGGTCGACCCACAACCCAAGACCCGAATTCAGAATGTAAAGTCGGTTCAGACGTCAGTAATCTGAAAAATCAGATTGATCAATTTAATATTGTTGTAACGCTTAAAAATTAAACCCATTCTAATTGACCCGATTCTAACTCTTTTTTCTTTCTTTTTTTTTAAATAATGATTCATTTACTTATATATTAATTTATAAAATTATAATTATAAATATTGACTTTTAGATTATGTTAATATATTAGTGTATAATTAAATTTATTGATGATTGATATTGTATAATGTATAATATATAATATATTCATGATTATGATTATGGAATTATCAATTATGTATGTAATTTTTTTAAAAATATATTTGATTATATTCAAATTTTAAAAATACAATTTAAAGGTTTCAAAATGTCACAAAATTGAGTATTTTAATATATCTTTCATCAAAAAAAAAAAATGCTATCTACTCTTATACCCGACCCGATCCAACCCGAAAATGTTCGGGTTGGGTTGGTTTGGGTTAGGGGGAAAAAAAATTAAAACCCGACCCGACCCGACCCGATTATATTTAATTGGTTTGGGTATTTTTTTTCCCTGAACCCGATCCAACCCGACCCGTGCACACCCCTAACATTTACATATTCTCATGTTCTCTTTTCTCTACTTTGCATGGGGCTGAGCTTGGCTGCGCTTTTTTCTTATGAGAGATATTATTTGTATTTATATTTTCTCAACTTTTATGTTGACTTACTTCTATCTACTATTGGATAAGGTATGAACTCCATTTAATCTGAGTCTCATACCCTATCTAATGATGGATGAGAGTAAATCGACACGAAGGCTGAAAAAAGGTGAATATAAATAACATAACTCTCTTCTTATTACTGGTACTCTTTTGTCCTTGGATTTTGTCTCTCTGCTTTATGAAGTTTTGATTAATAACTCAAAAGTAAAATAACATAAAATTGAAAATCATACAACAAGGGATAATATTACCTTTACCCACCACCACTTTTATTGTTGCTCTAGAATCACTGATGATTGATATAACTCTAAGAGGGTGTTTAATAGACAGAATAATTTTTCATTTCTAGGATTAGCATCTCCAAAAATGTTATTTCCAATAATAATTTCATCAAGCATGATATTTTAAGCGCACTTGATGTTCAAATTAAATTCTCAAAAATAATTTATATATTTGCAAAAATACCCATGACAAAGACAGGTAACTAACAGTGAGTGTCAGTGGTGGCAATAAAAGTAATTTAGTCTTTTTTATAAGAGAAAACATACCCTTCCCATGAGAATATAGTATTCTCATATGAAAGATGTGATTGATTTTGGAGAATTTTTTATTTTTGAGAATATAATATTTTAAAATATGTCACTCTAAATTATATATCAAATATGAGAATATTTTCATATTTAAAAAAATGAAAACATTCCTTCTACCCAATGTCCCCTAAAGCTGTTGCAAATTATTAGTGAGCATCATCTTAAGCTCTAGCTTTGCCTGCCCCTCAATTAGCAGCCATCATTTTGGAATCTGATAACAAAGATATCATCATCCCTTGGCTTACCAAAAATCTCACAATGCCACTCAAAAAGTTGCGATCGCTATAAATTTGAATATTTCATTCCATTTGAATCAAATTTTCATCTTTTTTATGGGCCAATTAATCACGAGAACACGACGGTATTATAGTTTTTTTTTTTTCCTTCTCTTTTACCTTTTCTGCTCTTGGAAATACTATTCAAAGTGAACAAGCCTGCAGTTACCGTGGTAGCGGCCAACGTTGCAGCATAAATATAGGATATGCATGGTACACTTTCCCAAGAAAAAGACAAGAAGAGCGACATTAAAGGAAGGACGACACACCACCACTGTAGAAACACTATTATTAGTCAAAGCTCCTTAATTCTCAAGTGTTTTAAGTTCAACAATCAATTTGCTAGCGGCAGTTGGCGACAGGAGATATGGGCTATTACATGAGCAGGTGTGCTCAAATCATAGTTCCATTCACGAAATTTTCAGGCGAAGAAATCCAATACTCATTATGTTCCATCCTTGAATAGTTATGCTCTTCGATTGTCTACGAAGATGAAAGTTTGTGCATTATTAGTGGATGTACTGGATAAAACTTCCAGTCCTGCTATAGTGCAGAAAAAATGGGTGAAAGAAAGACACAAACAAAATTGATATATCAATATAATAAATAGTAGAGAATCCTACAATAACAAGTTTTGTATCTTTCTCTCTTATAATATGATACTCTCATGTTAGTAAAGAAAAATCTCGATCCAAACTTGACACAATAAACAATTAATGGCTTAAACTTTTTTGAGTTGAGAGTGAAATGAACGATGAAATAATTTCATTTTTTTGGTCAACAATGAACTAATTTCATTAGTCCTTTTTTTTTTTTTTTTGTCAATAGATATTAATAGTCAAAGGCAATAGCTTACATACATCAGAGAAATTGATAAAACAAAGCTTAATAATCACATGCTGCTATGTCCACAATTACAACCAATAAAAATTAAATAGCTTAATATTGATACAATATATATTTTTTTGAAGAAATAATTATAAATATGTAACTGTGCTAAATATAACTTTCCAAGGCTTGAGAAAAATTTCAAGAATTGGAGCATGGGAGTCACCCTTCGCCTCTCACTCACTACAGAAGAAGCTTCATTTAATGATCCATACATATAGGAAATTCTATTTTATGTACTTGTAAAGAAAGTCTATTTAACATAATCATGTACTTGCTTGCTCAGCAGGGCTTTCTTTGTTTTTGTTCTTCCCATAGGCTCTCTCCTTCCAAATGTTTGAAACTTCTTCAAAGGTCAACCCTTTTGTTTCTGGCATGTAGAAGATTACGAAAACAATTGAAACGACAGCCACTCCCAAAAGAATCATGAAACTCTCGCCAAGCCCTATGGCATCCACAACTGAAAGGAAGCTGGTGGACATTATGACACTGCAAACCCAGTTCACTGTTGCTGACATGCCACCACATATACCTCTATACTCTTCAGGATAAATCTCTGAGTTCATAGCCCATGGTACAGGACCCATTCCGGGTGCAAAGAATATAATATACAAAGCCAAACCCGCAACTGCCAGCCACCCATATACTTGACTTTTGTTGCCATGTCCTACAATATAGCATGACACAGAGAGGACGATCAAGGCTCCAACCACACCCGATAAGCTACTAAGAGTAAGCTTTTTGCGCTCTACAGCGTCAATAAGGTAAATGCCAAGAACTGTGCCAGCAGCATTCATGCCAGAAACAATGAGGGACAGGAACAAAGCTGCTTCGTTTGATTTGAAGCCAGCCAATTGGATGATTGTTGGACTTTAGTACATTATAATGCTGATCCCAGTAAACTGCTGGAATGCCTGAAGTCCAGCCCCACAGATGAATGCAATTCTGATTTCTTTCAACTTGAACACATCACTGCACTTAACTTTGACCTCATTCTTGCGTTCGTGCTCCAAGTGAGCTTCCAGAATCTCAATCTCGTCCTCCAACCGAGGTGATGGATAAATCTTAGAAAGCACATTGGTGGCTTCCTCTTTCCTATTCTGTATAAGTTAAAAGGAACCGGGTTATATATAAGAAAAGGAACCAACAACTAGGTATGTGTTTTACGTAGATCATATATAAGTATGGACGACATGAAGAGTATGTTTTACCTTCAAATAGAGCCATCTAGGGGACTCAGGAAGAAAGAACATGAGAAACAATTGAATGACAGCAGGCGAACCTGCAAGTCCAAGCATCCACCGCCATGTCCCTGGAACCTGCATGCAAATTAGAATGGTTTAATAAGATGTTAGAAAATTGAGAATGGTTGAAGAGAAAAGATTATTAGTATTATAATTATTTATTGGTTATAAGGCTTACTCTTGTCAAGCCATAATTGATGACAAAGGAAAGAAACTGTCCACCAGTAATCATGAGGACATTGGCGCTGACTAATCCTCCTCTTATTTCAGATGGTGATACTTCCGCAATATACACAGGAGCAGTAACGGAGGCTGCACCAACGCCCAGGCCAACCAAAAAACGACCTACTATGATAACGTAAGGATTTGGTGCCACAGCCATCAAAAGTGATCCAACTGCAAAATTGATATCTGCCACAATAGTGGCCATCTTACGCCCTAAGGCATCGTTAATGAAACCGCCAATGGCAGCGCCAAAAATTGCACCAATCAAGGCCGTGCCAACAATTACTTCCTGCAAACATACAAACATAGACGTGTGTGAGACAAGAGACAGAATTAACAATCGTGTCTAGTCTTGTGATGCATATGATACATGTGTGTTGTACTCATATAAGCTAGCAAATTAAAACAAAACGTGCAACTCGACCCTCTCCCTCTGTTACCTGAAGGAAGCTACTTTTCTTGACATTCTCAAAATCTTTTTTTATATACAAGAGCGCACCTGATATCACACCTGTGCATGGAACCGAGCATGAGCTATTGTTGCATTATTGTATTTGTATGTATATATAACAATATTAATATGAGGGTACAACATATATGTATTTGTAATTGTATTGTACATACCGGTATCGTAGCCGAAGCGGCGAAAGTGATTCCAACAACGTAAGAGTTCTGGAAAAAGGATATCCTTCTTTCGGGATGCTTCACCAAATAATCGGAGCTTCCCGCTTTGATGGACATGCTCATGTCCGCCACCATTATATTGTCGCTAGCAGCTGCTTGCTTTAATCAACCAATTGTAATTGCTTTAATTTACTTTCCTTGATATATGAGAGAGGAGGAGGAAGGGAATTAGGTGATGATGAATGATGACTTGCGTGCTTCTCCACAAGACGAGACATTATTAATTTATAGAACGGGAAGGCGCTAAATTTGTTGTTACTCGAGAGTTTCTTTCGGGGCAGAAATATTTATACATGTAAATATATTTTATATGGGATAGAGCACAGCCATATATGTAAGTATTTCTCCCTTTCAGGCCCCTAGAAGAAGGTAGTGATGCATTTAACGTCTGCGGGCTCTTATGGGAAAGACGGCTGTCGTGTTTGCAGCTAGATTGCTGTCCTTCCCATTTTTGGCTCTATTCCCTTCTCTTCTACTTACTCTACAGTTCAACAAAGGTGTAATCCAACAAATATGTAAACCCCTTGCCTTTTTTTTTTTAATCTTTTTAATAAGTCCAAAATCCCTTACCTTAATTTAGATTATTCTGCATTTTTATTTAAATTTATTTTATACATTAAATTCATAAATAATTGAGCTCGAATCATCATAAATGCTCTGGATATAATTTGGTGTACATTCCTCGCGTAGGCAATGTTGGATGACTTTTTCACCTTTCACCAACCATCATTTTCTCCTAATTTTCATTGTTTCATCTTATCTTTTTTGCAATATATATATATATAATTAAAATTTGTTCGTTCTAAATTATGGGTATTGTAATTAGTTAGTTTTTCTGTCAATTAGTTTTTAGTTAAAAAGGTATTCTGGATAATTAGCGTGTAAGTAGTTAATATCAATTAGGTAATAAGTTAATTAGTCTCCGTCCAAAAATGAAAAAGAAAAAGTTAGTTAGCGTGTATGATACTTCTATAAATAAGTAGGGGTCGATATAGTTCATAACAAGAAGTTTAATTTGGGGAATAAGATTTAAGTTTTATTGAACTAGAGAGTTTGTTTCTTTAAAATTGGCCATTCGATTCATTGAAATTGTATCACAAATGAAAAGTTATTTGCGACGCCAAAAATGGTTTTTTTTTTTTTTAAAAAAAAAATAGACATGTGTTTCAAGAATAAATTGTATCATTTTAGAAGGTTCTCTAGACGTTATCAAATTTAAAGAGGAAAAAGTTACTTAAAAAATTAGGGCTTATCTTACATATTGAAACTTCCATAATTAATTAAGGCCAAATTATGAACCACATACCATGATAATTTTGTGATTGAAACACCATATTAAAATTGAAAAGCCCTTAACTTTAAGCCTCTACAAAATTATTTTAAAAGTTTCAGTGAGTTATTCCCGAATTTTGAATATTTATCAGTTCATATATTTAGCCAACCGCCTTTGTAATATTAACATAAAATAAAATATCAATTTTCCCCCCAAACCAAACCCTTTTTAATGTTAAGAATGGTAAATAAAATTTTAAAAATAATTTTTTTTGAGTATAAAGTTAAAACATGTAATTTTATCTATATGGTTTTTATTATAACCCACGATTCTTTTGGTACATATGCACAATTTTTTCAATTGTAGAAGTCTAATGACAAGATAAGAAGATGAAAAAGGTACGCTAAATTAAACGTAAACAATAAACATCATTAAATTCCAGATTATGTGCTTTCTAAGGTTATCATTTTTTTTTTTTTTTGGTTGATATGGCTAAGGTTCATATGTTTCATAAAAATCATGAAAGTGCTGATAATTTATCCACAATAGTAATTGCATTTTTTTCTCCTTAGTTTGACTGTTTAAAATAAGAGTTTAATTGGAGTGCACTGACAATGTAAAATTTTTTTACACTGTCATCTAATCAAAACTTTCTATTTGTATGACCATTCAAATAGTGGGTGGTTATGTCAAAGACTTATACTGATGTGGCAATATATGATTGGATGTCTGTGTATTAAATCCTTAAAATAATTGATAATTCTTTAAGGTAACTCAGGTATAACTTTTATTAACATACATGTGATTGGTTTATGGGTTGGTTGATTATGATTCTAATTAATTAGGGATTAGTTAGATGTATAACCATGCAATATATTATTAGTTAGAAGTTAATTACTATATTTTGTCTATTTAAGCCACGCTTTCGTCAAGCTGCATAACCTTTACTCATTCTATTTATTTATTTTCAGTCTCTCTTCTCTTTCGGCGTCTTGCTATAGTAACAACTGCGAATGGGTAAAAACGATTCTGAAGTTTTGAGAAAAGTTTTAACATCTGGCTGTTTAACAATTTTTTTTTTTAATGATTATTACAGTACCAAAGCGGACTGATACAATGGTGAACGGAGATTCTAATTTTGATTATATAAGTAGCTTTGATTTCGATTACGGCAATTTTTAGAATTTGAGAATGGCTGTACTTGTGTCTGGCTCTACAAGAAAATAGATCTATATGAAAGTTGTAAAAGGAGCAAATGGTATAGCTGATATGGAAAAATAAAAACAAAAATGTTTTTATTATCTACTTATTAGATGGATTTAAATCCTCTAAAATGAGGGGATTTGTAAAATAAGAAAATGAGAGACTAATAATTCTTGAATCACTTAGTGGATCCCACTCATAATAAAAGTTATTGATCCAAGAATTGTTAACTCCTAACTTTCTTACTTTACAAATTCCTTCACTTTAGAGGATCCAAATCTTTATTAAATATCACTATAAGAACATGATAATTTATAATATAAACACTGATAATAGATATTAGTGCCGGACTTAATTTTTCTCTTATATATTTTTATATTTTTCTTCACATATCTTATTTTGATATTCCCATATAATGTGTAAATAATAGTACTTAAAGAAAAATTGGGTTCCCCTTTGTTACAGCCTAATTTATGATGAGTGTGAACTGTGAAGTGCAGTAGCAAAACCCAAACAATAATTAATCTTCTTAGAAAACGACAGCCAATAATTTTGTTGTAATCTTATCATTGCCTCCTCTCGATGCGGACTTGTTCCATAAAGTGCAGTCAAACCTTCGAGTTCGCGATGCCTGTTTAAGGATCTAAGTTGATACTTATTACATTGACATTGAATGAGTCGAGATATAATAGAATTTCCTGTTGACAATCTGAATTTAAATAGTTGGAAATTAAATTTCATAAAAATTTAGATAAATTTGATATTCTTATGCTCCAACAGAAATTAATTTTATGAATGATTTAAATAAATTTAATTCATAAAAATAGTGTATTCTTACAAAAACTATTTATTATTGAATTTAATTTGCTATGAAATGAAACTGAAACCTCCTTTTTTTTTTCTTACGAAACTCACATTTAACTTCATTATTGCAATGGTTTTATTTGACAATAATACCATATTAATTATTTTTAATACATAAAATGTAGTTCAATTTTTAGTTGAACATAATAATTAATGCAATTTTCAACCCTGAAATCCTATTCTTCTACTTTTTAAAAATATCATTCTTAAAATAATAAAAAATATCAAAAGGTTGGGCTGGTAAGCGCATTTTTTAAGGTTAGAAATATGCAATTATTGGGAGGATTTGTTATACTGGTAAGAGAGGAAAAAGGAAGGGAAAAAAAAAAAGGTAATCAAATGTAAATAATATTTGTGATTTGAGACTAAGTAAATAAATAATAGTTGCAACAAGAAATATGACGTTACCGAGTTTGGAGACTGACCCTCTCTTTATATGGTAATGATCCTCCAAGTTCTCCAACACTCAGCTTGCATTTCCTGTCCTCTCTCTCTGGCTCATGATCATCATCTTAACCGAAAAAGTAACAAAAGGGAAATCAAGGAATCTGAGTCATATGCTTTTCTGGGAAATCTTCAATATTTCCCACTTTGATAGCCCATCTAGCTCTACTGTTCCCCTCTCATGACCATAACACAGTATTAATCTGAGCCAAGCCCCCATTTCTCAGTGCTTCGTGGTTTAAACAAATCATCCTTAATTCCGTTTTTGAGTTTTTGTTCCATCGAGAATTGGTGAATCATATTCTTGCCCGATTCAGTGGCCATTTTGGGTGTGGCGAGCATTTGTTGTGGGGTGTTGCGGGTTGAGTTTATTGTTATATAGAGTGATTTTAATTCAGATTTAGATTGGTCTTGGTTGCGTTTAGGAAGATGACGGTTACTATACAATCCACCCCAGGAAGCTCAGGGTACTTGGATTTGTACCCTGAGAGGAAAATGTCGTTTTTTAAGAATCCTTATATTCTCGGACTCACTGCTGTCGCTAGCATTGGTGGCATGCTGTTTGGCTACGACACAGGTATTTTTTTCCATTAACATATGTGGATGTTATTTCTGGCATTTCTTTGCCTCGGCCTGCAGTTTCTTAGGCTCGTTCCCTCCATCTATGTACCCCCCAAAAAAAAATAAAATTGTTGTTATTATTATTTATTATTTTTATTGATTGTTTGATTAGTGTGGCACAAGTGGCCCTGCTTTCTGCTTCTCTGTGATTGGTGCATCAAAGTTATTTTGATTTAATTTCTTACTTTTTTTCATCATTTTTTTTTTTAAAATTGAGATGTATGTATGATTAGTTAGCTTTTGAAATTGTTGAAATTATTGTTTAGACAAAAGCTTATATATTTATATGTTGAAACCATGATCTTAGGATTCTTGTGATTAAATCAGTTAAAAGCGACCATGTAAATTTATCTGGCTTGCATGATGTTGGGAGTATTTTTGGTTGGGCTTGTTATTATACTAAAAAGAATAGATATACCTTCAGTTAACTAAGCTTAAATAAGTTTTTGGTCTCTATAAATGTAGATTATTTTGGTTTTAATCCCTTATTTTTACTATGATTTTGGTTTCTCATTTTTTAAACGTGACTATTTTCATTCCTACTGTCAAGGTTAAGAAAATTGGATTGGGTATCAAACTGGTCAATGTAGGAATTCAAAAGTTCAGAGATCCAACCTGAGCAATCTTAACATAATAAAAAAATATATATATATATATATATATATATATATATATAAAATTAAAATACAAAATTTTAATTATTTATATATATAAATATCTATAAAATTAAATAAAATGCAAAAAATTATAAAATAATTAATATAAAATATATATAATTAATTAACTAATTAATTTTATTTTTAAAAAATAAAAAAACAGCATTTTATTAAAAAGAAAAAAGCAAATCAACCAAATCCGTGAACCGGTCAAATCGGACCGGTTCTCCGATTTTCACCTATTTAATCCTGTTTAATAGCAGTTTTCAAATACAACAATTTAACTAATAAGATCGGACCAGACACAAGGCCAATTCCCGTTCCAACCAGCCAGTCCGGTTCGATTTTCTTTTCCATGCCTACCGTTAAATGAGATTTGTTAAATGATGATATGTCAAATGGAAATCTCAATCATTATTGACACATGCATTATTAATTAGGGACAACATGTCATCATTTAACATATTCGACTTAATGATAAGAATCTAAATAACTTATATTTATAGAGATTAAAATTATATTTAAGCCAAAAGAAAAAAAATAAATAAGGAATCAGCTAACCTGAAAACTATTAAACTAAACTTTCTGAGTTTATTTGACTCTCAAATTAGAGTGACGTTATTTGGATATCAACAGTGGATACTATAAAAAGAAATACAAAATCTTAACCTCATTCATTCACTACTACAAGATGCTTTGAATCTTTTTCTTAATGTGATGTCAGTTCTTGATATCAGAATAACATTATTTCTAGTATTAATATGGATCTTCTGAAGATAGTATTTGCTTAACTTCAGATATTGTTGTAGATATATAATTTCTTACCGATTATATTTTATAATTTTTTAATGGGATATTATTTATATTTTATCAAATTCTAAATTATTGATTTCTTTGTCAACAACTGAAATTATTCATTTTATTCTCTGAAAAATATACACTTGATAGGAGCTAAATCCAGTCCAAGAATTTTACCACGTAGTAATCATCAAATGTTACGGGATAAGGAATATTCAATTTTACTTATCTAAAATGTAGGGTGCATTTTAGTTGTAAGAAAAAATATATGACATATTTGAAAAGAAATAATAAATGATATACTTGAAAAGAAGATGATAAGTTTCGATAAAAAGAATTATTTGAAGTTTATTTGCAGAAAAGTTAGATGGCATCAACGCTTTTGTGGGGGCCAGAAGGCCATTCCTGGTTCCAACATATATTTTTTTTAATATAGTTTTATAATCCCCGTTGGCCGTTGATCAATTAATCGATAAGATGAGAATATAGAATTTACGTTCAAAGAATATTTTTTAAACTTCCAAAGGTATCCAGGCCGACAGTAACAGCGACTCATTCACAACAACGATTTAAGAAAATTTACTGCATGCTTCTCAGAAAAATGTCATAATTAATGTTTGGACATTGTATTCTCAAGTATATAGTTTTGATGTGAAAATCTTTCATGTAAGAGCATGTTACATAAACTTGCTGTGAGAATATGATATTTCATGTGTGATATCAGCTTCATATATTGTCTTCATTTTTACTATGTCGCAGGTGTCATATCAGGAGCACTTTTATATATTAAAGATGATTTTGAAGCGGTTAGACAAAGTAATTTTCTACAGGTACCATCCTTTTGTAATCTTTCGATGTTGATGAATCTTGAGTTCAGAAATTACATGGTTATCTCATAACTGGTTCTCAACATGCACAAACCAACGAATTATAAGGAAAAATTCATATTTGGGTGTGGTTTTCTACTGAATTGCTGGCATTATAGTTGCAAAATGATTTCTCAATATTAGAGTCTACTACTCTAGTGGCTTCAGCAGTTCAGGATGTTGCACGACGTGCAGCAGTCTTTGGTACAAGTGTTGTATTTGTTGCTGTAAGAGATCCATAAATGCAACTGTCTAACCGAATGAGAGGAAACAAGTGGATTAAAATTTTGTTTCGTTTCGTTTTCTTTACATGTTGTTCTAATTCCAAGAAAGAAAAAGTAGCGTTTGCTTACTCTTAATTTGTGATGGGATTGGGATTGGGATTGGGATCATTCTGATATTCGAGTTGGCAGGAAACAATTGTAAGCATGGCAATTGCTGGTGCGATTGTTGGAGCAGCAGCAGGTGGCTGGGTTAACGATGCATATGGACGAAAGAAGGCCACCCTCATTGCTGACGTCATCTTTACTATTGGAGCAATTGGGATGGCTGCTGCACCAGATCCCTATGTTCTTATACTGGGGCGTTTTCTGGTTGGTTTGGGTGTTGGCATAGCTTCTGTCACTGCTCCAGTGTACATTGCAGAGGCATCACCCTCCGAAATAAGGGGATCATTAGTGAGCACAAATGTACTCATGATTACTGGTGGACAGTTTCTTTCCTACGTTGAACCTTGCTTTTACACGGGTTAGTTATTAGGTCCATGCTATCCTATCCACATGTTTGCTTTTGCTTTTGCTTTTGTGTATTAATTGTTTCAAGGACCACCTCTGCTCTAACGTAGTTGTTGATCAAGCAGGTCCCTGGGACGTGGCGATGGATGTTGGGGGTTTCAGGTGTGCCAGCAGTTGTTCAGTTTATGCTAATGTTGCTCCTGCCCGAATCCCCAAGATGGCTCTTCATGAAGGTTAATTAGCCTTAGATTAAATTTGCATAATTGCTCTTATATATATATATATATATATATATATATGAGTCCAAGATGTTTTACAATTATTGTCTTTCATTTGCAGAACAGGAAAAATGAAGCCGTTGATGTGCTTTCTAAGATCTATGACTTTGCTCGCTTGGAGGATGAAGTTGATTTCCTAACAGCTCAGTCAGAGCAAGAGCGCCAGAAAAGGAATAATATCAAGTTCACCGATGTTTTTAAATCCAAAGAAATCAGAATTGCTTTCCTTGTTGGAGCTGGACTGCAGGTAACAAATAAATAAATAATACGTATTAACTTGGTTATATAGACATATATAAGTAACTTTCTCATTAGTGATATGATATGATATGAAATGATAGTGGATGAAACTATGACTATGTGAGTGAATGAATGCTCCTTTATGTTCAAAGCTAACAAGAATATATAATTCGACTTTTAAGCTAAGTTGGCAAGCCACTTATAAGAAACCATAAGAGGCCCTTTTAAAAATTTTAATAACATCAGGGTTGTTGAATGCATGTATACACACACACACACACACACACACACACACATATATATATATATACATATACATCTGTTTGATCAAGCCGAGCCAACTAAATGGTACATGATTAATTACATGCAAATTAAACTTACAGCATCCCGTCCCATGGTTGTGGTTGTGGTTGTGGTTGTGCACTGCAGGCTTTCCAGCAGTTTACAGGCATTAACACAGTGATGTACTACAGCCCAACGATAGTCCAAATGGCTGGGTTCCACTCCAACGAACTGGCTCTTCTGCTGTCCCTCATAGTTGCTGGCATGAATGCTGCCGGCACCATTCTCGGCATTTACCTCATCGACCACGCAGGAAGGAAGAAACTGGCTCTCTCAAGCTTAGGAGGAGTCTTTGTATCTCTCATCATCTTGTCATTGGCATTCTTGAACCAATCATCTGAGAATGAATTGTACGGATGGCTTGCAGTCTCGGGTTTAACCGTATACATTGGATTCTTCTCACCAGGGATGGGGCCTGTGCCATGGACTGTCAACTCAGAGATATACCCCGAAGAATACAGAGGGATTTGTGGGGGAGCGTCAGCTACTGTGTGCTGGATCTCAAACTTGATCGTGTCTCAGAGCTTCCTTTCAATTGCTGAAGCTATAGGGACTGGTCCCACTTTCTTGATTCTTGCTGCTATCTCTGTGCTTGCCTTCCTCTTTGTGCTTTTGTTTGTTCCGGAGACCAAAGGGTTGACCTTTGATGAAGTGGAGCTGATATGGAAGGACAGAGCTTGGGGCAAGAACGCAGACACACGAAACCTTCTTCAGAGGGCAAATCAATCCTACTCATGAGACTGAGCCCCTTGCCATAACTTAATTTCATATATCATGCAAGTAGCATATCTTAGGAGGTACATTTGCATTCATGTGTGCGTATTTGATAGGTTTTATAGGTAGGGATACGTAGATATTATATATTCACATCTCGCAATTCGCTGAAACCTTGACCTGCCTTTAAAATGACACACGTGAACTTGAAAGGAATTATTTTATTGTTTGAAAATTAGAGGAGGAGGAAAATGTACTTCACTTTGCTTCAGTATTAGCTTACAAATTAGTAAATCTAGCTTTTATATTTCTTTCCATGTTATTGTATTCGTATATGATGATTGCAGGTTATCAAAATGAGTCATTGTACTAACAAAATTGATGCATGTGCCTTTGTAGTTTCAGAGAATTTTTCACATTAACAAGTGCGCATTTTGCAAAATATATAGCAGAATAAATAACAGATAACCACTTTAAGTTTAGTGGTGCGTTATATGGACACGCGACAAAACTTATTTTCTCAACATAAACATCATCAACCATTAAAACTCATTTTCTTTTACTTGTAGTTTGTTATTCATCATTTTTAATACATCTATAATGTGTGTTGGTTCAGTGTCTAAGAAAAAATTTGTCTAAATACAGTTTCTCTTAAATTTAACTAAAGTCTTTGTTTTATATCTTTTTAAGTTGAAATTCTTAGCTTCAATAAAAATATTTTATGTTAGGTTCTTGGTCTATTACACTAATTGAGCTTATTTAGTTTGTATTTTTCTTGTGAAAATAAGATAATTTGAGTTTAATTTTATGAATTTTTACTGAAACAAGTGGTAAATTATAATGTTTTCACCCGATTTAAATTTTCCACTCTTTTCCACATAACTTTCCAGTATGGAGTCAACCCCCCAAAAAACTATGTCCAATTCACATTGTTCCTAACAAAGTAACCCCCTATTCAATTTCATAATATAAGCATTTAGTATCCACCCACCATTTTAAATTAGAGAAATGCTAATTACAAAGATAACTTTTACCAATCAATTATGAGAGTGAGTCAATGATTGGTTTAGCCTCGAATATTTGATGAATTCTTAAATGCTCTAAGAGTTTTGAAAAAAAAATTTGATGTTTTACTTTTAGTTCAATATTTTAGACAGTACATTGAAAATATAATTTAATTGTGATATCTCGTTAGTACATAAATTTTTTATACAATCATCTAATCATATATTATTACATTATTAAAAATATTATTAATTACTTTAAAAACCACACATATGTCTAGATATTGTTAATTAACAGTATAAAATACTTTATACTGACAATATGTAAAAATTAATATCTTAAAAAATATAATAATTAGGTAATAACAATGATCTCTTATATTAATTACTTTAAAAGTTATATATATATATATATAGAGAGAGAGAGAGAGAGAGAGAGAGAGAGAGAGAGAGAGAGAGAGAGAGAGAGAGTTATTGTTAATTGGTAGTATAAAATACTTTATATTGATAATATCTCAAAATTGATCTCTTAAAAATATAATAATTAAGAAGTAACAATATCTTGTGCCACATCATTCATTCATAAATACTAACTAGGATTAGATCCATAACAAAAGGAACTAGCTAGCACTCCACGTATGGCTAACCATAGTTTGAATTTCTCAGTGTCTAGCTCTATCTCAAACAGAATGACCTCTAACGAAGAATACTTGTTTCCTTTTTATTTTTCTTTTGGTTCCTTCATATTAAATTGTAGTGCTGTTAATTAAAACTTTAATTTAACACAGTGGTATTTAAATAGGTGACAAATATAATAAAAATATAATTTATTATTTATAATTTCAAATTTTATTAATTATTTTTATATTTAGATATATTAAACATAAAAATAATTAATTATGTGTTTCCTATCCTACCCCAGACTTCACCCATTTCACCAGTCAATTCATGAACAAAGATACTCTAACCGAGCTCACGAAACTGATCGATGGGGCGGAGCCCCTAATTCCTCGCACGTATCTGTTCTTTAACGGTAGTAAATTCGTAATAAGGGACTCCTAATCTCACTTAGCTTTCACCCATCAATTCCGTAATGTCCTCCTACTCATCCAACCAAATAAAAATAACAGAGCAAGACCGATCAAAGCCTGTGCCTAAATTGCCTCTTTTTTCTCCATTTATCCTTTTGTTAACAAGACATATAAATCAGAAACTTCCGGATCGGAATATCTTTACTTATGTTACTCTTAAAAAAGGCACGAGAGAATGCGCAACAGGTCTAACTTTATTCAAGGGCCGAAAAGAAATGATTTGGATGCTGTAAAATAAGGATGTGAAAAAGTTAAAGATTAATTATCTTTAAATTTTTTAATAGAATCAATTATTAATTTAAAGGTAATTAATCTTTTATTTTTTTCATTTTAGAAAGATGCTCACCTTCAAAAATCTAAATTTGAAAAGAAATACATCATTATATAACATCTCAACATACACACAGTACCTCTTTAAAGATTGCAAAAAGCACAGAAATCAGGTGCCTTCTACCATGTATCTCATTAAGTAAGATACTTGATGCACCATTTAAAAAAAAATGGTCCACTATGGTCTTAATTTTATCTGCACCGTTTATTAGGATTTAATAATATTGGACGGTGGAGATTAAAAATAGTGATTGAGTCTATCGTAATCCCTCTCAACTCTCACTTTCTCCTCTCTCTCCCTCCCTCTCCATCTCTAACTCTACAAACTCCCTCATTGGCGGCTGATGGAGGGAACCTCAAGTAGCTGCATCCGGCTCTGTGTTCGCCAGCGGCGCAACCGTCGCATCCTCCAAGACAACATCGTTTGGCTTCCTCCCCCATCGCAGCTTTGCAATCGCAGCAGCCAATGCTTCAAGGCCAATCTTGATCCTCTTGAAAATCTCGTCGTCTTCAAAGTGATCATGATACATGGCCATTGCAGAGCAAGTTGCAAGCCAACGACCCGAGCGAAAGCGGTGAGTGTTAGAGAGGAGAGGTGGAGGGTGGCGCGAAGGTCAGAGGAGTTATTGGCTCCGAGGTGGTGGGGGAGGTGGCAGGGCACCGAGGGGGAGCCAATTAGGTGGAACCATGGAAGGAGATGAAAGAGATAAGAAGAAGGTTAGTTAGCCACATTTTTGGTTTCGTTCGATCACATTCTCAAGCTTATTTAGCCACATTTTAATGTTCATCTAGCTACATTTCATTAATGCAGCTAAAAGTAGATGTATGATCTAGATGTATCCTTCACCATACTTATAGGGTACATTTGAGACAAAATCCGAAAATTAAAACAACAAATCACAGCGTCATTCATCCCTCAGTGAGTTGCGTATGACAAAATGATTTCACATATCAAACCCTTTCTACACATCATAACAATCTCTGTCCTTCAAAAACGGTCCTCCATTTTTATGGAATCTTTCCTCCAGATACATAAAAGACCACCACTCCCTTCCCTATCATCTATACAACTCCAATCGAAACTTGTTTCATCCCACAATTTTCTAATAAAATTGAGCTTGCATCTGAACGTCCGGTTTCAAACTAAACTCATGAAGCTAAGTTTTTATCCATTACCAATTTTTAACAGCAGTTAATTTCCACCACCCTATGCCCTGCATCATGGTAGGGTCGCAGCAAATTTGAATGAATTCATAAAAGAAAAGAATAAAAAAAAAGGAGAAGAGAGGATAGAGAAAGAAAGAGAGAGGGGGGGGAGGGAATATAAAAGACCTATCCTTGAGATGAGTAGTATGATTACCATTAAAAATAAACACATGATTTCATTAGAGCCGTGGCCTAAATATTTTCATATTAGACTTGTAAATAACCGGAGAAAAAATATTTTCATATTAGACTTGTAAGTAACTGGAGAAATTTTTTACTCCTCTTGAAAAGAGAGTTTTCTTGCTCCACACAACATTATCATTCACTTTTAACAGTCCCACCTCACTTTTTATAACTATCATAATCTTCTTAATAGTATAAAATTCACTTGAGAGATACAGGAAATCTTCAAATAATTGTGAAAACAGTATTAATTTAAGAATACTTAATTTTTTATTAAATATTTCTAATTGATTGAAAAAGGAAAATAATAATAATAATTTTTAAAATATTTAATTTTATTATTTAATAGTTGTGTCATTATGTTTGAACAAGTTGCAGTGGTTAGCAAGCTGGCAGCGGTGGATGAGATTAGAGTGAAGGATGCTGAGTCAGACGAGAAGCTTCAAGTTGTGGTGCGAAGGAAGAGTAGATTACCCTTTTCCTTCCAACACATAAGCTTGTCGTGTCCTGGTTTGTTCATTGTCGTTCCGCCTGTCCCCATATTCACACTCTGCCTCTGCCTCTGCCTCTGCAAACAACAAACAACAAACGCTGTACTCTTCCAACTCATATATTTCTGTTTCTGTTTAATCATTCTTCTTCCTTTATCCCTCTCTGTATATCTGCCCTAACATTACCGCTTTTGTGGAATAAATTCCAATTTATTTTTGTTGACTTGACACTAACTATACTATACTTTTGGGTTTGGATCTGATCCTGGTCAACATTCAGTGGTGGGTTGGTTGGGGGGTTCCTTTGGCATTGCCACCATCAGCATGACCATTACTGTGGCCGTACACTCCATTCCCGGAAGTTCGGGATATTTGGAGATGTACCCTGAAAGGAAAGTCTCCGTCTTTAAGAATCCTTACGTTCTGGGTCTCACTGCTGTCGCTAGCATTGGTGGACTGCTCTTTGGCTATGACACAGGTACCTACATACCTACCATAGCTTCAATCATCGTCACTTCATTCCTTGGTTTTCAAACTTTCATTCTTGATCACTTTGTTTACCAAGTACTGGCACTTGAATGGTGATAAGATTAATACAGTAAAACCGAATTGGTATTGGAGTACATGGACATTGAATTGTCAAGTTTATACTTCATTTTTTTTTTTTTTTGGGTTCTAATTTTTTGGTGGGAAAGAGCCATATCTTAGGCTATGTATGACAGCCACTTAAACTTAATGTAGTCTGGAAAGTTTTTTTTTTTTTTTCTCTTTTTAAATTTCGATTGTATCTAAGTTTTTCTTTTTCTAGCTTATGCAAGTTTTGCTGTATTTTAGGATATGTTATTTCAGGTGAGATTTTATTACAGGTGTTATATCGGGAGCCCTTCTGTATATTAAAGATGATTTTGAGGTGGTCAAACGTAGTAATTTTCTGCAGGTACAATACAATACTTTTTGCCCTCTTTCAATGTCTACAACTTGCATTAATCAAAGTATTCAAAGGGAGTTTTCAGACTGGACAATTGAGTGAAAAGGTTGAAATCAATACCAAATTAAGAATGGTGAAGACACAATATTTGATTGTTGTTTCTACTGGACTGTTGTTATGGTTGCACATTGAGTTCTCAACTTTAACATCTAGTGGTTCATACAGCAATGCCTGTTCTTTAACTTATGAAGTATGTGTGAGGTTTCTTTTTGTCATTAGAGAGCCATGAATTAATTGTCTAATTGAAATGCAGAAAACAAATAGATTATTACTTCTGCTTTCTTTGTTGTACTGGCAACAAGAAAATACTGTTTCCTTAATTTTTTTTGGTCATAGGATCTTTCTAATTTCTTGAGTTGCCAGGAAACAATTGTTAGCATGGCGGTGGCTGGAGCGATTGCTGGGGCAGCAGCAGGTGGTTGGATAAATGATGCTTATGGACGAAAAAAGGCAACTCTCATTGCAGATGTTATCTTTACTCTGGGAGCAATTGTCATGGCTGCTGCCCCAGATCCTTATACTCTCATACTGGGGCGTCTTCTGGTTGGTTTGGGTGTCGGTGTAGCTTCTGTTACTGCTCCTGTGTATATTGCAGAATTATCTCCATCAGAAATAAGGGGAGCACTAGTAAGCACAAATGTGCTTATGATAACTGGTGGACAGTTTCTTTCCTACCTAATAAATCTTGCTTTTACGCAGGTTAGTTTTCCATGCTTTGCTATTTCATTGGTTTTTCAATTTTTCATTAATTATTAACAATATTAGACATTGCCGTGTATCCAATTTATCAAGTGCCTGCACAAGAACTGCTCGTTTCCTAAACTACACTGACCTCTGAGAAGGGTTAAATTCAGTTTCTTGCATGTGGTTGAGCTTGTTTTCGCCGTTCCATCTTGTGGTACTTCAGCTAAAAAAATTATATTGAGGGTATTATTTCACTGACTAACACATTTTTAATCAAGCAGATCCCTGGGACATGGCGCTGGATGCTGGGAATTTCAGGTGTGCCAGCAGTAGTTCAGTTTTTCCTCATGCTCTTCCTGCCTGAATCCCCCAGATGGCTCTTTATAAAGGTCACAAAACTTTCTTATGTTTTTACCTTCAACAGCTGTTTTTTAACATAAACTTTTTTTCTTCTTCTTCATGTGCAGAACAGGGAAAAGGAAGCCATTGATGTGCTTGCTAAGATCTATGACATTGCTCGCTTAGAGGACGAAATTGCTTCACTTTCTGCTCAGTCAGGGGGGGACCGTCACAAAAGGGGTGATATTGGATTCTGGGATGTCTTTAAATCTAAAGAGATCCGGCTAGCATTCCTTGCTGGAGGTGGACTGCAGGTAAGAAAAAGTTAACTGGGAGATAATGTTGTTAAAATAACTTCTCTCATACTGGAAGGACCTTTGTAAAAGCCCCTTGCTAGTAAACGTTGATGGGAATAATGCTTCTACTAAACATAAGATGGGGTGCTTATATTAATGTTAAGAGAGATTTGAAGCGAAGCCAGTCCTTTTTCTTCAATTACAGGCCAATACTGAGTAATGAGTACAGGACTGCTTACCTGAAATCATGATTACTGTTAATATATATGCTTGAATTAGGTTTGTAGATATACATGTGTTGTATGTTATGAACTTTAACTATTCTTTATTAGATTTTTCTCTTTTTTCAATAAACAAGGAACCACAGAAATGAAAATTCTTTTGACATTTTATAGTGTTACAAGCTATGCAACTACATTTAAACATTCCTTTTTTCTTTATTCATAGAACTTGTTCAAACTTTTCTTATTTGCAGTAAACAGAAGTTTAAGCAACTTTCTGTGACTGATAGGCTGTACCATACCTGGAAGCACTGTATTGTTTGAGCACAGATTGCTTACTTGATGTACTACTTATTCTTTAATACTAACCAACCGTTCAGTTGGTGTCCTCTATCATGATGATAAAGTAAAATCTTCAGCAACAATGCACCTTGTGTCATCTGCAATCTCTGGTTTGATAGGTGTTAGACTCATGTATGTCATATTTGTGGTTTCATTATTATGTGCTTTTTGCCAGTTGTTGAATGCAGATACCTGCGATCAAGCCATACATCACTTTTGAAAGCATATTGGAATTTGAAAGTAAATGACTTCATTACGTGCAAATTGCAATGCAAGTGAAATGGCTTCTTATAGTATATCATTGTTCTTCAGGCTTTCCAGCAGTTTACAGGCATTAACACAGTGATGTACTACAGCCCAACGATAGTCCAAATGGCTGGGTTCCACTCCAATGAGTTGGCTCTTCTGCTGTCCCTCATAGTTGCAGGCATGAATGCTGCTGGCACCATTCTTGGCATTTACCTCATCGACCATGCAGGGAGGAAGAAACTCGCTCTCTCAAGCTTGGGAGGAGTCTTTGCATCTCTCGTCATCTTGTTCTTGGCATTCTTGAACCAATCATCTGAAGATGAATTCTATGGATGGCTTGCAGTTTTAGGCTTGGCCCTATATATTGCTTTTTTCTCACCAGGGATGGGGACCGTGCCTTGGACAGTAAACTCAGAAATATATCCTGAAGAATACCGAGGAATATGTGGCGGCATGTCGGCTACTGTGAATTGGGTTTCAAATTTGATTGTGGCGGAGTCCTTTTTATCAATTGCTGAAGCTGCAGGGACTGGTCCTACTTTCTTGATTATAGCTGGTATAGCTGTGCTTGCCTTTCTATTTGTGGTTGTGTATGTTCCAGAGACCAAAGGATTGACATTTGATGAAGTGGAGATGTTATGGAGGGAGAGAGCTTGGGGCAAGAATCCTGACACTCAGAGCCTTCTTGAGCGTGCAAATAAATCCTAGGAGTGCAACCTTTTTTGCATAATTCAATAGCACTGGAGCATTGAATTCAGGGCATGTGTAAGTTGTTATGCAAGGGGAAAAGAAAAATGATCTGAACTTATGTTGTTGTGCTGTGATTGATAATATTCTTATAAAATACTTTCCGAGTATAGATAGTTAGGATGTGAGAAGTTGGCGTTCAGACCTGTGGCTTCACCTTTTATAGGAGGAGTACTTTTCACCATTTTGTGCGTGTTTATACTGCAGCATAGACATTATACTAAAAATAATTTTATAATTTATCCATTTTTTTTCTTCATTTTCTGACATTTTCCAACATAAAGGAAACAGTTTTTTTAATTTGTTTTTTGGGGTTTTGTTGTTGTTGTTGTTGCGGGGTGCGGTAGGGTGGTGCTTTTTGTGTTTTCTTTTTTTTTTTTTTGGTTGGGGGAGGAGGGTGTTCTGCTTACCAGTCACCCTTGGCAGAACAGATCAACAGAAAAACGTAGATTCCAGACCAAAAAAAAAAAAGATAGATTACTTTTTTTTTTTCTTAAGTTCTTTTCATATTTTGTTTAGTATCTACTTAATACAACCCAAGGGTAGCGATTGGTTTAACTTATTGCAGCCTACTTTGATATCTATTTGTCTTTTATGAATGCGGGAGATGGGGAATAAGAGTTAAATAGGAGATATTCCATATTCAACAAGGTATGTAAGAGATAATTAGTAGATTATGGGTTCATTTGCAGCCTATTTTGATATTTTGATCAAGTTAAAATTTTAAACTTAATTCAGATAGGATTATAGTTTGGTGGATGTCGAATTGGGATCAAGTTGACTTGAAATTTACACATACCAAATTAAAATAAGGTTTAAATATATTTTTAGTTTCTATAAATATAAGTTATTTTGATTTTGGTCCCACTAAAATTTTTGTTTTGGTTTTGATTCCTCTTCTTTTTCTTTTTTTGATTTTAGCCCTCATCATTTTAAATTTTGATCTTTATGAATACTTTGGAATATGCTTTTATCCTTACAAATAATAAAAAAATTGTTTTTATTCTTTATAAATATTTTCTAAATCTTTTTTTGGTCCTTATAAGGCTTGATTTGGTATTGCTGTGGCTTTTTAAAAGCTGCTAAGTTTTCTCGACTCTCTAAAAACTGTTATCAAAAAGTCATAGTAGTATCGTTTGATAAAATAATATAAAAATTACTTTCAATAAGCAGAAGTCACAAAAGTAGTGTTTGGTAAAATTGCTCTTAATATCTAAAATGACAATAATGGTTATAAATACTAAAGAGAATAATTTTTATTTTTAATGTCATTAAATAGTCTTTTAAATTTTGGAGAGTATAAAGTCAAATTCAGAAAAATCTGCATGAGGCTCCCGAGAAGACTCTGACTCTCAAAAGTTAGGAGTAAAAGCATCCAAACTTTTCGATTTATCAAACAAAAAAATTTTGCTTATGTTTTTTATAAGTCGGAACACTCATTCGAAGAGCACTACCAAACTAGGCCTAAATATCATTACTTAACACCGGATCTAAAGAGTGGGGACCAAAAACATAATGAAAAATGGAGGGACTAAAACCAAAGCAAAAATTTTAGAAGGATCAAAATCAAAATAATCCATATTTATAAGGACTAAAATATATTTAAATCTTAAAATAATATATAGTTGAAATCATAAAATTTTAAAAGGAAGATATTGAAATTAAAGAATATTTATAATACTTATTTTTAAATAAATAATGTCAATATAAGTGATGTTATATCTTGCATAAAGCATAAATTTAAATTAATATTTTATTATTTCTCTTAATTATGAAGAAATATACATGTCAAAATAATGCACAACATCAAATTAATAAAATGTGACACGAACCCAACTTTAAAAATGTAATGAATCTAAATTTTTAAAACTCAAATTCAAGTCTAACTCTAGGCTAGCTGAGTTATTTCTCAGATTAAATTAACTTTTCAGCATCCCTAAAATGAAGTAATTTTATGAATTTATTTAATATAAATTGCTTATTAAATAAATTGAGATTTCTTATTACCAAAGGTATTTATAAAGCAAAAAAAATAAGAGATTATCAAATTTTAAATTAATATATTATATTGTATATGAATTTTAGCAAATAATTTAAAAATAAATAATTTTTTACTTTTTATTTTATGAAAGATTTCATTTTAAATTATACAAATCCTCAGCAGCTCCCTAAAAGAGAGTATTACAGAGCATATATATATATATATATATATATATATATATCTCGTGACGACATATTGGATTTTATTAATTTGTAATGGAATTAAATATATTTTTAATTTTTATAAAATTAATAAATTTTGAATTTAACTTTTAAGAATTTTTTTATTTAAATATTTTAAAAAATTTTAATTTTAATATTTATTGTTAGTCTATATTTATTAATTGATAATATGAATAATAGACAGTCATATTATTTTTTTTATATTTAAATAAGTATTGAAATCAAAATTTTTAAAATATTTAAATCAAAACTAAAGAAATAAAAAAATTAAAGAGTAAAATTAAAAATTTTAAAAATATTTAAATTAAAATAAAAATAATTTCTTACAGAATAAAATTAAAATTTATTAATTTTATAAGAATAAAAACATATTTAAGGCATGTGCAGCGCATCATACCTGACGTTGTCAAGCGGATTATTTAATTGAAACACTCAAAACACGTGGTACTCTCTATGCCAATGATAGGGATAAAAACACGTAACCCCCTCCATGATGGCATTGGTGTGGATGTTATTCTTTCTGTGGTGTGAATACATTTTAAATGGTCAAACTGGTACTGTGACTGTCTTCCCCATTTCATAAATAATCGAAAGTTGACATTTGAATTGTCTGAGAGCGGCGTTGTTTACACGGATAAAAATCTTCATAAATCTCATAAAAGTATAATCACTAAAATTCATTTTTCCTTTTTTTTTTTAAATTCTGTGAGGGTTATATTTTTGTACCAGCAACATTTTTCATAATAATGCTATTTACCAAATCGCACTTATAATAGTTATTACGAACATTTTAGTCGATTCTACAAAATTCCCCTTTTAACGATGAAATACCTTTTTAAAAGTATGCGAGCAACACACATTATGTAATTATTATATTTAAGGATTCTTTAATAAAAATAAAATACTTTTTTAGACTCATAATATTTATTATTTTAAGTAAATTTTTTAATTTAATTTATCTGTTAATCTCACATTTCAATAAATATAATTTTTAATATAATAAATAATAAAATATTAATATAATATATTAGTTATCAAATAAAAATATTTTAATAAATATTTTTATAATTAATTTTTAATTTTAATTTTTTTAATATCCATATAAATAATTAAAATAATAGATATTATGAATAAAAGAGAGTATAATATGACACATACATATTTATTAAATAGAATTAATTTTTTGGTTTGATTATAGCTCGTATCCAGGATCTTTTATGATGAGATTGGCAGGTTCATGTGTGTCATGTCTTCGGAGAAGCTAACAGAGCTGCAGATTGTTTAGCAGCTTTGGGGCATTCTTTAGATTTTGGCGTCTGTTATTATATGTATTCTCCTGCCTGTTTCGGAATGATATTATTGGGATAGCTATGTCTCGATTGATTGTCTAGTTTTTTTTTTGTTTTTTTAATTTAGGCTTTTGTTTCGTTGAATTACCAAAGAGAAAAAAAGTATGAAAGTTATACTTCTGAAAGTGTTTAATTTTTATAATAATTATGCTAAAAGACATATATATATATATATATATGACACACACGCGCGCACACACACAAAATGATTTATGTGTAATGTAATGTAAGAAGTCATGCTTGCCGCAATCAATTCGAGAAGCATCGGGGTTCTGGACGATAAAATAAATAAAGTAGTATTAAAGAATGGAGGGCACAGCCACACAGTCAGAGGCAGAATGGGTACAGAATATGGGGCAAACGATAGGGCAGCGCAGTTATCATGATAACTCCACAAAGTCCAGGGCCCATTTATCTGTTCTCACTTGCTTTTTAATTGACGAATTAGGTAAAAATATAGTTTCACTTATTTTTACGCACTATATATTACCATTTGAAAATTTTGTAAAAACTCAAAATTTACACGTTTAGTATATATCTTATATATTTTTTATGTGATTAATATAAAATTGTTCTAAATAAAGGGATCATATTAACATCTTTCCATAACACATTAAATATATTTGTTTTTTAAAATACTTTATAAAATTTTACTCATAATATAATACAAGAAAGTGAAATGTTTATCATTAATCATTAATATATTAATTAAATAATAAAAGGCCGACTCGCTTTTTCAATGGTGTTATTGAGTGATAAGGACTGGCCACGTGGGTTGTTGGCCAATTCTTGTCCTATTGATTGCCACCAATAATACACTTTCACATCTTCTAGCTAACCACCCATGACCCCATGTCATGACATGCATAACACGGCAATGTCATGAGTTTTTATGCATGATATTATTGTGTTTTTTTTTGGGTTTATTTTATGAATTTAATTAAGATATAATATAAAATAATTTTATATTATAAAAAAATCTAGATAATAAAAGATTATAAAAGATTAGAGAATGAAAGATTACGATAAATTTTTTATTATAATAGATAATTATTTATATAAATTGATATTTTTTAATATTTTTATTAATAAATAATATAAAATTATTTTATATTATCAATATATTTAAATTAAATTTTTATTTTATTATTTTTTTTTACTATCATTATTATTGTAAACACAGCCTATCTATTTAACAATATTATGAACCTAAATTTTATGAATTAATTGTTTTTCAATTTCACGAATCAACACAAATTATGTTATCTATTATATTCTTTTTGATATATACTATAATATTTTCTACACAATTATTTAGTTATATATTGTTGTATTAATAAGATATTTAATTTTTATATTATTATTTAAAAATTTATTCATTTAATATTATATAATTGAATAATAATATAAAATTTTTTACATTTTTAATATATTAAAATTAATTTTATATCATTAAGACTACAATGTTATTTAAAATATAGAAAATATGTTTTCATTCACCATTGTTATTTTCAAATGTTATTAATGAATTTTGAAGTATTTAATATATTATTATTGAAAGTTCAAAGTATATTATTTTCTCATCTCCGAAAGTACTTTTGTTTTTGTTATTACTCCCACTATTACTGCAGTGATGAATTTCCTTCATTTTATAATTTTTTTTATTTGTATATTATGTGACAATAAAATTTTATCTTCAACTTACACAAACCTACCTGAAGGAATTATATAATTATATACAGATAATTAAAGTTAGATGCAATTATAATTAAATAAACTTTAGTAGCCAGCGCACTGGTCATCTGCTCTCGCTTAACCGGATGTTGGTAGCCGGCTCACTTTTTCTACTTGACTCCAATGATTGCATTTGTACTAGTTACTTCAAATCAAATATTTTGAACATAAAATCTTTCTCCTATGCTTTTTAAATATATAGTTTACAATATGTGTTGTAGCCGTTAGCTCCTAATTGTATTGAATCATAGTGATACAAACACAATGAAAGTGCGTGGTTATTATTATTTAAAAAAGAGTTTAATGTTATTATATTGTATTAATTTTTTTTATAGTGTAAACTAATTTTATACTATTTTTATAACTTTTAAAATAATAAACAAACAATTTTATACTTATAATATATTAAAATTCAATTCTTATGATAAACGAGTGTATAGATTAGTTGATGGAGACTGTTATAACTTAACTAGAGATCTCAGATTTGAGTTATAAGTACAAAATTACGTTAAAACTTGAAAAAGAGAATTTTGTCACCCAAATTATCCTATCTAACTTGAGCATGATTGGCTTTAATAGAAGAATATCTATGTTTAGACCAAAAAAATTAAATTCTTGTGCAACTAATGTAGTTTTGTATTTTTACATTTCTTTCTCTAAACCTGTTAACATTATGAGCTTCCTTCAGTTTTGGTGGCCATTGTTAATGCTTTGAAACCTAAAACTTCAGTCATAGCCTGATTCATTCATCAAACGTCATGACTTTTAATAACTTATGTATAGTTTTTAGAGAAAATTATAATAACTTCTCTTGAGATCTTTTAAAATTACACTTACCCCTTCTTGATTTTAAAAATACATAGACCTCCCCTCTAACCAAATGGGTGTTAACAACCGTTAAATATTCCTACGAAAATACAAAAATATCCCTTCCCTTAATGGAGCCCTAAACCCTCTTAGCCGCTGAAACCATGTCTCTTAGCCCTCCCCCCAACAAAAACTGAAACCATCTTCTCTTCTCCCTAATGTGTCGTCATTGTTAACCATTTTCGCACAACCACCCATCGCTATGTCGTCATCCTCCTCCTCGAACCACCGCAAACCTCACCACCGCGCTTAGACTGAGCTCCACCACACCACCATCAACCACACGTCCATTCGTTGTGCCTGTGGTTGCCGCACTTGTGACCGCCTCTCTTGCAACAACAACAATGCTACAGTAGAGACCTATTCCCTTTTACTCTCAATTTCTATTTTTTTATTCCATTTGTGTTTTATTTTGCTTAAATCTCCTTTTTTTTTTTTTCATTTTATGGGTTTCAATTAAAGACATAAATCTCTCAAATTGAATCTCAAGTTTCAATTTTTTTTTTTTTTTGGATTTTTAGCAACTGAGTTTGTGAACTTTTGGTGTAGAAGAAAGTTTGATGACTTTTTACAGGGAAAGAAATTTCTGTAAATTTAACATTTTCTAGTTTGTTTTTGATTTTCTAATAATTGTTCTGCTAGTGATTAGGTTGATCATTGTGTTTTTGGTTGAGATTCTATGACAAAATGCTAGGATTCTATTTGTTGAATGTTGTGATTTTGTTTATTGTTTTGGCTTATGGACTTGAGGTTGTTCTCGGTTGCAAGAGAAACTAAAACGAGGCTTTGTTGATGTAGGGATAGTGCTGGAGACTACTAAGTGGCACAATTGACATTTTAGGGAATTTTTAATTTTTTTTAAATGTTAAAACATTAAAAGTCATGTGAGAGACATGTAATTGTTAGTTTTCTAACATAATATTAATTGTAGGGGAGATCTGTGTAACGTCTTTACATTAATAAGAGGAGGTTTGTGTATTTTTAAAATTAAGAGGGGATGAGTGTAATTTTAAAAGATCTCAGTAAAGGTTATTGTAATTTTCCCTAGGGTTTAGGATCATCTCGTAACAACTTTTTTTTTTTCCTTTTAACTCTTCACCCTTATAAATATAATAATCCTAACTTAACCTTTATCATGGAGCTCTATGTACTATATAGTAATGTTAAGTGAACATATTTTTTATAGAACATTGGATTCACATCCTATCTAACGATAGATGGGATGTAAGTCGACATAGAATCCCATAAAAGATATGTTCATCTATAATTACTTATGAACTATATATATACTTTTGCCTGCTGCTGTTGAGAACTGCACTGCATTTCACGTGCAGTAATTGAAAAGTAACCATACTAGCTACAAAGATCATTAATTTCATATGCGCCCCTCTGCGCATTTTATGGTGTCTGATTCGGTTCCGAGGAACCTTATCCGTCCCTCCTTGGAGGAGATCCTAGCCGTATCTGATGTATCATGCAGTCCTCATGTTTCTAAAAAGTAGAAGTGTGCATCGAACAAAAAGAACAAATAATCTCCACTTCATGCGGGCTTCATTTAATTTTGATGCATGCACAAATTGTCTTCTTCAGATTCTGAATTTCACACAGACCCACATGTTCATTACCAATAAGACATATATACAAGGGGATTTGATTCTCCCACTCCGGAATCAGACACAATGCAAATTGCGAAAGCTATGTTGCTTTCCAATGTAGTGCTACTCTCCAAAGTTTGGTCGTGGATGTGTACTCACTACACATTAGCACTATCCAATCAGTCCATTCCCAACCACACCCCGTTTGTTTGTCGCCGTAATTCAATATGCTTTCTTTCTGAGAATTATGTAGATTCCTGTGCCATTGGTGCCCTGTGAAAAGAAGAAAAAGACATACTTAGTTGATTTATTTCTTGGCATTTTTTGTCTTCTTTCGGCTCTTTGAATTGAATATTGTCCAATAGAGGGCGAACCGGAGTCACGGTAATATTTCTTTTTGGCATTGCGCTTAACAAATGGATGGAATATTTTTACACGGCCTTTTCATATCAATTTTACATTACTTTAATATTATCATAACTCATGCACAAGTAAATAGGCCAAGCACTCCAACGCGGTTTCCTCTTTCTCCCTTTTAGAGTAATTTTATTTGAACATACAAAATAAATGTAAAATTGAATATCTGTAAACAAAAAAATATACATAAAATCCTATCCCCAGTTATCATCACCATAAGATCTTTTGTATTCTTTTTATAAGTGTCTATTTTCATGTCAATTTTTTTTTTCTTTTTTGATTCTAGGGAGTTCTTAATAAAAATAGGAGAAAATGGAAATATAACTCCTAATCTAATATTAACAAATTTCTTATTACTTAGATTAAAGAAAGTGCAATTTGAATTACGACTTATTGGCTATGTCCATGTTTTATGTCTAAATAAAATTACTCACAAACTTGTATATTCCATCGATATCAATAGGTATGTTTCTTTTAAAAGTGTGATGATAATCTTAAACAGGTAAGCCCAATCCTCAAAGTAGCAGTGAAAGGATGAGATCTATTTTAGCCCTATCACAGAGTACTTGTCTCATTAGTTCTTCTCATTATTTTAATTGTTCGTGATGATGACCTTTCATTTATCTATTATTTTTTTTAATAAAAGAACTCATTCTACTTATCCATAAGTAAATTCAAGAAAACATTGTCATAAAATATCCATCTGATTTAAAACTGGAAACATTTTAATTGTAATATTTATGCTTTTACCATGTTTTTTTTTTTTGGTCAGTCGGTGTGGTTATTTATATCTCGATGATATTTCCTGTAATCCATAAGGAACTTAGCGTAATATTTAACAATATGTTCTCTTAGGAAAAGATTGGGATTGGTTTTAAAAGAGATATCATTTATGAAAAAGACTTAATTGTATAGAAAGTATTTGAGAGATTATTCTGATAGTAGTGTTTGCAGAGCCATCTTTAAGATTAAAAAAAAGATTAATTGTATCATTTTATGTTTGTAAGAATTAGTCTTATTATAAAAGTATATACCTAATAAAATGATATTTGTCATAATAACTTTGTTAATTAAGAGATTAATTTTAATATATTATAATATAAAATTTTTATTCTTTATACTATCAATAAATTATATTTTATCTTTTTTATTATTACTAAAATGTTTAAAGTAACAATCAAATATTTTTAATAATATAATAATATATAATTAGATAAATATATAAAAAAATGTTATACTAATAATATATAAAAGTTAATTATTTTATTAAACTAATCAGATTCTGAATAATCCAATTGGCATTCATTAAAATAATTTTTATGGTATAATATTATATTCAATTATTAAAAAACTTGTTATGACGTGTATTCCTCTTCGTATCAACTTATAAAAAGTTAACCAAGATCTCAAATGAACAGCAAATTAAATCGAGCTAAGAATATATTTTTTAAAAATAGTTTTATTGACGGATCTCTTCCAATAATTTCCCCTTTCTTGGATGTTACACACATGCGCTTTACCTGAATCCATGCAATCAAATCCAGCATCCACAACAAACAAAACTTGTAGGACCCACCCTCACCTATTGTTGTCTTTCGCGACCCATGTCCACCACCACGTGTCCAGTTTCTGAAAATATGAATTGTATATAAAATTAAAAAGAAATTAAATTTGAAATAGAATGTTAAAAACAAATTAAGTTTAACATTTTTTCCGTTAATTCATAAAATAAATATGATTTAATTTTTTTAAATTATGTTTTCTCTCACTTTGTTAATTAGTTGAAAGAATAATAAATAAAGATAAAATTGAAAATTTTTTATTTTTGATATTTGAAAATAATAATATAATATAAAATAATTTTGTTTATCTGAAAAACAGCTATAAATATATGGAGTATTATTTTACCACGATCTTATAAAATTCTCAGATTTGTATATTTTTTAAATAATTTAATTTAGATATATATCTGACATAAGATAAGATATGGAAATATGTATGATATTGTAAGGGAAAAATCAAAATAATGATGAGATGCACCATGCAGAGAACAGTTGTCCGTTGCTTAAGATAAGGATGCATGGCACGTCATGACATGACATCATGACAGCATAGTGATACATACATGAACACATGAAAACAGCGCATAGATGATGATGGTAGCGAGCACGGTCCTATACATTAATAGTCCTCCTCCTCCTCCTCCACCCAACAGCATCACACACACAGAGAGGCAGAGAAGGAAGAAAGAAAGAAAGAAAGGAGAGAGAAATTAGAGAAATGGAGGGTTATACATGCGCATTGGAATCATGGGCGTGTGCCACGTCATCAACCGGTGCCATTGAAGAGCACCCAAGAAGCATAGAGGAGGAGGAGGAGGAGGAGGAAGAGGAAGAGGAAGAGGAAGAGAGGGGAAGGCACCTGAAGTTGAGGAGCAAGAGCATGGGGAATGATAGGAACAAGAAGAAGAAGAAGAAGAAGAAGAAGAATCAGGTGTTGCTGGAAGGGTACGTGGAGGAGGATCTTGCGAGGACGAAGAGCTTGACGGATGAGGATCTTGATGAGCTTAAGGGCTGTTTGGATCTCGGATTTGGGTTCAGCTACGACGAGATTCCGGAGCTGTGCAACACGTTGCCGGCGCTGGAGTTGTGCTATTCAATGTCACAGAAGTTCACCGATCATTCCCCCGACGCATCCCCATCCCTATCCCCATCCCCTGATTCCTTGTCCTCTTCCATTGCCAATTGGAGGATCTCTAGTCCTGGTTAGTTATCGTTTCTTGCATCCAGATTTCACTCAAATTCTACTTCTTGTTATTTGGGTCGTCCTCAAAATCTCATTTTTCTGATAATTTCTTGACAAATATGAAACATGGGTGGTGATTTTTCTGATATTTTTGTTTTTATGGATGCTACGGATTTGATTGTGAACATGAATATGTCGGCGTAGAATGAATTTCACTTTCACACACATGCCTTCCAGGTGTTCTATGCTTGGGCATAGACACAGTATTGAATTGATGTTGGCAAACATCCATATGAAATTAATTGAGGTTGATGTTCTGATAACCGGGGGAAGGATTGATAATTTAATATTCATGAAGTATAATCTTATTCATGGTGCTAACTGTGTCCAATCTAATTCTAGTTATTTCTTTAGTAAACAAAAAGAATTATTCTTTGAGAAGTGATTCTGGTAATGCTAAGCCATTCAGAAAAGCATACTTCACATTTATGGTTACTTGAGGATGCTTGTTATCCTTTTAGGTATTTTGTGTGGTCATCATCAAACCAAGACGTCTAATTTAGAAATACTTCGTGTGTGTGTGTGTGTGTGTGTGTGTGTGTGTGTGTGTGTACAGGTGACCATCCTGAAGACGTCAAAGCAAGGCTCAAATTTTGGGCGCAAGCTGTTGCGTGTACGGTTAAACTCTGCAGCTAAGAGCACTCAGATGTATTGATTTGGCAACAGGGAAGAAAATGGGTACATGATGGCCCCGGAGGTTTTGATCCACTGCAGACCAATTCTCACTGATGAGGAATGAATTTTCTTTCCTGTGATTCTTTTACCTGGAGATGGGCATGTCTTAACCTATCAATGATACGTCCACCTAACTGGAGGAAAGAAGAAGCAGAGGGTGTTTCAGGTTTGAGAATAAACTTAATACCCTCATGTGAGCCTGACTTCGCTTAATCATCGGAGACTAAGGCAAATATTGTGATTGTTGTTGTATCTGCTGATAAACTTTATGAATAGAATAAAACTTTTCCTTGCCAATGTTTGGCTGCAATGAGTTCAACCGTAGCTATTGGCTTTTACATTTTATGCAGCGGTGAGAGCCTCCATTAGAGCTTCACCAACTACTTACATCACCTCTGCATTTGCTAGAGGTAACTAATCTAACTGCACGAACATTTTTCCATTGAAAATTATGGTCCCATGGCGTGCTAACAAAAAGTGGTGCTCTAACTTGTGTGTGTTCATACCTATCGGATAGATGAATCAATTCTGCTCAGACTCCGGAGGCAACTGGAGGGAGGGAGTGAAGGGAAAGAGTATGAAGCTGCGTCGCCTCTTTGATCAGAGATTTTTCCTCAAATTGGTCTTTGGTGTCCTATGGAAGGACCATTTTTGATTAATCAAACTTGGTTCGTTATCCCTGAAAACATGGGATCCTCTGACTAATAAAACTAGGAATGACTTTGTTTTGGATCTGATCTCGTTTGCATCGTCGATCTAGACACGTTATGTGGTAGTCGAATTAGTTGTTAAAGCTGATGCTGATTGTACAATCCCAAACACTGATAAACTGAGGAGCTTTAAGCAAAACCCTGCGTAAGCAGATGGAAAATAATGGGTGATGTTCAAATTACTGAATCTTAAAAAGAGTAGCAATGGTTAGACTTATACCAGCATAATTGAATTTTAAGAAAATTTCTGATCTTATTTTTGTGAGCGAAGCAGCAAAATTCATCGTGACAAATTATTGTCCTCTTCTCTTCTTTTGATCACCAAATGATATCAAGCAAATTAGTGGGGTACAGCTGCATGCTTGGCCATCAAAAGCACAAAGCATGCTAAACGACAAAATCTGCGAGACACGAGAGTTTACAAATGTTCCTTAATGAGAGATCCTAGATGTGAACAACAAATTACAACCTAATGGCTAATGATCGAAAAAAACTATTACAGCCTCACTAATATGGCATGCTTAGTTTACACGTTTAGTTCTCGTTTAAGGAACCGGTTCATGATCATTAACATCTATGTTCAGTGTCAGTTTACCCAGAAGATCAAGGAAGTTATAATGTTCTCCCAACTCACATAGTATTGGAGTTAATTAAAACAAGAATGCCAAAATTATTATTGTGTTGATGCTTGATAGTGCATCTAGCCGTCACTTCCAAGAAGATTGATGCCAATATCCTATCTAGAACACAGGATCGAGGAGCCCTGAGAAGAACACCATACATCATAAGGGATAGTTGTATATCAAATTTACAAAGACCCTATAAATAGCTTCACGCCAAAAGACGAGAATGATAACTTGATTAGAACCATCAGATTAAATGAGCGAAAACTCATCGAGAATACATAGATCTAGGCTAATACGAGAGCAATATATTATTAGAATTAGAAATACATCTCACCTCTAGTATTTGTTCCAAAACAGACTTGTATATCATAAATTATGTTTGCATCCACTTGAGTGGTGCTCAACTATCATTTTCTTTCTGAACCACAATTTTACTTTTGTTTCCCCTTAGTTCCGTTCTTCTTTTCACTTGAATGTGATGAACATATTCTGTCAATATGACTTGAAATTTAGGAGCCGTTTTATTTGTTGAGGAAACATTCAGACCCGTCCTCTTCAAGTTCCTAGTGAGATGCTTCTGAGCCTTTTGAAAGTGGACAATGCAGAGAGATGGAACAGTGGATCTCAATATAGGTTTCCCGCATGTTATAGGTCCAGCTTGTGCACTGAAAACAATAAGGCGAATCAGTTACAATACAAGCTAAGAAGTATGTATACAGACAGGACAGCTGCTTTATGCACTGATATGGACATGCCAGCTTTGCAACATTACACCAAAAAGGTCAAAGATTTAACGAAATGGGCTAAAGTATCAAGTAACCAGTTTATCTGCGCATATCAGCGTGCAACATTATAGTAAAGCAGAGTTAAAAGACACCGTAGGCTTACCGAGTCCATCAGATTCATTTCCTCTTCAAAGATTTCCATCAGAAACATGAATTCTATAGCAAGAATTTTATAAATGATAAGAATTGAAAACTAAATGCATTTCCATATCCACTCCTGTCTTCTGCCCCACAAAGTGAATAAAAAATTATGACTAAGGGGGGAGGAAAAAGCTTCTAAGAACACAAATAGAAGCGCAAGTGTGTGTACTCCTTTGATTACCCAATAGAAACCTCGAGATTTTTAACTTTGAGAAAGACAATAACATGGCTACTGCATATGCTTATCATTTTAAAGCAGTACAACTTGTATATGACAAGTAATTGGCCTCTGGTTCAATGTGAAACCGAGCACCCATAAAAGGCTCCCTTGTTTAGAAAACATTGAACGTAATCATAAATGTCTCATAAATTATACATGGTCAAACGTTCAAATTCGCAACTGCTTGGCAATTGGCATGCCAAATTGCAACATAAATAAACAAATTATGGATACAAAGCCAGAAAAAAAAAAGGAAAGTTTAAAAGATATCTTTTCTTTATTCAATTTAGCTTTCAAAGGGAGTCAGTCAGATATTGGAATCTATAAATCTAAGCTCTCAACTCTCAACTCTCTAACATTAATTCCGTCTCCCTCTTGTTATCAGAAACTAAAGCGAAGTTATAGTGTAGTGTCTAGATGAATTCAATTGACCCTTTGGTTGTTGGACTTTAGATTTAAGAATTAATTAATTAATTATGCACGAACGATATTCTCAACAACAGTAACCTACAAACTACATGATTGAAGCAGGAAATAACAATAGATGGCAGAGAGATACATATTACATATGAGAGAGAAAGAAAGAGAGACCTCAGACCTATTGATAACGTAGCTGCAAGGCTTATAGAGCTTCTGCCTGGAATCGGAGAGAATATGCAAGTGGCAAAAGGTGGTCAGGGGCATGGCCTTCCACTTGCAACCGACGAAAGCGCAGGTCTGGTTGTTGACAACATCGGAGTCAGTTGTGCGGAGGTTGCAAGTGCTGCGAAGGTTAAGGTTGTTGTTGTTGTTGTTTTCGCGAGAGTGCCTGAAAGGGTTGAGGCCGTAGTGCCAGAGGTAGTGCCTGAAGTGGGCCTTGAGGTGGTCCATGAGGGCCCAGTACAGCTCTCTGTAGCATTTGGAGAGGAGGCTGAGGTTCTCCAAGCGACGCTTCAGCAGCTCAGGGCGCGTGAGGTGGGAGTGGGATTGGGAGTGGGAGGCACTCCTCCACAGTGCTGCGGAGTTGTGGTGTTGAGAGAAGGAGGTAATGGGATTTGGGTTTGGTGAAGGCGAAGACGAAGAGGAAGAGGAAGAGGAAGAGAAAGAGGAAGAGGGCAGGTCATTCAGATGGAGCTGTTGCCGTTGCTGCTGCTTCATGCCAGCCAGCCCGCCAGCTGCCGCACACGCAACACAGCCGCTTTTGGGAACAAGACTTCACGCCGCTCTCACTCTCAGATAGATATTAGATAGATAGCTAGGGAATGTTTATGTTATATATATATATACAGTACACTCCTGCCGCTAATAATAAATTTATTATTATTATAATATATACGTGAAAGATTACACATTAGGGACGTACCGAAAAATTACAACTCTAGGGATACGATTGGTATTTGGGAGAGTTTTTTTCGCGGAGCAGCTTCTCTTGTAGTAAATGTTAATATAATATTTCTTATCCTTGAACATGTTTGCTACATAAATAAAAATTCTAGTTTTAAAAACAGAAATTAACCCCACCTCAAAAAAATGGAATTGTGATCTGACCCAAGTCTCCATTTGATGACATTTTTTTTTATAGCATATTTGAATTTCCATTTGGAACAGCAACGTCATGGTTAGGAGCTTTCTAAATAGAAAATCAAACATGTTTCAGGTATAGTTACACGACAGACTCAAAAAGTTCCCTATTATGATAATTAAGAATACCAAGAGTAATATTAGAATGGTGTTAGCACTAACAATGAAGAACCACAAAGAAGGAAAATAGCGCAAGAGCATAAAGGAAAAGAACGTCGCAATAGAGTTCAAATTTAAGCCTTTTACCTCATTACCTTCGGAATTGCCCTAATTTAGAGTAAGGGGAAAATTCATTTGAAGTAAATTCATCTTTAAAATGAGAAAATAAAAATATATCCACCTTTGAATTATTTAATAAATTATAATTACAATATAGTTTATTAATACAAGAGTAATTACAACCTTATTTTCTCATTTAAAATATGAGTTCACTTTACCAGAAAAAAAAATTCCTTAGAACAGACAATTTATGCAAATTCTCTATTAACCCTAGAAAGAGGTGAAGTTTTATTCCCATTAAAAGTTCTTCCGTCTAATTCCTCCAAAAAAGAAGACATTTTATTCATGTAATTTTTTAGTTTTTTAATTAAATATCAATATGTTACATTCGTATTATAAGGGGTTTAGGATAACATCTATCAGCGACTAACATTACATCGAAAAAAAAAAGTTTATCATATCACATACTTTAAAAAAAAAAAAAATGGTGAAGTCGCCGTTGAAGCAGTAGCACAAGTTATAATAAAGTCAGCAGATACTTATTAACTACTCAAAAAATAAAGAAGACTTGACATTTGAGTTTACTCATAGTAACGCTGGCTTAGACAACCCATGCAAAGGTCAACTTCAAATTCTTAAATATACCATGACATAAATCCTCTACATTTTCTCAGCATGTAAGAAATCGCGTTTTATTTTCGATATTAAGCACAGTTGTTACTTTGATGTGTTCAGTTAATAGATTCTAGAATTCAAATTTTAGACCTTGCGCTCATTATGAATCACACGTTCATTAATCGCCAAACCAAACACGGAGTTAGATTTCATTGGACTTTCGAATAATAACTACTCATCACCATAACTAACCCAACATGATTAAAGACCAAGTCGAGCTAAAGCGGGGTGACCAAAAAAAAATGGCCAAAGTTCATGGCAATTTCGTCATTTGCCCGAAAAAGAAGTTATATTTTGTACTGAGTAGGCAGCGAATTTGAGATTTCAATCTTTTTCTGCATGGTGGTTGAGGCCGGATCAGACGGCTAATATGCCGGCCCCTAAAGAACCACATCTGGAGGGATGGGGCTTCGAACCGCTGGGGCAGAGCCCCAGTCCCTCATATCCCCCCACGCCCCAGACCAAAAAACAATCTTTTTCTGCATGTAGAAACGATATAAAATGGATTAACAAGCACTGCAAGCGTAAGAGCGAGATACAAAAGCTGAGTTTGCTTTTTATGCGTATAAATATGATTTCCTATTATAAAGGACGCATTTCATTTTCTTTTATTCACCCGTTATCTCGTAAAGATGAAATACCTAAATCATGTAATAAATGTAAAGAATAACACAATAGAGATAAAACGGGTTGAAGTAAATATAGCAGGAAACAAAAATAATAAAAAGGGAAATCAATATGTCCAAGATGAAGAAAAAATGTATCACAAGTAAATCCACATTGATATGCCAAAAGCTCTTACGAAGCCATTTTCTATTCTCTATCAAAATCTTCAGCAGCTGAGAGTTGTGGCTTGCTCACCAGCTCCTGTAGTAAAGAATTCATGGCTTTATGAACCAAGTAGAAAAATCCCTTCCATGCAAATATAATTTATACGTTTATGACTTTAAAAAGTGTGCACCAATGCTACGCGCAATGTCACTGGAAAAAGATTTCTCTGACAATTACCACAATGATATGCAGAAAAATGATTACTAAATACAGACAGGAGTGTTTAAAGCATAAAAACCGTCATAAACCTTTAGAAGTGGGATATTTGAATCGATAAAAGTTAAAACTTAAAAGCATGGTATGTTACTTGCACAAAACACACAGGCATTACTTAGGTTAGAAATACTATGAAGTATATAAGCTGACTGAAGCGAAGCAAAAATCATTCACAAAATTGTGTTATCCATAAAATTTAAATAATTAACCAAGATTTTGAAGAGGCCAACCACAATAAAAATGGAATCGAAACTTACGTTAGGTCAATTAAGAGGGAAGAAGAGGCTGTCTCTCATCATGCCCTACACGATGACTAGCCTGGAAGTATCCCCCAAAAGAAAAAGAAAAAAAAAAAAAAAAAAAAGAGCAATTAGTCTATGCATGAAAAACTCTCAACCATAAAACCAAGGCAACGATGGAGACGCACCTCTTCATTTGCTCCAGCTGCCATATTTATAAAGGATTCCTTTGACCTGGAAAGAACACAAGGCATTTGTTATTGAAAAAGAAGGAAGGATTGTCCTTCACAAGTTTTCTTGTCATGTGGCCATCTAAAAATAATAAACATCCCACAATTGAACTTTAAAGAAACAATAATAATGGAAAGGGAATTTTTTCCCCTCTTCCTCCCCAGAATGAGCAGGTGGATGGTCAACCTTTCATACAGTACTGCAATTAAATATACAATGGACAAGAAAAAGAGAAAACATATAAACCATAGTTTTCTGGAGTGCAAAATTAAGCAGATATCCATATCATGGTCTCTCACAAAAAAGGCAAAAATTTGAGATCAGCAAAGTTATTAGCAAGAACCTTTGTTTGTCGTGAACATCATGCAGTTCAAGCACACCATTCTGTTCATCTCTGACTTTTGAAAGTGGTGAAAAGAACTGAAAAGGAAATGAGCACAAGGTGATACAAAAGAAAATGTTACTGGCTAATTCTTAAAAAAAAAAAAAAAAAAAAATAGTCATCTGCTCCTATAGTCTTAATTACCAACCAGAATCCCCCAAAATAAATTTACCTGGTGCATTGAGATGAATACAATAGAAATGCCTATAATGAAGTTCATTGTTAAAGTATGTCCAAACAGTGCAGCAGATGCTATGCCCGTAAAGATTGTTGCAACTGTTGATGAGTACTTCTTCAAAATTGTATCTGCAGCACATCAAAAGGGTTATTGAGAGAAGGGACAAATTGGAGTCCCTCTACACAACATAAGGCCAATCTAATATAAATTTTATCATACTAGTATTTTGGTCTTATCTTCTAATAAATGCAATAGAGAAAATATATATATATCTGATTATTAACCTGCATATTTGAAGAAGAAAGAGGATAGAATCCCTTGGGCAGCATTGTTTGCTATCAATAGTATAGTGGCTTTTGAATGACCTTGTAGGATATCAAAGCTGCTAGGACCTGGAATATTTAAAATAGCATCATAAAAATCAGTTAATAGTTTGAGAATCAGAAAAAGCAACACTATTAGCCACAGGAAAAAAAGCTTTAATGAGCTTTACTATCATTGGATGCCACAAGTATATCACCGTTGATTGAATCAATGAAGAATTTTAATTTTAATTTTAATTTCTATAAAAGAATCAATAAAAAGAATTAAACCATCACTATTCATCTATTAAATAAGCAACCATTTTTATGAATGATTTGAACACTAGAATTATGAACTGGCTCAAATTGTACAAGTTTAGCATGAAATCAATATTTTAGATTTTAGGAAAAAAAAAAATCAGTCTTTTACTTTAGTTTACAAAACAATTTAAAAACACCATGAAATCTTTTCTTTAAATCTGTTTTTCAATTGCATAGGACCTTGCTTAAAATGTCCACCAGTAACCAGAAAATAGAGATTCATTTCTTACCTTTGAAAATAGCAGTCCCAAGTATTCCAAGAAAATTGAATATAGCTCCATACCCATATAAGAATAAGTTCTGGAAATCAAGAAATAGAGAATCAATATCTGCATGATAAAAAACTAAAGAAGTTAAAGTATCCTGGCACCACTAAACAGCTGTTCTTCAAACTACCTATTTATTTTATTTTACTTGCCTGTTGTATTCCACAATGTTGAGATGATTCTGAGTTAGTTTAGCAGTTGAGTATCACTGTTAGTTAGTTTATCTTAGCTTTCCTATATTACATTTACATCACTATAATTTCTTTTCCAAGACCTCAACTCTACTCAAAACCCCAGCCCATCCCCAACCACTGAAGCCATGCCCCAAGAGTTATATTTTCAATATAAACGGCAGTACATCTCAACTCTGATAAGGTATACAAATATATATTACAGCATTCAGTAATGCCAGATACTCGCATACACAGATACATATAATAATTCACATTCCTTGAAGAAATTCAATTTCAAACTCATTAAACCATTTTCAGGAGTTAATAAAAATGAGGTCCAATTATGAAAAAAATTCCAGTTCACCCTACATCACCTGGAGATAAATGCTTGTATCATATTGGCTCTTCAAAGCATACTCATTATAAACTGAGGCCAATGATGGAACAGTGACCTGCAAAATAATTCCCAGGTTAAAAATTCAACCAGTAAGAACGGAATACAAATAAATAAAAAATATGGAATAAACAAAATTACTTTGAGATGTACTGATCACACAATAATAATCAATATAAGGACAAAAAAATAAATAACAAACAAGACTTACGAAGATCAATGTATAAAGATATGCACCCATGGTGACGGGAAGACCTAAAGCCGTGGTTCCTTCGGGTAAAGATCGTAATTGATTAACACTAATACCAATGAGCAATAGAGCAAGAGCTTCCCACTGTAGCAGAAGAATACATCAATTTTCCGGCTAAATATAAGGAGAAGAACCAATTGGGATTTACATATTACGACTTGCTACAGTTCACCAATAAAGAGCCAAATAATCCCTGTAGGCAAGACAGAGCTTAATGCACTAACCTGAATAATGGAAAACCGGCGCTTCATAATCACCTTTAACAAAACTGCTATTACTAAAACCTGCAACATGCACATTCAATAAGTGAACAATCAAGAGAAGAATAGTTCCAATTCTTCAAGGAATAACTGTAAGAAAAACAACACAAAGGACTAAAAGGAAAAAATAAAGAGGAGGGAAGAAAAGAAAAAAGAATTTTTAGAAATAAAGTGAAAACTGAAAGTTCAGTCAAGAATAATAGACTAAAACCAGCAAAATGTAAGTTAGGTAATTGAGAGGCATCCAGCAGCCATCACAAGAGATATACCAAGTGCAAACCATTATTTGGCCGGTACTAATGCTGATATTCAACCATACAGCAGTGATAGAGAAACTACCTTCAAATTGCTTAGCATCTTCACAGTCGCAGGATTAAAATAAAGCTGCATGAAATGTGATATCAACCTGTAAGTTTCCTTAGGTGCAATAATTTCTTTAAATGTGTAAAATGTCAGAATGTGACTGAACTATCTCAGGTAAGTTTTATGAAGAGTTCATCTATTGATTCAATTCTCTTTTCTTTTCCACTTTAAAGAAATGAAAAATAATTCTATACTCTGGAGTAAATAGCAAATATATGATACAAACAAATGCACAACTTATGCAACAGCCATTCGACACAGCCCGGGAAATATATCAGATACAAAACTACCAATAATGATTTTAAAAATAATTATTAATTCTAGAAAATCACATGCATATTAACCATCAAAAGCAGCTCTCCAATGACTAGCATTCTGGCCTGAATCCTTACACATGTATTGTTTATGGGCTATTTCTACATACCTGCATGATAAACTTCAGATAGTTGTTTATAGCATACAGAAGTGCTGGAATGGCAAGAAGGACATTGTTGCGAGCTGCCTACAAAAGATAAAATTACCACATTCGGGATCAATATCAAAAAGTTATCAGAAAATTCTAGCATCTAACATTTTGAAATAGTTTAATTTTAAAGATATACAAAGAAAAGATGCAAAGAAACTTAAAAACAGGATGCTCTTGCTCTCTCAAATTCCACATTCACTATATATGTGAAGCACAACTGATCAGGTCACTAAGCAAAATCAGGTATCTAAGATGAAAAGTAACAATGAACACTATGTCTACATATGCACTCTAAGGTAATAATGTAGTTGTTGATTCTTTTATTATCTTAAACAAAACATGCTAATGCGACTAGAACTAAGTGACCAAGTTCAACCCCAAGAAGCAGGGAACTTAGCAAATGACAAACACTGAGGAATATCCAATATCAGAAAACCTAAGTGATACTGGAATGAATAGAGGGTCTTCACAAATCTTTCAATTCATGCAAAATTGATATTATACATCATAGTACCTGCACAAATGTAGAAATTGAGAGAAGAGGCTTCTCCCCAACTTTTTGATGCCTAGCCTGCACAATAAACCAAACCTTATATAGTAAAAGCATCATAAAGTAGCTTGAAGATCAAATCATCTCAATGTACTATTTTAGGTTGATATTGGAGTTGGTTGTAACATTCCATCAACTTTTCAAATAAGAAGCCCTAGGTGAAAAGCCTTGGCCAATTTATTTCAACAGCTTATCATCTGTTTCCCTTCAGTTTACCACCCTGTCCATCCCTGTTTTCTTTCACAAATGGCATTAGAACTTTTTCTTTTTTAAACCAAAACCTGAATAAATATTTGCAATTTTGCTTAAATTTGCCATAGAAGCATAACATCCTAGTTTTAAAGAACTAAACAACCACTAATTGACCCCTTAATCCCCACTTTGTATGAAAACCACCGATACCCCAACATACCCCCAATAAAACATCAATACACCTAGTTTTCTACCGTCAATAATCAAAGAAAATCCAAACACTAGACTATCAGATTTTGATTCTGCTGCTGGTTAATTGCAAAGATAAATGACAGACCCATACCATGACATTCACTACAGAACAACTCTGACCAAGCATCCATGAATGCAGATAATACAAATTGATTATTACAAACCAAGAAGTCTCTCTTTCCACTCTTGGGTAGAGGCTATAAATCCTAATACCTTTAACCACAGACAAAATTAGGGAATGTCCTGTTAAAATAAAAAGGCTGTGACTCCAAGTAAAATCACATCCTAGTAAAATCGTAATTTACTAATGTCACTTCAATATATATGCTGGTGCCGCCTTCATAATCTACTTCTCACTTGACACATGCTATAAGTATAAGTAATTGACAAGACAATATATGTTTGAATATAGACAAATGAAAAGTGATCTTTACCTGGAATAGAAGCATAACAATAGCAAAGAAAACCTTTGCGACCTCTGTCAAAAAATTAACACTAATTGGGCTAAAATTGAATTTCCCATCCACCTTGGACATATAAACAAGAATAGGCTGCCAAATAAAAAGAAATAGTATATGTCAGCCACTAACAGCAAGCATAAAAGTTTGACATGAAAAACCAAGTGAACAACAATGAACTCTCTAATATACAATAGGGTATCAGATTAGCTAATCTCCAAAAGTAAGCGTTTGGAGCTGCAAATCAAAGAAATGAAATTTGACAATGAAGCAATTGTTTTGGATTTGTAGAAATATAAATTGGCTATGTCATAAACTCATAATCGTCATTATAGATCTCTTTTTCTAACCCAAATAAAAGATCGTCCGGCCCTTAGTTACTATTCATAACGGCAAAGCATGAGCCAGATTCTTTCAGCTCAATCCTCCCTATGAGGCTTTTAAGTCTTGCACTCTTGCCCCATATAAATCACGCCATATTCCCATCACACCCAGGGAAACAACATCACTCAGAGCATATTATGACATTAATCTACAAGATTTCAAGCATATCAGTACATAAAAAGCAGCCAGACTCTGAAGAGGGTCACAGACATCATAATTATGCCATTAGCATTTGACAGAAAAAATTTTCAATTAAAAAATGATAAGTCACCTGTAAACCAACTAAGACGCAGTCACCCACAACCAATAAGACGTTGAGTGCACGTTGCTTGGATGATAACCTACTCTTGTGGCGATCATAAGCCCTTGATATAGTCTTGGCAGTAGGGGAGACCAATTTCGAGTGGCAAACACTGCATTCTATCATCCCGTTCTTCATGTATATCCTCCCACACTATCAGGGTATGAAGAACTCGATCTGCAACGCAAACAACACCAAAAACCAGTGCATCCATCATCCATAACCAAACCAAATCGCTAGTCGAAATATTAGATTAAATTCCCCAGATCTTGCTCTTCAGAAACAGCTAAACACATCATTAAATACGAATTGCGAAGCACAATATAGATCCCCTAGGGTAACACAAAATATGAATATGCAGAGCTGAGATCTTGGAAAGAATAGAACAGAACAGGAACGATAGGTTCACCGACAAAAATAAAAAATGAAGCATCGAAAATTCGAAATCAACGAGGCAACGACAAACCTAGATCGAGTCCAAACCGAGCATTTACGAGGAAACGGGTTTGATCTGCAGCTGGCAGCACCAAATTTGAAAGTAGCTCGATTCAGATACGAGTACAAGCGAGAGCTTTCGAAGAGAAAAACGATTCGGAATTGCTCTGCTTCCTTCTTCTGCTTCTGCCCCAGCTTCTTCTTCTACCAATGGAAATGGAATTCGAGTTTAAAGATATGCGAGGAATATGCAGAGAGAGAGAGAGAGATATCAAAGAGAGAAAGAGAGAGAGGGGAATGCGTACTGTGTAATTCAATTTGTAATGTGTAATTGTTAATGGAATTGACACGGGCGTTTATTTATGCCTTTTTTTTTTTTTTTCGCTTTCAACTAACACAAAACAAATCAGAACACCCACACACACACACACACACACACACACACGATCTTCGTGCGGTGAGGTGTTTGGGAGGAAAGGTGCGAGTCACAGGGTGCAATGTGACGGGCCAATCAGGTGTGAGCGTTGTGGCGAAAATGAGTGGACTCAAAGCGGGATTTGTACGTTTGGCGAGTCATTCTCACCGGTTGAGTTGGGTGGATTTGGAACCATCACTTCTCCATATTATTATATTACACGAAAAAATAAATAAAAAAATATAGCTATTTTTTTTTCAGGTTGGATGTTTCTTTCGCTTCTATTTGCAGGGTTGTGTTGTCTGCACGTACCCAAATTTATAAAACAAGCTTTGGTACTGCAATAATACACTAATAGTTGTCACTTGTGAGGAAATAATGCAAATAGTTATACAATATTCTCGTTCTTGATGAAAATGGTGATACTTTCTTTAAATTTTTATTTAAAAACTTAGTGATTTTGGGGCCTTATGATACGCTTGATAAAGTAAGGGCTGATAGTATAATATATAATTATATAAGGTCTAATAAAAATTTAATATTATATAATATTTAATATATCACTCTATAAGATATTGTATTATATAAAATAAAATAAAATAAAATAAGAGATTATAATAAATATAATTTTTGAAATACTAAATTAAAATTTTTTAAATTAATATAATTATTTAAATATTTATTATTATCATTATAATTATTTTAGTTATTTTTGTAATATATATAATATAATTTTATATTAAAAATTATTTATTTATTTATATATTTTTAATATTTTTTTATAAATATAAAAAATGAGAGAGAAAGAGAGAGAGAGAAATAGAAAATAAGTTTTTATATATCAAAATTCAAACTTAATATCATAGTTGTATATTTGATTGCGTCATACATTATATATAATTATTTTTATTATGTATTATTAAATTTATATTAAATATTATTTATATGTTTTAATAATAAATTTTTATTCCCATATTTTTATATTAGTTTAAATAATTATTTTATAATTATAATTTTTAAAAAATATTTATTTTTATTTATATATTTATTTATTATTTTTAATAAAATATATTAAAAAATAAAAAATAAAAGAACCCTTATACATTAAAAACTAATAAGGCCTAATATGACCTCTCTAAGTTGGATTAAGTTATCCATTATTTTGATATATAAAAAAAATTTGATGAATAAATTTATATAATACGTTGATTATACCAAATAATAGATAAAATTATAGTTTATGTATTACCTTATCTTAGTATATCTAATACCGCATGCCAAATACTCTCAGTAATAATGTGAGATTTACTATTTATTTTATAGTACTTTTTAGGTTTTTAAGTCATTTTACCACATGAATCTCTTTTAAGGGTTATCTATTATTATTTATTTACTTAAAGTAGGGCTAGCAATTAGAACTTGATCTGTGAGTACCCACCTCACCCCAATTTGATTGAGTCAAGTTTTGAACTTGCCCTGTGACCGGCGATAGGCGTGGGGTGGGTTTGGGTCTAGGTAGGGTCAGTTCGGGTTTAACACAAACCTGCCCTTAACCACACCCACACACACACATATATATAAGACTTTTTTAATATTTCTATCATTTTAAGGGTATATTTGATATGAGAATAAAAATAAAAATAAAAACTTTATTAATTAGCTTAATGTGTAATTTTTTATATAAAGCGAATTTAGGAAATTTTCAACCCCATTTTTATTCTCATATCAAACACACCCTAAGTACAAATTAAATTTTAAAATAATTTTTATCTTAAAAATTTTAAAATATTGTTTTAGTTATTTAAAAGAAGCAACAAGTAGGATGGGTAGAATATGGATTGAGATGGGTCATTTGCAAATAGGATTTAGGTTCTGAATGTCAAAATCTATGCGTAAATTAGGGACAAATTGATAGTTATGTGAGTGGGTTCGGGTTGAATTTAAACCCGCTCCATTGTTATCTCTAATTAGAAGATTTATCTATTTAAAATTTGATTACAAAAGGAGAGCTTTGACTACAAGTTAAACTATATTGACCGAGCAGGATTTGACTGCAGTTACAAAACTTAAAAAATCTACATACTCTAGTTGTTACAATAAAAGAGCTTTCATTACAAAATAAACTCATTTGACTAAGCAGGATTTGACTATAGTTACAATTTACAAAACTTAAAAATTTATATTGTTTACCTGTTACCACAAGAGAGCTTTGATCACAAATTTGACTATAGTTACAAAAACTTAAAAACCTACATTGTTTCATAAGGAAAAATATCTTTTTATAAGAAAACACTAATACAGCACTTAATAAAAAACATTATTAATTTTAAATAATGATGTACAATTTACTATTTTTTTATGTTCTTTTATATTTTGTAATTAATTCATTGATGTGTTTCATGAATTACCTATTATTAGTTTGACTGGAACAATTAACTATTAAAATTTGATTCCTAAACGAGATATTAACATTTTCTTACAAAATAAATTCTATTGACCAAGAAAGGATTCACTATAATAAAAAAAAAAGCGTGATAACCTACTTTGTTTCATAATGAAAGATATATTAATATAAGAAAAAATAACGCAGCACTTAATTTTATATAATAATAATGTGTTTATAGTTTATATGTCATTTAATACGTCGATGTCTTTTAAGAATTACCTAATATAATTTTTTGACTAGAAGAATCTATATTTTATATATTGTATTATATTATTATTATTTTATATGAGTAAAATTGACTTCAGAAACCTTAATGGCATTCTTTATCATTAATTAATAGTGCGAGAATCTTGAGAAATACTTGAAGTCTATATCATTAAATTAAAAAATTATTAATAAATTATGTTTTAAACGCTATATTTATTATTGAATACTAATTATCACGTACAATTTTTTTTTTCATAATACAATGTAAAAAAACCCTTTATTAGCATATATTGTTTTACCAACAAAAAGACTTCATCAATTGAGCTAGTCTAAATATATCTATTATTTTAAGAAAAATTTATTTAGAACTTAAGAGTAAAACGACTACTAACAAAGGTGTTGGTACAGTGCTAGAGACATATTACAATTTTAGAGAGGATCTATATTTGATTTTTGGAAAGAACATCAATTGGAGAACTAGCCTGACAACGTCTAAAGGGAATTAGTCTCTTTTCTTGATAATAAAAGAGATACCCTTAGAAAAAAAAAAGTCCAAATAAGACTTGATTAAAAAATTATTAATACAATCGATAACTCTTTGTGGTGAGTTATATTTTTAATTAGTTTTTATTTAATTTAGGATATAGGTATTTAGTTTAGTTAATATTTTATTTTTTATTTCATTAAATAGTTTAGATTAGGTGGTACTTTTATTTTCTATTATTTTCTTATATTTTAGATACTTATTTAACTTTTTGTTCTATTTGTTATTAGGTAGAAGCACTCAAGTTGGAATTTGGAGCTATGGGAGAGCTTATCTTGCATAAAATCAAGATTTTTCAGCATTGGAAATTCAATATCTAAATCTCTAGAAGTTGGATTATGATGGTTCAAGATTCTTTGGAAAGAAGGGAAGAATCTTTTCAACTTTGTTGTTGGATACTTTTCTTGAGTCTTCTAGGAGAAAAAGGTGAAACAAGATTGAAGCTTCATCTTATTTCTAATGCTATCAAGTCTAACCTTTCATCACTCTTTCACTTGTATCTTGAGTTGCAGAACTCCGATTGAGGTGATTTTTGTTGCGTTGAAAAACTTACTCAAAGATCTACAATCGCTATGTCTATCTCCAAGGTCAAATTCCAACTATTCTGACCGTTAAAGAGTTTAGAAGTATGTAAAAATGATTAGCACTGTCAGGTAGGCGCGCTATAGCGCAACGCCGTTTGCAGCAAGTTACTGGTTCGGGCCAAATTTCAAGAAAAGGGATCCATGGACTATAAAAGGCAACACTTAAGGTCAGAAAAGAGATCCCTAGACACTTCCAAACACCTCCCAAGATAGAAGACTTTTTCCAAAGAGATTGAAGGCGAATATTCAAGGATTCCAGGGCTTAAGTTCAACACAGAGAGATCCACATTCTTCCGAATCTCTTGTTTCTAGTTTCAATACTTTATGCCTTTTATTTCTTCTATCTTCTCATCTTCATACTCTTCCATTATTTTCTTTTCTTCAGTTATGAACTAGTTTTCTTTTGTTAGGGCATTAATGGACCTTTTTTGTATAACAAGTTTACTCATGGATTAATGTTAATCTTGTTTTTTTATCTCTATTGCTTAGTATTTTTATTTATGCTTAATGCTTTTAATTATTTGATCACCAATTAATTGATTTGGGGATTTACAATAACTTGAGAAAGGATTTGTGAATAGAGCCTCTTAACATAAACACCATGAGTTGAGCAAAAATTAGAGATAGACAAATATGGTTCATGCAGTCAACATAGGAACCCATAGAACTTCAACCTTTACCTAGATTAATTTGTGCTAAGAGATTAGGCAATCAGTTTAGGATAAAAAGTGTTGCTTGACCTTGAGAAAGGCTAGGAATAAATTAAGGGGAACCGACCGTGAGTCAATTAGGATAAAAACTGATTAACGGAAATTCATAGTAAATGTGTCTACAATAGGTGAAATTACTTAACTCTAGCATCCATCCTATTGTATTTATCCACATTGTTAGAATTTTTTTGCATTAGTATTTTTCTTATTTATTTTATTTTATTTAAATTTTAATTTTCTCATCAGTAATTCCATTCTGTCCAAATAGTTATTCCCTTAGACTATTGGGTATTTAATCTATCCTCGTGGGAATGATATTTTACTTATCACTTTATTACTTGTACGATTCAGTATACTTGATAGAGCCACATTAAGTTTTTGACGCCGTTGCCGGGGATAGTATCAATATCATTCTTAGTTGACGGGATACTAGATTGAATTTTTTGTTTTTATTTTCATTTTATTTTATATTTTTTTGTAGTTTATTTTTTTATTATTTATCTTTCCTTTTATTTAATTTTTCTTTCTTTTTCTTTTATTATTTATTTTATTTAGCTTTTGTTTTATTTTATTTTATTCCTACTTTCACTTGTTCTTGTGTTTTATTTTGCAGTTTATGCGAAGAAGTCAATCCACAAGAGATTTATTCTTTGATCCAGAGATTGAGCGTTCTTTCCGTCAGCTCAGAAGAGAATAAAGAGCAGTTGAAAGAGTCTTTAAAGCTACTATGGCAAATGAAAACTAGAAAAATGACAGGGCCATGAAGGATTCTTTGGCACCCACTCTTCAAGAGTGCTCATCCAGCATTGTGAGGCCACCCGTCTAAGCAAACAACTTTGAGCTGAAGACGTCACTCATTCAGTTCGTGCAACAAAACTGCCAATTTGCTGCGCCGCTTAGTGAAGATCCTAATGAGCATCTCAGCAATTTTTCTGGAGATCTGTGACACAATAAAAGTTAATGGTGCCATGAATGATGCTATTCTGCTGAGATTATTTCATTACTCATTGAGAGACAACACTAGAGCCTGGTCGAAATTTCTACCACAGGGGACACTCACTATTTGGGATATGGTGGCCAGAAAATTCTTGGAGAAGTACTTTCCTTATGTCAAGTCTGCCAAGATGAGAAATGACATCACCTCTTTCACCCAAACAGATGGTGAATCTTTTTATGAATCATGGGAGAAGTATAAGGAGCCGCTGGCTAAGTGCCCACATCATGGCATTCCACTCTGGATGCAAATCTAAACATTCTACAATGGTCTCTTTATGTTCACTCAAATCATGGTTGATGCAGCAGTTGGTGGTTCTCTAAACAATAAGACATCCAAGCAGTCTTGGGAGCTATTTGAAGTATTGGCTAGCAACAATTACCAGAGGCCTAGTGAGAGAACCCAGAAAAGGGGAGTTCTGGAAGTTGACACTATCACTGCCCTCTTGGCCCAAATGCAAGCCTATTCTGTCCAAAATGTAGCCATTCAGAAGCAATTGGGCTTGCTCAGCACCACTTCACCAACATATGTCATGCGTTGTGATTTTTGCCATGGGAACCATCCGAATGGAGAGTACATTACAGCTTCTTCTTATGATGAGCATGTTAACTATATTAATGCCCAGAAGCACAACTTCTACTCCAACACCTATGTTCCTAGGCAACAGTTCAATCAACCTCCACAAGAGAAGAAGTCCAACTTGAAATACATATTTTAGCAGTTCATAAGGAGTCATATGTCTTTTATGGAGAAGACTGAAGCTTTTATGGAGAGGGCAGAGGCTCAATTTAGAGCTCATGATGCTACAATAAAAAACTTAGAGTATCAAGTGGGGCAAATTTTCAAGTAGTTAGCTAAGAGGCCACTAAGTTCCTTACCTAGCAATACTACTGAAATCCAAGGGCGCATGTGAATGCAATCATACTGAGAAGTAGTAAAGAATTGGTTCAACCTAAAAAGGAAGAAGTAAGGGTAAAAGAAAAACTTGCTAAAGATTCCAATATGGCACCACTTGAGAAGAAAGGATATGTGTCACCTTCTACTTATGACCCTACAATTCTTTATCCTCAAAGGGTGAAACAACAAAAAAAGGAACCAAAAGGGTAGCAATTTCTTAAGGTTCTTGATGTGCTTAAAAAGCTCCACATCAATATTTCATTTATTGAAACATTGAAGCTTCCCAAACTATGCCATGAAAGAGCTACTCTCTAAGAATAGGAAATTGAATATTGATGAGACTGTACCACTCATTGAGGAGTGTTCGGCAATCATTCAGAGTAAACTGCCACCTAAGTTGAAAGACCCTGGGAGCTTCACTATTCCATGCACCTCGGTGATTTGAGGATTAACAAGGCACGATGTGACCTTGGGGCAAGTATCAATCTGATATCTTTTGTCATTTGTGCATAGATTGGACATTACTGAAGTGAAGCCTATAAGGGTATCTTTGCAGTTGGCTGATAGATCTGTCAAACTTTCCGATGGTATTATTGAAGATGTTTTGGTGAAGGTGGATCGTTTTTTCATTTCTACTGATTTTTTGATTCTTGATATGGAGGAAGATGTCAGTCTCCCTATAATTATTGGGCGTCCATTCTTGGCCACTAGTAGAGCCCTGATAGATATAGAAAAGGGGGAGCTAACTTTGAGATTTTAAAATAATAAAATGAAATTCAAAGTTTTTCAAGCAATAGACTCTATCATAAAGACAGCTCAATGCTATAAAGTGGATATAATGAAAGCTAACTTGAGTACTTTAGTATGCCATACCTCATTGGGAGCCTCCATTGAGGAAGAGCAAAATAAAAAAGAAAAAGAAAATAGTGGGGATGATGATCTTAAGCCACCTGAGAAGTCGCCAGAAGCTCTCCACTTGCCATTCGAGTCTAATTTTATCTTATTGATTTTTGAAAAGAAGAACCACTATCTTAGTGACAAGTCACCAAAGAAGGGGAGGAAAAAACCACCATAAATGACAGAACTATGTCTAATTTAGGGACATTAAACCAAAGTACTTGTTGGGAGATAACCCAACTTTTTTAACCTTTCTTTGATTTTAATTTTTTTTATTTAGGATCTTTTTAGTGTTTTTTTATTTAGATAAAATTTTAGTTTTGATTAATTTTAATTTATTTTATTTTATTTTGTAGGTTTATTAGAGCAATTAGGAAGTGCATAAGTGGAGGAAAAAGTCACATGGGGTGTGCAGCAAAGTTATATGTGTTGGGGAGTAACTTTCCTTTCCTTTCCCTCTTAATTTTATTTTCATGCATTAGGGACAATGCATAATTTTAGGTTTGAGGTTGGGAAAATCCATTATTACACTTTCTTATTTGTTCATGTTTCCTTTTATTAGTTTTGTTGATTAGGTTGTTAATGTTTTTTAATTTCAATTTTTTGCTAAAAAAAAAATCAAAAAATTTTTTTTTGTCTTTTTTTTATATTTTTTAATTTAGGCAACTGGTTGTTGTTTATCTGTATCTATGATATAAAGGTTGCTCTGTTTGTTAACTCTTAAGTAACTTTGGATCCGGATTTAAGTCTTGAAAATCTTCTTGTACTTTTACTTTTGAATTGAGAAGGATTATTTTCTTGTACTTTGATAAGAGTTAGCAACTTAAGATAGGTGATCTTTATACTTTTTATGCTTTATTTAGGTTCAGATATGCATTCTTATTCATATGAATCTCTCTTGAAACATATGCGAGTGAATCTTAGTTTTAGAAGTGATTTAGGCCATATTTGGTAACCATAATTGAGCCTCATTGCCCATCCTTGGTCATTGATCCTTAGTCACCCTATTTGAGTCTTAAACCCTATTTTTGGATTGAACCACATTATGAGATTAATGCTCTTCCTTGCTTTCCTTTTTTATCCCATGGTTTACTGTCAACCTGAACTTCTAAACTCATTTGAATAGGGTAATATCTCCACTACACCAACCTCATACTTTCTAAAGTCAAAAGTGGAGTGAGTGAATATTTGAAAAAAATAAAGAAAAAGAAAGAGGGTGAAAAAATAAAGGAGTAATGAAAAAAAAAAAGAAGAAAAATTGGCAATATAAAGAAAATATAATGCCAAGATTCAACAAGAAAAGTATGATGGTTGCCAAACAATTAAGTTGAGAGTACCCCAAGGAGAATAAATTAGGAGTAAGAACTCCTTAAGTTGAGAGGATTAATTGAGCTTAAATGACTATTCTATCATACCCCTTACCTTGGTCTACCGTTACAAGCTAAGAGAAGTCCTTTTGATCGTTGGCTAAGTAACATTCATGTAGAAACAAAGAGAGAGGATTATGGATAGTGTGATATTTTTGTCTTTTCTTAAATATGGCATAAGCATAGGGTGAGTCAATTCTTTCTTGATTTTCTCTTTTACAGACACACTTGATCTATTCTTTTGACAATGTGATTACATAATTAGATGGTCTTGGTACTTAGATTAGGATCCTTGATAACTTTTGAGTTAAGTTATGGAACAGTGATGAGGAATTTTATAGGTAACAACTTCTATCTTGACCATTTTGTCTAGTAAGTCCTTTTGTTTTAAGTGTTTTTGTTTGAGTATTTTGTTTTTCTATTTTTGAGTTTTTAATTTGAGTCTTGCTTGAGGACAAGCAAATTTTAAGTTGGGGGTTATAATAACTCCTTGTAGTGAGTTATATTTTTAGTTAATTTTAATTTAATTTAAGATATAGTTGTTTAGTTTAGTTAATATTTTGTTTTTTATTTCGTTAAATAGTTTAGATTATGTGGTACTTTTTTCTGTTATTTTCTTATAGTTTAGATACTTATTTATGTTTTTGGTCTACTTATTATTAGGTAGAAGCACTCAAGTTGGAATTTGGAGCTATGAGAGAGTTTATTTTGCATAAAATCAAGATCTTTCATTATTAAAAATTCAATATCTAGCTCTCTAGAAGTTGGATTATGATGGTTCAAGATTCTTTGGAAAGAAGGAAAGAATATCTTTAACTTTGTTGTTGGACACTTTTTTCAATTCTCGAGTCTTCTAGGAGAAAAAGGTGAAACAAGATTGAAGCTTCATCTTCTTTCTGATGCTATTAAGTTTGACTTTTTATCATTCTTTCACTTGTATCTTGAGTTATAGAACTTCAATTGAGGTGATTCTTATTGCGTTGGAAAGCTTACTCAAAGATTTGCAATTGTTATTTCTACCTCTGAGGCCAAATTTCAACTATTTTGACCGCTACAGAGCTTGGAAGTATGTAAAAATGGTTAGCACTATCAGGCAGGCGCACTATAGAGCGTTGCCTTGCGCTATAGCACGACGCCGTTTGCAGCGAGTTGCTGGTTCGGGTCAAATTTCGAGAAAAGGGATCCATAGACTATAAAAGGCAATACTTAAGATCAGAAAAGAGATCTCTAGACACTTCCAAACACCTCCTAAGATAGAAGACTTCTTCCAGAGAGATTGAAGGTGAAAATTCAAGGATTCCAGAGCTCAAATTCAATATAAAGAGATCCACATTCCTCCGAATCTCTTGTTTCTAACTTCAATACTTTATGACTTTTGTTTCTTCTATCTTCTCATCTTCATACTGTTCTATTATTTTATTTTCTTTAATTATGAACTAGTTTTCTGTTGCTAAGGCGTTAATTGACTCTTTTTGTATGATAAGTTTACTTATAGATTAATGTTAATCTTATTTTCTATTGCTTAGTATTTTTATTTGTGCTTAATACTTTTAATTGCTTGATCATCAATTAATTGATTTGAGGATTTACAATAACTTGAGAGAAAGTTTGTGAATAGAGTCTCTTAATATAAACAACGTGAGCTGAGCGAAAACTAGAGATAGACAACGTGGTTCATGCGGTCAATATAGGAACCCATAGAGCTTCAACCTTTACCTAAATTAGTTTATGCTAAGAGATTAGACAATCGGTTTAGGATAAAGAGTATTGCTTGACCTTGAGAAAGGTTAAAAATAAATTAAGGGGTACCGACCGTGAGTCAATTAGGATAGAAACCGATTAACAGAAATTCATAGTAAATGCGTCTACAATAGGTGAAATTACTTAATCCTAGCATCCATCCCATTGTATTTATCCACACTGTTAGAATTTTTTTGTATTAGTATTTTTCTTATTTATTTATTTTTATTTAAATTTTAATTTTCTCATCAGAATTCCATTTTGTCCAAATAGTTATTCCCTTAGACTATTCGATATTTGATCTATCCTTATGGGAACGATACTTTATTTATCACTTTATTACTTGTACGATCCGCTATACTTGTCGGAGCTGCATCAACAATTATAAAAAAAGGAGGAAGAAAGAGCTATATAAGTTATTCACATTCTAAAATATATTCACATAACATGACAAAAGAAATTAAAATGATAACTTATAATTTTTTTACTTTATTTATACAACTTATACATAAAATATTCAATTATTAAATTCTAAATATAACCCTAAATAAAAAAGTACACAAATATTATAAGTAGCAACTAGAACAAAGTTGAATCATACAATAAATTTTGAATAAAACTTTTTATTACAAGTTATAAGATTATAAACATGTTTGTAATTTAATATATTTTATACTAAAAAAATTATTTAAAAAATATTTTAATTATAATTTTAATGAATTAAAAGAAAAAGAATAATGAAGACATATAGTCATATATTAATTTTAAAACTTAAATTGATATATAGAATTAAAAAGATATATATATTACAACTTTAAGGTTGAAGTCACTCGTTATTCATTAAAATTTGATTACAATAAGATAGTTTAAAGCATTTTTGTTACAAAATAAATTTTAATAACCAAGCAAGATTTTACTATAATGACAAAACTTAAAACCCTACTTTTATACAACATTTTTTTCAAAACAATACAGCACTTGATAACAAACTTTATATTTTCACTATATTTTTTGTACATAGTATACATGGGGATATTGTTGAGAAGAGCTTTTAGTTGCGTTAGTACTATATTGATTAGTCTCATAACAATGTCATAAGAATTGAAAATAACGTATAAAATGTGTATCGTTCAAAGTTAGTAAAAAAGATTACTATAATATTCGAGTTTGTACTTGCTACATATATGAACATCTAATAAGGGTGTTTAAATTCAATATAAACCACGCCTGAAAAAAAAAAAACAATCAGTACAAAGGAATAACACCGATCTAACTTGAATTGAATGGATACCCTATTTCATATGCATATATAGGAGAAATTAAGCTGACCTCTATTGAAATAGAAAATGAATAACATTTAATATAAAAATATGATCTTAAATAATTAAAAGTAATAAATGTTTATAATAATTATAAAATAAAAATATAATTAAAACAATAATATTTATTTTTAAATTTATAATTAAATACTCTATCCGATCCATTTTATTTGTCACTTTAGTCTCTTTTTTTAAAAAAATTTCCTATGGTTACAAAAAAAAAAAAAAAAGAACTGTCACTTTATAATTTTTTTTTGCTCATAATATTTATCATTCTCAGAAATCAATAAAATATTTATAGTGAGCTTTCTAATTTTACCTTTCACAATATTCTAAACAAACTAATAATCAAGAAATAAAATGTGATATTAATAGGATGAATCAATTAAATGTTAAAAATTGAGTAAGAATATTTAGTAAAAATAGTTCATAATTAATCCTTGATTTGGGATTCTTAATTTTTTTTTTTTGGTACATGGATTTGGGATACTTTATTCCCTTACATATGACCAAAATGATAAATAAAATGAAATCAAAGGCGTAATTAATAAAATTATTAATTTATTATAACTTTATTTTTTGGTTAAAATTTAACTTATAATTAGAATTATTTGTTATAACAAAAGAATAATATTATCTTTTTTTTTTAAACAAGAAGAATAATATTATCTTATGCAATATCATATTAAATAGAATTAAATTTAAATACACTGACAGTATAAAATAATTTTACATTATCAGCCAATAGAAATAGTAGAAAGTATCAACTCACAAATAACCATTTATTATAACAAGGAGTCCACCATAATTTCTCAAATTTCAGTATTTCTATTAGTTGATAGTGTAATATATCAATTAAACTCTATTAAATACTATATAATATTAAAATTTTGATAGAACTTATGTTATCAAGCCTTATGGAATCATATACTATTAGATTTTATAATATTATGCATAGCAAATGAACCTTTTTCTTTTTTTTTTCGTCACTTGGGGAGCGGGAGGAGGGGCATGGGTCTCTGAGCCGAGTTCCCAGGTGCAGACGAACGCAAGATCAGTGCATGTGCCACACGAGCCACACCTCAGCTGCAACAAATGAACTCTTAAAACAAATTTAACTTCACCTAAAATATTAAGGGAAAGGTAAAAAAAATAAAAATTCAACAGGAGTGTCTTGTTTTTGACCCGCTAGCTTTGGACAAGAAAGTTATGTAATGACAGTCTTTTCCGCAGGCAGTTATTCGTGTTTCACCTGGAGTTTTACCACCCAAATCAAGCGCGCGAGTTTGACATTGAAGTCATTTGTCTCTTTTTTGTCAGAGGCCCAATAGAGAAACTGCCAAGAGGGAAGAGCACGCCAGGGAACGGACTTCCTTATTAGATCATCAATAACAATGAACACGGATAAGTCCGAAAGTGGGGAGGCAGGGCCAGGACACGAACGAAGAATCTCTTTTCCAAGGCCCAGGCCCAGGCCCAGGCCCAGTTGGCTTCCTTGTTTCTCTGAAGATGATGCATGTATGCATGCATGCACCACAGCACCAGCACCACCCCCTGCTGATGATGAGCTGTTTGATAGGCTCGACGACCGTGTCATAAAGAGGAAGAGGGTGAGTTTATACGGCATGAATGTGATACGAGGGATCGCACCAGCCTGGTGCCGGCTTCACTGGTTAGGTCATCAAACCGCTCTAAACTGTGCAAGCGGTATATTTCATAGGCGAGTGAAAATGATGATTTTCTCCTTACTTTTCAATAATATTTAAAAAAGTTAAATCTTTAAAAAGTTTATATATTGAAGGCATTGAAAGAATCCCCTCAATAGTATACATCACTATGATTAATTATCAAAGATACAAAATATCATTGAATAAGCAGATGCAAGCTAAACAATTAAACTATATATATACTCAAAGAATGCAGTCTGCAGGCAGTTATTTATTTGTTTATTTATTCATTTTGAACAAGTCTGCAGGTAGAGTATATCTTTCAAGCGATGTTGTCTTCAAGTTGATCACTGCACCAATTTTGAGAATGCATCTACACAACAGGAGGAGAAACGGATTAAATGAGTACGCTAAAAACAACAGAGGAGGAAAGATACTTCCGTCTAACATACACAATTTGCCATACCAAATAGAAGCAAATAACACAAGTAAACAAACATGCAAACTGATAAAAGTAAATTTTAACATTACATTTGATTAACATTACTTTTGCTTTTGGAACTTCGCAGAGTTTTATACCCATATCACTAACTTATTACCATCAGACACAAGCAGAGTATAGTTCAATGAGAAGTGAAATATCCAACATGAGAATATGTTTGGTATGTTTGGTATGGAGATAAAAATGGGGCGCAAAATTTCATGGAGTAACTTCATATATAAAATTTCATAGAATACCTTTTGAAATTTCACATGAAGCTACTCTATGAAATTTTACACCACATTTTAACCTCCATTACCAAACACACCCTAAATGTAAGTAGAAAAGGACATCTAACAGTTGCATCAGTAACATCTTGATTTGTATGTGTTTGGAAAAGTTAAAATATAAAAATTATTTCAATAATCGTTTATCTATTTATGTTTAGATACTTCAACTGAAAAATGATTTTAAGATAATTTGTTTTGTTTGGCTTAGATGAAAAAAGTTGCTTTTATATGGTAAAATTACTCAAAAGGGTATAGAATGATTATTTATAGCATATAATATTTATACTTAGGATCAATTTGGTAAAAACATAACATTGTGGGTATTGTATAAAAAGCTTTTAACCAAATAATGCTCAAAATCTAGTTTCTGCTTATTTGGTGAAAAACAACTTAAATTATCCCAAGTAGATTATAATCAATTTCAGCTGGATTACCGAAACAAGCTTTTAATTTCCAAAACAGCATTTTTTTGGGAACAACAACTTTTTTAGCTACTTCACAAACAAGCTATTTATGGCAGTTTCAGTAACAATTATAATACAATTGAAAGAAGCAAGTATTTATATGCACAGTGTCTTCAAAATAGGGTAACAGGATCGCACCAAACCAAGGGCTTCTCTTGCAATCCTGTGGTTGTCGTCACCACAAACTTTACCAAAGAGAAACATGAGGTGTTTTCTTTGTTCCAACTTCAAGTGTTTCTGTAGGCCTCGACCGACCATCTCCATTTCCGGCTGCAGAGATACACCCACAATAAGTGCTATTAGAAAGCAGCTAGTTCATACATAAATCATATGCTGTAGCAGACAAGGTGAGCAAAAATAAAGCCTTCTATCTCACAGTGACCATGATCTCTATATAATACCACATCCGAATACTCCTTTCAGATATGTCTGTATATTCACAAAACAACATCCCAATCAACAGTCCGCAGGGAGGACACACACTGTGAAATATGGTTGCGCTTATGGCTACACAGTGTTGTTACACTAATGCTTGTTTCAAGGTATTTGCTATTTCAGATAGGCATGTAGATTGGGAAAATTAGATGCACTTTTTTACTTTCTTTTCACCCAATGTATTTTATTATCTCTACTTTGGAGGATTTCTTATCCTTCACTTCCCCATACTTTCTTCTTTTCTTTCTAATAAAATTGTTTTTACAAAACAATCCAAAATTTAAACTGAATAACCACAATTAGTTGTTTTATCTTGAATTCTCCCTACAAATTATTCACTCCTCATTCATCTAGACATTAATAGTTACCAGTGAATTTACATTAGTGGAATCAAAGATAACATAAAAATAACCAAATAGGATACATAGAAATGCTATCATAGCAGTTGTAAGAGTCAACCTCCAGTTTTAATGAAGAACAACTATAAAGAGACAACTAAATGCAAGCCTTATCAAACTAAGTGAGGAATAACTAAAGAGAATAGCAAAGAAATTATTCATCCAAGAGAAGTGGAGAAACTTAAAGAAAACATTGCAAATTATTATTATGATACATACCGAAGACTCCTCAGGAGGAAATATCTGCAGAAGAAGGCATATCTTTGACAGTTCTGCCATAACATCAACATGTTTGCCTTGCATTTCCAGAGCCTATAATTGAAAACACCAAAGAAAGCATGAATTGAGCAGAGAATTCAATAAACATGAACTTTCTAAAAACAAGAGTTATCAGAGGTCTAAAATTTCAAGCATTAAGTTGAAATGCTTTCAGGTTCAGCTCTCATTCTTAAGACCCATAATCAAACCATAGATTTTTCACATTTGCAAGACTTAAACCAGCCTCTAATTCTTTCATTCCTGTAATCATCGAATAGAGGAAAACAGACACAATGGCCATATTTAATGGCATGATGTTATGTCACTTTCTAAGAAAGAATTTGGAATTTGCGGCATATTACAAGTAACACAAAATAATATAAATAGCCAACAATATTTCAACTGAAAATATACTACCTTCACTAATGGTCATTATGAAAATGTGATTTCATTGAAATCCAAATGTCAAAGGACAGTATGACCAGATCATAAGAGTTAGGGTATGAAATTACCCAAGCCTGTAGAAGACAAGAGCGTGTACGAGCAGCAACAGCTGCAGAGACAATTATTGCAGCACGAATATTTTCAAGGCCAATGTTTTCAGCAAATCCAGCAAGGAATTGCCGAGCATCCTCACCGTTAATATCAATTGAAGTAGAGTAATATGGTGCCCTGTATAGAAACAACCAGTAATTACATAATCATTAAAATATGAGCAGACTGTAGTGTGTAACAGACTGTATTTTTAACAGGCGCTAACTAGCACGAGAATGCTGGCCTAAGAAAAACACACCTGCTGCAAACATTTAAAACAAAGTTAACAGATGCCCGATACAAGGAATCGCGAATATTTGTTGGTTCAATAGATACTTGCACACCAGAAGTTCTGCAGAGTCGACGTAACTGTTCATGTGCACAGCCAACGAACAGTCCAAATGTCAAGAGAAGAGAAACAAATTAATTTGCTTCTATTACATGCAGGCATCAATAGCATAATTAGAAACCATCACTATGTTATTTTGGTTATTTAATGCTCATCAGTTAGACAAATTCTTACATTCATCACACTACACAACCTTAATACCAAATTTAGTTATGCAACTTAATATTAACTAAAAGGGATACATTTTGATTGAAAAATAAGGGGAATGTTACAAACTGACACAGGCCAGTACCACATAATATTTTCTTCTTAAAGGCATTCAAAGAAAAGCAATACCAAGCTTAACAAAATATACATACTAACAATTTTCCCAAAATAATAATAACAAATATTGTATACAATATTACATATATCATTTGACAATTAAGTAAATCACCATCAAAAAAGAAAAAAAAAAAAGGAAAAAAAAAAAAAAACACTAACTTGAATTATATCACTCTCCATGATGTCGTTTCCGGCCATTCTACTGTCGGTAATTGCTGGAAATCAAGTGGATGAGTTGCAACTTGAATTAAAGGATGGGAAAACACTATGGAAATTATGAAATGTGTATTTTTACCTACAAAAAAAAAAAAAAAAGAACATGAATAGAATCATAGTTTAACCAGACAATGTAAACACCAGTAACAATTGTAATAGTTAATAAACCACATCATAGTCGTAAGTAACAAAATACCATTAAACCATGCATTTCAATTAACAGAAACAGAAGCTACATATCAAATTATTAACACTCTCTTCCCCTCAATAAAATAAGCCACTCTTTTCATCATCTTCTCATCATATTTCATGCAAATAAAAAGCTCATTATGAGATAACACCTCAACCGAACCTACTAAGAGAGAAGATTCTCAGCTTCATTTGACTCTTTTCTCTTCAACTTATATCCCTATCTTATTTGCAAAAAATAAATAATCGAATAAATGAAAACGTGAAAAGGGAAAGAAAGCAAACCTCGAACCACTCTGTAAGCCTCCCTCTTGTATTCCTCCTGCTCGCCAACGTCACAAACGGCACCATTGATCGTAGTTGGCCACCACTTCGGCAATTTCCTTTCAACCCGACCCTTGTTCTTCTTAGCACCTCGCTTCGAAGTACCCCCCTCCACCGGCGATAGCGGATTCGCCGGCGCCTTGGCAACTCCCCTCTCCCCCAACCCAACGACGACCTCTTTTCCGCCGAGACTGCGGTCCCTCCGCACCATAGGCCTATAGGCAGAGGCGTTTCGGCGCCACGACAAAAACCTAGAAACCGAATTGACGAAAAATCTGAGGAGAGAAAACGCGACGAAGCTCAAAACGGAAGAGGCTCCCAGGAAATGCAAGGTGGAAGGGCGACAGGAAACGACGAGCCTGCGGTTATGGTCGAGGGTGACGAGGGTTTGCAAATCGGTGCAAGCGTCTGCGGCGGAAGAAGCGAATGTGCGGATTGTGGAATGGAAGGAAGGGAAGAGAGAATGGAAAGTGGAGGAGGCTTGAGTGGTTAGTTGAGTAAGGTCGATGACGGTTTCGAGCTTGGGTTCGGAAGAGGAGGTGGAGGTGGTGGTGGTGGGGGTAGGGGTGGAAGGGGAGGAGAGTTTATTGCGGCGCCTGCGGGTGCGGGTGCGGGTGCGGGTGCGAGTGTGGCGGCGGAAGGAGGCGGAGACGACGGAGAGGGAGAGGGAGAGGCATCGTGATGAAACGGGCACTGGGAATTGGGAATGGGAGGGAAGAGTGCAACTGCAAGTGTTGGCGGAGGACAACATGTATGTACGTATGTCTTCTAGCTTCTGTGCTGCAAAGAAAGAGAAGTGGGTCTCTCCCTGCGCCACTCACTTGATAACAGTTACTTTCGCTTGTCACTCAGCACTGTGATTATGATCCAATGAACAAAGGGTCAATGCTGACACAGTACATGCCATGGCACCCACCCTAGCGTCAAATCCAACGACAATTTTGTCTCTATTTTAGCCGTAAAATGAATCTGTTCATTTATTTATTTATTTAACAAAACTCAGTTAATTTTCTAAAATGAATTTTTATCCCTTTGGTTATTCTTATCACCTTGTTGGAGTGGAATTTCGAGGGTCATGAACTATTTTTGCACTTATAGTAAGTTTTCATTTCCCTACTCATTTAATCAAAGTTCGATTCAATCTTTTAGAATTTGTTTATGAGTTGATTTTAAAGAAAAATAAAAAAATATAAAAAAATATAAAAAATAACTATAAATTTATTTTATTATTACACTATAAATTTTTTTTTCTCTCTTTTTTTTCTTCAAAACCTCAACTCATAAAACCCTTAACTCACAGACACACACTCTCTTACAGGACAAGACTCACTTTGGAAGCACCATGTGACGCCATACAAACCTTAAACGCTCTTTAGAGAATCCTCTTCCACGAAAAATGTAGACAGCACTTTTTTCAATCAACTAGCCCCTTTTAGTATAAAAGACCTTCCCTCATATTGAACAATCCAAAAAAATAACAAAATTCGTCAAGTATTATAACTTCATGCATCATCATAGTTTCATCACTTTTCATGCATTCATTTTACAGCCAAATTTGGCCACGAAACCATACATGTTCGTGGCTGCACCCCAAAGCATAAGTTTCCATAAACAAAGGTAACGACTAGGAGTTCAGCTCTCGGATTGTCCAAAATATTTTCCCGAAATTGTAGCCAGTATATTCAACATTACAACCTCCTCATCCAGTTCAGCCTTTCCAGCACGTATGCCGGCACACTTCCGCAGCAGATTCCTGAAAGCAGCGCTAGTATCAGCATCTAGTGGAGCATCAACTGATGCAGAGAGAGCAAAAAGCCACATGCAATCATTTCTTGAGATAGTGTTTGCAGGCTCTAGCGAGCTAATCCATTTCAGCAACATTGATACCCGGGCCACAGAGTCCATTCCTAAGATTGAAGAGAGCAAAGGAAGAGTCAGAGAGCTGCTGCTAGTTCGATCAACAGAAGCTTTTGATCCAGGATTTTCCAGAGGCAGTGTGGTATCCTTATCCTCGAAGGGCGAGTTAGGGGCAGGATCAATTGCCTTACTGGTGCTCGAGTGACACTGAAGTAGGACATCCTTGCTCATTACACTAGCAGATTCTGCAAAATTTTTCCCAAGTATCTGGGATGAATGAATGGGCTGCAGATTACTGGAATTCATGGCATTTGAACCTTCAAGACAAGAGAGATTCTGGAACAAGAAGTTGGGGAACAACAATGAGACATTATAGTACTAAAGCACAAAAGGTAAACTCCCAAACCAATGCTTCGTTAGCAAGGACATCAACTAACATCTTTTATTAAAAAATTTAAATAATTCTGTTATGTGTGTCCAGTTACAGTGAAGAACTTTAGATGAGTGCAAGAAGGTGAGCAATTACTGTACATAATGTAGTGTAGGAATAGCATAATTCTTGGATAAAGAAAGTATTAATCATTCCAAATGAAAATGAAGAAGGAGAAAGGAAAAGGACAATATAGAATCGGATCCAGAAGAACATACCGCTCTCAGTGCAGAAAACTCCGCAAGAAATACATCCTCCCACTGTTTTGATGGCAACAGATGCTCAGGACACTTGGTAATATCAGGAATCTTGGGCATGTAAGCACTTTGCTCCTTTCTAAGTTTATTTCTATCAAGTTTGGCTACCTTCACTCTTGGAATTTGATCTGCCTCCCACCTATGCAAGAAACAAAAAGTTAAGAAACTTGCTATTCTGTCAAGCTCTTTCTGGGTAAGCTACAGTAAAGTTTCTCCTGCTCACCACCATTTAGAGCAGTTCTGAAGTATATATCCTCCAATATATGCTATAGTTTCCTAATATATTGCCCTAGTACTTTAACCATATTCCAGGAAATCATTGCATGATATATCAATCTCCATTCTCCAATTTCATCCTTTCAAGATACTTGCTCCATGTTTATTCCACAGAGCTCAAAGATGTACACATAATTTGAAACTATAGCAGAACAACAAAAGAAATTATCATGAAGAGATAAAATTTCAAAGCATGAAGTCCATCACTGGATCAGAATCAGCTGCTGACAAATAAAATAATACCTGACACGCCTAAGATATTCCCATCCATCTTCTGGAGGACCAGAATCAAAATTAGGTTCTCCCTCAACCATAAAGGCGGGCCTCTGGATGCTAGCATAATCATCATCAGTATCATCATCTTCACTGCATTCTTCTAAATTTGAGCACCCATCCTCACTGACAAGACTATGACTACAAGAAGGGTCAATGGTGCTCCTATTTTCACTACTTTCCATGAGTTGTAATTCACCATCCATATTTTCACAACACACTGAACCTGAAAGCAATTTCAAAACTTTCAGTACCAGAACAATCAATTTGCTGACACTTAAGGAGGGTTAGAATAAATATATAATTTAGTCTTTGTTAACACGACACTAATCAGGAAACTTCCCATTCAAATGCAAATGTAGACAGGAAACTGAACTAAAAATGGAAAATCAACAATACAACTTTCAACATACAAATATACAATGTCAAGTATGAATGTAACAACAGAGTATCCCCATTAGTTTATGAGAAAAGTAGTCTTTCAAATTTACAATCAAGCCTACTGTACAAGACTTTTCATATACAATGACTTTATACAAGTAACAATGCAACTGCAGTCAGTGCCTAAGTACACAAATCAGAACATAGCCAACTAATGCTGCAGATTAGATCATTTCCGGGTTCCTTTTTGCTCATTCTTCAGTGGACAAAGACATTCATATATCTCCACCTTCCATTAGCAGCACCCACACCTGTCCATCACAAAAATTGAAAACATCAAATTGACACAATATGTGCTAACAACCGGGAGACAGTTTGATTAAAAAGAAAAAAAGTACAAAAATCAGAACAATAAAACTCTGTTACACCAAATAGGTCACTTATTACCTTGAAGAGAAAAACAGTTTAGACCCACCTTTTCCACCCTCCCCCCCCCCCCCCCAAAACAAAAAAAAACCCCAAACACCAAAAAAAAAAAAGAAGGAAGCTCATAGGCCAGAATGAAAGATCAGATGATGGTAGTAACCACCATGAAAATGAAATAAATAATTTTTGTAAAAAAAGAAGAAAAACAGGACACAATCACCAACGGCCAAGCCTTATCTCACTAGGTGGGATTATGCAATTCAAGATATAATATTTTCAAACCACTGCATGTTTGCAAATATTCATGGATAATAAACAACAGCAAACTATCAAAAGATTTTTTTCTTTTTTTTTCTTTTGAGAAAAAAAGAGTGCAGATGGAAAAGTAAAGCTTTTTATAAACATGGATGAAACGACAACCTAAAGTACTGAAGGTTACATTCAAATTCAATGCAAAAAAGTCAAACTACTGAATAGTTGCTCAAGTATACTTGAGAAACAGCAAGGGGAGACAACTTCAAGCATGAGAAACAAAGAAGAATCAAGATTCCCTATTCCAGATACAAAGGAGCAAGCAAGGTATGCTCACAAATCCATAAAAATGTAAATTTCAAAAGCTTCTTGTATCCTCTCCTCCACAATGTTCAGTACACAGAAAAGATAGCGTGATATTTCAGAAACTCCTTATGTTCAGCTCAAGGAACAAGGCTTGTAGCACTTGATCACCAAAGTGGTATCTTGAATGTGTTACCACCAGTTGTTCGGCCATTTTTCTTATCTATTTATTCTACCAGAATGGATTTCAAACCGTTACAGCTGATCCATGTGTTAGCACGGGAATGTAAATTTAAGGGCACAAGAATGTAAATTTAAGAGACAAGTCAAAGAAGAGAAGTAATATGAAGAGCAGCAAGCTCAAGAATGATAAATGTTGATACATTCGAGAAATAAAAGAAAGATCAATCCCCTTACTCTAATGCATGAAAAATGGCATAGATAGATAGATAGATAGATAGAATGAAAGTAATACTCACTGAGAACGGGGGGGGCTTGTTTCTTGTTTGGAAGGCATGCACCACGGTCATTGGTGGAGGTGGTAGCCACAGCCACAGCCACAGCCACAGCCCACAACGTATCATACTCGCTGGCCACGTGGGGTTGAAGGCATGCGTATATCGCATTCCAGAAGGAGCGCTGTTTGTCCACATTCACGAACCTCAGAGCCTCCATGTCCTTTCTTGAATACCTTCTCTTCTCATTCCAATTCCCATTACCATTTGTAATTGGAGGCTCAGTATTAGTCTTCTTCCCAATCTTGTGCTGCTTCAATGCATCCTTCTTGCCCCTTCTTCTTGAACCAGATTGCTTGTTTCCATCTTTCTTAGCTGCTGCAGTGGCACTCCCTTTCTTTCCTTTTCCTATTCCTATTCCTATTCCAATTCCAGAAGCAGAATCAGGAAGGGAAAGGGTCTCCACCACCGCTGTTTCATCGATAACCTCAATCCCTAACCCTAACCCTAACCCTAACACTTTGGAAGGCCCAACGGCAACACCAGCAGCAGAAACGGGAAGAGGCAAGTCTTGCACGGAATCTTTAGGTTTGCCTTTAGGCAGCAGAGCAGATTCGAGTTCCTCCAAGAGTCGTTGCTTCTTCATCTCCAATTCCGATCCAGCGGAGTGTTGTTCCATTTCAGCTGAAGCAAGAGGCTGCTCCTGGGCAATCGCAGTTTCTTGAACCGAATCAAGAACAGAGTGTTGTTGTTGTTGTTCTTCTTCTTCTTCTTCTTCTTGTGAAAGAACCGTTTCCTTCTCCTTTTGCGTTTCGTCTTCGGGTGCGGCTGCTCGATTGAAAGCGTCACAATCTGAAACGTCAGCCATCAATTCAATACTGAACGGCACTGCACCACTCACTGTGTAGTCTTGACCCTCTTGAGAGAGAGAGAGAGACAGAGAGAGAGAATGAGAGTTGAGTTGAGATGAAATGAGACTTCAAATTCTGCAGTTCGCCTACAGTTCTTTAATCTTTAGATAGCAGGGTTAGGGCGCGGGGGCATTTATTCATCATGAATAATAAGAATAATAATAACAATAATTTCATTCAATCTCCTAATATGACAAAAAATAATTTTTTAATTATTGAAAAATTAATTTTTATAAAAAAAATTTAATTGATATATATTGATAATATAAAATTATTTTATATTATCAATCAATAGAAATAAAAAAAATAAAAAATTATAATAGATCTCTTATAGTAATGAATAATTATTTATATAAGTTGATAATTTTTATTATTTTTATTGGTTGATAATATAAAATTATTTTATATTATTAATATATTTAAATTAAATTTTTATAAAAATTATTTATTTTAATTTTTATTTAATTATTTTTAATTTTTAAATAAAAGATAAAATATATAATTTCTATAAAAATATTTTTTAATTAAAAAAATATATTTCTGCAGACTAAATGCTCCTGTAATTTCACTACCAAATGAAAAATGTCTTTTTTTGTCCGTTAAATGAAAATGTTTGGTTATAGTTTAGGCCCAGCCATAGAAAAAGCCCGTTTTTTGAAATCCAACATACTTCTTTCGACCCAAACATAATATTAACGTTAATGAATCGCCCTTCAGTTGTTTTGCGTTCCAACTGAAAAAAAATGGTTTTGCGTTTCAAAGAAAACGTTCTTTTTTATGGTAAAAAAAAAATAAGAAAAAGGTTTTATATATGTTTTGTTAATTTTACAATTTTAATCAAACTTAATAAGTTGCACATTCTTTGTATTGAAATTATGCAATACAAACTTTTTTACATTATCATTTACTCATATCTTGTCATATTGTTAACATTTTTTTACTATCTCAATATATACTATATTACTATTTTACTAAAAACTTCATTAATTTTTTACCAAAATTATGCTAATTGTTTTAAATATTTATATTTCTTCTCATATCTAATAAATATATAACTTTTGTGTTTTTACATCATAATCAAGTTTTTGTACGTGAAAAATATTTTAAAAATATTATTTTTTTAGTAAATAATTATAATAATATATTAAGCAATATTTTTTTTCTTATCAAAATCGCATGTACCCTCTTATTAGAAACAATCCTAATCAAGCATTTAAAATCATATAAAAGACATAACTCTCCCAATATTAGATACTTTATATCCAGAACTCAAACCCAAAACCACTTATTAAGAGAATATGCTTTGATAACAATATATTTTGATAATTTTTTCTATATAAATATTTTTTTTCAACTTTGTAGTATATATTTATATAACAAATTTAAAACTTAAAATTACAATGTCATCTCATTTGTTATTTCGGTGCTTTCTGCAATCATATTTTGCATTTTCAAGTTCACAGAAGCCCCATGGAGTCCACCGCATTAAAAGATAAAAATCTGAGAAAATTTTAAACTTTGAACTTATAAGACAGACTCGAGCTTGCTACCATTTTGACGACTAATTTGAAATCAAAACCATGAAATATTTCAGCATATTCCAATCCCCGTTAACATTTGTCCGCCACTCTTAGAAAGGGTTCCTAGTAGTGTGTGTTTCAATTCAAGTAAACCGAAATTAAGGCAGAAGCTTCTTTTTCCAGCAGAAAGTACAAAAAATTACAATAACAATATTATAATCCTGTAACCCAATAAATAAAAATTATAGTCCCCCACATTATATAGGTCAGTTCAATCCAGCTACCAGCTCAGTCTGCGATCTCAAGAAACAAATAAAGAATATGGGTGGCTAAAGGTTAGGTGACAAACAACATTTACCAACACAACACACGTATAGACTACACAACCCAAACCCATTGTTGCGCTATGGCTCTATAGACGTCAACACTACAAGTGCAACACCGGAAATACATAGAATTTAACAATGACAAGAAACGAGCCAATCCAATCCTACACGTCCAATCTCATACAAAAATAAAAATATATATATTTAGATATATATATATATTTGCAGTATTTGATGAAATCTGGGCATAATTGAATCAAACTGTGCAGCAGATGCAGAATCCAAAGAGAAGTTAAAAACTTCAGTTCATTTGCTTCAACTTTCAGGCGCAGCAGGAGCAGGAGACTTCAGAAGTGGCTGGAGTGCTTTAACAACGATGCTCATATTTGGCCTAAACTCAGCTTCATATTGCACACACAGCGCCGCAACAGCTGCAAGCTGCATAGCAATCAATGATAAGCATTGTCAATATCAACTACAAATTGGAAGACCCAAGGACCATGAATTATCAATGTCAGTCTCATTGCAAGTGTGGGAACTTGCACATGCGCGTATATATATGAGATAGATACCTTGGCAACTCCTTTAGGGGGATACTCTCCCTTCAGTTTTGGGTCAACACATTGTTTGACTTTATCTTCACTTAATCTTGGGGTAGCCTACAAAAAATATTTAATCATAAATAAATTAGCCTTACCAAAACAATAAATAAGTAAATAAATGAAGCAGGGCAAAGGTGAAGTATTTGTTTAAGCAGATGCACTAACCCATGTAACAAGACTTTGCTGTCCACGGGGCATGGTATGATCAACAGGTTTTCTTCCTGTAAGAAGTTCAAGAAGAACAACACCAAAACTGTAGACATCACTTTTTTGAGTCAACTGGCCAGTCATCGCATATCTGTAAAGTTTGCAAGGCAACAGAAGCTAATAACCAACAAAACAACGTGAAAAATAATATAAATTATAAATGGATAAACAAAACTAAGCAGGTTAAAATGCTAAATTACTAATTGTGTTTTCATTAGGTTTCTAATGAATATGCTTACCTCAGTAACTAGACCAGAAAGCATATTACCTTAGGTGAAATGAACAATAAAAACTAAAAAGTATAAACAAAACACTTCATCTTCAAGCAAATGTTGAGTTAGATTGCCGGGACATTCATTAAATTTCAACATAATGACACATACCAATCGGGACAGACAAGCTAAAATAGTTGACTGCGCTAAAGGAAGCCCTTGAATCAAGAAAGCGAGATATAAAATTTTAGTATTTCCAACTTATGAATTTAATTAAAGTCAATCCTGGGAACTACTTTTGGGGGGGGGGGGGGGGGGAAGACCACAACAGAAGCCAGTAGTAACGATACTATGAACCTCACTTGCTCTTCATGACAATGAATTATTAGCAAAAAGTTCTCCTTTATCATTAAGTACCTCTGAAAGATCACATTTTTAAACAGATTTTACATGCATTCAATCAAGGAAAAATTGGGAAGGAAAACAGTGTTACAAGACATATCCATTGAACACATCTAAAGATAGTGATGACAAAAATATAGATGATACAACTTCAAATGCTAGTTAGTAGTCCTTGGTGATAAATTATGAATTGCAGCTGTATGTAAAAGATAAACCCCACACAGGTAGCACTAAAACATTAAGAAAATGTTTTCAAAATACAAGATAGCATACACATCTTTGATTGGAAAGAAATGCTAGAATTTTAATGAATCCTTTTCAGCTGTAGACTTTCTTTGGGATATGATTATTTTTTTGGCTTCCCTTTGGTGCTCTGCTCATGAACCTAAAATACAAAGGGATTAACATGCGTTGTCGCATGGTTTATCTACTTAGGATTTATTTGTTATTTTTGGTTTGTTTGTGAGGATGCCTCATGTTCTTTTGTACTCTTTCCTTTTCTTCTAATAAATTTTCTTTTTCTATAAAAAAATATAGATAAATAAATAAAGAGCTAGCATGTTCTGGAAGCTTACTCTGGAGCATGATACCCAAAAGTTCCCAACACTCGAGTGGAATGAAGGCGTGCAGCCATGTCAGGGGCCTGATTTGAAAGGTTAAAATCAGCTATCTTAGCCTTAAAATCTTCAAAGATGAGCACATTACTTGATCTGATATCTCTGTGTATAATAGGTGGTTGAACTTTCTCATGCAAATATTCTAATCCCCTTGCTGCATCAACTGCAATTCTAACTCGCTGTATCCAATCAAGAGTTGGCCCTGGTTGTGCCCCTTGAACTCCCTTTCTACCTGTGTTGGAAAGACAATCAAAATAATCAATGGAACTTCTTAGATGCGAAATTTGAGTTAAGACAGGACACGATATTCCATACCATGCAATATGTCATGAAGAGAGCCCATAGTAGCATACTCATATGCAAGTAAACGAAGATTTCCTTCAACACAGTAACCTTGCAACTCAACAAAATTTTCATTCTTCAACCTTGAAACCATGGAAACCTGAAATAGACAACATTGAATGAGAAGGGTAATAAATTGACAATGACCATGCAGAAACCAACATACTTGCAGTGTATAAATTTTGACAGTTTGTTTATTTGATAGAGAGACATACCTGGGTCAAAAACTCATTATTTGATTCGGGTTCAGATGAAACATCAAGCTTTTTCACAGCAACAGTTTTTTCATCGCCTAAGGTTGCAAAATACACCCTTCCATATGATCCTTCACCAATCAATGCCTTTGACCCAAAGTTTTCAGTCCTCTCCTTCAGCTCATCTAAAGATAATGCTGGAACTTCAATAGGTGGTGGTGCCTTTTGTGTTTCAGGTTTGACTGGAGCTGACACCTTTGAGCCTTTTTGGTTGCCTAAAATAAATAAAAAATGACAAATGAGAAATCTTTACCAGGAAAGAAGCCACCCATCTGATATGCTGAACTATGAAGACAGTAAAAAGATGAACTCAATTGTTAGTATCTACAAATATATATGCGAAAAAAAATACGGGAGATCAAACGAAGGATAAATGTTAAAGTGAACAGCTGAAAGAAAGAAACAGAAGACAACTCCCGGATAGTGATTAAAAATGCCTTCCAATTTCATTCATTGTTAATATATTTACTTCTTTCTCAAGCAGTAATCAGTAGCTGGAAGAAATAACTTGACGGATTAAATTAAGAAACTCACCATCTCCATAATTCCTTGGGCTTTTCAGGTGCTCATTTTCATTTGATGGGTAAGACTCCTCCACCTGACAAGTGCAACACAGCCACCGACGCATCCTTGTCCTCTTCCTCAAATATAAATCGTCTTTGGAAGTTGGATTCTCAAGACGGACAAAGTAACCAGGTGGAGAAGCATGTGCCTACATAATGACACAGGAAGCTTTAATATCCAACATGTCGTTATAAGTTAAAAACAAGCCAATTTAGAAACTCTTCATTATTGAACATACATCTGGTATAAGGGTCCACTTTCAAACTAAAAAGTAATAATTATGAGCTCATTGCTAGTTGGTAGTTATTTGACCATAATTAAAAAAGTCAAATTCTAAGAGCATGTATCTTAGAAGACCAGGTGATAATGGTCACAAACAATGCTTGAAGAACTTGATGCATGATATGCTAACAGAACTAGCGTGCCATATTCACACCCGGCACATTGCCTATCACCTTGATCTCATAAGCATCATAGTATTGAAACACGTCATGCATCGTTTCTGAATTCTGAATGTCATGCATCACAGACACGCAACACTTGTTTATATTGCAGAATTTGAGATTTTGGAGGGAATTGCCCCCCAATGGATCACACCACTCAACAAAAAATTGCCAACGGAGGATCCTTAAATAATTTATCAGCTTTAAAAGCGAACAGGGTCAAAATCCTTCATTGACCCAATTCATTCAACGATCTAAGGACTCCAAACACAGATATTAGATAGAGGGATTGTCATAGAACAATAATTGTTTCAAGAATCGTGGAATTAAACTATAAAATTCCGCCCCACATGCAAAATTCATGAGCTAATTTCACCAATTGCAGAGAAAATAAAAGTACAGAAATGAATCCTTACCAAATGACCAGGACGATGGCGAGGGTGAAATTCTCTGCGGTCCATCAAAGGAGAGAAAAAAAAATTAAAATTAATTATATAGGAATGCAGAGAAAGGTTAGAACAGAACCCAAATCGGAGTTGAAAAAAATGCAGAACACCCGAATTGCCCAAAGAATTGAAGAGAGTGAAAAGAGGGAAAACTAAAGAAAGAACGGAAATAAAAACAAAATAAATAAAATAAAAAAGGAAAAGAGAGAAGGGAAATAAAAGAGAAAGGGGAAAATGACAGATGAGAAGAGAGATTGGGGCAACCAAAATTAGGAAAAGGATTTAGCAGAAGGCGAAATTAGAGGCAACAAGAAAAAGAGAAAGAGAAAAATTACCTTAAAAGCTTTTAGATGGTTGCAAATGGTTATGGTTATGGCTATGGGAGTGCTAGGGTTTGTTTATGCGTTCGATTGTTGCAAGGGAACGAACGAATAATAAAAAGGATAAAGACAGGTGGGTTTCGCTTTTGAGGCGTTTCTGATTTCTGATTTGCGATGCCAAGGATGAGACAGCCAAGGCAGCAACGCGTAGATGCCCAATAGCCTGTATATATATAAAATAATTTAATACATGTCAAAAAAATAATAATTTAATCACGTCAAAAATAATAATAATAATAATAATAATTTAATGGCTATAACTTTTAGATAAATAATAAGGATATAATTTGAATATACTATCAGTGTAAAATTTTTTTACATAGATATCCAATCATATATTACCATATCAGTAAAAGTCTTTGATATAACTACCTATTATTTGAATGAATGCAAATAAAAGATTTTACTTGGATGATAATGTAAAAAATTTAATGCACCCCAATTAAATCCATATAATGAATAATAACAATAACTACTTGTTCAAATTTAAGTTTAAATATGAATTTCTTACATTACTATTTAATTATTCTATATATGGAAAAAATTATTAAGATAGGAGTTATTTGATTGAGTAAACTTATCAAATAATAATAATAACAATAATAATAATATAATCTAAAATGAATTTTTAATAGTAGTAACAAGTGTTCGTGTAATTTTGAATGAAAGGTAATAATTAAATAAAATAGTTTGTTAAATAGTGATTTAATCAGAAGTCAAAATTTCATTTTACTATGATTAATTATTTTTGAAAAAGAATTAAAATTAAAAGCTAATAATAATATATAATGACTCTGTAATTTTTATATTTAATTTAAATCCATATGAAAATGAAAAAAAAAAAATTTGTTTGGGTACTTTCGATTTCTTTACTTGATAGGAAAGGATGGAGGGGGCGGTGTGATGATGGGAGAAGGTATCTAAAGCCAACTGTTACTCATTCTTCCTTGGGACCCTTTCTTTTCTGCCCTGGCCAGTTTTCTTCTGCAGACTGCTTCTAACCCCATTATTTTAGGACCATACGACTAATAAGAGGTCCCTGTGCTTCCTATTTATTATTACTTTTTCAAAATAAAATCATTCTTTGATATTTTTCGTGCCATTCCAACCGTTATAATCATAGGCATAAAGAATTCGGAGCACATGTCATTGGCCTTTTATATATTGAACAGGAATCAAATGACTAAAATTCTATTGAAGGTAAATTAGGTAATGTAGAAAGAATAGGAAGTAACTAAACCTCGTGCTAAGATCGAATCAAAATTCATTTTATTCCCTTCAATTTAACCATTGCACAAAATGTAATATAGCAATCTTAAAAGTTCCAAATTTACCAATGTTCGGAGTAAATGGAACAATAAAATTTGTTGAAGATAGAAATGATAATTTCGAATGGCCCTGAACCTGTAATGTTCTTCTAGCTCTACCAAGCTGGCTTTATTTTGGCCAAATTTGTCAATAATTAATTTAAAAATGGGTGAAGTACCGAGCCAATTCCCATATAATATAATTCAGGTGGGATGCACGTTGTGGGTATCCATCCAACCATATATCCTATCTCGAATTGACCTGCTTGGAAAGCTCATCACATTTTTGGAATCTCTCACCTTTTGGAATCCAATAGGTATCATATCGTTTCTATGACAAAAATCGATCAGAATTTCAAATTCTTTCAAACTATGATAATTCGAAGCAAGTCACTTGTATCTTTTGACGGTACAATATCTATGAAAGTATAAAAGTTGCAACAGCATTAATTAAGAGACAAACATCTGATGATGAACTCAAGTAGTATTTAGTAAGATGGTATAAATAAAAATTTCAGAGCCTGTAAAAATGTTAATCCTAGCTTATTTTACGTTTATAGTTCAACAGGAACTATTATCGTTCGTGATATTTAAAGTTCACTAAGAGTGTGTTTTGAGTTTTAATTTTGGAGGGAATCAAAAGAAAAGAGAATTTGAAAAATAAAATAGACTGAAAACTAATCTTTAAATATCTTCTGATTCCTTTTTTTTCCTCAAAAATAAAACTCACAAGCAAACTCAAAAAATTCGTGACTAGTTGTCAGCATTGCAGTCACTAGCAATGCTTTAAATCAATTAGCATAACTCATAATTTGTATCAAATACTGATTTGATATTTAATTTGATATCCAAGGACTTTGATTGATTAATATAATACTTTGTAAATTTTCCCAGAAGACAACATCAATAAGACTTAAGCGATTGAGGCATCATATTGCAATCGACTGGTGTGGCATCGTTAAAGTAATTCTCTTTAAATAGAGTGTTACGACCCTTTTCTTTTTTCAGTTTTTTTCACATATTTAATCATACAACAACTAAGCCGAAATCGGCTACATGGATCAAACAACGCTATAGTGTTTTATAATAGATCATATTTTTGTTTAAACCATTAATATAAAAATCTCTTTTAATTGTTTCACTTATAATTTTTCTAGGTCTTCCCCTACCTTACCTCTAATTACCAGACTACCCTCTACCTGATCCACTCTTCTTGCATCTGATCATATATTGTATCATAATAAAGATAAAATATCTTTGACAATATGTCTAACTATTTTTAATATGGGTAAAAAACAATGAAAAATACCTTTTTCACATAGTTTGCAATTGCATAGCGTTCCACATCATAAAATGGTAAAGACAAGCCTACGAGTAAACAGACAAAAACATTTCAGTTTAGCTAAAAAAAAAAAAAAAACACCCTGAAAAGGACCCTAACTTGTCATCTCTGGTCTAAGTTCCTGGGCTACTCTCACATGGTATTATATCATTGATTTTCCCGACTCTCAAGAGCTTAAAATAATCTAAATAGATAGATTATAGTGGGACCAAAAGATTCAGTCATCATCCTGAGACATCCTGGTAACAAGTGTGCTTACCCATGAAAGTGGATAACAGAAATTGCAGGACATTGTCATTTTGATCCAAATTTATGCTTCATGCTTGGACTCATTAAATGATTGATGCTAAAACAGAGCCAAAATTATCACTAGCTTGAATTGTGGTCAAAACTGAAACGAGTGCAAAAAATCCTGATCCTATTAAAGCTTGAGAAGTCACAACCGCGCTAATTCAATGCCTGCTTGCTCCTGCTGCTTCTCATCTTCGCCTTAAATCTTGATTTTGCTATCAGAGTCTGTACCGTATTTGCAAAGTTCCCAACGGCCATTAAGACCAACAGGACACCACAAAATATTACCTGCTCAAAGAGTTTCTATTGTTATACGGCTAATCCGTGCAACAAAATATCATTGGATTTTTCACTTTTTTTTTTTTTTCTACTGTTCAGTCAATTGATTGACAAAATGAAGGAGAAATAAAATAACAAGCACAAGCACAGTAGTACCTGCCACTCAGAAACAACCCCAACAAATGCAGTCTTGAGCAACAATAGTCCAACATATGCCTCAAATCCCTAAACCAAGATAGGAGCACAGATATACTTCAGGAATGTCAAAATCCGAACTCAGCAATGTTCAATTAATGATTTCCAAAATGCGAATAAAGAAGATAATTTCAGTTATAAAGAAAATTAACACTGAACAGCACAAAACCAGAGAAATAAATCTAAAGGCATGCATATATAAAAGGGTACAGCTAACTTTTACCTAGATTTTGCCTCCAAACCAGACAGTGCCTAAGTGTAAAACAGCTATAGTTATATTTGCAGCCCATTTTAATACAAGATTTGCTTCTCAACTAATCCATTGTCACACAAGATCCAAAATATGTGAAGTAATGAAAGGCAAATCATCAATATTATAGAAATACATATATCGTACATCACACAAGAATTAACAACCAGCTCATAGTTACACCTGCATCTGTCATAAGAAGTCATGTAGTTTACCTGCAATATGAAAAGTATGGGACACAACAGCCACAATTGGCCATCCACACCAGACGTTTCACCCCAAACAACATCCATCCTCTTGGCCTAAAATTCAGACAAAACCAAGGATCAAAACCATATATGCAGTTATGCACATATATTTTTTTTCTCCAGACCATATGATTTGACTCCCCTCACCATAGAATTAATGCTATAGAAAAAAGAAGATTTTAATCATATTGGATACAAATTTTGTATAGTTATGACTACATAAGATAACATCAAACACCAAATAGTGAGCCAAAAGGTGAAAGCGACTAGGCTGGATGAAAGATTGTGTGATGATAAAATAGAAAGTAAACTGCGAGTAAAAATATACTATTTAACAGTGGCACCTTTCCTAATGCAATACGAGTATAAAGTCTCTGGCGTTGATATCTATTTTGCAGAAGCATTGCAACTCCCTGCATCATAGCCCACTGTAGGAAAAGTTGTACACCTCTCTGCATGCGTTGTTGAGACATAAAATGATAAGTACATACCATAAGAAAAAAGGAAGCAAAAACTATATAGACAGGAACAGGGGAAGGAAAACCTGTTTCTTTGCACAATCTGGTTGTCCTTTAATTTCCCAAGTGAGACTCACAAGAGCCATTACCATAGCACAATAATGATGATATATCCACCTGTACCGTAGTGTAAAGTAAGTTTATTTGCCAAAGACTTTCTCCCATGCAAAGCAATATCTACCCACCCCCAATCCCAATATGCTATTCAAGGATGACAATGTTAGCAGGCCAACTAAATAAAATACCTGTCCTCCCCTTCCTTGTTCCCATCTAATGCAAGACAAAGGGGTGTCAATTATAATACGCTTTTGAGATGAGAAAAGATATTACTAAGAGAGGGTAGATATCATCAATTACAAGGACAGTAAACATCAAAGAACAAACATAAACACAAAAGAGTGAACTACTTGCTTTGCAAAATAGACAAAGGAATCCTCTTAAATACCCATGAGCTGAAAGCCTGAAACCCACAAATAGGCTAAGAAACAAGCCCTGTCACCAACAACATGATGCAGGTTGCCAGGTTCAAAGGTGACATAAGACTATTTCTCCTTGTGTGTGTGTGTGTGTGCGTGTGTGTGTGTGATGTATGGTGCAAGCTCAGAATCAACTCCACTTCTGTTTTTGCATTGCTCTATGACTGACCTTTAATGGAATACTTTGATATCTTTAGTGAGTGCTGGGTGCGTCCAAGAACTTTGGATCAATTCCTATTGACTAGTTTTGCTGGCTTTGGGAAGAGGAAGGATGCCAAAACTTTGTGGCAACCACCATTGTTTGGTGTATTTGGTTGGAGTGTAATATTCGCATCTTAAATTACAGATATTCGCACAAGAAAGTATCATGAAATAAGATTAGGTGTTTGATTTCTGTTTGGTGCAAAGCACATGATCAATTTAGAGGGATTTCCCTCTCAGAGATGTTAGAGATTGGAAAGTTTTGCTTCATTGATGGTTTTTTTCTTCTGTTAGTTCTTGTTTTTGTAAGGAGGATCTCTTGTCCTCCAATTTCTTTGTATTCTTCTTCGCTTTTTATTAATAAAATTCTTTTTTATCCAAAAACAACAAAAAGCCCTGTCACCATCCAGAAAAACACACTTCCAAAACACCATACTCTCTCTCCACCAAAACCTCAAAAGTAGCTAGAGAATAAGACCATAAAGATAGATAGACATATCCAATGCTCTACAAACACTCCAACGTCCAAACAACTTACTCTATTATAGCCAAGCCACTTGACAATGCATAAAATGGATGGCTATTAATAAGAAATTTAATGACCACTAGAAATTGCAAGTGGAAAGGACCTTCTGGTGCCTACATACATTTATCAAATAATTGGCATTAATCATAGTAACTATCACAATCCAAACAAAAGCCTCAATTTAGCAGTAGCTTCAGCCATAATAGTGAAAGGGCAACATCTGGATTTTTGGGAAGGATTCTAGACAAGAAAATGATCAAATTTAAATTATAAAAAAAGGTAAAAGATTCTGAAGGGTCTAATCTCCAAAAGTGGGCAAAAAAAGTATTAAAATAATAAAAGAAATTGAGAATGCTCAAGAAAGATACCAAGTCACAGGTCTCCTGGTCATTAAGGTTCCCAAAAAAAATGTGGAAACTCCAATGGATGGCAATCTTGAGTGGAAAAAAATTTTTTTTTTTGGAAAAAAAAAGAAACTAAGAAGCATGTACACCATGCAAGGTAAGGATGTGACAAAAGCAGGGGATAAGAATCATCAAAAAAGAAACCGCAACCAGAGCTCTCCAAGAAGTGAAAATGGAACCATATCTAACTCCAAAGAAAGAAAAAAATGGAGAAAAGAGGGTAGAGCATAAATTTCCAGGGACTCGAGTGAGTAGTAGAAATGAAACCATATTTGCTCTTGATCACCCCAACTACTTTCTCACTAGGGCAATCTTCATAGACATAATACTCCTGAAGAGTAATCCTCGCTCAACCAAAGGCTTAAACCTTAGTACCTCGCACACATCCCGACTAACTAAACAATCTCTCCTAGTGTCTCCCTACCCTTACCCCACCCCCCAAAACACTCAAGTTGCAGGGTTTGAAGGGTGGAAGAATCGATAAATGAGTTATCCAATTTTCACTAATGTGATTAAAGAACAACATAGCACATAACCAAGAACCTCTTATCCATTCTTGTTTCATGAGGATCATTATGAAAAAAAAAGAAACAAAAAATCCTGTCACAAAACCTCAATGTAACAAAGAGATTAACATCTGTACCATGGACGAATATCACTTCCGTTGACTCTCAAAATGTTCTCTCGTAACGCCAAACCAGTGTAAAGGAATAGCAGCCAGGCCTGACAAATGATAAAACTAAATGACAGATTGCATACAAATGTTTCATCATGTAAGCAATTAAATCCAATACGACATCAAACATAGGGTTTTAAAAGCAAATACCTGGTAAATCTGAACAGGGAATGCAGGCAAGCATCCATCCCAAACCCAAGATCTTAAAACAAGCAGCGTTGCCGGAAAAAGCAGGAACAGCAGGGCCGTTCTATCCTGAACAAAGGAGGCGTCATTTTCATAAAAGTTTCACAAACTTTTGTGTGTGTGTGGAGCTTCACAAGCTACTCAATTTTTTATCAACTATGTTATTTGCATGCAACATTTTTCTAATAGGCATTTCAACATGCACAAACTCTGCAAGGACAAACATATTTAGTAGTTCATGAAAATGAAAAATCCTTCGTGGTTAGGTAAGAATTTCCAAATTTGAAAGGGGGTGCAGTGAAAAAGAGAGAGAATGAGATATAAATATAGGGCATAAGAGTAGAGCAGAAGAAGCATACTCTGTAACTGTTGTACTCCTCTTTAACCTTGAGCTGCACATCCTTCCGAGAAGCACGCACATTAATAGGACCCAGAAACATCCTCAGAAAGCTCCCTAGGGTGATTGACATGTCATATTATGACACCATAATCACAACAATTAACCAAAACCAATGAATTTTAATTCGCATCCAGTTCACATGAAAAAAATCATGCATCCCGAAATTGCAATCAAATCCAAATTGAAAAGGACGAATCAATCAACAACCTTGAGCATGGCCAGGAAGAAGCGAAGCGGCGTCACCATCAACCACGATGCACCTAGCTCTCTGCAAATCTTCATCCAGCTGCAACAAAGCAAAGCACAGTGATCCATTTGGGAACAAATCACGAAACTTCATGCGAACAGAACAGAACAGAACGAAATTGAGGCACATGCAATTGGGGGTAACCAAACTACCTTGTCGGCGAGCTTGGGGTCGATGTGCTTGCTGGAGAGAAGTGAGGAACGGAGGGAATGGATTTTGGAGTCGAGGCGGAGGGCGCGCTGGCGGAGCGGTTGCTCATCGCTCAAGTTCCGTGAGATGTGAGCTGAAACGGCGTCCGAGAGCTCCTTGGCTTCTTCGACGGCCGTGGCAACCTCTTCTTCAATCTTGTCTCCTGATGCTGATGCTGATGCTGATGCTGATGACTCTTCCATGCCTCTTCCCATCACCCTTTCCCTTTTTTCTTTCCCTTTCCCTTCACTTGTTTTGTTTGTGTTGTGTTGTGTTAGTGTGTCCTGCAAGTTGCGAGGCCCACCCACCGATTGATTCTCATTCACTCACAACACACGCAACCACAACAACACAACAACAACGCCCATCTAATCTTCCAATCTAATCTAAATCTCCTATTTGCACTTCTTCTCTTTTTTCTAATTATTATTATTGTATTTTTACCTATTATTTCTCAACTGCGGGTCAGTATTTTTTAATTTTTAACCCCAAAAAATAAAAAATAAAAATTTCCATTATACTTTTTTTCATTTTAAAAGGTACCTGTATTATCAAGAGCGCAAGAAAAATTATAATAGGTGAACTTATTTTATGTAGAATATTATACTAATTTATATTTTATTTATTATTGGATGTAATATAAAATAAATTTAAATGAGATTTGTATCTTATTTATAATGATGAATAGAGTATAAATCAATACAATATCATATATTAAGTAAGTTTACCAAATATTTCTGGCCAAAAAGTCTTACCCACTTATAGTAACAGCAGATCTAACTATTTATGTTTGAAAAGTTCATCTCATCACCTAAATTCCCTTTTTGTTATGTTTTTTAAGCTGTTTATATGACGTACGTGTGCATGTTATCGTTTTACTTGATTTAATAAATTATTTCAAGAGTACGTAATTTTTTTTTCAGCATAAATCAATTTCGAATCCGCATTTTCAATAAGTACGTGTTAAAATCAATTATTTATGTTAAAAAATATATAATTAAATTTATTCAAAAAAAAATTTACCAGACACAATATTTGAATTAGAAATGTATTTTATGTAAAAATCAAACAAAACCAAACTAATAACTCACTGGTTTACGAGTATGGGAAGTCTACTGAATCACTTGAATTATTCTCCAAAAAAAAAAAAAAGTCTGTTTTTTCTCCCTCAATATGTTTGGTCGCTTAAAATGGGACTTGTTAAATGTCCCCGTTATCTAGTAAAAATGTGGATCAATATGTGTGTATTTAGTTTATAACTTGCAAACTATAGTTTAGTTTAACATAAAAGTAAAATTTTTCTAACAGTTCAAATTATGGTTTGAGACTAAAACCTAATGTTAAAATATAACTCGACATAATTTTACCAAACATATTTACATCTTTCAAATTATGATTTAGATTCTCAATATCAAACCAAATGTATACTAATAGGAATGGTATGCACGCGTGTAAAACAAGCTAGCGTTTACTTTGTGTGAGCGAGTAGATTTGGTTTCTATTTCTCTGGATCTGTAATAAAAGAGGAGAATTATTCACGTACAACTTTGGTCTCTATGGACTGATGTCATTAGAAAGCTAGCACAAACATTCTGTTCCTATATTGTTCGCCTTAGCTAATAATCTTGGTTTCTCGAAAGTAGGACAAAGGTGGGTATGTCTGACAAAATTTGGGCGTATATGGCATCATCCTAATTGCTGCCCACCGATTGCCAATTACTGCATTTAAAATAAGAGCAGCCTATCTAACGTAATAAAGTTCTTTCTGGACAGATTTTGTGCTGGCAGGAGGCACACTAGCACGTAGAATTGTGCATATTAAGTATTGCTATTTTGAAGAAATGATGACGAAATATGGCAGTTAGCTATGATTAAATTAACTACTACACTAAAAGACAAGTTTTCGCTCCTACTGCCTTGACCCCAAGAAATTTGACTCATCCAAACAGCTCAGGCATCAGCATTGCGCAGAAAATAAGGAACGGCACAGGAGAGAGTTTAATTTTTCTGAAAAATTAATTCTATTTAAGTTGGGTGACGTCTAATTTGGTCCCAACTATTTTCTGGATCATTGCATGTTCAATCTCTATAAACTATTAGATTCTATTTAGTGAAAATCTGATAGTTGAAACAAAATGCATGTGTACATAGATTCTAATTGACATAGAGTATGTAAAGTATCACCACATCACAATCATCCTCCACCCACTTTCCCACAGTTTGTGGCGTCGAAGCTGATGTCTCCGGTAGAATGCCACTAGTGTAGTTGTGCTGCCTGAATCTACCACTAATCGCTTCCCATAGTTGACCGTCCTTCGCCATCGCTCTTGCACTCACTGGCGCCATGAAAGGGCATCATCGTGATAACCGCAACCAACTCCTCACATCGGTGACTTGGACGCCGCCTTCACTATGGTCATTGCTAGATCCACCGCACCCAGCGCTACGTATCTTATATGTTTTCATATTAATTTTATATGTTAATTATAGTCATATCATGTCTTATAATTTTTAAATTTATCGTATCTTTATATCTGTATCGTATCACATCCGTATCTTATGTCTATATTCGTGCTTCATAGGAATCTAAAGTTCAATTGTATTTCTCACATTATTCGCCAAACAAATTGGTGTAGCAATACTCCATCTCCAACTTTTGGACATTCATAATAAATATGTAGTTTGTTTTTGAGTCATCTTTTGATTTTGGCATGTTTTAGCATGCATCGCGTTAAAAATAATACATCATGCATCATGTAATCCAATGGGTTGGATATTTAGATGTATCTATATACCTACTTCTTATGATATAACATAAAAATCACTATATCTCCCTCCACCCTCAATCCGTCACCCATTCGCTAATACCAAACCACCACCAACCATGGTGTGTCTTCCTCACACTACCGTCACTCCTTGTTGCCGGCAAAATAAGGACCTTTCGCCAATGCCGGCGTGACCACCGCATCATTCGCCATGCCATTGACAACCTCTGTGGCAAAACCACAACCTCCAGGAATCTCTTCATCTTTATCTCAAACATGAAATAGATTCAAATCACGAACACTCGAGACGATATAAACGATAAAAATTTGGTTTTTCTTATGGTCAAAAGACTCAAAATCAAACCCTTGTTAAATGAAACAAAATCTAGCATGCAAATCAAAATCCCAGAATACAAGAGACAAACACAAGAATTCCAAAAAAGTATGATCTAAATACATTTATTTGAATGATGACAATCCACCCATCATTGATGCACCCCAAAAAAGACAAAAACTTTCAGCTAAAAGAAGAAATAGAACAAGCTAAAAAATTGAACCAGAACCCAAAAAATAAAAGAGAGAGAGAATAACACTAGAGTGAAGAGGAGAAAATTGCGGAAAGAGAAGAAGACACTCTTTTGAGAAAAAGGGTCTCTCCAAAGCTTCAGAAGCTTCAGATCTCGCAACTCTCTGACAATGAGTTTGGAATTTTAAGGGGACTACTGCAGTGCATTATTATAATCTAAATACATAATACTCCATCAACTTGGACTTAAGATACTTACAAGGTGATCATGCACCATCTTTAGCAGGATACATATAGCATATCGCCATCATATATTACAATTCCAAACAGTTTATATCATCTAAACATTAAAGACAAAAGTAATTGACTTACTCCATGAGCAGCTAAAAAAATTTCTTTGCGTCCTCTAAATCTTAGTTTGAACTCATGCCAAGACACACGCGACGTGGTGGGGTGATTACGTGAACCAATTAACGAATTGATCAATTTCTCTTGTACTAGGTAAGGCTAAATGTAAAACTTGATATGGACTAAACAAAAGCACTTGTTAGCTCAGAAAGAAATAAAAAGAGTACGATTGCACGAAGGACAAAAAGGCAATTCAAACGCAACCAGCAAACCACACCAATCCATTCGCAACATATTCACACCAACATAACAAGATAACGTTCAACACACGTACCCGAATCATCAACAACAACTCGATGTTGTTGATTTCGATTCATTAGTGCGTATTGCATTTGGCTTTTCAACAACTTCCCCCCTTTTGGGATGCGAGAGTACAAATTGACACGAGCTTTTACCCAAAAGGACAGGACACAGAATTTGAAACAAGAAACAAATAAATCTCTCTTGAACTGTACATTCAGTGACTGTTGATTTCGTTGATATGACTATAATATAACATATAGTCATATCATGTCTTATAATTTTTAAATTTATTGTATCTTTGTATCCGTGTCGTATTACATCCATATCTTATATCTATATTCTCACATTATTCGTCAAACAAATTGGTGTAGCAATATTCCATCTCCAACTTTTGGACATTCATAATAAATATGTAGTTTGTTTTTGAGTCATCTTTTGATTTTGGCATGTTTTAACATGCATCGCGTTAAAAATAATACATCATGCACCATGTGATCTGACGAGTTGAATGTTTAGATGTATCTATACACCTACTTCTTGTGATATAACATAAAAATCACTATATCTCCCTCCACCCTCAATCTGTCACCCACTCACTAATACCAAACCACCACCAACCATGGTGTGTCTTTCTCACACTACCGTCACTCCTTGTTGCCGACAAAATAAGCACCTGCCGCCGATGCCGACGTGACCATCGCATCATTCGCATGCCATCGACAACCTCTGTGGCAAAACCACAACCTCCAGAAATCTCTTCATCTTTATCTCAAACATGAAATAGATACAAATCACGAGACGATATGAACGATAAAAATCTGATTTTTCTTATGTACAAAAGACTCAAAATCACACCCCTGTTAAATGAAACAAAATCTAGCATGCAAATCAAAATCCCAGGATACAAGAGACAAACACAAGAATTCCAAAAAAGTATGATCTAAATACATTTATTTGAATGATGACAATCCACCCACCATTGATGCACCCCAAAAAGACAAACTTTCAGCTAAAAAAAGAAATAGAACAAGCTAAAAAATTGAACCAGAACCCAAAAAATAAAAGAGAGAGAATAACACTAGAGTGAAGAGGAGAAAATTGCAGAAAGAGAAGAAGACACTCCTTTGAGAAAAAGGGTCTCTCCAAAGCTTCAGATCTTGCAACTCTCTGACAATGAGTTTGGAATTTTAGGAGGATTACTGCAGTGCATTATTATAATCTAAGTACATAGTACTCCATCAACTTGGACTACTTACAAGGTGCATCATGCACCATCTTTGGCAGGATACATATAGCATATCGCCATCATATATTACAATGATCCAATAAAATGGTGCCACTGCAACTTCCCTAAGGTGAAACCTCAGGATGACAATATTACCATTGTGTAAACAGAAAAATTATAAATAATTTTCTTTTCACAAAAAAAAGTATCACTAAAGCACATTTATAACTTCCAACAGAGGGTACCCTCAAAATATGAAGAAGGGAAGAATATGCTTAAGTCTTAATATTTTTGGTCCAGGGAGGGCCCACTACTAGAGCGAGCACTGGGGAAGCCCACAGGGGAGGAGGAAAGGCAGCAGAAAGCATTTGTGAACATAATTACACTCCTTACTAGCTACTTGGGTATTGATTAAGGATTGGGCAAATAAATTCGTGTTAAAATACAGCTACAATACTTGAGAAAGGTAAGGATGTTGCATTAACGTTCTCTTTCTCTCTGCACAGTTAACAAGAAATCTCAAGCAATTGTGACCGAAGCAGTAACACGAATTCTCATGTCTGCGCAGAGATTGGGACTTTTTCAGCAGGTATAGACGTATCCTTGAAACCCAACATCTTGTTTAGTGCAGCAATATAGGCCTTGACACTGGAAACAACAACATCCATTCCAGCTCCAGTCCCACTAACAAAGAAATAAAGCATGGTGTCCATGAATCATTAAAAGAACAAGATAAACTAAAGCAATCCACTTTAGAATTCACCATACCTAAATGTTCGTTGAACAGTTTCTCCAGTCAAAGCATGAGTAGACATATGACTATTGTCCCCACGAATTACAACTCTGGTAGTGGCAATCGCATCAATGCCTTCTGTGACTGCATTCATCGAGTACTCAAGGAGTGTTGCTGGTTCCTGCAATTTTTTTTCAGACGAAATGGATGAAGATTCGTCCAGCATAAAAATAGTGCAAACAATTCCAGCATAATTCCACTAAACGTGCAGATCAAGGAAATCTGGAAACATCTAAGATTTACGTCCAACAACTTTCAAGTATTATGAATTGTACCACCAAAACAACTTTGAAGTTCAGGTAATGCTTTTACATTCTCAATCCAAAGTTACACTCAAAGGGAAAAAAAATATTAACAATGTTTTGGCTTTAAAAATGACTTTAAATTAAATTAAATTTTTTAAAATCCCAGGGACAAGATAAAAGACCATAACAATCTTGTTGAACAATCTTCTGTATGAAAAGGTGAGTCTTCAAATGGCCATGAGATAGCCAATAAGCTTTTAAAATCAAAAGGAAGTGATAGCCTGGTAGTATCAAAGAATATACACAACTTCAAACCTTCACTATCAGATCAACAGCCTTGTAAGCTGAATCGACAGGTCCTGTACCAACAGAACAAGCAACATGCATGCTACCATCAATACTAACTAGCTTGACAGTTGCTGTTGAAAGACCAAGAGTCCCACAAGTCACCTGTAATAGATAGATACTGGTTAGCTTATGTTTGTTCTATTACTGTAAAGCAGTTACATTAAATTTCAAAGCATACCTGCAAATCACCAAGCTTCCAGATAGGCTCTGCCTGAAAAACTTCATCTGATACCAATGCTCTGAGGTCAGCATCAGTAACTCTCTGATACAAAATAAAATCAAGTTAACCAGCATGCATCCAACAGATATAGAATCCGTCATCTCATCCTCCAATTTTGACTCTCTACAGAAAAGAGACACTAGCTTCATTTATTACTGGCTATATTAATTGGTTGATAAACATCAAGAGGAAATTAGACCCAATTTGTTGACTCTGTCAATGCTAGCCAGATCTAATGACTTGCATATCATTATCAGTAGCACCTGACAGGGAAAGAAGAGAAAGAAAATTGCTAGCTTTAATTACCTTTTTTTGCTCAGCCACTGCTTTGAATCGCCAAAATATAGTCTCAACTTGGTCATCTTTAAGCTCATAACCAAGCTGAAGTAACAGAGAATAATTCATAAAACAGAAGAAACCATTCAATAAGCCTTTAGTTTCAACTCAAATATTTGTATACCTCTTCAAGTCGCCTTCTCAAAGCATGGCGTCCACTGCATCAATAGAAGCACAACTGCTTCTTAGAAAGAGAAAATAAAAGAGCAGACATTTTATTGCTGATAAAATAGAAGAGCAAATTGCACAAGGTTTCAGAGGATACAAGAACATGAAACAGATATTAACAAGACATCAAATTAAAAATAAGAGGCATGTCAATCAATACTATTAAAAAGATACACTTATATATGACATAATAGTTACAAGGCTGCATAGAATTGTTCTGTAATTAAATCTTATATAACCTAAATGTCAGCTAGACAATGCATGGAACATAAAATCCTACAAGCAATCATACATCGGGTAATAGATTAAATGTTATGCTAGCATTAGCAGACTGTAACTGGAACATCTAATACTATAACACTCCTACAGTCAACCACAGGCATGGAGGCAAGTGAATGGGCATGAAGAAGAAAGTTTCTGAGCAATAAAGGTAGAATCATAATTGATTCCAGACTTTTGTCCTACAAAGTCAAACTATATCTCATGCACTCACTCCAATAACCAGTATGGAGCAGGAGGAGTTACTAAGGTCCAGAAAGATAAAGTTGTAAAGTGTGTTCTCATGTTTAGAATCTTCAGATGACGAAAGCACAAAATTTAATCAACTTAAAAGTAGTGATAAACAAAATATGGTCAAATTACCAACACCATGCTTAAGACTTAATAAACTAAACTATCAGTACAACTTATTTCATCATGTCATCCTGACTGTAAATACTGAGGCTACATATAACCCTCAATGTAGGAGATGATAAATTCTAAACATTTTGAAAAGTACATATGCAGGGATTAGCAGGATGTACAAAATCCATGCACAAATAAGAGATATGGAAAAAAGTAAATCACAAACCTAAGCTTCCCAAGTACAATACCAGCTTCATTGGACCTTTCAAACCCAATATCCTCAGGTGATATTATTTCATATGTGCCTTTGTGTTTTAGCATTCCGTCCTACAACACAGTTATTGAAAAAATTAATAAAAGTAAAGAGGGCTAAAATCAAAGGACAGCATTGAGGTAGGCTTAAAGTTACGGTTAAGCCAGACATAAAAATAAATAAAAGGTAGAATTTCAAATAAAGAACTCCAGTCAAAAATATTTAGCCATAGGGAAAAAACCACATCAAGTAACTAATAGAAGTGGTTATTATATATAATATATCAGCTAAATTTGGCTTGAATAATCAAGCTAAGTAATTATTTTTCTTTCATGCCATAACAAGTTGCATTTTTGGAAGTCTCCAGAAAATAAAATGCACTACCTCCTAAAACAGACAAAAGAAATGTGCTGCACCCCGAGAGAGAGAGAGAGAGAGAGAGAGAGGAGGGGGGAGGGGGGAGAAATGGAAGCTTGGCTATTTTTTTATGTGAAGGAAATCAAATAAAATTCTCATATGTAAAAGGTTCACTCCTTGATAAAACTAATTCTAAATTTGGGCCAATATGCAAAGTATCTTCAGCTAACACATGTCATGTTATCAGTGACTTGAGCATAAATGTTATATTAGAGGAGAAGCTGAGCTGTTACTAGTGAAAATTCAATTCAGGTGTAACATGGATTTTTTGTGCAAGTTGTATACTTCAACTTCACACTATAGTAAATGCCAGGGTCCAAGTCCTACTATGCAGGTATAATGCATATATGTATTTAACATAACCAACCTGATGTATACCACTCTCATGAGCAAACGCATTAGCTCCCACAAGAGCTTTGTGTGGCTGTAACTGCAAACCAGTGTACTCTTCAACCTATAGAAAATGATTATGAAAAATCATCAATTGATAAAGGTCTTTAAAACGGAAAAGAAATAACAGAAAAATTAGTTTCAGATATAAGACCATCCTGCTTGTCATATAGATGTGCCTCGTATTAATCCCGGTGTACAGACTGCCAAAGACATGCGCTCCACATTTCAGGGCCATCACGACCTTGAAAGAAAAAAGAAATTAGTTTCCAAACACTAAAAAATAGAAGCCTCCGCATATTAATTATTGAGCTCCACAGAAGTACTAAGACTGCTCCTTTTGAAAGGAACCTTGCATGACTATGCTCCAGTAATGGGTATTATGTCAAGTACATTGATAGAAGATTGACCCTCACCTCTTCTAATGAGGCATTACCAGCTCTTTCACCAATCCCATTAATTGTTACTTCCAGCTGCCTTGCACCAGCATGTGCACCCTGAAAGCAGCGACAACCATATAAAATCTAGATTCCAGTTTTTTTGTCTGCATATTAAGTGGTAAACATAAGGGTATACATACCTCTATGGTGTTTGCAGTAGAAAGTCCGAGATCATTTTGACAGTGGGTCGAAATAATAACATTCTCGATCCCTGGAGTATTAGCTTTTATATCGGCAATCAATTTTCCAAATTCACTTGGCATCGTTATGCCCACAGTGTCAGGTATGTTGAGGGTCGTAGCCCCAGCCTTGATAACTTCCCCTAAAATTTGATAAAGAAACTCCCTATCCGATCTGGTACCACACAAGCAAAACACCAAATGTTAGGTTTCCATTAAGAGAGGCAAAAAGTCACCACAGCACAGAAAAAAACCAGCCAAAGCTCATTAAGAAAAAAAAAGGGACCTCTACTTCTATACTCTACCATTTCAAAAGTAAGAAACCTTAAATTTGGAAACAGAAGTGTCAAAGACACAGTAATTAACAAAAAATAACAAGATAGGATTAATAACAATCCCATAATACAAAAAAAAGAAGAAGAAAAAAAAAAAGAAAGCTAAGAACTATCTAACGTATGGAACAAACAAAGGAGCATATACTATGCTACCATTAATCAATATAATAATAATTCACCTGCCAGCATCTTCGGGACTGAACTCAACGTCTTCGCAGCCTAAACTGCGAGCAAATTTGACCATACGGCGGGCGATCTCAATGACCTGTTCTTTGGTCTTTCTGAGCTTGTACTCCATATGAATGGCGCTGGTGGCTATGAACGTGTGGATCCTTGGCCTCTTGGCGTACTTCACGGCCTCCCAGGCAGTTCGGATGTCCTTCTCGTTGCATCTGGAGAGGCCGCAGATGACGGGGACGTAGCCGTCGGCGTCGACGGCGTTGCCGACCTCCTTGGCGATCATCTTGACGGCCTCGAAGTCGTCGTTGGAGGCGGCGGGGAAGCCGGCCTCGATGATGTCGACGCCGAGCTTGGCGAGCTGGCGCGCAATGTCGAGCTTCTCCTTGGAGGTCATGGAGGCGCCGGGGGACTGCTCGCCGTCGCGAAGGGTGGTGTCGAAGATACGTACATAAGAGGGGTCCGGGATGTGGTTCGGGATGTACGGAGGGCGCCGCCGAGGAAGCGAGGATTGGGATTGGGATTGGGATTGGGAGCAGGAAATGGTGAACTTGGGATTGGGATGATGCGTGTATGCAGTGAAGGTGGATTGGAAGCGTGAATGGGAATGGGAGGGTTTAGAGGAATGAGGGAAACGGAGAAGGATGTGGATATGGTTGTGGGATTGGGAAGAGGGTATGGAGGTGGAGGGAGACACAATAGGGCTACGGAACACGGTCGCCATCGTAACAAAACCCTAGGCTTCTAGAGTTTAGGGAGGCCGAGGGAGGGGTTTGGAGTTTGGAAGAAGGGGTTTATGTCTGCTGTACCTGAAGTGAACTTTTGTAGATGTGGATATACTCTGCCGAGTCAGATGTGAGTGACTGTGCCTGTGGAGATGCACAAGTAGTAGCGAAGTGAAGGCGATTGCTTTGTTGGCTAGGATATACTACCGCATCACGCGTACTGAACGCGCCAATTATAGTCCAAGGAGACAGCGTTTCTTGGCACGCGCACTTTCTTCTTTTCCAAAGGTCTAGATGATATAGTTAGTTTTGGTTTGGTAGAAGTTGTTGAATTTTTTTATTTTTTAAAAATTATTTTAAAAAAATTATAATAATATTGTTTAATAAATTAATATAAAAATTAGTTTTAATAAATAGAAATTATAAAAATAATATTTAATAAAATTTATTTTTAATATTAAAAATAATTATAATGATTATAAATATTAAAAAATAATTTTTATTTTTAATATTATTAAATAAAATAAAATTATATTAATTTTTTAAATTTTAAAATATATAAATTAGTTTCAAAAAATATTTTATAAGAATTTTTAAGAGCACCCTGACTCTCAAAAATTAATAACAAAAATATCTAAATTTTTTAATTTATCAAATAAAAAATTAATTTATATTTTTTATAAGTCATAATATTCTTTCAAAAAATACTACAAAATTAAATCTTATTAATATTTTAATGTTTTGGTCCTAAATGATATGCATCGCTGACTATAGGGTTTTTATTTTTGGGTAAATAAATAAAATGAACAAGAGAGTAGAAACCAAGTTGGATAGTACTTTCTTTATTATATTTTATTATGTAAATAATAAGAGATTAATTTTTATATATTATTAATATAAAAAAAATTATATTATTTTTTAATTATATATTTTTATTTATAAAATTTTTAAAATAATATATAATTAAATTAAATATTTTTAATAATATAATAATATATAATTAAATATTTATATTAAACATATATTTATACTGTTTATAAAAATTAAACTCAAATGATAATCACAACACACTTTTTCTTTTTGGGACTGGCGCATTACACCTTAATTAATTGATTGTTTGGTTTTTTAATATAAAATCTGAACATTTTTGTTAAGCAGTGTTTGGAATGGTTAAAGTTAAAATTAAAATATGATTTAAAATGATTTGTTTTGTAAGTTAAATTTTATATTTAGAATGATTATATAAAATAGAATTTGAATTAATTTAAAAATTAATTTATATACTTAAAATATGTTAGATAATATTTGAAATAATTAAAAATAAATTGATTAGATTTGTACTTAAATTTTCAAATTAAATCAATTCTTATAAAATCCTTTCAATTTTGATAGCATTTTAAATACAAAGCAATTAATTTCATAAAATTTGATAAATAAAATTATTTCTTAATTTTAAAATATCTAAACGCAATATTTAATTTACAAATCAAATCAATTTCTATTTTTTTTTTCATTCTAAACACACTCTTTTGGTAAATAAATAAAAAAATCAACAAGAAAGTAGAAACCAAGTTGAATTGCACTTCTTTATTATATTTTTGTTATATATAAATAATAAATAATCACAATACGCCTTTTCCATTTTGTACTGGCGCATTACAATTTAATTAATTGATTATTGATTATTTGGTTTGTTAATATAAAATATTAACCTTACTGTTATGTGTTAACATCCTAAATACCACCCAGAAAAAAAAAAAAAAAAAACAGTTGCCGCACACCAAGTACAATTGAGATGTATTGATTCATCTTTTAAAAAAGTGATTAAAAAATTAAAAAAATTATATATCTAAAAAATTGAAAATAAATTATTTTAAAAAATTATTCTTTTCAATTTCTATTAAAAATTTGAATTTTTTTTAAATTGTAATTATTTTTAAAAAACTTATTCAAATATATCTAAAATAATTTTTATTGGAAAAAAACAAAAAACCTTAAACAAACATACCCTAAGCCCGTAGGAAAAAGGATTAGCTTCAAAGGATTAGTTTAAGCAAAGCCGGGCCCGATGTCGGAGAATAAAATTCAAGCCTGACCACATACCAAATTACACGGACATAAATAGATAAGAACCATGGCCGGAAAGAGACGAGCAAAATCTGACCCAAGAATATACATATATATAACTCGTGACCCAAAAATAGCAAATAGAACATTTTTCTCCAAAAAGATGGAACAAACCGCCTTATAGTGTGTCCACACAAGTACATCACTTTCCGTTCCCAATTGAATGGTCTATTAAAATATAACTTTAATTGTATCAATTCAAGAATTAAAAGTGCAACACTGTTATAACTTAATTGCAGCTGCCATTACGTTCAAATATGCGTCTTTACTTCAGATGTAAAATGGAATCGAAAACCATCGATATCATAAAACTACAAAACTTTTCTATCTCATCTTCTCCGTATCAGGATGAATAGAGATAGGGGTTGCTAACTAGACATGTAACCCTTTGCCCACCACGTGTCATTTATTTTGTTTTCAACCTTTTTGGTTTCTGCTTCTGCTTCTGCTTCCGTTTTTGTTTTGGAGGTACATGATCTACATTATCACTTTTCCCAGCAGAAGGCTCATCCTCATCGTCAGAACTTAGTACCAAGTCCTCCACAACATCATCATCAAGGGCTCTCTCTTTCTGATGCTTTCTCTTCTTTCTTTTCGTTTCTTTAGGATGTTTTGTCCTGTTTTGTTTTTGTTGTTGTTTTTTTTTGCCCCCCGGGGGGGGGGGGGGGGGGGGGGAAGAAAACACGCACACACTGAGACAGAAGTACAAAGAACTTGGTGCCAATGCGAGGACATGCGAATGAAGGATGCAAGTGTTTGTGAGTGCAGCTGAATTTGTCAGTGAAAGAGAAACAGAGAAAAAGAGAGTCATACTTGGAGTCATTTGCAGTGCCGGGTAACCATGATGAACTAAAGACAGCAGCTCCCTCCTCGTTCTTTCTAACATCCTCTTCGTCACTATCTGATATTTCTTTCCCAAAAACAGAGGATTCCTCTCCCACAAGAACACTGGAAATTTTCGTGTTATGTTAGAAGCTCTGACTTAACCATGATTGCATGATGGATACAGTAATCTATGTGATTGTCTGATTGAACAAGATTTCAAACCTGGATTCCATTAATGAATTATTCTTTTGCTCTGCTCTCTGGCGGAGTGTTACAACGTACTTTGACAGCGCACTAGAGGCTGACTTCTTTTCATCCTAACAAAATCAATTTCCTCTTTTCAATTCTCAAGCATAAAATACAGTAAAATTCGGGCTAACACTTGGGACAAGAAAAAGGAAAAGAAAATGACAAGTAACCCATTAAACATAAATGAAATGGCTTCATCTCATGGCATGCCACTTCACTTATGTTCCATCATAGCAGCAGCAAACAAGAAGTATACTGGCCTAGTGGCTTAGAAAAGACCCAGTTTTTGTGCAGGTAGCTTAGTGTGAGAGTGAGAGTGAGAGAGAGAGAGAGAGAGCTTAAATAAAGAATTTAAAAATTGAGCAAGCTCCAATGTAAGTAAATAAATGAATGAAGAAGGTCAACCAACATCCAAGAAGGAAAATAAATCAGAAGTCACAATCCACAAAAGTAAAGACAGATTACGTGCAAACCTCAAGAAAATATGATGCAGCAGGGTCATTAGGTAAAAAGGAAACTGACATGCGCCTCTCATTCACAAAGTCAGAATTTGCCTCAATCTGAATGTGAAAAAAGAAATATTAGAGATAAATGCCGCTGCAATTTAAGACCATTTTTAATAGGGATACCTGGCGTAAAAGCTGCCTCATTTCTTTTCGAAACCTATCAACTTTGGTCGATTTACAAAAGCTGCGCAACCGCACAAGTGGAATAAAAGACAACTCCATGAATGCAACAGAATAACTCCACTGTGCCAAGTGTTCAGCAAGCTCTTCAACCACAGAAAAAATGCATGCCTCTTGAAATGCTCGAGTCTTCAGGGTTGGCTTGCTAACCTAATGGAAGAATTCCTCTAAAGTTAGAAGCAGCTCAAAAAATGCACATTCACATTGATTCATGTTATGAGTACCTTCAGTATACTGCATAAGTCAACAGCTTTGCCAACACCTCCTGTAGGGGGTTTATTCAGCTCTTTCATCTCCAGCATGTCCAAAAGGAGCATAGACACTGGTACAAAAGAATGGGTAGAAGCTGCAATCTGGTTCAGCATTCTGACACATCTCAACCTAAGGGGAAAATATTTGGCCGTGGGAACTAGACGGGCTACCCCAGAAATTATTTGGGTCAGTGGATACGCAAGTTGCTTAAAGTCAGATTCTGAACTGTAGGCACAGATGGCACCAGTCCAAAGTTCAAGACAGTTCATGTATTTCCACTCATAAACCTTGCGAAAAGATTCCTAAAGAATACATCCAGGTAGCGGGTAAAAGACATGTTAAGTAACATTCAGATAAACAGTGTCTAAAGTGCACAAATAATTTGTTTCAATATGTCAAAGGATCCAATCAAACAATAGTAAAAAAAAACTGTTAAGTCTAATGCGTTGAGGGCATGTTAACCCCTAAAATCAAGATCAATTAATTAGAAAGATTGACTGACTCTAGGTGACTGATTGGAGCTTGATTGAGGGTGGTTGACTGACAAGTACACAATTTTATACTCTCCCTCTCTTTCAAATACAGGTGTGAACTAGAGGTTTACTTCAACCTAAAACCTTTCTACATTTTCTCTATATTTATAACACCAGACCTTTATTCTCTCTCTCTCTCTCTCTCTAATTTTTCAACAACAATTATGAGTTTCTTGTGACAGACAGATAGCAGAACCTTGAAGCCTTGATACACAAGATTCAAGAACAAGATGGTGCTGAAAGGAGCACATCAGCAGGCAATAATAGAAAATTATGCAAGTAGTATGAAGTGACACTAATTAAAATCCAAATATGACCAGTTTGGACATTTCCATAAATTCAAAATATGATACGAGGCACTTCATACAGTACCTAAGAAGAAAATAACATGTACAAGGCTAAAACAGCACCTTAGTTTTTGTGTTAAGTGCCTCCCTTAAAATCATGGCCATCTGCCGGATGAAAACGAAGGCATGTTGATATGCAGTCCTAAGATCCACACCAAGAAGTTCAATGATGCAATTGCCAAGAAGACGAATATGCTTAAGTTTCACAGCATTTACAAAGTGGCAATTCATAACATAGGCTTTATATATTCCTCTGAAGCATTCATCAATGCAGCCAGATCCAATACGGATGCATAAATCTCTGATAAATAGAAATGAGACAACCGGAAGGGCACCTCCCCCAGTACCCCAGAAATGAAGGACCACCTGGATAATTCAACAGGAAAATTAGTTCAATAAATCAATGGACAAGAGACATTAAGTTACATGCCCCAAACCACAGGCTACATGCAATGTTCTCTATGTTGCAGTTTTTCATTTGTAAGCATGCAACAGCAAGTTCACCTTGAACGATATTACCCTTAATCTAGTTTATGCAAGGTAACAATGTATAGTCAAATCCAAGGTTCAGGAAATTTAGTTGATTGCTATTTATCCATCTTGTATAGAATTATTGTACAGGAACAAAGGGTGTCACAACCAATTACCATGAGCAGACATATGCAACACAGACTTTAAAGTACTAGTGTTCACTGTAGAGTACATTGATTAGATGAACAATTGCCTATCTGTACCTTAATGTACTTCCTTAGGAGTGACGGAAAAGCAGCCAAAAACAATGAAGAGTACTTAAGCCGACGTAAAGTAAATGATATCATTTCTGTGTCAGTCATTTGGTTCAAAACATGGAGAGCATTTCCAAGGTAAGACTTCACTAAATGGCCATGACTCTTCCATTGCGTTGTGGTCATTAAATTGGTTATGGTCTCTTTCCTTCCACCACAAGCAGGAAGCTTCAACAACTTTCTTAGTATTCCATCCATTTCTGTAAGTACAGACAACATTATTTTGTTGAAAACAGCGCTAGACATTACACTAAGCTTTGTCATGGACTCATTCCCCCCATCATCACCATAGTGGCATGCTGTCCTAAAAGCCCTCATCAGAGAACGCACTGCACTTAAGCTTCCATTTTCATGGATTGATTTGCACCACAAATCAACCGTAGAAGTATTTATAACTTTCTTAGCGGATTTTTGTTCCTTCTCTTGAATCTCATGGTCACCAGCCTGCTCATCTGGCTGTAAATCTCCATCTTCCATGTCAGTACCCACATCTTCCTGGACAAATAAGCACTTATACTAAGAGAGCATCATAATAATAGCAAATTACTAATGCATCTAAGTAAATAACTATAAAATACAAACCAAAACCAATATTTATTTAAGATACCCCAAATAAGGACATAATAAATTATAAACGACTAGTCTTCAGAGAAACTCATTCATATTAAAAAACTTTTGAAGGTGTGGTTAAAATCTTAGTTCAACTTTTGGATGAGAGAGAGGCAGAGCTAAAACGGTGACTGTTCTATACTAAGGATATTTGAATTTCAAGGAAGGGGGGGGGGGAATTTTCAAGAAGTTACAGCTTTTGGAGAAAAATAATTATAAACGAATAAAATACATTATTATTAGAAAGAAGGGAGAGAAAGTACATTTCGGTGGAGGAAAAATAGCCTATATGGCACAATGAAAAGAATAGCCAAAGGCTAAAAATGCGACAAATTATGCACAATAACTATTTGAAATATTTGTCAATAATATTTCACAACCAATATCCATTTCAATTTATGTACAAAGCAGGAAGATGATAGATAGAAAGTGTATATATGTAGCACACTCACATCAAGATCCTCATCACTGAACTGAAGCAACTCCTGGTCATGCTCTTTCAAGAACTCATAAAATTCTGGGTCCTGGGATGGAAAAGCCGTTAATAACATCACTAGTAGAATGTATCTGAATAAATATAGAGAAAGGACTAATAAGATAATCCCCTGTCAAGCATCAGCTAGTTCAAATTTCACACCTGCATACTTTTACATCAATGAATTACTTTAGCAAAACCTTTCATTGTCTCTTTTCTCGGCCAGTCCACTCCAACAAAACATACCCCTAAGGACTTCCAACATGTCGATTATCTCCCTATTTAAACTTCAAGCACTTACACGCTTTCTCAAAACAATGAATACAAAACTTAAAAACTCATTCACTTAAAACTACAGAGAACCTTTAAAATAAGAACGAGTAATCTCATAATGGTAAAAGGCACTAAGAAAACACCAACGCAACAAGTATTATACCTTCTGCTGAAGTTTCTGTAATTGCTCCTTATGTTCTGTTGCTCCACTCCCGGCCATGGATTTTTTCCTGCTCCTTCTTCTTAGATTACCATCTCCATCCAAATTCCTCTCTGATATTACCAATAACAAAAATCAACAATGAATATAAATAATTGAGACAGAATTTTAAGAACCAAAATTGAAAAAGAAAAATGAAAAAAGCAACAACAATATTCACGGAACCTGTGTCATTGACTGTGTCCATGTTCCTTGAATCCAAACCCTGTTTTCAATTTGATAGCCAGAGCCCAAAACTTTAATATTTAAGCAGTGAAATGCAGATAACAATAGAAAGAACCAACTACAAATTGAAAAGGTAATAACAAGTGCCGAAAAGCTGAAGGTCGCAGAAGAACACACACAGAAAAAGTTTTTTTGAAAATAAAAGATAAAAAAGGAACTATTTGTCGCCGCCAGCGGTAATGAGTTGGCGGTTGCTTTCAGCGGCGGCGGAACGGAGAAGAGCAGTGGAGAGAGAGCTTCAGGGCTATCTTTCGTATACTCTCTTCGCTCGAATAGAGCTGTTTTTATTTTTATTTTCATTTTAGTTTAGAGTTTAATTGATATGTACCGACAGCATAAATTATCAATCAATAGAAATAGAAAAAAATAAGAAATTATGATGAATCTTTTATTATAATGGGTAATTATTTATATGAATTGACATGTTTCACTATTTCTATTGGCTGACGATATAAAATAGAAATACAAATACAAATTAAATTAGAATATTATTTTTTAAACTTAAGTATTGATTTTTTCTGGTATTAAAAATATATTGATTATTTATAACTTAATTTATTTAGCAAATTAAGTTTTAACTCTTTAAACTGTTTACTTAACCAAGTAAGTTAAAGTATAATTGTTTAACTATTTAAAATTATATATTTAAAATCAAATCGACTTATTTATTATTATAGATTTAATTAAATCCTATAATATTTAGAGCAATAAATTGTGCATATTAATAGAATATATTTATTTTTATATAATCTAACATTTCAAAGATACTAAATATTTTATAACAGAATATATCAACATAATAATATTATCATGATATTATAAAAATAATTTAGTTTTAATGCACTCCCGACTACTCAATTGAGAGTAGAGAGCCATCCTGATGAACATTGAAAATTACATATTTAGAATCCTTCACCTTTTATAACTATTTAGAATTATCTATAATTAGAGGTAAAAATAGGCCAAAAGATTCGTCATTGGTTAAAAGATATTTTATACTAATAATATAATAATAGTAAGACTAAATATTTTCATTATAATACAGGATATTTCCTATTATTAACATGCCATAAATACAGATAAATAAGTTTTACTAATATATTTATGTTACTGCCCTCTGAATTTGACTATTATAGGCTGTAAGAAAATATTTTTTATGAACTACGAAATTTGTTGAAATAATATATTATATTAACTATGACAAAAAATATATGATAAAAATAATGGGTGATAAATATAAACATTTGTGATTTTTTATTTTTTAAAGGTAATTTAATATTACTACTCAAACACATGTTACTAAAGAAAAATTGCTAACAAAGGTTGAATATAATCTTAACGAAATTATATTTTTAGAAAAAAAATCAAAATTTGAATCATAAAAAATTAATTGCTAAAAGGACCTTTTAATTGATACTATACTCAAAAATTAGTCTTGTAATATATGTAAAGATATTTTAGTTGAAGAATTTAACTCTAAAGTTCTTTTTTTTCACAATGGAAGTTGGTTCACCTAGTTAAGATTATACTAATGTATCGTAATGACCTGAGTTTAATTTTTGAATTTCTTTATTATTGAGTCATATAATCTATAAGTACCTCTACAAATGCTTGGTAAATATAAAGACATGCTTTAATCTTAGACAAGATCGATTATTTCTTTTAGCCTAAATTTATACCCACCAAAAAGAATTAATTATTTTTAAATTATTATTTATTGTATTAAATGCAAGTGGCGCAATAAAGACTAGTTATTATGGGCCTTTAATTTTTTTTTTAAAAAAAAATTATTGGGGTAAAATTGTACTATAATAAAAAAAGGGAAATATAAATTCTTCTAAAACATCTTTCTAAAAATCTTCCTAATTGCTAGATAAGAAAAGTATTAAACATTTTTTTTTTATATTTACAAGATATTAAATATATTTATTTGTTCATTTAATACTTTCCTTATTAAGTATTTGGAGGATGTTTTAGGAGGGTATATCAAAAAATATAAAAAAATATAAAAGAAAAAAAATTGCCATTTAAAATTTTCTATGGATCATCATTTTATTAATTACTATATTTTGTTTCAAGAAGAAACCTCACATAGAAATAAGTGTATTTTAGGTATGAGGCAAGGACAAGGAGTACTTTTTTTATCCTTGCCCTAAGACTCTGTCTTGCTCCTTGTCCTTGCCCTAATCTTCATGGAAACCCAAAAAATTATTTAAAAGTAAAAGCTTTGTAAAAAAAGTTTAATTATCTAGAAGATTAAAATAATAATAATAGTAAAATTAAATATATTGAAATTACTAAAATAGTCTACAGTACATTTTTTATGCACTATTATATAAAGGATAAATATGTCACTTGGCCTAGGATAAGGATCCTAGCAAGGCGAGAGATATAATCCTTATCCTAGTCCTTGAATTGATTGTGGATGGATTTTTCTCCCCACCCCATCTCCACATAGAAAAAATTCCCAAAAATGAGAATTTGAATATGTGAATTCTTGTGAATACCCTTCAATATAATTTTTAATTGTCATCCCCAATTTTATGTATACTTATGTGGAAAGAAACTCATTAGTGGAGTCCACTGGTGGGTTTCATTGCATGTGAGCATCTCTAAAATACACTTGTGTGTATATAAGAAAATTTATTATTTTGAAATATAATGTAGAAAGGAAAGAGAGCTTTTGTGGAAGGAAAAAATTATGCATTAATTATTTATCAAATAATAATTGATTTTGGAATGATTGATAATTAAGTAATGATTCAAATATTAGTTTAACAAAATATTTATATTTTAATCTTAATTGTCGCGTGATATAAATTTAGCCTATATAATTGCACATTAAATATTCTCAATTTATTTTTAAATATAAACACGCAAAATATTAAAATATAAAAATACAAACTTCTTCATTAAAATATAAAATATTTCTACTAAATATTTTTATTATAACGCAAAATCTTTTTTGTTATTAGCACGCCATAAATACAAATAAATAAGTTTTACTAATATATTATGTCATTAACATTGCCCCATAAATTTTAATTTTATAATCTATCGGATAATATTTTATTATTAACTGCAAAATCTGCCGACAAAATGTAGTATATATTTTTTTTCTAATAACATAATATATTATATTATTTATGCCATTCGAAAAATTATTATATTGGTTATGACAAAATATATAATAAAGATTAGTGTATGATAAATATAAACATTTATGATCTCATATTTTTTTTTAAAAAATATATTACTACTTAATGACATATTATTATTAAAAAAAATTCCAGCAAAGGCTGAATTTTATCTTAAGCAAACTATAATTTTTGGGGAAAAAAATCTAAATTTGAACCACAAAAAAATAATTGTTAAAATGACTTTTAAATTGACGCAATGCTTAAAGGATTAGACTTGTAATATCTGTAAAGATTTGTCAAAGCATTCAACTGTGAAAAATTAATTATTTTCACCAATGAGGATTAACTCAGCTAGTCATTCTTTTACTTATGCATTGTCATAATATGAATTTAAATTTTTTGGTTCTTCATTAATAGATTATTTGTAAATATTTTTATAAATACTTAATAAATTTTAAAATATATTCTAATCTTAAATTGAAATGAATCTTTTTCTCAACTTAAATTTTTATTTAAAAAATTAATTATTATTTTATTTAATATTAAATGCATGTGGTGCAATAAAAACTAGTTATTATGAACATTAAAATTCTTTCGAAAAAATTTACTGGGGGTAGAATTGTAGTGCTACAATAAAATATATAAAACCAATTTGTAATTTGAAATTTTGTGTGGATCATGTGATTGCATACATTAATATCCTTTCACTTACAAAAAGCGTTTGTTATACATTAAGTATATATTTTACGTATACATACACAGGATTGGACACACCACCAGTGGGTCCCACCCCATGCAAGTGCCCTCAACATGCACTTGTGTCTATCCAAGAAATGTTAATTATAACATAAAATGGAAAAGGAGGTCTCGTAAAAGGTGGGGAAAAACTCCTCGGAACTGAATTTGTTTATAAAGTAAGAAAATAAAAGTATTCAATTTTGGATTATTTAGTGGGTTTATATATAATGCACTTTATTAATTTAAAAATAATAAAATTTTACTACAATAAAGAATATAAAAATATGCAATTTAAAATTTTATATCATAACTCTAACTATTATTTATGTTGAGAAATATTATTGCAATGGATATAAATGTATCTTAGGTATGTTCATAAGGAGTGGATCCATTGGTGGGCTCCATTAGTGGATCTCATTTCATATGAGTATACTTAAGATATAATTGTGTTTAAAGGAGAAAAATCTTTGTTCTAAAATACAATATAAAAAAAATAATTTTATAAAAAAAATAAAATTCTCCTAAATTGAATTTATCTCTAAAACAAAAGAATAAGAGTATCTATTTTTAAATTATTTAATAGAACGCGCCTATACACTTTATTAATTTAACGATAAATACTATTCCACGTAAACTCAATTTAGAGGAGTTTACTCTATTATTTCATTTAACCTTTTTCATCTTTGGAGTTATGTTTAGCGTTTGACCTTCTGTACGCATGTGACCGTTTCTAGCTTTATCTCATCTGCTGGTTAATCAATATATTTGTTCTTGTATATTTTTATGGTTATTCAGTATTAAAATATAAAAATATTAGGAACACTTGGTTAATTTAAATAATTTGATATTTATTTTCTTTAAATAAGATCTCAAATTCACATCTTATGAATGGAAAAAAAATAAGCTTTCCTTTATAATCAATTTTTTTTCAAAAATGTAATAACTAAACAACATTTAACTACAGTCTTTTTCTCTTATCTCTCATTTTTTTCTTTTTGCAAATATTTCTTCCCACAATTTTTTATAGTAGTTATATGGACTAAATTGAATACTTTACAGTTCTAGTTAAATGTAACGAAATTGTTTATCATGGGCTTATAAAGTGTCGAGTGATCTTATTCACAAACGAGTTCAATAAGAAATCTTCATTCCCTGTTGTTATTTTTCATTTCTTCAATAAGCTGTTAAGATAATAATGAAAAATAGGGATAACAATATAACAAAACTCAAACCCTGGCCAAATGACATAAAAGAGGTACTAGTAAGAAGAAGACCTTTACTAAATTATCTTGAAATATTTATGAAGTGCTATTAGCACTAGTCTTGATTGATGCATAACAAAAGTAAACATATTAATAAATGAAATCCTAATCAGTAACCAAAATCATGGTCCCTTTTACTTTATTCAATTGGAAAAAAAAAAGAGTCGCTTCCTAGCACCTTTCCTTTGTGTTATGACTATCTTCTTTTTTTAAAAAAAGAAAAATTAAATCAGTCGTGTACTGTGGCTCTGACCATAATTAATATGGAAAAGAAAAGATAATTATTTCGAAATTGTCATACTAATCACCCTTCGCTAGAAGTAGAAAAAAATGCAACGAAAAATTAGCATTAAATGCCCCTAGAAACTTTGTTTTATTTTACTTTTTCTGGCTGAATGAAAATTATTCGTATCACTCAAAATACATAAGGCCAACACGGTATCTGCACGGTACAATGTCACTACACAAGTACAACTCACGCGAGGTGTACAGTGTCCTTCTAAGATTACATTTATGTGATATTTAAAATATTAATTTACAAAAAATTAATGTTCAATATTTATTTAATTTTTAATTATTAATTAAATTAAAAAATAAATTTAATAATTGATATTAAAGATAGTTAATATTAAAGAATCATTCATATTTTAAATATAATATAAAGTATTATAATTAATTTTTATATAATATTAATTATTAAATTTATTTTTTTAATTTAATTAATAATTAATAATTAGATAAATATTAAATATTTATTTTTGTAGAAGAGCATTTTAAACGTCGCCTTTCTACATTTTAAACCAGTAAATCTAATTCGTGCCACCGTCAACCAAAGTAACAGAAATTGGGAGAAATTGGTCTTTTTGGGTGTCAATTTAATACAGTTTCAACGTCTTCTAAAGATTGGTAGATTCTCTCTCATCCAATATTAATTATGGCATCATTTTATATAGTATTACATACTACATAGTCAAATATATTTACTTATTAGCAATAAATGTCGTAGTGCCTAATAAATTATTTTGCATCCGGAGTTAATACGACCGTAAATCCAGAGAAGATAAATATTATTTATATTATTTTTTGGATTTTTTTAACGGATGCTGTGAAGTGTTTGTTTAAATATTGGTTAAAAATAAATTTTAACTTTTTTTCCAACTAAAGTTTAAGAAATATTTTATAATATTTTTAGGATATGAAAAAAAACTATGCTTTAAGAATAGGATCACCACTCAATACATAAGCTATTTTATTAAAAATATAGAGATAGTGATAGGTAATAATAATAATCCATAAATTGATATATCAAATGATTAATAATATAGAATATACTTTTTTTTAGAGTTTAATTAATATGTATTGATAGTGTAAAATGAGAAATTATAATAGGTCCCTCATTACAATGGATAGTTATTTGTATGAGTTGATACTTTTCATTATTTTTATTGGCTAACAGTGTAAAATTATTTTATACTATCAGTGCATTTAAATTAAATTTTTTTATTCTAAAAATATTTAAGAATTTCTCACTTTAAAAATTATTTCAAAAATGATACAAATATTATTACTCAATAAAATAATATACTATCTACTATTAAACGGCTCACAGAAACAAACAGCAACGCACCCTTGATTCAGAAGCCATCAATACCATCTGATATCACCCCAATATATCCACCATGGCCAATTCTCCTAAATCTTCCAGCTTCAACCATGAGAATCATGTTGGTGCTACCAGCAACTCTAGCATTAGCCCCTCTCCTCTTTCACCCAAGCCAGTTTCTAACCACACCATCACCGAGCAGCCTCACCCAACAATCAATGAAGCTTTGTCCATTAATGGAGGTGACTCGGTGAATGAGTTTAGCCAACTTGGCTTAAACCAAAGGGTGAATGAGCTGAGAACAAGATCCTTGGTGACACACGGTCGTGCTGACTCTCTCTCTTTGAGAAATGACCATTCAGCTTGGCTTGGTGGTGAAATTTTGGGTGCACCATCATCCACTAGGGGAAGACCTTTATTCACTCCCATTGATTTTGGTGACAACAAGGACTTTGTGAGATCTCAACTTCTCCATCCACCATTGAATTGGAATGGAGTGATTTTCACATCTTGCAAGAATCGTGGTGACAAGAATGCAAGAGAGAAGATGAAGAAATATGGCCCCAATGCATCATCATCATCATCATCATCATCATCATCACCCAAGGAGTGTGGTGGTGACTGCACTATGACTGCAGCAGCAGAAGAGATGCTGAGAACTCAGCTTCTCCATGCATCTTCAATCAGGGACCGTTTGATGTCCAATCGTCGTTATGGTGGCTTCAACTTTGAAGACCCCATTCTCCGGAATAGGAGCCTCTCTATTCCGAAGTCCCGTATGGATCATAACTCTTTCACAAACACACACCATTTTCATAACATTTTTAATTATCCTACCTTCTTGAGTGGTGACACCACCACCCCTAGCCATTCCTCATCACAGACACAGCCAAGTCACAAAAGGCTCATAATCACTGATCTTGATGTTGATGAGCCTACCAATAATGCCCGAGGCAAGAAAACTCTTGCTCCTTCTCCATTTAGGTTTCGAATTCATAATTTTCCCACTGAAACCAGTGGCCCTTCAATGGAGAATTGCTTGCAGAAGAAGATAGACCTCGGAGGAATCATGAATGAACCAAAGAGAAACAATCACTCGGGTCCAAACCGGCTTGTGATTGACTTGGATGATTCTGATGATGGTGACAATGAGAATTATGATGGAAGAATCCACAGCCTGCCATACAAGAGAAACGGGCCATACACATGCCCAAAATGCAAGGGGATGTACCCTACATCACAGCACTTTGCGGCTCATGTGACTGCTTCTCACTACAAGTATGAGACCAAAGCTCAGAGAATGAAGAGACAAATGGCCAAAATCCGACGCAGAACCCTCAAACTCCAACAGGTAAAGGATGGACTCACTATTGTTCCTGTTTCTTCTGAGGAGGCTGCTGGTCCAGGTGCAGGAACCAGTTCTGCAGAAAGGTTTGCAAATGGTGGAGGTGGAGGTGGAGGTGAACCTGCTTTCAAGGTGAAGATAGAAGGTGACGTTCAGGACCATGAACCGGATGCTCCTCCTGGCTTCGGTGTTGCCAAAATCAAGATGGAGCCTTCCGCATCATAATCCAAAAAAATATATATATATATGTATGTATATATATATGTTATGTCTGATGTAGGTTCTGGGTTTTCTTATGTATGGTCCATTTACAGTGTTCTTGTTTGTTAATTATAATTTTCATAGGGTCAGTCTTCCGTTCTGGGTTTTGGTTATGAAGTTATGCTTATGGAGTTACGGTGTGTATCACCAGTGCTGCTTTTAATTTGGTCATGTTTTGTTTAGTTGCGTTGTCTTTAATGCTTTTTGTGTAGTGTACTCGAACATTAATCTCTTTCTAATATAATAATATCCACTACTTTCTGCGTGTTTTGTTGTGTCATATTGAATTGTAGATTCAAGTTGATGTTTATTACATTTTCAATCTATCTCATCAGGTAAAAGATTTCAACCACAACAGCTCAAAGTGACTTGTGTCAAATCTTGACATGCACTCCATCTTGGCACCGCATTTTGGTTATTACTTCTCCAAGAAGTTAATCAAAATTTCACCCAGAATAACACTTTTCTGGATTAAAATCACTTGCTTAATTCCTTTTCAATTATGTCTTTTTCCTTTTCCCTTCTCCTTAGGAAAAAGGATAACGAAGGATAGAGCCTGTGTGTTCTTGTTTCGTGCTTTTATAACTCATCAATGGCGGAGGGATAGAGTGCTTCTGCATTCCAGCATTCTCCAGCAACATATATCTTTTTGTTTGCTCAATTAAATGGTAATAACTCGTTTAAGAAGACCAACAATTAAGTAAGAAGTTACTGACATATAAGAGAGAGAAATTTTCTTTTTTAATATTATTTTCATTCAATTGGAAGAACAGAAAACGTGATAGAGGAAGGAGACAAAAATTTCCGCTTCAAAAACACAATAGTCAAAAATAACGTCCGACCTTAGGATGTCTATTTTCCCTAAACAGGATTCCACGTCCAGAAGCTCCTTTTACATATCTCTAATAACACGTCAATTTAAAATAACTATATATTTAATTTTTTGGTAAGTAAAATAACTACATATTGAAAAACAAACTAGTTTCACACATTATTTATGGTTTTATTCCAAAGGAAATTATTTAGATAGAGATCTCGTAAGCTATAACATTTCAAATTTATTAGCCTTATTAAAACAAAACAATTAGATTCTTCTCAGATTTTTGCTGCAAGCTGAAGACTATAATAGATGCTATTTCATATTGTTTTTGCTCCATTATCAACAAGCCATGGAACAATGTAATGGGCTTTAAAGAAGAGAAATATTTTTTATACCATTAGAATAGGTAGATAGATATCTTGGACACCCAGAGATGGAAAGGAAAAAAAAATTATAAAAAAAAATAAAATGAATGAAATAATTGATGGAGAGAGAAAAAATTACGAGAGAATGTTGGGATGTTGGGATTTTAGGTATGTACAAATAACATAACCCTTAAAAAAAGCTCCTTTTACTGTTTTACGTATCTCTAATAAGACTTTAACTTAAAAATAACTACATATTTATAAACAAACTAGCTTCACACAAAAAAATGTAAGGGACTTAAAGAAAGCAATTGACATCAGCAAAATAAGTTTCTTATAAAAAAATATGCTTGCATCATATTTAGGGTGCATTTCTTTTAATTTTTTTTAAAAATATTTTAAAACTTAAATTTTATATATATAAATGAAAAAGGTAAAAAATTGAAAATTAATTTTTTTAGAAGCTATTCTTTTTAATTTCTACAAAAATACTGAAAATAAATTTTTTTAAAAATCTGATTATTTTTAAAAAATTATTCAAACATATGAAAACTAATTTTTTTTTTAAAAAAACAATTTTTTACCAAAATAATCCTAAACAAACACACTCACAGCAATGTTAAGATGAAACAAAAAATGTAATGCAATTCTCCTATTGGATATGATGATATTATAAGTGACTACGTTCATAATAGAAAGAGCAATGCCGATCACTAAAAATATACTTCATAGAATTCCAACTATTTCCGTTGGCCTGAGACCAATGTCGACAAATAATGCAATCCATTCGCAAACTTGCGAATTGTCGATATGTAGAAGCCCAACAAAATCCATAATCAGTTTATTTACTACGCGACCTTGGAATAAGGAAACTAGCTAGTGCTTTTTCAGTATATAAGGCGCAGATAGCTCTTCCCATACCATATACCAAACAAGTAGCTTGTTCGAAGAGGAAGATCTAAATTGGAAGTAAACTTTTGAATCGCATGCATTTCTTATTATAAGGAGAAATTGTAGAACAATAAGTTCGCTATTCTTTGCACAAGGAAAAAAAAAAACACATAAATCCTTTATTCTAACATAATTAAGCTTCTGTTAAAATTTGTGGCATGCGTGCCCATTGAAATGAGATAACCTCTCCTCTCCTTAACATTTTTGGTTAAAAAAAAAATCCGTACTCTTAATACTTTGAAAAGCACTCGTTAGAAAAACCAAATACTTGTTTGAAAACATTACAAAAATTATAATGTATTAAACTTTATGAATTAAAAAAAGTATTAATTAAAACAAATCACAAACAGTATTGTACTTGTCCGGCTAATATACTTACGTCAACGGATTATAAGATTAAAATCTACAATCCAATAATCTCCTTCATCTTACAATTATATCAGGATTTACCCACCTTGCAAATCCCACGCTCTTTCAAAAAGCTCTATCTCAAATTTTTTTCCAATTAAAAAATTTAAAAATAAAACAATAGCTAAAATAACTAGTAATTATAAAAATATGAATTTGTTCAAACCTTCGACGATAAGTGGGACAGCAAGAAAAAGAAAAGATAAGTGTTGTATAATGTAATGGAAACATAAATTTTGATTGCCAAAACCCTAAGTCGAATACCTTTTTTTAGTTGATTTAGAGTCTATTTGTGAGTGAAGTAAAATCTGACGAACTAAATTTTTTAACATAAACCAATTGAGGTATTGAACTTGTATTATTATTAATTAGGGACCTCAATTTTTTCAATAAAAATATTGAAAAGACAAAAATACCCAATTTAACAAATAAAAATGATTTATATACTAACATGAAAAAGACATGGTATATATATTCATAAAATTAAATTTCTAAAATCACATAAAAAAAGTTAATTTTCTTATTGATAAATACTTTTGAAATATTTTTATTAAAGTTAAAAACTTAGGTCCTTGCCTTAAAGTTAAAGTTATTAATTAGTTATCACAATAAGATTGACATACTTTTCATCTGTTTGTTTTACATCTACTTGAAGGTAGTATTTGGAATTACTAAATTTTGGAATTAATTTTATTTGAATTGAATTGAATTGATTTAATTTATAAAATAAATCTTATTTTTGGAATGATTTAGAAATCAATTCTTATATTTATAATATATTAGATTATATTTAGAATGATTAAAAATGGAATTGATTTGATTTAATTTATATTTAAATTTTAAAATCAAATCAATTCCCATCAAATCTTTTTAATTTTGATAGAATTTTAAATATAAAAGAATCAAATCCCATGAAAATTAAAAGTCAATTTATTTCTTATTTTTAAAACACTAAAACACAAAATTTGATTTCTAAATCAAATTATTTTCATTTTTTTTACATTCCAAACACACTAGAAATGAAAGAATTCTGATTCACAATGCACTTTTACAAGAAGGAAAATTTTCTTGCTTCTATTCCAACGTCTATTGTTTCTGAGAATCTAAAACATACATGTTTTATTAGTTCATGACATATTTATATGCTTGGCTGCTTGCATATCACACGATTTTATCTTTGTTTATTCTGTATGTTCTTGCATGGGCGTAAGTATATGATTTTGCTGTGCATTCATTTATTGTTGTCCATTCTTTCTTGTTTAGTTCAGTGCAAGTCAAGTAATTATGCATTCATTACCTTATTTTACAATGAAAACAAATTCTCAGCATTCTATATATACCGAGGTTCTAGATAGAACCCATTAATTAATATGGAAGATTTTAAGCGACAAACTTCATGACAAGAAAGAGGATATATATAGTGTTTGTTAACACGCACCTTATAAAATATAAAGTATGGTGCATGATATACCGTGTATTATTAGGTACTTAACGTGGTCTGTTATGAGTAATTTGAGGTTTTCTCTCAATAGCCAGTTATAAAAATGACAAAAATACTTAGACAATTAGCTCCACAGTATCATTGTTTCTTTTGACTTTTTTTTGGTCCAGAAATTTACTAGCATAATGCTAAAAATACTGGTAAAAAGCTACTAAATAAGACTTTCTTACCAGTATTTTCAGCAAATATGCTAATAAGAAATTTTTTTGTCATTTTTTTTTCCAGAATACTAGTAACTAAGTTATATACACACACACACACACACACACACACACACACACACACATACCAATATTTTAGGTAAATTTACTAACGTCTCATAATTTTTGTTACTTGAAACAAAAAAACTCTTTCTTACCCGTGTCTTTGTTGAAAATGCTAGTAAAAAACTCTTTTCTTACCAGAGTTTTCAGCAAATTTACGAGTACCTCATAATCTTTGTTATTTTTTTTCAAGTTTTTATTTTCCAGAAACTTACTAGGCTTTTTGGCAATTTTATCAGCGTTTTGGACAAATTTATCAGTATTTTGGGCAAATTTACTAGCGTCCCATATGATCATTGTTACTTTCGTTCAAATTATTTATTTTTCCCAGAACACTAGTTAGTAAGTTATATATATATATATATATATATATAATAATATATATATATATATATATATATATATAACAAAAAAATTCTTTTTTATCTGTGTATTTGCTGAAAACGCTGGTAATAAACTCTTATCTTACTAGCATTTTTGGCAAATATATCAATGTCCCATAATTTTTATTACTTAAAACCAAAAAACTCTTTTTTACCTGTGTCTTTGCTGAAAACGCTAGTAAGAAACTCTTTTCTTACCAGCGTTTTCAGCAAATTTACCAACACCCCATAATCTTTGTTATTTTTTTTCAAGTTTTTATTTTCCAAAAACTTACCAACATTTTTGGCAAATTTACTAGCATTTTGGATAAATTTACTAACATTTTTGGCAAATTTACTAGCATCCCATATGATCATTATTACTTTTGTTCAAATTTTCTATTTTTTCCATAACACTAGTTATATATATATATATAAAACATACTTAACAGTATTTTAAAAATATGACTAAAAAACTCTTTCTTATCTGCGTCTTTATAAAAATGCTGGTAAGAATTTTTTACCAGTATTTTCAGCAAATTTACCAGTGTCTGATGATCTTTTTTACTTTTTTTAAGTTTTAATTTTTTCCAGAAACTTACCAACGTTTTGGCAAATTTACCAACATTTTGGACAAATTTACCAATATTTCATAATCTTTGTTACTTTTGTTCAAGTTTTTTATTTTTTCCAAAAACTTATCAATATTTTTGGCAAATTTACCAGCTCTTTGGAAAAATTTACCGGTATTTTGGGCAAATTTACCAACATCCCATATGATCATTATTACTTTTGTTCAAGTTATTTATTTTTTTTAGAAACTTACTAGCATTTTTGGCAAATTTACCAGTGTTTTGCAAAAATTTACCAGTGTTTTCAGCAAAAATACTAGTAATTTTTTGAAAAAAAAATTTAAATATAACAATGATCATGTGAAACTAGTTATCTGAGCATTTTTGTCCCTTTTCTTCACTTTTTTTTTTATGGTCACGTACAAAAAACATGATTAATGTATATTTTATTTTAGAAAATCTGGTAGTTAGGTGGCTAGTAACAAATCTCCACCGTTCAATTAGCATTTTACTTAAAAGAACCTTTCGATCTAACTTAAGGTGTATGTGTGACAGCGGTGCATGACTAACTACGATGCATGTTAAAAAGCGCCTATATATTTACATATTTAAACCTACTTTGTTTCCTGGAGTTTAATAAAGAGTTTAATTTATATATATATATATATATATATATATATATATATATATATATATATATATATATATATATATATATATATAACCAACTCAAAAAACCAAAAAAGAAAAATTATTGCATGTTACTATAAAATGGTATTTATTCTACTCATAACTTAATATTACGGTTTTATCAATAATAAAACTTGCCAATAATTTAAATATTTATTATTTTAGTTATTTTTAAATTTAAAAATAAAAAATATATAAATCAATAATAATTTTTTTGAATAATTAAAACCAAAATATCAAATTATGTGCATACAATAAAATATCAGCGTCTGACCTATTTGAATGGTAACCAAACTCATTTTAAAGGATCTTAATCCCTAAAATTCTGGTATTCATTTCTACTTTCCTAAATACCCCAATTTCTTGAGAACTTTTCGGCTAATAACGCAATGAAGTTCGATTTCATTTCAATATATTTTTTTCTTGATAAAAGAAATGAGATTTATAAAGCTTAAGGGAAAAGAAAGCTAAGCTACGTACCCAAAAAAAAAAAAAAGAATGCTAAGCTAGGGGACTTGATTATGGGGTATAGAAACTTCTATTAGAGTCCCACATCATTTAAAAATATGGTTTAGATTAGCTTTTGTAAGTATTTGGATACTTTCCTTTTATGATTTAACTTTTGAAGTTGAGCTAAATTTACTCAATTTTAAAATGGTATCAGAATTATTGAGTTGAGTTAGACCCATTCAATTATAAGAACTCGGAAACATGAATGAGCAGGAGGAAAGGCAAATGTTGTAGAGGCAGGATTGGCCAAAACTGCTGTTAAGCCAAATGTTGGCCATCCTGTCTGCAAAATATAATATATGGTTCCCTGCACGTAGGTTATGGATGGGTGAAGCGAATCTCCCAGTACCGCGCCTTTCTTTTTCGGTCCAAAATGCTACTTCTAATCTGGGCAGGGCAGGGATGTTGGTTTAAGAGGTTTACCACAGTTATTAAGGAGTCACAAAATGGTCTTCAAAATGTTGCTTGTTTTATTGGTTTTTCTTCAGTTCCAATGGGTCCAAACAGTCACCAAAAACGGAGCTATATTTCCAGTTTGCCTCAGACTTAGTTGACAAATTCAGGTTCATCCACCTAGAATCAACATTAGTAGAGTGCCAGCACATGATTATACTTGGAATGCTTATTGTCCTGACCTCTCGTTTACATGACATGCTGCTGTATGCATGCTCAGATGTGAATCTTCATGTCAAGTTCGTAATTTTTGAGAGTTTCTAAATATCCCAGTAATAAACTCACCCCATTTTACATGTTAAAAAGACTACTCATTTGTAAGTTGGCGGCGTTGGAGTGGGTTTGAAGGAGAAGGATTTGTCATTATTACTACGTGGAGGATTAAAGATCTAACTACAATCTTTGAAAGAACCACAACAATCTTTGAAGTTGATCCACTTTCCCCCAAAAAAAATCACTACAATTTTACACAAATTACATTGAACATGAGGTGGGTTTAGTGGTGGCATGGCGAACGAGGGATTAGGGGGATGATGATGGAGCTTTAGTGTTCCAAGGTCGAGTTCGTGGTTGGGCTTGGCAGTATGGGTATGGTGATTTTGAGGATAACTTTGACAGTTCACACTAAAGCAGACAGTTGTGCAATATTTCACTCCTTACAGTAGCAGTCAACATTCTGTTTCCCTCAGAAAAAAAATTCATGGAGGCAAACATAATAAGGAGTTATTATCGTGTATGATTGGAACAAACCCAACGGTGAGTCAAATTGGTTTTCCTAAAATTAATAACAAGCCAAACCTAAATAAGTCAATATGCGTAAAGAGCAGAGATTGCTCCGAATGCAATCAGTCATTTATTTATTTCAACAGAAACGATAATGATTTTCACCAATCAAAACATATCCATTTAAGTTTTGCATAAAAGATTATTACCTATTTGAAATTAAGTGGAATACCTGTTAGGCATTCTTTTTATTTTGCTGTGTGAATAAAATCTATGTCTTTTAGGGATGTTGGTGGTTTGATTTGGATTAGTTAAGTGAAAAATTAAGTCGCTTCAAATAATATAATTTATTACAGTTTGAATTATATCAATTTAATTTAAATTTTGAATCCAATCCAATCTGATTGAATTTTGAACAGTTTGAATAGGATCTATTTAATATTTTTTCAAAAAATAAAATTTTTAAGTTTAGAATATTTTAAAATAAATTAATTAAGTCAATAAAATAAATAAATAAAAAATAAAAAGAATTCATTTAATATTTATAAAATATTATTTAAATCAAAATAATAGATAAATAGAAAATTATATTATATATTATATTTCAATTTGCATTGGATTGAATCAATTTTAGAAGTTAAATATAAGTTTCAATCCAATCTCTAGGTTCATTAAAAATAAGATTTACTTCAGTCCAAATTTTGTAATTTTAATAGATTTTTTACTTGGATTGATTAATTTAACAGTTTTGATTACTCGAATTTAATTGAAACACCCCAGTGTCTTTGGGTTTTTATAGCCCAAACACAACACGAACAGTTTTTTGGCGTGAATTTTGCATTTTCGTTCTAATATTAAATTTTATATATTGTATACAAGTCTCTTATTTTGACAACACGAATGTAAACTTTCTTAGATGTTAGCGCAACTGGCTACTTAAACTCAGGGAAGACCTGCACGTGTGTAACATAATAAAGGTGTACATTGATTCCCGACTAATGCCCTTGGCTTAACTTCCAAAGGCAAAATAAAGAAACAAAAAGAAAGAATAACGTAAATTAAGGGGATGGCGAATGATATTAGCCTATAGATTACGCAAGCTCCCCACCTCACTGACTTTCCCTTAAAAAGCAGTTATACTTCAGTATCTATCTAAATTAGAATGCCTACGTCTGCTAATCTTCCAGTGCCGGAAAGAAATTGGTTAAGGATAAAGGGACTTAAAACTGAAATTGCAAATATTACCTCCAATGATACATCAAACGATTTAAATGCCATAGACTAGAAGAAATGATGATACACTACTATCCATAAAAGTGAAGAGACCTACAGAAAAATCTAGAATTCCTACGAGGAAATTTACAGACTGGTCACTCTCCTCACCAACAAAAGGCTTCATAGATCATGTCTCTTTCGGGAATAAGACATGAGCGAAGTACAACTATATCCCAGTATTGGGATTGTTCCCAGCAAGGATTAGGGAAATTTCTAGCCCTCGGCTAAAAGCCTGGTTAAACATGAGGCGAGTTTGGAATGTCGATACAAATGGGAACCACGAAAAGAATGCAATGGGTATAAAGATGATCATTCCCATGCCAGCATCATATAGGCGAGCAATTGATCGAATGGATTTCCATAGTCCCAGCTTCTTCATCACAGGCTTCCAAGCAGCAGCAATCTATACAAGGACAATCAATGTACAAAAATCAGAGAGTAGTACTACATACAAATAAAACCATTGCATACAACATCAGCTCAATTCAGTAAACAGCGTTTGGACAAGTGTGTAAGATTGTAAAGAAATAATTCAAATGGATGGGACTGACAATCTACATATGGAGCCAGACAGTTTCGTCCTTTCATTAGAGAAAAGATAATTATGCAAAGGAGACAAAAAAAATGCCGTTTCTTATCTTAAAATTACATACAAGAAATGTCAAAGAGCCATCAACCCTAAAAGCTTCTATAGGATGTAAGCCAAAGAATGTCATTACTCGTGACGGATTTGATGTTACTACTCTAGCCCTCGATGGTGTGAAACTAATTATTGCTTGGGCATTGGCTTGGCCTTGGCCAGAAGATCATTATGAAGCAGAGACATTAAAACAGACGTGTAAAAAAATGCGGCTCAGTGCACAATGCCCCCAGTTGATGCAGTCTGAAGAGGATATATGTGCACAGCCTTAATCCCGCAAGCGGAGAGGCTGTTTCCACAGTGTATACGGCATGCGTATACAAACACAGCATGCATATACAAACACAGCATGTGTACGAACACGGCGTGTGTGTGGAGGTGTGCAACATCATACAAATTATATAGGCACCAAACCACCACCAATACTCGGCTATCTATTTTCTAAACCCTACCAAAAATATAAATCATTCTTGATTTATGCGTGTGCCATTGCTAGCTATTTCTAAGCCCATCTCCAAAAAACCATGAAGCAAAATTTCTATTGACAATTCTGAAAATTTCTTTTGAATAAACTTCGCCTAGTAAAACTAGCCACGTACAACTACATGGAAAGTGAAGGAAATGAATGACTGAGAACTGGAGTGTAGGACTCGGTTTCAAAAAATATAGGGGTGGGTCTCCATTGCCAAGTGTGAGATGTGGCTTCACCAAGTCGTGTGGATACTGGGCTAGGCGCCTTTTTTTTTTTTTTTCCATTTGGTTGCTCTATTGAAAACAAGTTTAACGATACTATTACTTTTTTAAATTTTAAATGGCTTTCTGACGAAAATAAATGAAGAAATGGCATGTTTACAGTCGATGCCATATGTGTAAACTGAAATTTTTTTTTTTTAATTGGACACATGGACAGGTCTCGTCAGTGTGTCATGCAAGTATCCGTGTCTGACATGTTGGACATGCTGACACAGCACCATATTGGACTCCTGGTGTTTCTCTGCTTTATTTCTTACAATGGATTTTAAACCCGTCCTAGTAATGAAGTCCAGTCGCATGGAGCTTAGTTTGCCAACTAAGCCACACATTATTGTTAAGGACAATACATATTTAAGACATCAAGAACCCAATTAAAATTAAGGCTTCAAACTATAGACTAAAGATATTGTAAGCATGTTATATAATGGCAGAACAATCAAATAATATTACTAACACAAGTGGGGCACCGGAAAAGAAAACTCACGGAAAGAATTCCCCATCCGGTAGGAATAAATGCCAATATAGAAGCAAATATGTCAGTCACGGACAAATCTGTCAATATAACTGCTACAGCTATACCGGCCAGTGCCAACAAGAGGGAGAGTCCTTGTATAAAGCGTAACAGAAGCTGGAAATTGACTGATATCTTCTGGCTAAAGGTGAATACCTATTGAATAACAATACAAAACAACCTCAAGATACAAAATTACCAACATACACAATGGTAACCAAAGACTGCATGTAATACATTTTTCGCACCTTGAAAAGAACTATAAGCACGGCCAGCACTATCCATGACAGGCCATAAACCTAAGCAAAATGCCAAACATAAGCAATCAGTTGACTGATGTGCAAAAATTGTGTACATGTAAATATGTAATATTATTTGCGTACAGCGAACTAACACAACAGCATAAGTTCTATCAACGAAAATGAAGTTAAAAAGCATATAACAAGAACAGAAAATTCTGCAAATTGAGTTGCAAAACTACACAAACTAAATTAACCTTTAATGTTAAACTGCTAAAAACATGAAAATAATATCAAGAGGGAAGAATGGTTCTCCAAATGGACAAAAGAAGAAAAAGAAGGAAAGAGAGAGAAATATGAGGTCTATAATACCTTCAATGAAGTATCTGATCCTTGCACATTAAGCTTGTACACAATGCCATATTGAAAGATGAAAAATCTTAGACTCAGGATGGTCTCCACTATCCTTGAACCCACACTCCTGATATGAGCCTGTTGACAAAATAGTTTACGAAAATTATGAATGCAAAAGATCACCGAATAAACAAAAATAAACTGATTGATATTAGGATAAAGAAGAGGTGAGGTGGGAAGGGGGCCTAACAACAACAACAACAAGGCCTTTCTCCACTAAGTGATGTCATTACATGAATCACACGATGCCACCATATCCTATCATAAAACATGCTCGGAGACAAGCCATTTAAATTTAAGTCTACAATACTACCTTAGAAATATAAATTGTATGCAGGAAAGAAAAGGGTGTTCTTGTTGTTGTCTTTTTTTTTTTTTGGGATGTTCGGGGTTGTTAACATTAATTCTTAATTTAATAGGAGTTCAGGATCAAAAACTCTGGAAGTGGAGTCCAGAGCACTATCTTTCTGTAAGAATTGTTCATTTCTTTCTTTGATAAATATTGATCACAATCTTATATTAACTCGATGATACATCTGATAGAGACCACAAATAGGAACCAGAAAATTAAAGAAACTGAGTGTGTTTTTAGCAGAGAAGAAGAAAATATAAAGTCAGCATGAAATTGAAGAAGTTTCTGAGCATTAGAGAGGCTCAGACTCTCCCAAAACCTAGTCCAAATTTCTGCCTACCCTCCCTCACGCACACCATCTCTTATATATACAGCCTCTCACCTTACTTCCCAAACCTCATAACAGAATCACATGGTATCTACCTCCCCCACTATCTTACTGCTGCTGACTCAGCAGTTTGTTACACAAGAATGCCCATCAGTCTCTCTCACCTAACATACTTAGCACTTACAACTAAGGCCTAATTCATGAGTGGCTTGGTATCTAACAATACTCCCCACTAAAAGAATCACCTTGTCCTCAAGGTGATGCTGTAAAAGCCAAGACAATATTGCTGAAGAAAGAGTTCCACCTGGATCCCAAATCTTGAAAAAAGAGGAAGTGTTCTTGCAGTGTGGAAATGTCCACCTGGGTACCATAGTGTTGCTCCAAGTCCCATACTCAAAACTGCTGGACTTCTCTCAGACATGAAGGATTTCAGACATTCCCTAGACTCCTGCAAGCTCTGCTGGCGTTGGTGGCCTGCTATATCCTCCTGAGGCTCAACCTTGGGCTCCCACTCAATTACTAGGCATGGAAGCAGTAGTTGGCTACCCGGTGGAAACTGTTGGTCTATTGCTTGATCTTCAGTTGTAGGATTCCACTTTAGATCTAGCATAAGAACATGGAGGGCAGCCACCATGTTGAGACCAAGACTAGCAGCCTTCAATGACATAATCACAACTGATACCTCCTCAGAGAGAGTGTTTTGAAACCTTTTCCAGCTATTCCTCTTACAAAGATTGACAATATTCCATCAAGTCTTCTATATTGAATTGAAGAGTCCTTAAGACACACTTCAAGCCAACCTGACATCCACCTCCACTGAGAAAACACTATAGCTTTCTTCCCTCCAAGGCTATCATTGCTGTCTCCAAAAGTGTTCTTTACAATATTTGTCTTGGAAGTTTGGGATTGTTGTTTAAACAATGAGTGCAACACCACAAGTACAGCCTTAATTCTTGAATAATTAATCCTTTGACCAACTCCAGCATCATCACTAGACTGGGCACCCTCGTCCATAATCGCTAATGCCTCATCACTTTCTATTTGATAGGCAATTTGTAGCTCATTTTGCAGAAACTCAAAGCTGCAGAATTCACTGTGGCAATTCATACAGCAGGGATCAATCATTACATAGTCGATGTCCTCAATACTTCCCCGACAAGGTGGAAGTTTAGAAGTTGCTCTTTGGTTGCTGCCACTGCTATAGATACATCACCTTCAACTGCCTTTCCTATAAGAGCAAACATCTCTATGAACAGAAACTTTGGGAAGTGTCCGTTAACTTGAGTCCTCCTACAACTGAACCAAAGCTAGCTGGTGTATACCCAAACAACAAACGATAATTGTTATCAGTAACCTTGTAAAACAGAGTCGCCGTGATGTAAATTGAAAGGAAGGCCCACACCACTCTATGAAGGAATATCTCTTCTGTTTCTTCATGTTCCTCAGCCATAAAGTACTCGATTTGAGAATCGTCCAATTTGCCAAGGATCAATTGAGCAATGGCTGCACACCACTGTATCAGCTGATGGAGTTGAGAGCAACCATCTTCATCTTTAGGTCCGACTTTGACGGCTGGCTTGGATGGCTTAAAGGGACCAATTACTTCTTCGAGACGTGATGGGTCCTGGTTCCACCTTTTCAACACTGGAGAGCAGTTTTCTTTTGTCTCTGAAAAAGAAAAATGACTCAGCCCCAACCATGCTTCTCGTTGAGGAATTTTCAGACCCCAGTTTGTATCTATTTCCTTCTCGGTTTGGCCCAATAATTTCAAGACATAGCTACTTTCTTCGACACTCCAATCGTTCTCCAATTTGACTTGGGCTTGGCCCAATACTCCTATATTTGAATTTGAAAGCCACTTTTCAAATATTGGTGGCATCTGGCCCCAAAATAATATTAGTGGCATGGTAATGCTAGAGTACACTTGCTCCCACCTTTGGGCCTGGCCCATGAGGTTAAGAAGTGAACATGCTTGAATAATTTGGGTTTGGCCCATTAGGTCAACAACTTGACCCACTTCCGGAAGATCCAATTCTGCTCTTCCTTTCTCCTCGTTCTTGTTCATGCTCAGCCCTGGTGAATGGTCTGTTCTGCAGCCGTCGTCGCATCTGCCATCTCTGCCTGAACATCCACCTTAGACACCTCAATGGCGGCGGCACTCTCTTCTAAGTCTGTCAGATCGGGTGGGTCTGGTGTTAGCTGCTTCGTTTCCACCTCCACCTCCTCGTGAGGTAATTCGACGGCCTTCGACGGTGGCTCGCTGGCTGCCACCCACACTGGGTCTGGCGGTTTTAGCAGCATTGGACGGTCTTCCTTCACACAGTAGGGATGAGCTTCTTCGGCCGCTTTCGCCTCTGCCAACACCTCTGTCATGATCGTTGCGGAGGTCTTGAGGTCCGGTGGCTTCCGCGATGGTCGACCATCACTCAACCTTTCACCTCTCCTTCCCCTCCTCGTGCGGTCTTCTCTGTTGTGCGATGAGTCCTGTTTTCTCACCCTCACGATTTGATGGCCACCCATGCTGACGGTTGCTTGTCTTTGTCCTCCGTCATGACGCCATGGGTGCCCACTATTCCAAGACGAGTCAGGCAGCCTAATCCCCCAAGAGAATCCTTCTCTGCGTCTCAAAGATCCATCCTCAGAGTAGGCAGGAGAACATCGCTCGTGCGTCCTCCTAATTCCCCCATCCCAATCCTCCATCTCAATCCTTTGACGCTCTCTCCGTGGTGGAGATTGCCCTCTGGTTCGAGTTTGGTGTCGTCCTCTCAATAGCCACTCGACCTCATCCATCTTCCTCTCCAGATTCTTTATCCTAGCTTCCATGGCAGCTTCAACAGTTGGCCTCCACAGCCCCCAAGAACGAGGCTCTGATTCCAATTGATAGAGACCACAAATAGGAACCAGAAAATTAAAGAAACTGATTGTGTTTTTAACAGAGAAGAAGAAAATATAAAGTCAACATGAAATTGAAGAAGAAGTTTCTGAGCATTAGAGAGGCTCAGACTCTCCCAAAGCCTAGTCCAAATTTCTGCCTACCCTCCCTCACACACACCCTCTCTTATATATACAGCCTCTCACCTTACTTCCCAAACCTCATAACAGAATCACATGGTATCTCCCTCCCCCACTATCTTACTGCTGACTCAGCAGTTTGTTACACAAGAATGCCCATCAGTCTCTCTCACCTAACATACTTAGCACTTACAACTAAGGCCTAATTCATGAGTGGCTTGGTATCTAACAGCATCATAATAAGCCTTGCTCATGTGCATGCAAATAGAGAAGCCACAGCTCCTTGAGTTATCCACAGCCCAGCCTATCATCTCTATAGGAAGAGGGTAAGTGTACTTCAGGGATTACCTTGGTCTCATTTCTAGTAATCGATTCATCAAGTTCATAGATTGTGTCCAGCAGGTTTTAACTCAATTTCCAGGCTATTCATCAAGTTCATAGATTGTTTCCAGCAGGTTTTAACTCAATTTTCAGGCTAGCTGAATAAACCATGGCCAACAACTTATACCAGTCACTGTTTCCTACTTCCCAAAAGTATAGTATGATACACCAGAAAAATGCATTTCCCTTTTTAGAAGAGAAATTTTAAGCCTTCTAGTTAACATTTTGGACACTTGGAAATCTCAGATAGATCTACAAGGTTCTTTTCATGATAGAAAAAATAAATTTTATGGAGGAAGTGAATGAAAAGTATAACTTGGAATATTTTATCTAAAGAAAAAAAGGTATAACTTGCGAATAAGATATCCTCCACAACAGAGAAAAAAAGGTTAAAAAATGTTAACAAAGATGTGCAGTCTATCAGCACGTCTGAACTAGAGACTCGTGAAACAAGGATAAATTGAGCATCACAGGATTTTTTTTTTCTTTTTGGGGGGGATAAAAGAAGAATTTTATTGAGATGAAGAGAAGAAATATACATAAAGATATGAAAGACGAGATAATCTTTACAAGAACAAGAACAAACAACAAAAAAACTATCAATGAAGTAAGCTTTCTAGTCTCTCAACATATCTATGAAGGAAATTCATCTGAAAAAAATTATGTACTTCACACCAAATAGAGGCCAAACGCCTAATCTTATCCCACAGAACTTGCTTGTCTAAAATCCTATCATTGAAGAAGAGCATCACAGGGATTCCATAAAGACAATCCTATCCCATCACATTTCTAATGGCACAGAGATGCCTTAGAGGAAAGGCATTGTGCTCCAACCAAGACACTACAGAACTGCTTAAACTGCATACTGCAGGGGGGAAAATTGGTCTCTATTTTTTGAAAAATCATTGAAACATATGAGAGACTTCTCCAAATGGACAGCACTGACCCAACATTCATTGAACACATCAAGCAATATTCTGAAAAAGGTAGCAGCCCGGCAAGAGAGTTGCCATCAGAAGGAGTTTTAAATTTTTTTGGGAGTTTAATTACCGAGTGCCAAATTTTTGTTAATAGCTAAGGATACAAATAGATATGCAAGGAATTTTAAAAATGACCACAGTTAAATATTGAATACCAGTTCTTCATCCCACCAAGCTTCCCAGCTTTCTTCTCCCTTAACACCAATTCCACCTCTGTAAAGCAGCCAATTTGTCCAATCTCTAAAGTCTTCCACTACCCTAAAATGACACCATAAGAGGGAGAATTAGTAAATATGAAAGCAATACCTGAAAGGCTACCAAGAGAATACTTACTTTTGCCACTCAAATCCAGATGGGTTGAATAAATATGGAGCAAACAACCAGGATAGAGCCATAAACCAACTGCTTACTGTCAGAAGAATGTATGAGAGCGTGCCTCCTTCATTATAGCCATAAGCAAGATATACAATCAACAAAAGCACAACTTCCAGCCTGAAGAAAGCAAGATAGAGGATAATAATTATTACATTCTGAAAAAGGGAAAATAAGGAAATGCTAATTTAAGAGGATGCAATCTACACAAAAGGACTTGTGGAAAAATAAAAACTATTTGTATCCCTGGGATTAGGCTAATTTAATTATTTCCCTTTGTCAGTTAGAACATCCCACAAATCATGGGATTTAGCATTTAATTTATTTCCTATTCTATTTTAGGTTTTCTTGTATATAGATCACCCATTGTAGTATTCAAAAATGAATGAAATCCCTATTTTCTGACATGGTACCAGAGTGGTTCTTTCTTGGGACAGCCTCTTACTCTCCTTTCTCCTGAAACCTGTACGTTTCTACCACACATCTGCCAGCCTTCATTGCTGGTTCCTTCTTGTTTAAAGTAGCTGGGCCTTAATTGCCTAGGGAGTGCAGCAAACAATGTCAGAGAGCAAAGATCAGCAGTCTGGAGAATTGCAGAACATTCAAGCTGCATATAGACTGACTGGGAAAAACTACCTTAAATGGTCTCAACTTGTTAGCACCATACTCAAAGGAAAGGGGATGATTCGCCACATCAAAGGTGACGGGCCAAAGAAAGGAGACCCCAAATTCAAAGCATGGGACGAAGAAGACTCCAAATTATGGTGTGGCTGTGGAATTCTATGGTTCCTGAAATTAGTGATGTATGCTCTTGAATACTGCCAAGGAAATCTGGGATGCAATGTCGCAAACCTATTCCAAGGCCAAGGATGCTGCTCAGGTATACAAGGTCAAGGCGAAAACAATGGCAGCAAAACAGGGAGACAAGACAGTCACTAAGTATGCCAACCAATTGAAGTCCTTGTGGTAGGAACTCGATCATTACAGGGCAATAAAAACCAAATGTTCTGATGATACAGCAGTAATAAAAGAATTCATCGAGCAGGATAGAGTCTATGACTTTCTTGTTGGACTCAACCCAGAATTCGATCTGGTGAGATTACAAATTCTTGGCAAGTCAAAGGTCCTAGATTTTAATGAAGTTGTAGCCATAGTTTGGAGTGAAGAGAGTAGGAGGGAGTTGATGCTTGAACCAAAAATTGGAGAGTTTTGCCATGGTGGCTGGTGGTAAATCAAACACTGAAAAAGGACTAGGGTTTAAACAAGGAAAATCTGGTCAGTCCAAAAAACAAAACCGTGACAACTTATGGTGCACTTACTGTAATAAGCCACACCATACTTGTGAACAGTGCTGGAAGCTTAATGGAAAACCACCAAGGCGAGAATGGGGTCAACGAGGAAAACAGTCAAGGAACAACAGCAAGGCCTATGTTGCTGCAGTATCACAAGGAGAAACATCATCACAAGAACTAGGCAGCCTCAACCAAGAATAGATTGAAAGGGTGAGATCACTCATTAACAGCCTTGAGAAACCTTCAGGAACTTGTATCTTGGCCTATTCAGGTAAGTTTCCTTTTTCAATTGGACTAAGTGCCTCGGGTACAAGCTTTGCCAATTCTTGGATCATAGACTCAGGAGTTACTGATCATATGACCCACACATGCAATAATTTTTTAACTTATTCTCCTTGTTCAAGCAGTAAAAAAATAGCCACTGCTGATGGATCTTTGGCTATTGTTGCAGGCATAGGAGATGTAAAAATAAGTCCATTAATGACCTTGAAAAATATTCTTCGTGTCCCTAAGCTATCCACAAACCTTATCTCTATTCACAAACTCACTCAAGACCTATATTATATTATGATTTTTCACAACAATTACTGTATTTTTCAGGACAAGGATTTGGGGAGGATGATTGGACGTGCTAGGGAAAAGGATGGTCTCTACTACCTTGAAACACCAAGCCAGAAAGCCTTCCCTATTCCCATAGTTCCCTTTGTTCAGAACAGCCTTCTCTTTCCAGCATTAAAGAGAAGATTTGGCTCCATCACAACAGGCTTGGACATCCGTCTTTTAGAATTATTAAAATCCTTTCTCCTTCCTTGTTTAAAGGTCTAGCTGTTGAAGATTTCCATTGTGAAGTGTGTGAGCTTGCAAAACACAGCGTGTACCTTTTCCCATTAATAATAAAAGCAGTTCTGCTTCTTTTTATCTCATTCATAGTGACATTTGGGGTCCATCTACCATTCCTAATGTTTCTGGGGCAAGGAGATTTGTTTCCTTCATTGATGACTGCACTCGTGTTACTTGGATTTTTTTACTTGAACACAAATCTGATGTTAGTACTGTCCTTCCGAATTTCTGTTCTATGATAAAAAATCAGTTTGGGGTTAGTGTCAAGAAATTTAGAGCAGATAATGCAAGAGATTATTTCAATCAAACCCTTAACTCTTTTTTCCAAAAAGAGGGAACTCTACATGAATCATCTTGTGTCAATACTCCGCAGCAAAACGGAGTGGCAGAAAGGAAAAATGGTGACCTTCTTGAAAAAACCCGAGCCCTTCTATTTCTGAAAAATGTTCCCAAGTCCTTTTGGGGGAAAGCTATCCTCATAGCCACCCATATCATAAATCGTGCGCCCACCCGAGTTTTGGGATTCAAGAGCCCAATGGACATACTCTCCACTTTCTACCCTGACCTACACACTTCCAACAATCTTGTCCCCAGGATTTTTGGGTGTGTTTCATTTGTTCATATCCACAATCAAAACAGGGGGAAACTTGATCCTAGGGCCCTAAAATATGATTTTGTGGGGCATTCTGCAACTCAAAAAGGGTATAAGTGCTATCATCCACCCTCAAAAAAATTCTCTGTCTCAATGGATGTCACATTCCATGAGCAGGAGCCTTACTTCACTAAACCTTATCTTCAGGGGAAGAATTCAAGGGAAGATAAGGAGAATTTTCTGCTGGATTTGAGCTTATCACCAGTGCCTGAACTTGATGCTGAACTTGAACCTATCCATACCCCAAAAAATTCTGAACCTAAACCTACACCTGAAAACACTTCTAAACCTGCTCTTCCTAGACCTAAACCTATGCCTAAACCCACTTCTGAACTTGAAAACACTTACAAACTTGAGCTCCAAAATCCACAAACTGACCCTATCCTAAAGAATTTGAGATTTGGCAAAGGCAAGGTGTTCACAAGGAAGAAGATGGCCATCCTAGAACCTGGACAAGTCCAAGAATCCAACTCAGAGTCTTTGAATGAGGTAATAATTTCCAACTCTTCATTGCAAGATGAAACTGATATTCATGTGGATAGTGATGACCAAAACCTACCCATAGCCCTTTGAAAAGGAACAAGAGAGTGCACTAAAAGACCAATATACCCTCTTGCAAACTTTATGTCCTTTAATAAGTTCTCACCATCAGATAGGAGCTTTCTAGTCAACCTAAACACCATTACCATCCCTACAACCCTATCCGAGGCTTTGTCCAATGAAAAGTGGAAACAAGCTATGAATGAGGAAATGGAGGCATTGGAAAAGAACAAAACATGGGAGTTAGTGAACTTGCCAGTAAGAAAGAAACCTGTGGGGTGTAAGTGGATGTATATAGTGAAGTATAAAGTAGATGGGTCAATAGAAAGATACAAGGCAAGGTTAGTAGCCTAGGGCTATACGCAAACTTATGGAATTGACTACTTAGAGACCTTTGCTCCAGTTGCAAAAATGAATACAGTCAGTTTTATTGGCATTGGCAGCAAATTATGATTGGGACATACAACAGTTTGATGTAAAAAATGCATTCTTACATGGAGACCTAGAGGAAGAAATCTACATGGAGGTTCCACCAGGCTATGGAGAGAATTTGAATGCCAACATTGTGTGTAAATTGAAGAAGGCCTTGTATGGTCTTAAACAATCGCCACGGGCGTGGTTTGGGAGATTTGCAAGAGCTATGTTAGCTATGGGATATAGACAAAGCCAAGGGGACCACACATTATTTATTAAACACTCCTCTTTAGGGAGAGTAACAGCACTCTTGGTGTATGTGGATGACATAATAGTGACAGGAGATGATGACATGGAGAAACAAATTCTAAGTCAGAATTTGGCTAAGGAATTTGAGATCAAATCACTAGGGAGGCTAAAGTACTTCCTTGGAATTGAGGTTGCCCACTCTAGACAAGGTATTCTTATCTCCCAGCAAAAATATGTTATAGATTTACTAAAAGAAACAGGTAAAACAGCCTGCAAACCAGCAAGCACTCCCATGGACCCAAATGTGAAACTTGGAACAGCAGAAGAAGATACTGCAGTGGACAGAGAAATGTTTCAGCGTCTAGTGGGAAAGTTAATTTATTTATCTTATACACGACCAGATATTGCATATGCAGTGAGTGTAATCAGCCAATTCATGCATAGCCCAAAAGAAGTCAAGCAGCCTATCAGGTACTTCAGTACCTCAAGGGAACACCAGAAAAAGGTATTCTGTTTAAGAGAAATGGAGGTTTAATACTTGAGGCATATTCGGATGCTGACTATGCTGGATCACTGATTGATAGAAGATCAACCTCTGGGTATTGATCCTTCCTTGGCGGGAATCTTGTGACATGGAGAAGCAAAAAACAGAACGTGGTAGCACGATCTAGTGCAGAGGCCGAATTTCGAGCTATGGCACAAAATGTGTGTGAACTACTTTGGTTAAAGATCATTCTTGAGGATTTGCAGATCAAGTGGGATGGACCTATGAGACTTTATTGTGACATCAAGTCTGCAATTAGCATAGCCCATAACCCTGTACAACATGACAGAACAAAGCACATAGAGGTTGACAGACATTTTATCAAAGAGAAGCTGGAAAGTGGACTCATTTGCACGCCGTATGTAACTACACAGGGTCAATTTGCTGACATACTCACCAAAGGGTTGAGTAGTACACTATTCCATAATATTGTATCCAAGCTGGGAATGGAGAATGCCTATTCACCAGCTTGAGGGGAAGTGTGGAAAGATAACTATTTTAGGAAAGATTTTATAGCATAGACAGATTATATCCCTAAGATTAGGCTGATTTAATTATTTTCCTTTGTCAGTTAGAACATCCCACAAATCATGGGATTTAGCATTTAATTTATTTCCTATTCTATTTTAGGTTTTCTTGTATATAGATCACCCATTGATATAGTATTCAAAAATGAATGAAATCCCTATTTTCTGACAGGACTGATAGTGTAAGATAGTGTAGGCTGCTCCTTAGAGCAGAGTCGTATACTCCCCTAGTTTAGTTAGGTGCTGATAGCTAGTGCCAGCTAAGCATAACCATCTGTAACTGACCCTATAACTAACTCCTCTCCCTCTGCAACTATATAATCATCTAATGTAACCTACACTGAATAATAATGTAACAGTTGTCATTCTAGCATACTATATCACTTTCTCTTTCTCTGATTTTCTCTCTCTCAAATTCTATTATGGTATCCAGAGCCTAAAAAAGCTCACAGCTATGGATCCACTGGAAACAACTCCGATCGGCACAACCACCAATGCAACCATCGCTCCGATCCAAAATCACCCTCCCTCGGACTCACAGACACGCCGATTTCCCAAACCTCTCTTCCCTCACTACACCAAGTTATCTTTTCTCAACCTCTTGCAACAAAGCTTGAGGACAAGAACTTTCTCCTATGGCATCGCCAAGTTCTTGCGACTATTCGAGGTCACAACCTCAGTCACTACATTGATCGTGCGGCCAAAGTTCTGCCGCGTTATGCCTTGTCGGAAGATGCGCTTCAAGACCGTGTTTCAAAAGAGTTCCGGCTATGGGAGCAGCAAGATCAACTTCTGCTCTCGTGGCTCATGGCCTCGATGAGTGAGTCAATCCTCACACAAGTGGTAGAATGCAAGTTCACATGGCAAGTATGGGAGAAACTTCATGTCTACTTCGCCTCTCACACTCGCACTCGTGAACAACAATTGAAGACAGAGCTTCGCAATACCAAGGGATCTACTGCAGCGTCAGAATACCTACTTAGGATCAAGCAAATTGTCAATTTGTTAGTCTCCATTAGATGTATGGTTTCAGATTCGAAGCACATTGCAATGATTCTTGGAGGCTTATCCACAGAATATGACGCATTTGTGACCTCAATGAACACCCATGTTGATCCATATTCAGTAGCAGAGATTGAGGCACTTCTCCTAGCTCATGAATCGCGCATCGAATAAGCTCAACAACGGTTGAATTTGCCAACGTTTCAAGCTCATGTAGCCAATCGCAATTAGAATTTTGCTTCTGGTGATCAATCTGGTTCTGTGGCACCGCAATCATTTACTATTTTTTGTTGCGATCGTGGCCGCTGCGGCGGTGGTGCCGAGGCAAAGGCCGTTCCTTTGGGCGCAACACTCTTCAATGTCAGTTATGTCACATGCTGAGCCACACAAGCTTCAACTGTTGGCACTGATTTGACCAAAACTTCCAACCTTCACCACCTCCATCACCACCGTATGTTCATCTCACCACAACGTACCATCCTTGCTTCTTGCCTCAACCCCCTCCCATACCTTATTCTAGTCGCTTTCCACATGTTCCTGCAAGGGTTCCTAGTTCAACATCTTCAGTATATAGTCATTCTGCATCTGTAGCCACACCTGAATCTGTGGCTGATGCGGCTTGGCACCCTGAATCTGGAGCCTCGAGCCACGTGACTCCTGAGTTCCAGAACCTAATGCACTCTTCTCCCTACCAAGGGGCTAACCAACTCCACACAGGTAATGGTCTTGGCCTTAAAATTTCTCATGTAGGACGTTCTAACATTATCTTACCTCATTCTGCATCTAAAACTCTTACTCTCCATGATCTTCTTTATGTTCCCTCCATCACCAAAAATCTTGTTAGTGTTAGTAAGTTTGCTAGGGATAATAGTGTCTACTTTGAATTTCACCCCTTTGTAAATCCCACGGCACTAATGAAGTGCTACTGCATGGTGTTCTGGGCAAGGATGGCTTGTATCGATTCCATTCCTTCAAGCTGCAGCACCTTGCTCCCTCTCAAGCACCTGGTTCAACCAATTCTAGCTTTTCACCTAGTTTGCATGTCTCTGTTACCAATTCTATTGCACCTTGTAATAAAAACAATGCGCATTGTACCTTTGATTTGTGGCATAATAGATTAGGTCATGCCTCTAAGCATGTCATTTCTCACGTTTTGAATTGATGTAATATACAATTTTCTAATAAAACGGTTACTAATGTTTGTAAGGCATGTTGTTTGGGCAAGGCTCATCACCTCCCATCTTTTCCCTCATCTGCATCTTATGCTTTCCCTCTTGAACTTATTTTCACCGACTTGTGGGAGCTTGCTCCTGTAGTGTCCTCACAAGGTTATATATATTATATAGCCTTTGTTGATGCCTTTACATGGTTTACTTGGGTTTATTTCCTTAAAACTAAGTTTGAAGCATTTTCAGCCTTTCTTTGGTTTAAAGCCTCTGTTGAATTACAACTAGGACACAATAAAAGCTATCCAATCCGACTTTTGGGGGGGGGGGTGTGAGTTTCGTGCATTCACTAATTTTCTTATACATCGGATAATCTGTCCACACACATCACCAAAATGGCACTGTAAAGTGCAAACATAGACACCTCACTGAGGTTGGGCTTACACTCTTAGCCCAGGCCTCTATGCCACTCAGGTTTTGAGATGATGCAGTGGCCACTGCCACTCAATTCATCAACTGCATACCCCTTCCTCTCCTCTTTGCCTCACCTTTTGAGTGCTTATTTCACAAGAAACCAGATTACACAACCTTTAAGGTGTTTGGCTGTGCTTGCTACCCCTTCCTTCGACCATACAACAAACACAAGTTCCACCTTCACTCCTCAGAGTGCATCTTTTTGGGCTACAGCCCTCACCACAGAGGTTATAGGTGTTTGGACTCTAATGGGCATGTCTATATCTCCAAGGATATTATTTTTAATGAAACTTGGTTCCCCTTTCAGGAGCACTCTCCCTCTTTATCATCCACATCCACCTCCTCTGTTCACTATCCACTAAAACTTCTTCAACAGCCCACCACCCCTTCAATCTCTCTTACCTTTTCTCCTTCCTTAGCTACTACTACACCTTTCGCTGGTTCTTCCAATTTTCCCAGCCCCATTCCCTTGGCCGCTCGTCTCTCCTCTCAATCCTCTTAATCCTCTCCTCCCAATCCTCAAATTCCCACTCCCCCTTCCCCATTCTCAACTACTTCTCCCACTCCCTCCTCCTCGGCAAGCCTTTATACACCCTCATCGAATTCTTCACCAATCTCACTCCCTTCTAATCCCAACCCTCGCCCTATGCTCACTAGATCAAAACCAGTTCCCTCAGTCCCACACCTTCTCCCCAAGACTTTTACGCTTCTTCTGAACCAACAACAGTCTCAAAAGCTCTGGCCTCACCTCAGTGGCTTGAGGCTATGACAGAAGAGTTCAACGCTCTCAAGAGGAACGACACTTGGTCTTTAATCCCACTCCCTCTGGGTTGGATTTGACTGCTCAGAGACTTTTTCACATGTGGTCAAACCAGCTACTATTAGTGTCATTCTAACTCTTGCTCTGTCTCACAACTGGCTAATTCGACAACTAGATGTGAATAACGCCTTCCTCAATGGTGTCCTCAATGAAGAGCTATACATGACACAACCTGAAGGGTTCTCAAGTGGCTCAAATTTGGTATGCAAATTACATAAAGCCTTGTATGGCTTAAAACAGGCCCCACGAGCCTGGTTTGAAAGGTTAGCCGCAGCCTTAGTGATGTTTGGGTTTACTAGCAGCAAGCGTGACCCCTCACTCTTCACACCTTGGGAGTAGGGCAACCCCATCTCCCCTAAACATTTTTCTAATACCGCACAAGGGGGGAATCAGTAAAAGCAACGTGTGAAACCTCTCAAACAACCCATGTAAATCTCTCTTTCTCAACTAAGTAACACTATTCCCTAACAATAATTTGAATCCCCCATTTCAATTGGAATTCTGAGGTCTCCATTTTTCTGTATGTCTCTCATTTCAATCCTTGTCGAATGATTAATTCTTCTAAAGAGACTAAACCCAAACCTCTTCAACCCTACAGTCTTCCTATTTATAAAGCTCACACAAAATAAATTGGTACTAAGGCAACTAAGAAACGTTGGTCTAAGCACACGATGAAACTTACAATAATGTTGAACCAGAAATGCATCACAATCTGAAATGAAAATTCCATTTGCAGTATAGGCAGTGAGATAAAGGAAGATGGACCATCATTTGCCAATTAACTATTTGAACTTTTGAAAAGTTAAAAAAATACAGAACAAATGCAGATCTTGTACTCTGAAATTCTTTGGTTTGAATTTTCTTAGCACAGATTGGAAAACTGAAGAATGAAGCACTGAATGTGAGAAAGAGAACGCATGCGCAATATGTGAATGATTTGGAATTTGGGAATCTTAATCTGTCATAGGAATCAAGCTATCAATTTTTATCTGAGGGTTTTAGATATCTGCGCTCACCACTTACTAGCACAATACTCTACATAGATATTTCACTTATGTAATAATGTCTACTGAGTTAAACAGAGCCTCACCCTTTAACAAAATGACTACGAGAGTAAAGTCTGTAATTCTCTGAAAATTTGATATGGCGGACAACAAACCCACGGCCAGTTGCTTGATACTGTTCACAAATGAATATATTAGCAGCTGAAGAGAGAGAGAGAGAAAGATACAGCATAAAGCAGGCAGACAAACCCTTGCACCACCATGGAGAATGGTCCGACCAAAATAATGAGTTTTTGTACCCAATGAAAATGTGAAATAGACAGAGCAGAGCTGGAATTGCATTGTGACAAAACTGACAATGGCCTGCAAAGTAATTAAAAGCAAAAAACCAAATCAGAAAAAGAAGGAATTTTTTCCAATGTTCTTGATAGAATCAACAAACAAGAAGACAATGCTAGAGTTCATAATTTATTGAAATTGTAGCCAGATCAACCCCATTTCCCAATAAATGTAGTAATAGTAGCCAAATAAAAGATTAGGTAATCAAGATGTACAGCCTACACAAATTTATGTGGTATTGCCTTTTCTGTAATTGAAATAACAGATTGTAACCGTATGATTATGATGGTATTGTCCATTGCTAAAAGGAAAAAAAAAAAAAACAAAACAATGCACGAAGGTGGTTGAGTAAAAAGAAAACATAGGATTTGGTTCTTTAATCTTGCCTTGTGAAACATGCATGGGAATTTACAGCCTCACAAGAACAACACTTCCTGAGAAAGGATACACCCTGCCTCCCTATCCCAAACCCAGAGAGATACATGGACAGACACTTGTGTCAGTGTGTGTGTGTGTGTGTGTGTTGTGTGTGTGGTTTGCGCATGTCAACTTCTCAACTATTTGCGAGTAGCTGCCAATATACACTTACCCTCAAGAAGCCTTGCTCGAGAATGAAGCCCAAGACCATTGGGACAGCAGTGAAGATACCAATTTGAAAGAGAAACTGTGTATTCAAAGCAGCACTCAGAGCAGCATTATTAGTTATCCTAGCCCTTTCTTCAATGGTTTCACCAACACCAGATAGTGCCTGGAAACAGATTGCACTTGGTTGATATAAAAGAAGGAAAATCAAAGTGGAAAACCCCAACAACAAAACAAAACCATACTCATAAGAATTCATTTATATTCATTGTAAGTAGCTGCTCTAGCCGTGTTCTTAATCCCTTAGCTCATACAACAGACTGTACACAGCCCCTTTGTCTATTTCCAATATCACTTAAGGTCGATACGAAAGGGATCAAAACAAGAAAAAAATTCACAGTTTGCCACCAACAAACAAGTTCAAAGTGATATAATGTTAGAATCCTATATTTAATATTATCAATCTTCTCTCTCTCTTCTTAATTATTGTAAATATTTTCTGTTTAATGTAAATATCCTGTAATTAGGTAACAGGATATTCTGTAATTAGGTGGTAGATTAGTTCTTTCCCTATTTAGAAGAGGTTGTTTATTTCCTTTCTATTTTTTCGGGATTCACCATTATTGGCTCCCTATTTTCTGCTGCACTCTCTTCCTATAAGAGAGCTATGTGTACATCATGTTAAAGAGAAAATAAAATACCTTTTTCAAGTTATAAAATTATCTCCCACTTAAGACCAACCATAGTCCTAATTCTGGTGTGAACAACATACATTTGCCACTAGAAAACAAAACAAAGGATATTGTGAACAAAAGAAAAAGATCATCTTATACAAATTATCCTGAAATAGAAATCACAGAAACAACAAGAACAATGAGAACCGAAAAAAAAAAAAAAAAACAACCACCACCACCACCACCACCAGTCCTTGTCTCACTAGGTGGAAATAGAAATCACAGAAAGCTTAGATAAATTACAGCCATGAAAGTTTAATGATATCCAACTTACCAAATAAGCTTTTCCATAAAGAAAGATATATACAGTCAGCACAGTTAACTGCAAGATGAACAAGAAAAAACAAAACCTCAGATGAAGAGAAGCTTGGGTATGTGTGTTTATGTGTAAGTGTGCAGGCGAGGATGATTCGAAATTTATAACGCATGAAAATTTTCATTTTATGAGATGTGTTAGTAAAATGAGTGTCAGTGTTATTACTGTTTTTGCATCTGCCGAATAACAACCACAGCCACTGAGCCTTCTTACTTGATCAAAAACCAAGTTTTTAATAAAACCAAAATCCATTTAAGGTAAGGACTTCTTTAATAGTTTCTCCTGAAGCTTTTGTAAGTCTTCCTCTGGCCCCTTCTAAATAAAAATAAAATATCATCCATTTGCCCCACTGTTGTCACATGAGCCTCTGTTGGTTTTCTTTCCGTAACCTTAAACAACAATAGGCTACTCCAACATTCTCCAGACTACATTTGTTCCAAATTATATCTTTTCTGGTACATTCACTCATCCACCTCAACATTGTAATTTCTTATACTCTCTCTTTTTTTTTTTTTTTGGGCAAATATTGGCACTTCAATGCCCAACATTCACTACCATAGGGCACCATTTTAAAGAACTTTCTTCCTTGAAAAAAAACTATGAAGCACGGACACACCAATTTGATGGTCTGTCCCCATGTCCAACACAAGTGGAACACCAATGAGCATTGGATACCATTACAACACGTGTCCGATACACAGTCTTACGTGTACCATTTAAAAAACATTATTTTTCAACTTGGGCACATATCTGACAATGCTAGACACGGTTAGGACACGGCCTAGTACTTTTTTTTTCCCAATTATTTGTTGGACCAAAAAACAATTCAAAGGCCCAAAAATCCAAGTTCATTTAGGAATTTTTTTGACATATCAATATAAATAGTGCCCCATGTTTTTTTGGAAGGGACATAGAAAGTACATATGACATATATTAAAAATACTCCATGTTTTTTGGGAGGAGTTTAGAAAGTAATGTAAATTGGTAATTTGACATCTATAAATATCTAAAAATATTGTAATAGGATATTATTAATTATGAATTTTTCTTAAATTATATATATATAGTCCTATAATTTTATGAATCTGGTATGTCTCCATGTCATGTCAAGTGTCCATGTCTGTGCTTCCTAGATAGGCACTTTGTGATTACACAATCATTTCTTCATTTGATCCACCTAGTAATCACTCCATCAATTTTTAAGTTCGTCCACAGAGGCTTTTGATTTTATTAGTAATAACCTTGGGAAGATCAATAACTATGCTCCAACATGAGGAGGGAGTGGTAAAAGCCTATAATAAATTTCATTGTTGTGCTGTGATGTTGACTAGCCTCAACAAACACACTGTGCTGTAGTGTAGCCCTGCTATTATACTACTTGTTTGCAGAATTGGTTTTATATATACCGATACAAAAAATGGAGCTTCATCACTCCAATTAGTGACTCCAAATCTCCATTAGTCACATAATTTCTCTTTTTCTGACCGCTGTTCTTATCTATTGTATATCATTCTTTCAGATTTGATCCCTATACATAGCCCAATCAAAACTTAAAATAAGTATGATAAATAAATGGCATACCATGGTACAAAAGTAGTATCCAACTGTTGTAAAATAAAAAGACATCATCCGGAAGAAATCAAAAAGTTGCCCAAGTCTGTACACATCACGACTGAGAACTTGTTCACCATTACCACCAGAAACCTTCCCTTCAAATAATGCAATCTGATTGAGTCCAACATCTCTTCCCTTACCAACCTGTAAATTTTACTGTTAGAGCAGGATTGATCATAAATACATCATAAAAGAACAATCCTCACCTGAATATATTCATGATGGGTAACATTTCCTTGACGCAAGGTAGAATTGAACCCTGTGTACAGACAAGGATCAAGAAAAGAAAATGACAAACAAAATCCACACACCCCCCCCCCCCCAAAAAAAAAAAGCGAAAAAAAAATTCATGAGCAATAAAAACTCAGAGATAAATATCATTAAGTAAATGCATTAAATCATACATAAACATGATTATAGAACTAAATTAGAGCTGAGACCAATAAGAATTCATCCTAACAACGCTACAAGAAAAACAGAATTACACTGAATTCCTCGGTTGGTGTCCCATCCATATTCCTGTTCTCGCACTAATTCCTGTACTGGTCACATTTCTACTCTAGAGGTTCATATGCATTAGAAAGAAATGTCTAGAGACTAGTCTGACTAGCCGAGATCACTACATTGGGCCATTCCAATGACACAACGAAGAATCTACAGAAAAAAAAGCAGTTTACCCACAATGTCGTTCAATGTCATCTCTGTTTTAGGTTTATGGCACAACTCCCAACATAGAATGTGATCTCTGCAGTGTTCACTCATGCAAACAAACAAAAATCCTCTAACACCCCCAATGAGTAGAATACAAGATCCAACAGATCTTCAAACAATGGATAGGAGGAGGAGAGAGAAGACATCAGAACAAACAACCAATAACTACTTTTTAAGACCATGTCAATGGCTTAATAAGCCTAAAATCTTCTATCCTGTCTAATTTGTAAAATGCTATTTGGCATGGTAATATGCCTATAACCATCAAATATGGATAACATCTAAAACAAATGTAACTTGGAAGGTAGTTCTTTCTATATTAATGATCTTCTGAACTGTTCTTTCTAGTAGCGCAAGTAAAACATCGCAACGCATTGTTCCTTCAACAGAAACAGCCGAAGTTCAAAGAAGCAAAAGCAAACAGCCATACCTGCGAAGATATCTTCACTAATGTTGATAACACGAGAAGCCTTGCTTATACCACCACGGGTTATGTGGAACACTCTATCAAAAACATCAGGATGACCATAATGCATACGGACCCTGAACATATCATAATTAACATATTTTAGATTCGAATCCACTGAATCTTGACAAAAGATATCATTTTTTTATGTAAAATGGGGGGCTCACTTCAAAGGATTTGCTAAGACACGCTGGCCCAAAGTCACAAAACTAGTTTCTTGATTGGACATAAATGAGGCCAAAGATGAGACACTGCATACAGAAACAGATAAGTTACTCAAAACAATAAGCATAACAATTTTAAGTCAAAGTGACACACTATCTCAGGATTTATGCCACACATACCTTCCAGTAAATACATGTTCTCTAACACCAAGTATGGTAGGAGAACGAAGCCCATGATCAGAATGAAACTCTTCAAGAAGATTCCTCATCTTCAAAGCCTCCTCAAAGTAGTTATCCTATAACAAAAATCCACTAACATCACAACTTAAGCAACTGCAAACAAATTATACAATATCACATAAATCATGCAACAGTAAATTCTCAACATAAGTTTATTTGCACAATACGCGAAATTAGTAATAGATAGAAAATAACACAACCTTTTTTTTTTCCCTGAGGGGGGATTCAAACCAAACCAAACCTTAATCTTAAAGTGTAATGGGTCAAAGACGAGAGAATAAACCAAATGGCTTAAAATTTTGGAGGGTGCATAAATAGAAACTGCAATAACAAAATCTTCACAAATTTTTTGGATGAATCTAGCAAAATACAGAGCTGTAAAAACTGTTATCACCTGATTCATGTCAATTGTCTGGACTGCATTTCCACGAGTAAATATAATTGCATGATTTTGATTCTCGGGCTTCCCTTCCCCAAGTTTGGGATTCCCAGGTAATTTCACTGAGTATATTTCCTGTGATATCAAATGCTCAATTAAGTGAAAGAGCAATAACGAAAATAATCTAATTCAATAAAGGGAGGAACAACAATGAAAGTAACCTAAGAAAGAATAGACAGGCTACAGATTTGAGCTAAACCCACTACAAATACTGCAACTACAGCAATTCAGAGATTTTATCTGATGACAAAAAGTGAGCAACCCTCAAGGAAACCAGATGAGCTAGCCTTGAGAGCCACAAATGCTAGTTTGTGTAAGACAAGTATAAATTTTTCACCATTTTGACCAAACAGATAGAAATAGATTAACTATTTGATGTTGTGCATTTCAGACATTACATATGAAAACATCATACAATTATACCAAAGTTTATTATTGATATCAATGAATCTAAAATACTAATGTCCTCAAAACATTGGGCCAAAAACTGGGCAGTCAATACAGCAGGCATAAGACAGACAAAATCTAAAAGCTGAAAAGCAATCACAAGCAAACACAGGGCCAAACATTATATATGTGTAGTTCTAGGATTATATGGCACACATAATTCTGTTTAATGTTTATATCAACTTTTCAGCTTCTTATAAGCAATTGTTTCCATACCTTCAATCTTGTACTTTCATACCTAATTCTTCTTTTGTTCTTTGGGGGGAAAAAAGCATTACGGAGAAACTCATTAGATCGACAAGAAGCGATTACGAGTTTGAATGGTAAGGGATCCTCCCTAAATACAAGCAAAACACAAAAGAAATAAAAGAGAAAACATCAAACAGAGCAAAACTGCCCAATCCCTCAACATGTTAGCATAACGCCCTTAAAAAGACCAATGTATTTATTCTTCTGAAACTGACCACTGAATCACTGATATGAACATCAGACCCAAGTGCACATGAATTCCCTACCATTAGTTAATAGAAACTAGAAGAAAGAGATCGAGATTGAGAGAGAGAGTGAGAAAGAGAGCTGATCTGAAATGTGAGAGTTTGTATATGTGATGATAGAATACAAGCGAACATATATAGTGCATCGGTCAAGTGAAACCGCTGCTGTTCAGTTACATGTGACAGTTGTCATTAACTGACAGCTGTAACTACCTAGGGGAGGAGTGATCCTCTACATGCAAGACTCCACTAAACCACTAGTTTACTAGTTTGCTCTATTATGCCCCCTCAAACCGAACTGGGCCTGATCCTTGGTAGTCAGCTGCTGTAAATTCTGACCATAACTTTGTTCCTGAGCCATGAAAACTTTGACTTGGATACTGCCTTGGTTAAGAGATTTGCTGGCTGATCTGTGGATGGAATGTGTGCAATCATCAGCTTCCCTTGCATCACCTTTTCCCTGACAAAGAATAAGCTGAGCTCCATGTGTTTTGTTCTAGAGTGTAAGACTGGATTGTGTGAAAGCATAACTGTGCTCAGATTATCACAGTAAACAACTGGTCTCGATGAAGGAACCCGTAGCTCTTGAAGGAGTGACTGCAGCCACAAGATTTCAGCAGTGACATCAGCCAAGCTTCTATATTCTGCCTCTGTGCTGGACCTGGCCACTAATTGTTGCTTCTTGGACCACCAAGAAATAAGATTTGGACCAAGAAAAACACAAGCACCTGATGTGGAGCGCCTATCATCAATATCGGATGCCCAATCAGCATCACAAAAGCCCCTTAAGGCTAGAGGCTATGTTGACTTGACTAGATGAAGACCATATTGAAGGGTGCCTCCCAAATATCTTAGTATGCGCTTCACTGCCTTCCAGTGGCTTTCCAATGGCTGAGACATAAACTGACATGCCTTGTTCACACTATAGGAAATTTCTGGTCTGGTCACTGTAACATATTGTAAGGCTCCAACTATGGAACGGTAGAGGGTGGGATCTGAGAGTTGGTCACTTCCATGCTTAGACAGTTTCAGCCCCAAAACCGTGGGAGTGGAAATTGCTTTAGCCTTGTCCATCTTACATTTGAGCAACAAATCTCTGATGTATTTCTGCTGCGACAGAAATAATGAGCCATCATGTAGGCGATGCACTTCAATGCCCAGAAAATAGTGCAGACTTCCAAGATCCTTGAGAGCAAACTCAGAATTTAGCTTAGTAATGAGATTCTGTATGAAGTCTGCTGAGGCCCCTGTGATTATTATGTCGTCAACATAGACCAACACATAGGTAGAGATAGAACCATGTGTATGAATAAAGAGTGAGGGGTCACACTTGCTACTAGAGAACCCAAACTTGAGTAAAGCTGCTGCCAACCTTTCAAACCAAGCCCTAGGGGCTTGTTTCAGCCCATACAGCGCCTTGTGCAATTTGCACACCAGGTTAGAACCATTAGAGAATCCCTCAGGTTGCAGCATGTAGACCTCCTCATTGAGTAAGCCATTAAGAAAGGCATTATTTACATCCAATTGGCGAATGTCCCAATTGTGAGATAGTGCCAAGGTAAGAATGATTCTAATGGTGGCAGGTTTAACCACTGGTGAAAAGGTTTTAGAATAATCAAACCCTACTTGCTGATGAAATCCTTTTGCCACTAACCTGGGCTTAAACTTATGAATGGACCCATCAGGATTTTGCTTCCCCCTAAAAACCCACTTGCAACCGATTGGTCGCCGACCAGGGGGAAGTGGGACCAACGACCAGGTGCCGTTTCTTTGAAGGGCCTCATACTCTTCTGTCATGGCTGCCAACCAATGAGGAGAAGCTAGAGCTTCAGTCACTGACCCAGGTTCTGAATAGGTTATAAGGGCATGATGAGGGATTGGATTGAGGGCTGTTTGGTACCTAGTGATCATAAGGTGAGGGGCTGAGGCAGTGGGGGAAGAAGTGGTTGATGAATGAGGTGAAGGGATATAGGAGCTCGGTGAGGAAGAAGAAGAAGATGAAGAAGAAGGAGTGGCAGTTGGGTTCATGGGAAATGGAATGGGCGATGCAGGGAGGTTGGGTGAGATGGAATGGTGGGATGAAGGAGAAGGGTGAACAGGTGTGGGAAATGGATGCGAAGAATGCAAGGAAGGGTGAGAAGTATTGGAAGGAGTAGGGTTCGGAGAATTGGGTGGGTGGGGAGTCTTGAGGAGGACAGTGAGGGGGTAATTGGAGTGTGAGGAGGCAAGGAAAGAGGGTTTGGTAATATGCTCCTGGAAGGGAAACCGAGAGTCATGAAACAACACATCCTTAGAAATATACACTCTACCATTAGTGTCCAAACACCGATAACCTTTGTGGTGAACACTATAGCCTAAGAAAACACATTCGGAGGAGTGAAAGTGAAATTTATGGCAATTGTAGGGTCTTAAAAAAGGGAAACAGGCGCACCCAAAAACTTTGAACATAGTGTAATTTGGTTTCTTGTTGTACAAACGCTCATAGGGAGAGTCGGTGACAAGTGATGAGGGGGGAGTGCGATTGATGATGTGTGTGGCGGTGGCCACAACATCATCCCAAAATTTCAGCGGCATAGAAGCCTGTGCTAACAGTGTAAGTGCTGTTTCAGTGATATGCCGATGTTTTCGCTCAACAGAACCATTTTGGTGATGTGTGTGAGGACAACTGAGACGATGAATGATGCCATGGGTGCGAAAAAAGTTTGAAAAAGCACGAAATTCACCCCCCAATCAGATTGAACAGATTTAATTGAAAAACCAAGTTGTAATTCAGCCCCTGCCTTAAATTGAAGAAAGGCAGAAAATGCTTCTGATTTAGATTTTAAGAAATAAACCCAAGTGAAACGAGAAAAGGCATCAACAAAGGCAATATAATAGCGATAGCCTTGAGAGGAGAGGACTGGGGCTGGTCCCCATAGGTCAGTGTACACTAATTCTAAAGGAAAAGAGTAAGAGGTAAGGGAAGTGGAAGAGGGAAGGCTTTCCCCAAACAACATGCTTTACACAAATCAATAGTCATTTTATTAGAAAATGGAATATTACAATTGTGTAAAATGTGAGATACAACATTTTTGGATGCATGTCCTATTCTATTATGCCACAGCTCGAAGGCATTAGGCGTATTATTTACAGAAGAATGAGCAACAGATACATGAAAATGGGAAGAAGCATTAGAATGTGAGACATCTTGAGTTCTGGGAAAACTAGATGGTAAAGAGGTGTGCACAGACTTTAAGTGTTGCAGCTGGAAGGGGATGAACCGATAGAGGCCATCCTTGGCTATAACACCTCTCAGCAGCACTTCTTTAGTGACTTGAGATTTGACAAAACAATGATATGGATGAAATTCGAAGAACACATTATTATCACAAGCTAGTTTACTAACACTAATCAGGTTTTTAGTGATAGAAGGAACATAAAGTAAATCATGCAGATGAAGAGGTGAGGTAGATGAATTAGAGGCAATAATCTTAGAGTGACCAACATGAGAGATGGACAAACCTTGTCCATTCCCTCCATGGAGCTAGTCTGATCCATGGTAGGGTGAAGCATGCATTAGATTGTGAAATTCGGGAGTAACATGGCTAGATGCGCCAGAATCAGGGTACCAAGCAGCATCCATCACAGAGTCAGGTGTGGCCACTGATGCAAAGTGACTAAAGTAGGAAGGTGCAGGACTCGACACCCTTGCAGGAGCATTGACATAGGAGGAGAGATAGGCAGTGGAAGGAGTTGGTGGAGGAATGTAGTGAGGGGGGTTAGTCGTGGTGAAATGAGCATATGGAGGTGGAGGAGGTGGAGACGGAGTGAAGTTTTGATCAAACCTGTGCCAGCAATTGAAGCTAGTGTGACCTGTTTTTGTGACAGAGTTAACAGGTGAGAGAATTCCACCCGAAAGAATGACCACCACGGCCTCAGAAGCCACGACCACCAGATTGGCCGCCACGGCTGCCACGGCCATCACGACCACCGCAATAACCTAAGAACGTCTGCGGTGCCTGAGAATTAATTGATCCAGACGGATCTCCAGAAGCAACATTAGTGTCACGATTTGCAACGTGAGCTTGAAGTGAGGAAGAATTCAACTTCTGAGTCGCTTGTTCTATACGAGCCTCCTGCGTCAAAAGGTGAGCCTCAACTTGCGCCACAGAGTACGGCTCAATGCGCGTAGTGATAGATGTGACGAAGGCATCATATTCATTCGAGAGACCTCCAAGAATGACTTCAATGTGCTCTGATTCAGACACAAAGCATCCAATGGAGACCAAAGCATTCACCAAAGCTTTGATATGGAGGAGATATTCGGAGACCCACGTGGAACCTTTGGACGTATTGCGGAGTTCCGTCTTCAACTGTTGTACTTGAGCTCTGGTGTGTGAGGCAAAATAGATTTGGATTTTCTCCAGAACCTGCCACATGAACTCACACTCCACCACTTGCGTAAGGATTGACTCAGTCATTGAAGCCATCAGCCAAGAGAGAAGCAACTGATCTTGTTGCTCCCATAGAAGAAACTCCTCAGAGGCGCAATTTATGAGTGCATCTTTCGGTGACGCAAACCGCGGTGGAATTTTGGCGGTGCGGTCGATGTAGTGGATGAGGTTATGGCCTTTGACGATGGCGAGAACTTGACGTCGCCACAGGAGGTAGTTCTTATAGTCGAGTTTGATCGCAAGTGGTTGCGAGAAAGTGACTCGATGCGGTGGCGGAAACAGCGCCTGAGAGATCGGCGAAGCTTGCGCCATGAGAAGTTTCTTGTAGATTCTTGTCGAAGCTTGCGTTCTTGAGAAGGAGGAGCAGTGGTGGTACCGATTGGATTGGTTTCAGGATCCATGGCATTGAGCCTTTTAAAGCTCTGGATACCATAATAGAAACTAGAAGAAAGAGATCGAGACTGAGAGAGAGAGTGAGAAAGAGAGCTGATCTGAAATGTTAGAGTTTGTATATGTGATGATAGAATACAAGCGAACATATATAGGGCATCGATTAAGTGAAACCGTTGCTGTTCAGTTACACGTGACAGTTGTCACTAACAGACAGCTGTAACTACCTAGGGGAGGAGTGATCCTCTACATGCAAGACTCCACTAAACCACTAGTTTACTAATTTGCTCTATTATTAGTTGCCCATAATGATAAGTCCTTACCAAGTTTAGTTTACAGCATATTTTCTTAATTCAAAGCTACTTGAATGAATGCCAAACAGCAACTTCTAAAAAACAGCTGACTTGAGCAGTATTTATACTGCCGCTAATTTGAACCATCTTTCATGTCAATTCACCAAATTAAATTCACATTAACCACATTAAATGTAACTATCATTTGAATAGACAAGTATTCTCCTACATTAACCACTTATCATAAGTGGTCAGCACGGACTTAATTTTAATTAAGTGAAAATCAATAAGCCAATCGGAAAGTGTCAATCTCCTTATAAGGTCAAAGCTTTTGTTTCAACAACTTTGCTAAATAGGCTCAATGCTATTGACTTGTTGCAGGTTAGATAGCCTTACATAATCTTTCTCCTGACGTGTGTCATGCACATCTAGAATGTTGCCTCACTTATTTCTCCATTGACCCACTATGCAATTCCTTTGGAATAATTTTGATGAGCCTTGAGTTTGTCCAAGTTCAGTGCCTCAGTTTCTAGAGATTCGGTTGGGTTTCAAGGGTTTGGTATGAAGGAATGTAAATCTTTTGACAATGTGCTGTTTTTGGGGTTTTGCAGCTTTTTGTGGTTGGAAAGAAATGCCCACATCTTCAAGGGTGTTTTCTCATATGGATACAACCATCATCATTGCTTCTCTCTGGTGTTCAGCACATGGTCTTTTTAATGTAAGTATTTCAGGGTCTTTTGAAGGGTATAAATATTTCAGTTATGCAAAGGGCTGGACAGCTCTCCCAAAATGACTAGTTGTTAGGAGTTTCCTTTCTTTCTCTTTTATTATTCTTTCCGTTTTATCTCTGTTGAGGATTTTTTATCCTCGAACCTTTTCTACGTATATGTCTTGCTTTCTCTAATAAAATTTCTTCTCTATCTAGAAAAAAGAGAGGAGAGGAAACAAATAGAACCAGCTGTTCAGTTATATTTCAAGCACATCGAACAACGAATGTCCAGAGTCTTTTTACATATCTTCCAAGGAAGCCAAGACAATTCTGTTTGGCAAGAAGCACACCCAACAACGTGTTTGGACATTGGAACAGTAGCCTCAATTCAGTTTTCCAACAATCGGATTGATAGTTTTAGGGGAAGAAATGTAGCTGATGCCATACTAAATGAACTATGGTCTCCAGTGATATCCACTACTCAAGTTCCATAATGATCATTCAAACAAACAGCAGAGCGTTTACCAAGCAATTTATAACAATAAAGGTAGGTTTATTAAGAATGAGATATACAATAAGTATTAAAAATCAAGTGATTGACAATTCACCCTGCTCTTGAAAAGAAAAAAAAGGGGGGGGGGGAGGACTAGACAAAGAACTTTATGCTGACAATCCGGCTAGAAAATTGACAATGAAAACACCTGCCAATTAACACACAAGTGACATACTGAAGAAAACAAAAGATAAAGAAGAATAGCACCTTGTCTTTCCCATTGATATCAGCTTTCACAAGCTTTGAGTAGTATTCTGTGTTCACTTTTCCATCTCTTAAAGTTTCAACATAATCGATGAAAGCAACACGAAGGGCTTCATTTCTAAAAGGCATAAAGAATTGAAAATTAGATATGGAGCTACAGATTTACACACTTGAACAACTAAGACAATGAAGTAGTAAATAGCTAACACATGAGAATGATCCATGAAATTGCTAAACTAACCTTTGCATAAGTAAAGCAATATCGGCAGCCTCAGGCTTTTGCTCTTCTTTCTGCTTACCATAAATTTGACATGTCACAACATAAGTGAACTTAAGATCTGCCTGAGCACGTGCTTCAGGGGATAAATCAAAGCCGCGTGTATCAGACACTTCATCACAACCAGTTGCAGCCTCCAAATCTAAATTGTAAAATAAAAAATGAAAGTAAATAAAAAGAGAGAAAGATTACTAGCATCATATATAAAGAACAAATCAAGGAGCCATATGCCCTTACCTGAAGCTGTTGTCCTCTCCAAATATGTCTGAAGCATAAGAGCTTTCCTATAATACATCATGCCCCGAACTGTGCACGTGAAACAACAAAGAATGATGAAGAGTTGAAATGTTAAATTTCAGTCGTTCAATATTATCTTTCCAACTACTGTATATTAGCATATATCCACACTGACTGACTTGGTCTTGATAAATAGGCGGAACAAGCAATAAGCTATAGAAGTGCAATAAGCTAAGAGGAGCTTAAATTGTTAAGAGATATAATCCATTCTTGGGCAACCTTTGATAGTTCCTAAGCATACAAATGGCTCAATCTAAACAAGGTATCCGAGCCTCAGTAACCAGGTGATCAACAATTTGATCTCTACCCCCCCATTCTTTGTTTGAGAAGAAATGGTATGGAAGAAATCATCGGAAATTTAGATGATAATGAAACAAGATTGGAAGAATCAAGTATAATAATAATACCAAAATGTAACAAACGAAAGTCAAATAACTGCAGCAAATGAATTTCAAATATCGAATGTGTAAGAAGAAACTAAAACAGTAACAAAGAAAGGCTTTCAGAAAAGCAACAGAAGAAAACCAGCACAGGAGCAAAGATACTGATGAACATTACCAGTTCTGGCCAATGTTTGTCCCCGATAAGAAGCCCAAAAACGCAGTTCAAGGATATCATTAGGACTATCAAAAAGCTCTGTGTCAGGTGCATTTTCATCACGACCAATTCGGGCTAAAAAGTTTTTCCACTCATCTGCAGAGAATTATGACAACAATAAATTAATAAAAAACAACCAAAGATCATAAAAATTATGATAACCTAAATATTTTCAGGTTGAAATCAGGCCATCTCTTCTTTAGGCTGTGAAAGACAATAATTAATTAAATCAAGCCAGCCTGGAAGTAATCCAGATAGCCTACAACAACAACAACAACAATAACAACAACAACTAAGCCTTGTCCCACTAAGTGAGGTCTACAACAATTGTACCTCTAGATGTTGATCTACCCTCCATATGATCTTCTCTCCTTACCGAGACTTCTATAGGCCTTCTACACACATACTCAATCCATCTAATACATTCATTCCTAAATCTATCTTGTCCGTGTCCACTCATCCAACACAACATCCTCATCTCAGCAACATTAAACTTATTTTCATGTCGGCTTTTTACCGCTCAACATTCAGTCCTATACAATATCGCCAGTCTTATAGCAGTGCGGTAAAATTCTCCCTTAAGTTTAAGTGGTATTCTTTAATCACAAATAACATTAATCCTCTATTTCTCCATCATTTTGGATGATGAATCCAAGATACTTGAATCATGTGGCTTGTGAGGAAAAAATTAATTATTCTTTCTTTTGGACTGGTCTGATTTTAGCCTAAAATAATTGGACTGGCCTCATTGTTGCCCGAAATTAATCCATAAGTGCGAGCAGAAATAGTGTCGAGCCAGTTAGTTTCCTGTAATCTGTTTATAATCTGATATCTGATATTCTTAATTGAAGCACAATGGAGTGAAAACCACCTGGATATATTTTCTGAAGATAGAACAGAGTTGATATGCCATCTTCATTTTTCTTTTGGAGTTCAGCCATGTTATAAAGCACAATCTCGGAATAATAAGGGGTGAAAACACTGCAAAAACAGAAGATGTAAACACAGAAACAACAGGGGAATAATTTCTTCCAAGAGAAAGATTTACCTGAAGGACAACATCTCTCGAACTGGCTTTGCAAGAGGCATCTTCATAAAAAGTGAATTTGTGAAAAACTCCAGCCTTCGCCTGGCCTCAAGATTTTTGGGAATGCTTGAGGCAGACTCTTTGATAGTCAACAGTGAATACAATCTTTTGACTTGCACCCTCTGCATATACTCAATAGTTAGCTAATTCATAGACAAGGTGTGAGCACAACAACACAAATAAAAAATAGTTATAGCATACTAAGTCTGTATTCTTGGGCCATTTCAACTTTGCAAACAAACGGCCTTCATCCCTAGCTTTGGTCAGCAAATTCCATGTATCATAATTCTCCCTACATAAATGAGAAAATTAACATTAATCTGACAACTTATGGAATGAGGGATGAAACCTCTATCAAAGGCAGAGAGGGAGCAGCACTACTTCAAAAATATAAGCGTTCAACTGAATCAGTGACAAACCTCATATTTATAGAAAGCACATCATATCGCACAACATCATACAGATCCTGAACAGCCCTAACTGCACCCCCTTCCAGTTCAGGTGTTTCGGTCTCTTTCTATAGGATGTACAAACAATCACAAGTAGAAATGTTAATTAGATAGAAGGCACTAAACAGAGATTAGATATATAATGATATGCATATCCCAAAATCATATACAACAAGAACAAACTGATCATATCAATAAAACAGGTAGGCAGATTTAATCTGGGATTTACAGTTTCTAACCACAAACACTAAATGTGAACACATTCAAATACATTCAAATAAAGCATGTTACTGTCAGAAGTAACATTTAAATACAAAAACGTCATTTGAAGCATTCAATTCAATTAATATAATCAGCAGAAAAAACTTGCACCAGACAAATCTCTAATAAAAGAAGGATCAAGTAATATTGCTAGGTGGAGGAAATCATATCATCCAAGCTGATTGCACTGAAACGACCATCAGCGTAGCACTAGAGAGGATCCATGATATTATCACAGAACATATGCAAGGCAAAAATATGGTCTTGAAGATACGAGCATCCTTTTCCAACCACATTCCCCAAAGAACAACATAAATTGCAAATTGCAATAGTTTTTTGCCTTTCTAGTCTTCCTCTTTATAAACAAAAAGAAAATATTACAAAAGAGCAGTGCTACAACAGTCTCCTAAAGAAATAAATAAATAATAAAAACGAAAATCAGACTAGAAGAGCAAGCCAGTCCATCATCACAACAGACACAGCAGTTTCCATTCAAATCTCGTGAATTTTACAAGGCAACAAGACAATTCATTACAGTACTTCCATGGAATGAAACACAGACGTCAAGGCAATGTCTCCAGTAAGGTCTAAAATGCCTATAAAAAATCAATAGCTTTAACCCCTTTTTTAATAAAAGAAGAAATCCATTAAGACAAAGAGAAGATGATTACAAAGACAGATTCATTACAGTACTTCCATAGAATAAAACATAGATGTCACGGCAATGTCTCTTGTAAGTCTAAAATGCCTATAAAAAAATCAATAGCTTTAGTCCTTTTCTTATAGAAGAAAAAATCCATCAAGACAAGAGAAGATGATAACAATGAGTTAGAAGAAGAAAGCCATTAACACTTTATCTTGATAGAAAGTGCAGTATGCGACCTGCAAGGCTAAATTTTCACCAAACCGTGGATGATTAAACATGCTAGGAATAGCTGCCATTCAAAATTAAAGGCATCAACTGATGCCCAAATATGTTAGAGGATTTCTTTTTATCTTGAACATTTCTTAAAGTTTTCCTAAAAGCTAGCATAAGCATCCACATAAATTTCAAGTCTCACGTGATACCTTCAGAGGAATTGTGATTAAACTTCAGTAAAAGATATTAAGACAACAATAGTGGCATCTAACAGACTCTCACTCCACTGCCAATAAAAATAATAATAATAATAATAATAAAAATGAAAAAAAAAATCTCTCTGAAGCATAGAAAGAGATCATAGATCAGCCTCTGCAAACATGACCCTAGGCCCCTTTTTACAAACATTCAAAAAAAAAAAAAAAAAGGATAAAGAGTAGACACAAGATGAATCAAATAGAGACAAAAAGAATACAAGGAAAGAACAGGGAGCATACTCCAAACCAAAACTATTTTGAGCAAAAACAGACAAGATATAGTGAAGCAATCATTCATAAAACAATACAACTTAAGATAAAATATTAGAAACAAACCAGAACCCCCATCAATGCAGTTACTCTTGATATCACAAGAGCCAACTTGTTTAGTTGGAAGTCCACATGAATATTCCCATTTGTGATACTTGCATTAATATCATCATATATCCTTTCAACCCTGGTATATTGACAACAATTGCAAAAAAAAAAACAAGCAAAAATCAATAATATCAACAATAAAGCTCATTACATTGGTTCAATGTGCTTCAACATTACAGCATTCACTTACCACATCCTTCCCACCTCATCTAATATTTCTGTCAAAATGAGTTTAATAGCATAGTAACACTCCTGAACAGCATATTTCATATAGTCATCTCTTGAAATCCTATCCCAAAGCTCATTTTGAGCATCTCTATTCTCAGCAGCAATATCTTTCGCCAAAAATATCTACATAATTATGCACAAGAAGTCAAGAGCTAATCGATGAATCTCAACAAAAAGGAAACATAATGATCAGTGCTAAGATGTACATTTCCTTGTAATTAAACCATGGTTATCAGAATTACACGATCCTCTATTCAAATTGCACAATTTAATTGCATTCCCAAGGGCATCAATTTAAAATGTCAATACAAATATGGCATGACAAGAATTGCGGCCAGGGTTGTGGGAGGATTTGGATCATTCTAGTTACCGGCGACCAGCAAGATTACATCCACAGTAAATCGGTCCAGCACAACCCAAATGGTAAAAATTATGTTTTTTTTCCTCTGCAAATTGTTTTATAATCCACCACAGCCAAAATATTAAATCAGAATGTCTTATTTGGTGATACACAATATTTGAAAACATAGAAGTTTAGAAGTTAATGCCACCAATCATACGTGATTGCAGCAAGCATTTAAGTACATTATATGATATCCATAACCTATTATGAGAATAGTAGAGCATAAATTTAAACAATTCCATTTATTTAATTTGAGACTCAAAAAATGACGTTCCAATTCACAATTTGACTAAAATAATTAAAATATCTGAACTACCTTGCTTGCAAGTAAAAAAAGTGGCCACTGAACCAAAGGAAGATCCCCAGAATTTCTAGGCATTAAAAGCAACTCCATTTCACTGCAAGCAAGGAAAGCATGACCATACAGGTATCAGAATCAGATAATTAGGAAAGAAAAATGATAAATACGAATAGAGCTAAGAAAATAATATAATAGCTTCCATGACTAACAAGTTAGTTATATAATCTTCCTCCCTTAGATTTCTTATGATCTCATTCCAAAAAGGCGAGAACTGAGCAGCGTCAACCTTGTTCTTCTCCACAGCCTTCAAATGAAAAAATAATTGGATAAGTAGAATTCTTTTCAACTTCAAAAAAGACTCAACCAATGTGAGAGTAGCTTACTATAACCATTCAATCAATACGATTTTTTTTTTTTTTTGGCCAGGGACATAGTACCAAGTTAATGTGATGATGTTAGTTAATTTCTTTCTTCATCTAAATAAAATTCTTTATCCAAAAACAAATGTGATGATGTCAGTAACCAGCAAAAAATCATATGAGTTAAACTAATTTATTTTTTCCATTCCTCATAGCAAATGGCTGACCTGAGAAGTTGACTGGCTGGAGCTCCTGAAAACAAATTATTGAGAACTGTAAGCGGATATAAACAATACAACAATTCAAAGGGGAAAAAATTCAAAAAAACAGAGGAAATGTTCTCAGACAGTTATGATAGAGAGAGGACACATACATAGGCAACTATCTTCCAGCTACAGAATGAAAAACACATGTACAACCGAAAAAAAAAAAAAAAAAAAGAGGAGATAGTATATATAACAAGCAGCACCTGTTGGGTAGAGGAACGTGAAGGGTGTTCATAAAAGCACCAGGAAACTGCTCAAAAAGTTTGTGTAGTGCTTCCAGTGACCTAATCTGGTGATGCAGGAGAAAAAATATACATATAAACACACGCCAACCAATTGCATAAGTAAAAGATATTAATAACCACGTAGCATAGGATTTACATTCACTAACTTCAACAACTAGAAAAGAGACTACATACCTCTCCCAAACGATCTCTTGCCCCAAGCAAGAAGCCCCAGACAGCAGATACAAGTGTGTAGAACACTTGAAGATCTAATAGATAGATCTGAAAGAATGGGAATCAATAAATTGGACCCAATAAAAAAGAAATAAAAGGAAGACAAAATACAATATTTGCAGAAAAGTTAAATTATAAGTAACAATTGTAAATTATGGAATAGGGATACACATTTCTAGGAAATCAGTGCATAACCAGAAATTGGAGAGTAATAATAAGCAATGCAATAATTCTCAATTTCTTTCAGCATATTTCTCTCATCTCTCTCTGCTCTCTCTCCAGTTCTTAGATTTTTCCCAAGGTTTCTCTCAGTTTCTCACACTTTTTTGGATACTCAACAAGGAACATTGTTCCAGCAATATCAAATAATTACTAGTATTACCATACAAAGGTAATAATTAATATCAACGCCACCTGACAAAAATCTACAAGAACCTCTAGGAAAATGATTTGTTACCCATAAAAGATGAAAACTTAGTAAAGAGAAACGGAGAAGTACAAGGTCTAGAACAGGGGATAAGATATCCTCCTCTTGATTGACATTATTCGCCCCCGGAGGGGGGGATTAAATTTAAGCAAAAAGGAGAAAAAAAAGGAAACATAGGCCATGCACTTACAGCAAACACCGGAGCCCATAAGCTAGCAACTGTCAATGCATTATGATTATCTGCAAAAACAAAGGCACTTTAAGTAACCAATAGTATCAACCAGGAAACAACAAAGACATAACCACAAAATTAATCAGATCAGTGCTTACGTTTAGAGACAAAATCATGCCAAGAGTATTCTATATTTTCCTGTGTTACTATCACCCTTGTTGGCTTCACCAGTGGCTTGATCTACAACCCACAAATATTAAGGCATTCCAACATAAAGAAGTATGTATATGTTTTTTCATAACAGTAGAACAAATGGATGCATACTAGCATATATGTATGCATGTAACGAAGGAGGCAGCTACAAATGTATCACTAACCTGAAGAAAGTAAGCAAACGAGAATTTTCCACTCAAAATAACAAGCCAAAATAGCATATACCTGAAAAAAGGAGCAAGGTATCAAAATCAAACTAATGTACAACTTCGGCTTCTTCATAAAATTAATTAAAGGACATACACCATTTAAAAGACACCAATCTCTATTTTAGCAACATTTATATCCCCAAGAAAAATATAACTAACATGTAGAGAAATTGGCCCCTATTTGGTATAAAGGTCATGATCTATTTAGAGGAATTTCTCTCCCAGATATGTTAAGAGATTGGAAAGCTTTAACTTTTTTATGTTTTTCTCTTTTGTTTGTTAGCCTTTGTCTTTGTAAAGAGGATCTCTTGTCCCCCTATATTCTTCCTTTTTTCATCTTAATAGAATTCTTCTTTTATCCCACACATTCAAAAAAAAAAAAAAAAACAAAGATCAAGGTGTCAAAGCAAGAATTTAGCTTTTTCCACAATGTGTTTACAAGTAAAACAGTAGCAAAAAAGGAGATCTAGTGCGTACTTTATGAAATCTGTACTCCTTTCATACATTCCTCGTCCAACATAATGTCGTTCCTTCACCAGTTCACAAAAAAAAAAAAAAAAAGCAAACTAATCAGTAAGCATAACTGCACAAGATATTGAACAGACAAAATATCACCAACAATTAAAGCAACCGAAGACATTAAACCTGGCGCATCCACTTCACAAAGCGAATTAAAGGCCAACGGTCACACCAATTTGTTAGAAGATGACATGCAGGTATCCGCATGAGGAAACTAATGAAAAATTGGACACCAGCATAAATCCCTATGACAATCACATACAATCTGAAAAAAACTGAATCTGCGCTTGTTTTACTCTCTTCGAAGAGTGCTTTCCTGCAGTTAGGCACAAAAAGTTGGGAAAGTATAATTACTTTAGACAAATTAAAAAAAAAAAATCATAACAACCAGAGAAAAGAACAAGGAAATAAAAATATAACCATAAAAATAAAATCAACATAATTGAGGGAACACGTACACATAAAGGAAAGTAATGAAAACTGAAGCAATGCTAAACCAAAGAAATCGTAGAAATATTCGGGATACAGCTAAGTGCCTCGTCGTTGAATATGCACCATACATCATTAAAATGTCCAGAACACCTAAAAAAAGAAACAAATGGATGAGATAATGTACCAAGCAGTAGCAAGAAAATATAATACCATGTAAGAACTGGTATCAGTGGGAAGTAAATGGAAGAGTAAATGTGCTGTATAATGAGTGAGGGAATTGACACTAGAGTAATGTCAAGCTCCTCCTCTGTATATTATTCACACTGAAGAAGAAAGAGTACCGTAAGGTTGTCACTAGGTATTCGAGAGACCTAGTTCTCTACCAAATGTCTAAAACCCACAATCTGAGATATCCCCCTCAATATCTCTCCCACCCCCCTATATTTCCCCCAGCAGCCCATAACAGAATCAGTGTTTGTCTCTCACCACTCTGACTTTGCCCAGCTAGCAAAGTTAGTTACAAAACCCACCCAAGCCACACACCTCACTCACCTCACTCCTTCCCTTTTTGTTCCTTCTTACATATACATTAGTGTAAGGCGTAATTAGATTACTCCTTTGCTCTAGACCCAACATTACCCTCTAAACTAGGCCAATGTCATCCATTAGGTTCCTAACAACACCCCCCTTTGGAAATCCACCTTGTCCGCAAGGTGGAAAGAAGGAAACTGCTGCTGTATGTCATCTGCTGCCTCCCACGAATTCTCAAAATCAGGTAAGTCCTGCCATTTGATCAAAACCTCCCATTTCCCCGCGGCATTGGTGCGGCTAGCCAAGACCAACTCGGGCTGCACCTGCAATTCCCATTCAGCAGTGAGAGCTGCAAGCAAAGGTTTAACAACCACTCCTAGCGGGATGCATTTCTTCAAGAGAGAAATGTGAAAAATCGGGTGCACTTGAGAACCCGAAGGCAACTGCAACTTGTAAGCCACCGGACTGATCTTCTTAATGATCTCATAAGGTCCATAGTATCTAGGACTCAATTTCTGGTTAACCCGTTTGGCTAGAGACTTGAGCCTATAAGGCTGTAGCTTCAAATACACCATATCTCCTTCTGCATACTCAACATCTCTTCTCTTTCTGTCAGCATACACCCTCATTCTATTTTGAGCTCTCTCCAACTAAAATTTCAACTCATCCAGCATGCAATTCCTTTCTTCCATCAACCCTTGAATCTCATCATTGGAAGAATCCCCACCTCCTCAAAGCAAAGTGGGAGTTTCTCTTTCATAAATAGCCTTGAATGGGGTCATTCGAATAGCACCATGATAGTTGGTATTATACCAATATTCTGCCCAAGCAAGCCATTTTGGCCATTGCTTAGGTTTGGAGCCAATGAAGCATTTGAGGTAAGTCTCTAAACACTTATTAACAGCCTCACTTTGCCCATCCGTTTGTGGGTGATAGGCTAAGCTGTAACGAAGTTTAGTACCAGCCATTCTAAACAACTCAGTCCGGATGGTGCTCATAAACACTCTATCTCTATTAGAAACTATGGAGTTTGGGAAGCCCTGTAATCGAACTATCTCCTTAACAAACAATGCTGCCACCTCCTTGGCATTATATGGATGAGATAAACAGCAGAAATGGGCATATTTTGTCATCCTGTCGCCTACAACCATGACTGTATCCATCCCCATAGCCTTAGGTAAGCCTCCAATAAAGTCCATGGCCACATCAGTCCACGTATTCCCTGGTATTGGAAGAGGTTGTAATAAACCTGCAGGTGAGGGAGCTTGATTCTTATTCCGCTGGAACGTGTTGCACTCTCTAATGTATTGCTGAATCTGTGATTTCATTCCCTCCCAATACAAAAGACCAGAAATTCGTTTGTATGTGTGAAAGAAGCCTGAATGCCCCCCCATGCTGGAATCATGGAACTCCTGTAGGATCTGAGGAATCTTAGTTGAATTCCTAGCTATCACCAACCTCCCTTTGTAGTGTAGCCTCCCCTTCTTGAGCTCAAAGCCCGGATGATCCACAGAACCTTGCATCAGGTCTTGGATGATCCCTTGGATCAGCTTGAACCTCCTCATCTAACTCACTCCAGTCCCCAAAAGAAACTGAGGAAATGGCTGAATATTGCAACTTCCTAGACAACACATCAGCTGCTCCATTCTCTGATCCCGCCTTGTATTTGATCTCAAAATCAAAGCCAAGTAACTTTGCCATCCATTTCTGCTGGTCCACGCCTATCAACCGCTGATCCAGTAAATATTTTAGGCTCCGCTAATCAGTATGCACAATAAAGTGCCGCCCCAAGAGGTAATGGTGCCATTTTTGCACTGCCAGCACAATTGCCATGAGTTCCCTTTCATAAACTGATCTGTTTTGTGCCCTTTCAAACAAAACCTGGCTCGTATATGCTACTGGTCTCCCTTCTTGCATCAAAACTGCCCCCACTCCCTTGCCTGAAGCATCCGTCTCAATCACAAAGGTCTTATCAAAGGAAGGAACAGCCAAAACTGGCAGAGAAGTCATAACTTCCTTCAACTTCTCAAAAGCTGTTTGGGCTTTAGCACCCCACTTAAAGTTGTCTTTCTTCAACTGTTGTGTTAACGGCCATGCTAGCTTCCCATAATTCGCCACGAACCACCGGTAATAGCCCGTTAACCCAAGGAAACCACGTAAACTCCTTAGATCAGTAGGTACAGGCCAATCTACCATGTCTTTCACCTTACTAGGGTCTGCTGCCACCCCTTGCTCAAAAATAATGTGACCCAGATATTCAAGTTGAAGCTGTTCAAAGCAACACTTCTTCCTGTTTACATATAGCTCAATAACTCTCAGTACTTCAAAAATCTGCTGCAAGTGAATCTGATGAAGTTCTTTGGTGGAGCTATAAACCAGAATGTCATCAAAGAATACGAGAACAAATTTCCGTAAGAAAGGCCTCAGCACCTTGTTCATCAAAGCTTGGAAGGTTGTAGGTGCATTTGTGAGTCCAAATGGCATGACTAGGAACTCATAATGCCCCTCATGCGTTCTAAAGGCTGTTTTGTGAACATCTTCAGCTTTCATACGAATCTGGTGGTATCCGGATTTAAAATCCAATTTGGAAAAAATCTTAGCATCCCCTAGCTCATCCAACAACTCATCTATGACAGGGACGGGAAATTTATTGGGCATAGTAACTTGATTCAAGGCCCTATAATCTACGCAAAATCGCTACCCTCCATCCTTCTTTTTCACCAATATTACCGGACTAGAGAAAGGGCTAGTACTTGGCCTTGTAATGCCAGATTGTAACATTTCATCTATCATCTTTTCAATTTCATTCTTTTAGTGTGGGTACCTGTAAGGTCTAATATGAGGAATGGGTGCTCCCTCCTTCAACACGATGGCATGTTCATGCTCCCTCCTTGATGGCAACCCTGCTGGTACTTGAAATATATCATCAAATTGCTCCAACAGCTGCTGAGTTGCTGCTGAAAGCTCTGTCATAGCTCCTTGTTCAATTTCAGCAGGGATTGGTGTCACTAAGTAACCTTCTCCATCAGCCCTCAGGGTCTTCAATGTCGCTTTCCATGAGGACTTGGTTCTGCATAACGTTGGATCACCCTTCAGCATCTTGCAATGACCCTCCTCAACCTACTCTATAGTCATCTTTTGGTAATTTCCCTTGAAGGTGCCCAAGCAAGCCAACTAGTCTACCCCTAACACCACTTTAGATCTTCCTAATTCCAAGACAAAGAAGTTCTGGGTGATCTAAGTCCCTTGCACCCACAATTTCACCTCTTTGCAAACCCCATAACCTTCCTCAATGGTTCCATTCCCTACTTCCACTTGAAACCCCGAAATCTTATCAACTGGTAGTTGCAGCTTTTCAACCAGTTTATGGGAAATGAAATTGGCATTGGCCCCGAAATCTATCAACACCACAACCTTTTCTCCATTGATCTCCCCCCAAGCTTTCAGAGACTTGTGGGAAGTAAGCCCCCAAAAATTGTTGATGGAAAGTTGGAGTGTCCTCAAGCTTAGCTCCTCTACTTCCTCATTTTCTGGCTCCCCCCTTTCCTCTTCACCTTCCTCCTCATCATGTTCTTCCATCAACACCATTTGAAAGTGCCTCAAGCGACATACATGCTCCGGGTTCCACTTATCCCCACACCGAAAACACAACCCCTTCCTCTGTCTCTCGTGTAATTCTTCTGGGGATAGCTTCTGGATGCCAGCAGTCCTCTTCTCCCCTGACCCACCTGGTTCATTTTTTTGACCCTGCCTTGGAATCCCCCTGGGCTACTTCGAACCCAATTCTGAGGACGAAATGGGCTTGGGCCTTTCAAGGGTCCACCTGTACCCTTCCCTCCTGGGTGCACCCCAGCTTCCTTCCAAGCTGTGTTACGCTCTTCCAATTTCAGAGCCCGATCCATCATTGCAGCAAGGGTAGGGAATTTCGCCACCGTCATCTCTGCTCGAATCTCCCTCTTGAGCCCATTGTGGAAAATACTCGTGAGAATTTCCGGGTCGATGTTCCGCTTAGCTCTCGCCATGAGCTCAAATTCCCTTCGATATTGCAACACCCCCCGGTTTGTTTCACCTGCAACAGGGGCCCCATGGGGTTCTGAGCAACCCCTGGTTGGAAACGCTTAAGGAGGTCATCCTTAAACCAATGCCAGGAAGGAAACAGTTCCTCCTCCTCCCAACATTCAAACCAAGTCAGAGCATCACCCTCTAGCGCGACCAACACCATCTCAAATCTTTCACGTTCATTGATCTGAGCCACACAGAAGTAACGCTCAACGCGCACCAACCAACCATACGCGTCATTGCCGGAAAACATAGGTAAATCAATTTTCTAGCCAGATTGTGCCCATCGACGACGGCGAGTTCCGTCCCACCCACCTTCCGAGTAGCGATCTTCCCCCCATGTTTGTGAACGACGTTCGGAATGCTTAACAGAAACCTCTCTCCACCGCGATGCATCACGATGTGCGCCCCTCGGTCGTCAAGCATGACGGTCGTATCGTCGTTCGAAATCACGGCCGCGTGAACGGCTACCCCTCTAGTCAAGCAGTAGCTGATCCATCTGTCGTGACAAGAGCGTCAGTACACGTCCTTGTTCTTCCTGGAGATGTTCCACCGTGGAGAGGCTCTCCAAACAGCATTCGACCCCTCGCAAACGAGCTTCCATAGCAAAACGCGTAGTGACCATACACAGAGCCCTCATGATCGTGGCTCTGATACCAATTGTAAGAACTGGTATCAGTGGGAAGTAAATGGAAGAGTAAATGTGCTGTATAATGAGTAAGGGAACTGACACCAGAGTAATGTCAAGCTCCTCCTCTATATATTATTCACACTGAAGAAGAAAGAGTACCGTAAGGTTGTCACTAGGTATTCAAGAGACCTAGTTCTCTCCCAAATGTCTAAAATCCACAATCTGAGATATCCCCCTCAATATCTCTCCCACCCCCCTATATTTCCCCCAGCAGCCCATAACAAAATCAATGTATGTCTCTCACCACTCTGACTTTGCCCAGCTAGCAAAGTTAGTTACAAAACCCACCCAAGCCACACGCCTCACTCACCTCACTCCTTCCCTTTTTGTTCCTTCTTACATATACATTAGTGTAAGGTGTAATTACATTACTCTTTGCTCTAGACCCAATATTACCCTCTAAACTAGGCCCAATGTCATCCATCAGGTTCCTAACATACCGCAACAAACAGTTTGGTACCAAAGATATAGCATAGCTGCACAAAAGAAATACATACTCTCAAAAAACTTCATCACAACAAATGTTGGTCCAAGACTAAGAACCTCCCGCAAAGTCTTGGCATTAAAATTTCCATCATTGAAAGCAATAATGGTTAGACCCTGTACGGTGCAAAGTTCACTGTCAAAAATAGCATATGAGAGCAGCAAGCATTTGCCAAAGGTCAAAGCTATGAAAGAAAATGCATGTTAAAACCTGAAACATCATGAAAAGAAATATCCACAAACGATGGAAACTATGATAGAGATGAAAAAAAGTTCGATGCTCCACAAAAGATGTTTTTCCCCGATGCTGACTTCTACCAGACATAAGCATTTTCTGCGATGTAGAAAAACAAATAAATAAATCAACAAGGATATCAATCCCCAAAATATCAAATTCTAAGATCTTTATAAGATATCAAGTTTCATTATGTAACTAATGCTTGGTTGGTTTAAATGATTCGACACTTGTTCCCATTTATGAACCATCTATTCCAAACGCTTAAGTTATTAAGTATAAACATGTGAATAGCTTTATATCTAACAGCCCCCTCACGCAAGAGTCCGTTGTGCTTAAAGCATGGATAATGCACAAGCTCATCTTATCTTGTGGTAAAATTGAACTTTTATATAGAAGAATAGGGGAAACAATGATCAAACTTTAGACCAGGTCAAAGAGGCTCTAGTAATATATCATGAACTATCTCTTACAAAAGCTTAAACTATTAGGTAGAGACACATGAACAATTTTATATCTAATATTCCCCCTAAGCAAGGTCAGGAATGAATCTTGTGAATTTTGATTTCTTTTTTTTTTTTTTGGGTGGGGGGGGATAACACAGAGAGAGCTTTACCCCTCCCGACTTAAATCAAATTAATTGTGGTTCAATCAACTCTAGATACTGATCTAGACCCAAAGATTAAGTTTAATCATGTACGGGTTCTGCCATACAATTAGGTTAAGCTACTGCTAGAGCCAATCTACTATTTTTACTTTGAGAGCGTCATCAATACCTATTTTCTCAACCACATCATGAAAAAATTTGCTCTTTCAACACCACAGCCCAAGCCCTACAAATCTCATTGCTGATGTGCATAATTTTTGGCATCACAGCCCTTTCACACCATTCTTATATCTGGCTAGCATTAGAATGCCAAGCACTACTAGCAGACACCCTTTTAAGCATAAGTGCAGGCAGCAATACTGTTAATAATGCAGATGTTGTATTGAACTGCCTGCCTCTTAACTCTAACATAACACATGTCAATAGAAACCAGACAAACCTTTGATCTCGGCAGTGGCTTTTGGAAAAATGAAGAACTTTTACGCCATGGCCAACTAAGCTCAAAGCAGTGGAGTGACCTAGCAAAAGGGGATCAGACTAATGAGCAAAAAACAACAGAAATAATCAAGGATGGTCTTTGAAGAATCTTTACCAGAAGTACTCATTAAAATCATCATAATTTCTCCAGGATGAATGAGGTGCTTTCCCATTATCATTGTTAGCAGCTTCCTGAAAGCCCATGTAAAATTAGTGATGAATTCCTAAACTATCTAACTTCCAATTAAAAATTGCAGTTCAGATGCCCCAACAGAGAAGTGAAAATAAAACGATAAGTATCTTTGTTCAAACGGCCAAAACAAAGAGTCATGCATATTCTCCTGCATCGCTGACCCACACTAAGTGCCTAACATAGAACACTTTCTTTGTAATTAAAGGCACATGATCAATTCATATTGCTATACTTTCTGAAAGATTACACAACATACAGCATGGGTTTTTTAGTATTTATTCCACGATAAAGTACATCAGGAAAAAGCTACAATATTCTCCAAAAGCCTCAGAACAAAATAGGGGCAAATTGAGGGGCAATGAGCGAAAGAAGCCAATAAATGCAGCAATTTATCCAGTCTCAGTGCATATGGAATTTATTCCAAATATACCTCGATGAAATGGAGGAATGCTTTAGGCATTATTTGCAATAAGAAGGTACCTCCCAAGAACAAAGGAAAACCTTAATATACAACCATAAGACCAGCTATGGTTCATGGTATGGTATCTTGGGCAGTAAAGTGCCGACAAGAGCATAAGCTAAACGTTGTGAAGTTGAAAATAATGCTGTGGATTAGTAAACATACATGGAATGATAAATTAGGAATGAATGTATATGAGAAAAAGTTGGAGAAGGAGTAGCACCTATTGAACAAAAGTTAATAGAAATATTTTTAACTTGCCACCGCATAAATTTATTACAATTTCAAAGTAGCCACTTGCCACCGTATTTTTAACTTCCTATTTTATGAGAAATATTTTTATTAAAGCCCAACCAAACACGTTTTTCAAGCCTGTTTTCTATTTTTATTGAACATGAAAACAGGAAATATGCAATTCAAACACTAAGACAAGACTCAGCATAATTTCCAATTCAGCAATGACACTTCCTGGAGTTATTAGACAATTTTTCTTGGAAAATACAATGTCCTTTTTTATCTTATCAATAGTGCCCACAGTATAAAATTGTGGTTATCATCTAGGTGCAATTTGCACAGCATTTTCACCTCTCAGCTTTTCTGGTTTGTAAAGTTTAAGAAAGTATTCATAAAATACTGTGAAACTTACTGCAGCAACAATGTCATAAAGAGGAAAGATAACTTGATCAAGAAATGAGACACCATTCTCAGAGGTGCAACTATTAGCTGGCTGGGCAATCTGTTGTCTTAAGGTCTCATCCATCTCCCTAGCCATCTGCATATCACATTCACAAGTCATCAGCACCGGAGAGCAAAAAAAATAGTCAAACCATAAACACTGCTCATTTAGACACGTGGGTTTTTGGGGGGGGGGGGGGGAATGGAAGCCATAAATTGAAATCATAGGGTAGGAAAAAGACAGAAAACATGCAGTATACCAAATAGAAAAGTAAATAAATAAGAAAGTTGGTGGGGAACAAAATCATGGAGTTTCAATGTATCCAATAGCAATTTAATTCTTTAAAAGTTCCAGCAAAGTCACAACAAGCTTGGACCAATTTTGCAGTCAAATGGTACTGCAGTTTAATGAATATAACTAATAAGAGACTCTTCATATACTCTTTTTCGCTAAAATCTTGATGAAGACTTGAAATTAATAAATAATCCTATTAGATGGCAATGTTTTACACACTGCCAGTATATTAACAACAAGGAACTTTAACAGAACCAATAAAAAGAACTGCCACTCAGACTACGTTCAATCAACTTACATGATGGAATATGTAGCACAAGCATTCTGGTAGAAACCTGATATTGGAGGCTTCACCCCATATTAGAAAGTATAAAGAAACATATAGCAATTTCTTCTCTTTACTAACAGCCTCCAAACTGTGCAAAACCATTATAGTTCCTTTAATGTCAGTCATCATAGACCACAAAAAATCACTTAGCATTCAACCAAAAGACGGATAGTATTAATACCTGCTCCAGACAGGCTGAATACATAAGTAGTTACACCAGTTTATATAGTTCTCGAGGGACTTGAGGAAAACTTTCTGCACAGCTGCTTCATCCAATTTCTGCAAACAAGACATACATCATAAGAGCAAGAAAGAACAAAAGATGCACCTCCCCTAGTTGGTAATGTAATAAAGGATTAAAAACACCAAGGGTTTTCATCTGCGTCATCGATATACCTTGGGCATGAAAACATATTTTTGAATTTACATATAAGCCCTATTGCCTAAACAAGCATAATATTTGGCTGCCCAGAAATAGAAACAGTGCGGAGATATACAGAATAAAGATATAAAAGAATGAGGATATGTATGATGCACAAAATACTTACATATGCATGACTTATACATTAATGATAACATAGGTAAATGTCCCATATGTTGCCAGGCATGCACAAGAAATGCAAGTAGAGATGTATCTCCTTTTAACCTTTACTACCCAGCAGCAGAGATTGCAGACAGTGCATACTCCTTTGATGTATTAATAACTTCTTTGATAGAAAAAGAAATTTATTGATGAGAAACAAAAGATTACATAGAGAGAATAAGATATCCTCTAAAGAAGAAAAAGAAAAGAAAATGCATAGCTACTATAGGATTGAGCCATGTAACAAAACATGCCAATCTCTCTTTATATCTAACAAAGAAACACATCTAAAAAGAGCATTTGCAAAACACCACAAAGAAGCTAATAAGGCAACCCTATCCCAAGTGTTGTCTATAGAAAAACTGAATAAGTCCTCCTGAGAACTCTAACATTCCTTTCAGGGTAAAGACGCCAGAGAATTGCAGAAACTAAACATTGCCCCATAGTTTTAGCACATAGTTTTTTTTTTTTGTGTATTTTTTCTTTTTCTTTTTTTTTTTTTTGGGGTTTGAAACTACTCGTCTAGTATATATATATATATATATATATATATTACACTCAGAAAAACTGAACCAGAACACATGGAATAACCACGAGAGAGATACAATGAGTATATGGAGGGAGGAATTAAGTACCCTCCTAAAACAACCAAAAGCAGAATGGAAAATTCTGACAACATTGATCAAACCACTGAGCTGAGCTCCATTAAAGCGTAGAAACAAGAACACTTTTTCAAACACAACAATGACAGTCAGACATTTGCATCTTAATTTCAGTATTCCTCATCATTGCACAAATCCACTTTATCAAGAAATAAATGGAAACAGTGTTGCTTCAGCCTACAGTGTAACACAACTTCTTAGTCCATAGCCCACATTTTTTAGAATTGCAAATATCTATTTTACTCATTACACTCAGTACAAGACATAGCATATGCAAATAAAGCACTCAACAAGAAATTCATCTTACTGTTCCTCAGGAAGAAACCTTGGAAAACTTTTCGGAGTTAAGTGTGGACAGTTCATCAAGTTTCAATGCAATAACATAAAACATTGTGTAATCTAAAAGAATCAAAGAATTACAGGATCGGTTGCATCTGGAATTCCAAGCCGAGATTGCTCATTCGCAAGCAGGTGAACTATGTGCTCACGCTGATTAGCTACATTATCTTTCTGCCAGCAACAAATGATCATTATTAGACTCGAGAGAAAAAGAACTTGAGAACAATACCAAAGCATCAAATATCAAATAAATCAGAAACAAAAATAATTTAAAATATGAAGAGAAAGAACAAAATCAGAAAGGCAATGGAGAACTACAATTGTCAAAAACTTCACTTGACTTTCGAGTTTCACAGCCTCAATAAATTTCTTCCTTCAGGATTTTCTCAACAGTGACACCAAGTAATCTAGTCATAAGAACAAGTATGGTCTACCTCATAATGGATGGGATGCTAATCCAGCAAATTCTACAAGTACAACCAACTCTTGTGCTTGGAGATTTATTTCCAAAACTTATGTTTCTTTTGGAACAAGTTTCTTTCAGTTTGGGATCTTGTGCATGTTTCAAGATTTGGGGGACTTTAGGTGGGGAATGTTCCGTTCTTAAAGGCTTTTACCTGCTTATATCATCTCTCTACTTTGCATAATTTGCCCAATAGAAACCTTTATTCTATTCAGGTAAATTATATGAATTGGAACTTTCACTTTAGTAGAGACTTGAGTGTATTAGAAAACTAAAGGCCCTTTTGCACTTACTCAGAGGCAGAGGGAAATAAAGAGAATAGCATAGGGGATGCAATAACTTAATTCCTTTTTTCAATATTCTTGTTTAATATGTTAAATTTTTTTATTCTTTTTTATTCGATTAGAATTAGAAAAACAGAATAAAAGGGAAATTCTTTCCTTTAGGCAACCTCTAATCAAAGAAATAGGTCATCTTCCAACTGTTTTAGGGAACCAACAGGGAGACAGTAAGCATTAGATCAAATAGAAATAAGAGAATGCAAAGTAATCCCAACCTAAGTATATGTATATGCAAGGATTAGCCCACAAACACTAACATATTCTAACAAATATAACATTTTGGTTTCACAAAATATCAGAGAGAGAAAAATTAGTTCAAGTACAGGGAAGAATGGTGAAAAATTAAAAGATGCATAACAATCTTCACTTGACACCGCATAGAAACCTCATTTACAGACCTGAAATCCAAAAGTATACTGCAAAAAGTCAAGCATGTCAACATTCCTTGTAGAAGAAGTGAAGAAGCCCCTAGGCAACTCTGGCAAGCCAGTGAAATAATTCAAGGCTGAAACTGCTGCTTGCACCTAACAAAAAATTTCTTTAGGTAATAAACAGACACGAGTTTACAAAAAAATGGGATTTTAAGCAAAGAAACTCAATAACCTCAGGGAAAGAAACAACAGCATTTGTTGAAGATGGAGCATCTAAGGGAATGATGTTATAAGCTACCAAGTCCTCTGTTAATGCAGAATCTGATTCCATGACCCGCTTGAGCTGCAACAAAAAGAAAACAGTTGAAGGGAAGCTCAAACCTAGAAATTACTTCATTCTGATTGGAAGAGACTAACGGAGTGCACAACATAACATGCTTCCAAGTTCCAACCCAGACAGTCATTTTGTTAACTTTAATATCTTGCTAGCTTACACCTCATTAAACTAATTATGCACTTTTAGTTATAAAAAATATTTCACAAACAAAGAAATGAAGTACAACAATGGAGGATCAAGAATCAGCCTAAAAAGAAACAGAGAAAGCCGAAACCAAGGCTAAACTGAACCATTTATATTCTTCTTCACTTTAGAGTATTTCAAGCATTTTAAAGTAAAATAATATTATCATTGCTTCAGGTGTATTAATATAGTAATACATTACACTCATTGAAGAATCCTCTTCCAAAACAATAAGCATGGCCAGAATCAGTTTAAAGTAAAATAATATTGTCATTGCTTTAAGTGTATTACTATATTAATAGATTACACTAATTGAAGAATCCTCTTCCAAAACAATAAGCATGGCCAGAATCAGTTTAACAGTTTATATATTTGACAGCGTCAAGACTCAAGAATCCAACCTCATCGGGAATTTCCTTGGTTAGCTGCTCTAGTACTGTTCCCAAAACCTTTAAGGTAGCAAAAACCCGTTTCCTCTTCACAGTCTTGCGCTCCAACCTGTACTCAGCAGAAAAGACATAATGTGGAAAATAACCACAATCAACACAAAAAAATTTAAAAGATAAAAAAATTAAAAGCCAATGGTTTTAAGATTTCAGTGAACAAAGTATATGTAGTGCATAATTATTTTGGATAAACAATGAAATGTTCTCAAGAGGGGAGAAAGAAAGAATACAATAAAAGTGGGACTGCAGGGAATTATCTCAAGCTGAGGAGAGTGGGGATAACTGAGCAAAAGCTTCTACGATTCCAGCATCAAAAAAAGGGCATCTAAATGAAGACGCACTTTAAGATACATGTGTTCTGCTCCAACCAAAAAAATAAAATAAAATAAAAATCAACTGCACATTGCCAAGTCAAGGATCATCCCTTTAGCCTTCCCACTAGGTTCATAAAATTGTAACTAAGGATTGATTGAATTGTTGATGACAGATGTTAGGCAATAGTATTTCTAGTACCTCATGTACTTTTGCTTCAGGTACACAGATCAATTATGCAACTTTGTCCTAGTGAAATAGCTAAAATTGAAAATAAAACAAAGGAACACAATGACGTGAGTTGAGAGTTTACAAGGCATGATATATGGTGTCAAAGATTTTGTCGTCCTTAAATAGAGGATTAAGGGTTACCCATCCCTTTTCATTTATTGTTTCGATATTCATCATGAATCCAGGAGTTTGACAAAGGTCGTCATGGACTTGGACTTGGGCCAAGTGACCTTGTCTCTGCTTTTCTACTTAATAGTGTCATCTATGTTTCAATTAGATTGGTGAAGGAAGCATCACCAAAAAGGCACTGAAGGACTTCTTGTGGACACTAAATGACTAAAAGCATTGTTGTGTCCTAGAGATCTGTTAGAGACCCCAGCTTTGGGAGTGAGAAGAGAAGGGGAGGTGGGCCCCAGTCAGGCCCAAGTCAGGAAGAAACAACAAAATAGTGCATGGTTATGATGATTAGGAGAGAGAATAAGTGTGAGGTGTGTGGGTTTTGCTAGTGGAAGTTAGTTATACTGTGTAAGCAGGGGAAAACTGATTTTCATTCAGTCATTCAGAACCTGAGAGTGAGGAATAGGAGGGAGAAGGGCCCCTAATTGCCCAGGCTTATTTCTTCTATATTGTTCTGTTTCATACGTATACTTGTTCTTCCAATTTTCATAGTGATATACAGTTGGGACTGGTTCCACCTTGGAATCCAGCCTCGGATTATTCATACACTTATCTTCATTCTTACCTGTGCTGGTACCAGTGTAACAAGATCTTCTATCCAAAATAACAAAAATAAATGTTGTTTCACGTATGCAGTGTACTAGTTACCCCATTTTATTAAACCTGGAATACATGGGTACCAGGTTCAGTAATATGTTTTCTGAAAAGAAAATAGTCAAAATACTACTCTTCCTTGAACCTGGAATACATGGGTACCAGGTTCAGTAATCTGTTTTCTGAAAAGAAAAACCGTAAAATACTACTCTTCCTGAGCACTAATTATGCCATATACCTCTGAATCTGACTCATTATGTGATTCTGGCATTAAAAGATCACATAAAATATATTTTCACAATGATAGTTAGTGGGATGAAAAATTGGATTCAGTTTCACTCAAACAACCTTTTGAATGTTCATATCAACATATACCATATGCTCAACTTTCTAGTTTCTTCCCATCTATAAGATTATGGATATCAATCGCTTTCAAATTCATTTTTGGGAGGATCTGCAGCACTGTTTATACTAAATCCATAATAACTAAAAACAATGTAACTCAACCCTAAAAACTTAATGCCTGAATTCAGGATAATAGCAAATCCCTCAACATCAACTTTCTGGCTATACTCTTCACCAATATTTCCACTATTTCACTGATCTAAGGGAAAAGAGACATGAAACCTCATCAAACTCAGTAAATTACATAGCAAACAACAACCATCAAGCCCTGTCCTATTAAACTGAAAGTTCCATCATCAAAACAAAAGATAATGGAATAGCACAACAAGAAATGAAAACTGAAGTCAGTCACAACCATTGCATTATATAACTCATTAATTAGGGGGGCAGATAAGGCCTCCCAACAGAAGGAAAAAAGAGAAAGCACAAGATGATCTAAATGGGTGTTATGCTATTGACTCAGTCAAAAAACATACTCGCCAAGATCCCGGCTGAAAGCAGCAGATTCCCTCAACTTCATTTCTTCCTCACACAATTTGTCTACATTATGCTTCTCTCTATAAAGCTTGTAGAACTCTTGTAATCGAGCAATATCCTGACTTCTATCTATGGTTCCAACTTCTCGTTTAGCCAACTTTTGCTGAAAATATAAACAAGACATACATTATTATAAAAGATGGCTACCCAAAAAACGATAGAAGAGGTCTATTAAGGCGAAAATAAACATAAAAAGAGGATAATGAATCCTTTAAAAATAAAAAACGCAAAAAAAAAAAAGGTTGCACAGAAAATTCACTCAGGGGTTTAATGGAACACCTTCTGCAGTCCTCCCACTTAAAAAACAATTTCAATTAGTATTACAGCTTAGACATGTAGATGGTGAAATAATTGCACTACATATTAATCAAGAATTGTAACGCTTATCTCATTAAATTGGTGATATCTCAAAATATATTATAGAGCTTTACCCTGCAAAATATTTAGTGTAAAGCAAAGAACAGTTTTAAATTAAAAAATAAAAAATAAAAATAAAAATAAAAATTGAAGATAAAAATATAAACGAAGAAGAAATAAGTGTGATTTAAAGATCATGATAATATTGCATTAAACAGCAGCAACTGGCCTAGGAAATAGCTATGGCAATGATTATTCAGGGAAGTTTATGCGGTAAACTGAAAGAAAAGGAGCATCCAATCCTGCAATAAGAAAGCTAAATGACCTCAACTTTGGGAGACCATGCAGCATATAAAATTACCAATCAAGCACCATGGAGTCACAAACAAATAAATACATACCAGTATACACAACACAAGTATTCCAAGCAAAATTTTTTTTCAAAAAGAAAATCAGACTGCAAATATATACCTTAATGACAGACATCAAACCAGTCTTAAATTGTAAAACACCTCGCCCCTCACTGTTAGGGTCCAAATTTTGGGATAATGAGTATGCATGCTCACATACTGCAAATAAAATAAGAATTCGTTAGAACATATATTAGGTACATTGAGAATTTCAACAGTCAAATTAAAGTATATATTGGCACTCTCACAAAAAAATGTTTTCATTGAAATGACATATACATTTTCAACATTTAACATCTTCCTACCATCCACTACAGGATAAAGCTGTGAGATAATGATAAGACAGATGCAGATGATGGTTCTTGAATCATGGCCATAATATCAGGTTCACATGGTTTCTGAAAAGGTCAAATTTCAAATGACTTCTAAACTATGATACAGCAAGGGAGGTAACAAAGAGACCTTAGCTGCCATTCTGATGAGGTATCATCAACATTGAAGTATTGGTAATCAAATATATAAAATAGAGACATGAATAGCAAAACATAAGACAACGAAAATTATAACTTGTATAAAACCAGTCATCAACGGTTCCAAAACACAATAAAACCTCTAGTTAGTCATATCAAACTACATTCATAATTTCATATCCAAGTTACTCTGAGAAAGCTTCTGATTGCGTTAGTTCAAGTTCCTTAGAGAAGTTCCAAGACAGACGGGTTTTTATCAACAGTGTTAGATCACAGCTTTCATTCTGTTTGGGTGATAGTACTCGTGGAGAATGTTCCTTCCTTAGAGGCATTTCCTCAAATACTATACAATCTCTCTACTTAGCACGACTTCCACCTATTACTGAGATATAAATTATTCTAGGGCCTCCAGCTAATAGGTTAAGTAAGCTTTTACAAGAGTTAGTCCTTGACATAGTATTAGAGCTTGAGAAAGTGGTCAAGGATTCCATCCTTCCTGCCCCCATTCATTATAGTTAAATTAAATTTTAACACAAGATATTCATCAAAGTTTCCTTCTTGAGAAAACCAATTTGGAAGTCCAGAGCACCATCTAAGGCAAAGCTTTTTGTTCGTACAGCTAGAACTGAAAAAATTAATCAAAAAGACATGTTGTGGATTTATTCCTCACTGCTATTTCTCCCAATACAAGTGTTATGAATGGATCTGGTTCAGTAACACTAGTCACTTACTCTTGAATTTCAAGATAGCCACTTCACTTTGGAACAATGTTTTTGGCAATCTCTAGGAGCAGTGGAAAATCCTTATATTCTGGATCAGCTTATGATTTTTGTTATAAAGGTTTTGCCATTTAGGTAGAAATAATTAAGAAAAATACTGTGGCTAGTGAAGTTTATGCAGTCTTAAGGTGTGGTTCATTGGAATAGAATGCTTGTATCTTTAAGGGTGTAGCCCTAAACTTGTGATGGAATAGAATTATTTTTGTGACTCCTTCTTGGAGCTCTGTTCAAGGCCGACTCATGGGAATTCCCCTATCTCTGATATGCAGAAAGATTGGGCAGCCTTATAGCCTTATTTCAAAACAAACAAAACCAAATTCTTAACGTCAGAGAACCTTAGCTCTCCACCCAAAAAATGTCTAGTTTGAACTAATTTACAATTTTAAAATTTTAATGAGTTTTGCTTGAGAAGGAGGGTAATTTTTCTTTTCCTTCTCTTTTTTTCTTGTTTTGTTAATATAAACATCCAGTATGCTGACAATATGTTCAATATCAAATGACCCATCCTTCTGAATCAACAAAGTAAATGCCGGAATAAAAACAGCACATTTAATAAAGATAAATAAGGAATATAAAGTAGGCAGTGAAGAACATACAGATTCTAGAGACATTGGGATCATCATCTTGAATTTCATCAGCAACTCTTAAAATTTCATCAATATCCCTATTTTTTGCTAGTGCGGATGGCACATTTCCAGCAATTCCGCCAACAGGTCGCCCATATGCATCACCACCAGTCCTTTCCCTCCTCAATGCAGCACGGACTAACCGCTCCCAAAGTTCCTCAACTCGAGACATTTCCTATTTCCTATTAATATAAAGTGAAAATCAAACAAATTAACATTTGAAAAACAAATTGTAAAACGGAATTACCATCATAGCAAGAAGACAATAAGTATCCACTGAGTCCAACAGATTAACAATAAATGGGTTGCGAGAAGATTGCTTCACCATCCATCTACCACAATTAACTTATTCTTAAATCAAACAAAAAGCATCTTGTACATCTAAAAAATGTGGAGGATGCTAAACTCCTCAAAAATACTAAATAAATGCACAGCAATTGTGCTCAGTATAAATTGTGTCCTGCAGCACAACCATGAAAAATTTACGAGCAACAGCCATATTGTTTACTCAAGCTTGACTGAACTTATACCTATTGACCTCGAAGGTTCGTAACAGCATGAAATGATGGCAAGTTGATGAGAAGAGTTCTTGAAAGTGGATCCACTTCGCCTCGGCCTATAGCATCAAATCAGTAACAGCAATAGACAAACCCACTGCAAGACAAGTTATCTTCCATGTTCAGAAAAAAGAAAAAGGAAAAAAAAATACACATAAAACTACGCAGCTAGCTATAACCATGCAAAAAGAAAAATGAAAAACAAACCGCCATTGCGAGAACAAACATGACATCACATGATTCAAGCTAAAATGAACTTCCTACACTTCCGAAAATCAAATTAAAAAGAAAAAAAAAAGGATCGAAGAGCTTCCATTTCAGTACTTAATTTTCCCAGAAAGCAAAGGGAGGGAAGACGAAAAGTAAGCGAAGGAGAGGGAAATGGAGAACCTGATAAACCCTAGAGGTAGGGTTCGGAGTTGAAAATGAGCAGAATCGGTCTCTGATCAGAGAGAAAAAGCGGTTGCTGCTTTTTTTCGGTTTTTGAAAAGGGGAAGAGGGATGCGAAGTGCGAAGATATAGAAAAGGAAATGGTGAAAAGATGGGAAGAGAAGGAAGTAGCAGTGGGCAACGGGGAACCGGATCTGCCGGTTACAGCCGGTCGTATGCTGTACGCAAACGCAAGAACGTTTGGGTTCAAGTGGGTCTCACTTTCAATCCCACGACGCGGAGAAGGAAGTGGCAAGGCAAACCCATTAAGAAAGACAAATGGACAGTGTCTGTGCGAAATAAAGAAGCGAAACATATTTTTAGATTTTTTTTTCTATATTCGTGTCATAACCCGATCGAAAAGTTGCCTAATAAGTTTAATTAAAATCAAAACTTCAAAACTAAGTTAAAGGTTAATATTATTACATTGACCGGTGCTTAGTCCGGCAGAATCAATTTTGTTAATGAGTTTTGCTATGTTTTAACATTTTTCACTTTTCAATCAATCATGCTACTTGGCCGAAGCCTTTCCCAAATTTACTTCACCCAACACAATTGGCAAATCCTTTAAATAGTTGTTGGCAAAGGCCACGTAATGCTAGTAAAATAGTTTATAAACAGATTTTGAACGGTTATAGATTTAGATTGTTACAATAAATATTCCTCAATCCTAATTATCTCGCTCTTCTTTTATTCCTCCATACTCATTACTTACTGTAGCGAGATTTTATATACCCTTGGCTGGGATTGCAATTCTCATTATTTTACTCTTCCTCCTGGCAACATTATTGGATGCGACAAGATTACATAGGTTTCTACCTTGGAATTGAATTTTGTGGTACATATCAAAATTAATCCATATCTGGTATTAAAATTCTGGTAAGTATTTCACACTATTTTTAGGCTGCTCTTGTCAAGTAAAAACCGAACAATAATTGAAAGATGCTTCTTTTGGTTGTTTTCTTATGGCGTTTTGTGATGCTACCTCATTAGCATTAGCAATATATTGTTAGGTCAGATTTTAACCATGAGATTCTTTAGTTGAAAAAAGTCTTCTGTAAATATACATATAAGCTATATTACAAAAGGAAGATACATACATTTGATTTGAGCCCTCACATTAATTCCTAAGATCGTAGAAATTAAGTGGCACTTTGTACTTTATGAAACTTTTTACCATAGTATTTTCTTTTTATTATTTCGTAATTTAAATAACTCATTGCTTGCAGTATTGCACATGTTAGCTCAAGATTTATTGACATATGATATTAGATGACGTGATTGGTGGGTATAGAATAAACTTAAAAGAATTTTGTTTTCAAAATCCATATATTTATTGTCATGTTATGTTTCTCCGTTTTTTTTTATATTCATTATTTTGTTGGCATAAAAGAAATTATTATTTTATTCTGATGGTTTTGTTAAATTTGATAGGATTGAAGGAGAAATAGCTTAATCCTCTCATGTTAATGACAATAAGTCTTCTAATGGAGGCAAGGAAGATAAGAATGATGAATTTGAGCATGATGGACAAAAATCAATAGATGAGGTTGAAGAGAGTAATGAAGTGAATAAGGACATTGAAGAACCTAGAACTAGAATGATATTTGAGTCTAAAAAAGAGATTGGGACATATTATTATCAATTTGCCAAGAAAAGAGGGTTTTGCTATTACAAAAAGGACGTCAAAAAATGATATTGATGGGAAGAAATATTTCACTTTATCTTGTGCTCGTGCTAGAAAGTTAGTAAGCCAGCGAAATAAGCTTTTAAATCCGAACCCAACCACCAAAACACAATGCAAAGCTAGACTTAATGTATGTTTGGGTCTAGATGGAAAGGTGAAGATTACTAATATTATACTTGAACACAATCATGAAATGAGTCCAGGAAAAACACGATTTTTTTAGATGCAACAAAAAAATAGACTCTCAAGTGAAAAGGAGGCTAGAGATTAATGATCAGGCTAGAATTAGTCCAAACAAAAAATTTCGATCGCTTGTTTTTTAAGCTGGAGGATATCAGAACTTTACATTTACGTAGAAAGATTGTAGAAACTACATTGAAAAGGCTAGAAGGCTAAGATTAGGGACAAGAGATATTGAAGCCATACAAAAATATTTTCATCAAATGCAAGAGCAAAATAGCAATTTTTATTATATGATGGATTTGGGTGAAAAGTGTCGACTAAGAAATGTTTTTTGGGCAGATGCAAGAAGTAGGGCTGTATATGAATATTTTGGAGATATAGTGACATTTGATACCACTTACTTCACAAACAAATATGACATGCCTTTTGCTCCTTTTGTAGGAGTTAATCATCATGGGCAATCAATATTAATTGGTTGCACTTTATTATCAAATGAGGATGAGGATACTAAAACATTTTACATGGTTATTTAAGGCATGGTTGGCATGCATGTTTGGACAAGCTCCAACTGCTATTATTATTGATCAAGATAGAGCAATGCAAAATGCAATTGAGGATGTCTTCCCAAAGGCTCACCATCGTTGGTGCTTATGGCGTGTCATGAAGAAAGTCCCTGAGAAATTGAGGGGATATTCCAACTATGAGTCAATCAAGTCGATTTTGCACAGTGCTATATTTGATTCTTTTAGTAAAGAAGAGTTTATGGAGATCTATGAAAAAATTATTGTAGACTATAATCTTCATGATAATGAATGGTTAAATGGACTTTATAATGATAGACATTGTTGCGTACTTGTATATGTGAAGGATACATTTTGGGCTGAAATGTCAACAACACAAAGAAGTGAAAGTATGAATGCTTTTTTTGATGGGTACGTTAACTTTAAGACAACCTTGAAGAAATTTGTGGGACAATATGACAATGCTCTAAGGAATGAGGCTAAGAAATAGTGCTTAGCAAATTTCAATTCCTTCAATACATTGATCCCTTGTATGAGTGTGTTTGGTATTGAGTCTCAATTTCAAAGTTTATACCAATGCAAAATTCAAAGAGCTCCAAGAGGAGGTTGCTAGTGTCATGTACTATAATGATTAATTTCGGAAGGGAGAGGGATCAATTTCAACTTTTTCTATTGTTGAAACAAAAGAAGTTAATGATAGAATGAAGTACATAACTTTCTTTGTGTACTTCAATGAAGAAGAGTTTGAGTGAAATGTGCATGTCATTTGTTTGAGTTTAAAGGTATTTTGTAACACATTCTAGCTATGCTTAATCATATGAGAAAAACAGAGTCAATGCCTTCTAAATATGTGTTCTCTAATCGGAGGAAGGATATGAAACGAAGGTATACATCATTGAAAAGCAATAATCATTACATTGCTACTCTTGAAACTCAACAACTTGATAAGATGTGTAATGCCTTTTATGAAGTTGCTTGTATGGGGGCAAATAGTGATGATGATCTTATGAAAGTGATGAACTACATTGATGGCTTGAAAGCTAAGCTAAGTAAAACAAAGGCATCTCATCAGAGCATTGAAGCATCTCAGTTGATATTAGACGTGTTAATGATTTCTCAAGAATAGATTAATGATTTTATCCTAATTTACGAGTTCTACTTTTTAGGATGGAAAAATATTTGAGGGTTTTATTGACCACTTGAACTCTCTATTACCTCAATTTCATGGTTTTCCTAAATTGGATTTTTTTAAAATGAAAGTACAATATAATTTACTTTGTTATCTTTATTAAAATGTTATTTTTACATATCTTATAAAATATATCAGTTATGTTTAATTATTTTGTCAAAAAAATAAAATTATAAAATTTTTTGTCTACTTTCCCTTATCTATTTTTCACTCACAAATATACCTTTTAAACCCCTCACCTCCTTGTCCTCCATTTCTCTTTAGTATTTGTCCTTCCTTTTTTCCTATGACTAGTGAGCAGATCATTAGAGACATACTCACTTTAGAGGAGATTGAGGGTGTGTTTGTTTGGGATTTTTTGGTCAAAAAATCACTTGTTTCACCAAAAAAATCCTTTTTCATATATTTGGATAAATTTATAAAAATAATTGGAATCTCAAAAAATTTTGTTTTTAATTTTTTTTGTAGAAGTTGAAAAAAGTAACTTATAAAAAAAATTTAATTTTTAATTTTTTTAATTATATATAAAATTTAAGTTTCAAAATATTTTTTTCAAAATCTGAAACAAATACACCATAATTCTTTTAGGGTGCAACTCTATTTATTTTTTGGTTGTGAACTTTCATATTTGTTTTTTTGGTCGCGGAACCTTAATTTTAAATGATTATGAATAACTAGGGTGGATCTGAGTTCAGCCATCAGCCTCTATGTGCACTGAAGCCCTTTTCTAAAAACGGAGCCCATCAAGAGCCATTTAAATTTTCATTCAGCGATGCGGCGTGTGGGCTTATTGACAAAACAACGCCCCATTCTTTCCTTTTTTGCTTTTGGTCTGTAACGCCCCCTCCTTTCTAAACACCCCAAAAAATACAAAACAACGTGCTGACATAAATTAGCCTTGTTGACCCAACCCCGGCCCAAGAAACAATAAAGCCAACAGTGGAACCTAAAAGAGGAAGAGTTAGCCAACATAACAATGTTATTATCCTCTGAACCAAAAAAATTGTTATTGTCCATGACCCAAAAAAAAAGTTATTATTCTTTTTCCAAAAATATATTCATGTCACATAGTTCGTTTGGATGCCATTTTTTCATAAATTTAATTTAAATATATGAATAATATAAAATAATTTTATATTATCAATCAATAAAAATAATAAAAAATACCAATTCATATAAATAACCATCCATTATAATGAAAGACCCACCATGATTTCTCACTTTCCCCTATCTCTATTGGTTGACAGCGTAAAATTATTTTACATTATCAGTACATACCAATTAAACTCTTTTTTCATAAAATTTTTCACTTAAAAAGGGTTTTTTCCTTATTTTTTTTTATATGTTTAGATAAACTTTTTTTAAAAACAAAATCACTAAAAAAACATAAAAGATCTTTGCTTAGAAGCTATAATTTTGATATTTCGAACAAAATTCTTTTTAAGATTATAAAAGGTTGTCCAAAATTAGTATATTAAATAATGAACGTGTTTGAATGAACTACTTAAAAATATCTTTTTTTTTTTGGCTATATATATATATATATATATATATATATATATATATATATATTAAATTCAGTTAAAAAAATGTTATATTTTTTAAAAATTCTTTTAAAATGGTAAAATCTAATTTATATTTATATATAAAATTAATTTACGTTAAATTCTTAACATCTTTAAACTAAGTTGCCATATGATCAAAGAAGTCAAAGTCAAAAAAGAAAAGAAGAAATAATTGAGTCCGACGATCAATGAATAAGAGACGGGAAGCCGTTTTAAATTGAAAGAACTCTTAATTGATTGATGTTCACAATACTCAAATTCGTCCCATTCTTAATTAATTACAGCTAACACCTACTTACAATCGTTACAGAAAACATTGCACAAGCGAAATGCATAGTAGAGCTTTTCTGTAGAAAAGAAAGAACTACTCCTTGTTGCGAGAAGAGCGCCCCTTCCTTTGGCCTCCAAGAATACGAGAAATTTGCAAACCGCGGCTGAATGCTTGGTTGAACAGCATACGTGTCTGAAATTCTGAAACAAATGGAAACCAAGCCAAAAAGGCAATAGGAGTGAACAAAAGCAAGCCCATCGCTATCTCATAACCACGAGCAAGAGTTTTTACTGATCCCCAAAACCCAGCTCGGCGTACTAGAGGCTTCAATGCTTGTGCAATCTGCAAAATAAAATGACAAGAAGGAAGGCCACACAGCCATTAACAAGCAAGTTGAACGAAATAAAGATAATGCAATTGAACATAAAATCAAACTTCAATTATAAATAATAACCGCCTCATGAGTTCATACAAGAACGAAAAAACATTGGGAAGACAAAACCACATGCATACGTGCTTCCCCATTCTGATATGCATACAAGTCTTTTCAAAAGCAAAAGCTCAGTATTCAGAAGTCATTTCACAGATAAGGACTTAGTATATTACCCCAAAAGAAAAAAAAAAAATTTAATAAGGAGAAAAAATGGAAAGAGCAATCACCTGTAGCATTCCCCAACCAGTTGGCATGAACGCAAGAATGCAAACAACAATGTCCTGCATTGTCATATGAGGAAGGGCAATCAAGAGGACCAGCACCGATACAAAAGTCAAGAATATCAATCCCTTGATTAGCCGGAAGACAAGTTGAAAATTTGCACTGAATTTTAGCCTTCCAACAGACACCGCCTGGGACAATGCGGAAAAAGAAAATCAGAAATAAAGCAGGAACTTGCTAAATATCGAAATAAATGTTGATATGTCGTCAGGTTCTAACAAAGGCTATATGAGCAAGAAAGATTAAAAGCCTACAACAGGATATAACGATTACATTGAGAGATCATGCATCATGGGAACAATTTCGACATGCCCTACAAGATACATAGCAGCTTGCTACTAACCTTCACCACAGATAATATTAGAAAGATCACCAACCATGACATGCCATAGACCTGTAGCCAAGAAAGGGGTAACCGTTCAATTTGACAAATTACAACAAGTGAAATAAAGAGGGAAAAAGTGGAACAACGAAGGTGAAGACTTACCAGAAAACTTTTTGTTTTCATAAAATTTAAGTGATAAACAAGACCATACTGATAGAAAAAGAAGCGTAAAGACAACAATATCTCAGCTATAATTCCACGCATTCCAGAATATTGGAGATGATCTTGTTCCTCCTCCCACCAGGATTCCCAGCTTTTATCAGGTGGTACACCTATGCCTCCTCGGATGCTAATCCATTTACTCCAATCAGTCCAATCATCAACAATCTTTTGCCACTCAAACCCAGAAGGATTGAACAAGAAGGGAGCATAAAGCCAAGTGCCCACCATAAACCACATCGATATGGTAATGAAGAGATAGGCAACCCCACTTCTATAAGTCTGACCAAAAATTTGGTACACTATAAGCAAAATCATGAGCTCAATACCCTTGACAAAGTGGCTCCGCGAGTAAAGTCTATAGTTCTCAGCAAATTTGGCATGGAAAACCACAAAACCTCGACCTGTGGGTCGATATTTTGCACCTCCATGAAGCAATGTCCTTCCATAATAGTGAGTCTTCGTGCCAAGCGAAAATGTGAAGAATACTGGAGCTAACTGCAACTGCATTAATATGAACTCACTAAGTGCAGTTCTAAAGCCCTTTTCCAAGCCAATTTCCATTAACATAGGCAAGGCCATCAAAAACCCAATTTGAACAAATGACTGAGAGGCAAGAGCCACTTGAAGAGGCTTATTGTCACGAATGGCTTTTTGTGTACTCAAACCTTCTTCAAGCCCGCTAAGAACAAGATATAGGCGACCATAAAGGAATACATATACAGTGAGAACAGTTATCTGCGAAGTTAAAAAAGGCAAAGTAAAAGGTCAGAAGCCCTTGATAAAAGAACTGCATGAGGATGAGTTAACTCTGGGGGTAACATACAAGTGTACTGAAGTAAAATCCAACTGTCGTGAAATAACAAGACAACATTCTGAAGAAGTCAAAACGATGCCCAAGTCGGTATACATCTCGACTCAGTGTTTGCTCTCCGTTGCCATTAGCTATCTTTGCTTCAAACATAGAAATCTGGTTGAGACCGACGTCTCTCCCTTTCCCAACTTGAATGTACTCATGATGAGTGACATTTCCTTCACGGAGTGTAGAGTTAAAGCCTACATATAACATAGTAAAATTCATATGCAAATGACATTAACCACAAAGCAAAGACAGAAGAATTGGACATCACTTTACCAGCAAAAATATCTTCGCTCAAATTGATAACCTTTGAGGCTTTGCTAACTCCCCCTCTTGTGAGGTGAAAAAGCCTATCAAAGACATCAGGATGACCATAGTGGAAGCGAACCCTACATAAACATTAATCAGGAAAGCAGATTATACATTCCCATAAATATAATAAATATCCTAATGGAGAAATAAGTTAGATGAAGCCTAAAAAACAGATAAAAAATATATCTAAGAAGCTAAATATAACAATTTTTTTGACATCTATAACCAATTATGTCATCAAATATTACTTAAAAGGCATTAATCAGTTAGTATTTGGTCTGTCTTTGTTTGATGCACTCAGATTGCCACTTTGTCTGCGTGTTGCTTCAGCAGGGGTTTTATATTATGTATTTGGATTGGAGAGCCGCCACTAGCAGACGTAACAGTAGATTATATTTGAATGCTCCAAGTAGAGGGGAAGCGTTAATAGAATATTTATGTGTACTCACTACAAAGTTGCTCAAGCTTGTACATAATTGTGCAAGGAGGATGATCGAGGCCTTTGTTCAATGGTTAGCAAGCCACTCATGTCATTAGACTTGAGGTTTTGCAAGGTCATGAAGTCAAATCCCACCTGGACAAAGCATGTGAACCATTTCTGTCTCCCACTTGGACCCTTATTTCCCCACTCGTCTTCCTCACTCATATACTTTCTTAGCCATAAAAAGAAAATAAAACAAGAAGAACAATAATGAGAACTTACTTCAGTGGATTAGCCAACAATCTCTGACCAATTGTCACAAAACTGGTCTCCTGATTTGACATGAACCATGCAAGTGAAGAAACACTGAAACCTCAAAGAAACATAATCAGGGACTTATGAACTTTAGTTATAAAAAGAAAAATATTTTTTCTATAAATACAAAAAAATGCATATACAAAAACAGAAGATAAATAGAAGAACTAAATGCCTTTACCTTCCAGTAAATATATGCTCCCTAAGTCCAAGAATACTCGGGTACCTCACTCCATCATGCTTCTTAAGGAATTCTTGCAATAAATTTCTCATTTTCAAAGCTTCTTCCATATAGTTATCCTATAAAAGAGGCAACTTAATCACATGGCATGGCACCAGACCATATAATTGTGTGCTCTGTTTGTTATACAAGTATACCTGGTTCATATCTATTGTTTGCAAGCCTTCTCCGCGTGTGAAAATTATGGCATGATTCTGATTTTCAGGCTTACCCTCACCCAAAATAGCTGGTCCAGGAAGCTTTATTTTATATATGACCTGATTAAGACAATAAAATTGAGAATATGAACCAACACATTGATGAATGAAATACAACGGACGGAAAAAGAATGATCAAAAGTACAAGTCCAGAATTATATTTAGTCCTTCAGAAATAACATAACTATTTACTCCCTCGTTTGAACTTAAGAACTGATAAAACATTGTTTCTCTATAAAAGTAGAGTTTATTCAGTTATGCATATATCTCTACACAATCCCAGGAAAATGATTATTTTTCACAGTCATGATTAAAGCATATAAATAGAATTATTCAAGTATGGGTATAAACTAAACTGATTTGCTTTAAAAGGCTGTTAGCATGTCAGAAGTTCCACGTGAGATTTAACAATTAGACCAAAGGTGGGCTCTATAAAAGCCTGCGTAAAGTCCACAAACTTGATTTTTTATTGCAGCCAACCAACAAATTAATCAAGGAGTTAATCATGAGCTAATCAGTAGCTAACTTACATCCTAATTACAAGCTAAGAATTAAGCAATCATCATAATTACAGTTGACCATATGTTCTAGCATAAGTGCCGATATTCTAACAAAGCCAATCTAACCGTCAAATGCAAACTCCGATAAATCATATACTTTGTTAAGAACAAACAAACTTTTGTTGCACCGCCACCGAAATATAACATCAGAATATAAACATATACGCAGACAAATTGTGCAGTATGCAGGAAGGTAGTCAAGTTCTTTGTGTTGTTTTGCTTGTGGATGCTTCACTGATATACAGAGAGATTGGCAGCCTTGCTCCTCGTCAAATATAAAGTTTCCTCCTTTGATTGCATTTTCCCTCTTTTCTCCCCAGTAAAAAATTATTTTTCTGTCTAAGCAAATTACTAAAAGCAAAAATGATGAAAGAATTACTTACAGATTTCATGTATCAATATCTAATTACCTGGTCTAAATATTGCACAGGCTCTGCTTCTGAAGGACTACTGGATTTTGGCATAGCCTTCACCAAGCAAGAGTAATAGACCTTGTTGATCTTTTTGGGTCTCTCCTTGCTAGGTTCTTCAACCTCATCAATATAAGCAACCCGAAGTGAAGGGTATCTGCAAATGAAACATATTAACCAATTAATAAGTACATCATATGTCAAGACCAGTACTATTAAGCTGGGACACTAACTTACCTAGTCATAAGCCTCAATATGTCCTGAGCACGAGCAGCACCAGATCGCTTGTCAATCCCATATTGTTGGCATGATACCACATATGAGAATTTCATATCTGCTACTGCTTGACATTGTGTCCACAATGACCTTTCCCCCCTTGAGTTATCATCTGAAGTTTCTATGGCTTTATAGCCTTCCATCAAATCTGCACATTCATGACATTTCATCCAGAAAAACAAAATGAAAAAAATTAGTTTCAAGCTACTAGTTTCATTGACTTGTAAATTCAACATTAAAATAAAAGCAGCTAATGAAAATGCATTTAGCCATTCCCAAAAGAAGGAACAATCACCTTCATCTTTAGCCATATCAAGAAAAGCCTGGAGCTCCAAAGCTTTTCTGTAGTACATCATGCCTCTTACTGCATCAGTATGCAAACTTCAATCAATTGCAATGATAAGTAATAAGCATTTGAGATTCTGAGGATAAGATCTTAAGCACTCAAGTTCACATTAAAATATGTGTTTGTGTGCATGTGTGTAAGTGTAAGAGAGAGATAGGACCAGTTTTAGTCAAAGTTTGGCCCCTGTATGATGCCCAGAGACGAAGTTCTTCTTCTAACTCATCAGATTCAATCCCTTTCAGTTCCTCCTCACTGGAACAATTCACTCGCTGAAGGAAGTTGTTCCATTCATCTGCGTATCAATAACCAAAAAGTAACATCAAATGCAATGATACCCATCCTTGAACTTTCACACTTGTGGAACATAGTGATCTATGGGTAAGGGGGTGAACCTGGAAAGATCTTTTGCAAGTAAAAGAGTATTGAAACACCATCTTCGTTGGGTGATTCCAACTCACGCAGGGAAAAGAGAACCTCTTCAGTGTAGTATGGTGTTAAAACCCTGTGAAGTCAACAGTGCAAAAAATAAATGTTTACATGCATCTAAACTGACAAGGATTCATTTTTTTGGAAAAAAGAAAGTTAAGACTATTTCTAATACCTATTAAATTATAATTTCATGGGGCAAAATTTCAAGCTGAAGTATGAGGGAAAAAATTTACTCTAGCTTTCAGCCAGACAATATTCGATTAGAAATACAATATTTTCTTACGTTGGCGATCTTCCAAGAAATTATCTTTCCTGAAAGCTTCCCATGACAAGGAAACTAAACCAAACAACAAAATTGGTCTTGCCTTCACAATATTATTATTGTGCATAAAATTTACCAGCTAAAACTTGTCATATAGGTACTTTATAGATTTAAAACCCTGCAAATGCTTCACTTACAGACTTAAGTTATAAATATGCACACATTGTGAGAAAAAAAAATACTATATTATATATTTTGAATCTTCAGTCAACAAGAATGCACATTCAGATAAAGCAAATAGCATTTTGGAAGGGAGTCTCTACTAGCTTTAACTTAACTTTTTCACAAGTTTCAAAAGAAAAACATGATACAACAAAGGACCAAAAGAAAGCTTACGAGAATGAAAGCATATTGCGAACTTTGGGTGCTGTAGGCATGTCCATAAACAGTGAATTTGAGAAAAAAGAAATACGCCTTTTGGCTTCTAAATTAGATGGTACATCCATTGCAGATTCTTTTGTTGTAAGCAGCAAGTATAGCCGTTTAATCTGCAAATATTAAAAGGAGGTAAATAGGTCATCAGATATGCACTTCACTATTCATATTCTCAGCAGAATAACTCGATTGGTAGCAAACCTTCTCTGTCCAAGCTTCTGTAACTGGTTCAATTGGAAACCTAATAGCCCCTTCAGAAGCAAATAACTGGTGTTGTGATGACTCAAGGGGAAGAATCCCCTCATGTCCAGATCCACCATGGATTGAATCTACCAAACTATTCAATCAAAATGATATACGGTCATAATCAAGGAAGGATGATGATGCCCTTTAAAGATGTAGAGTTTGGGATCTATGTATCATCACCTGAATACATGATCCTCCATCATTATATCTCTTGTCACCACCTCCAGCATGTCCTGGAATAGAATCACAACTTGGTCCCTGTCTTCATGCTTATTGTCTAACTGCATTACATAAAAAGTAGGATAAGATTTTGACATGCTTATGAATACAAACTAAAATGTAAACTTCATAAGGTGTTCAAACAGTACCAAATATTTGATTAGCTCGACAAACTGCCCGTAGAGGCTAGGAAGTGCACTCAATCTGAATTGACTTATTAAGTCACCTTCTTCTATATGTTTATCGACCTCAGAGAAAATGTACTCTATAACCCTGAAATGAAAGGTGCCAACAAAATTAAATGTAGGTTTTAGATAAACAAAGAATCGTTCAGGAGTGACTTAGATGTTGTAAAGGTAAAGCATCAAAGTTGAGGAAGCTAGTCATTTCCAAAAGCTTTTTATAAGACCTACAGTCAATTATTATTATTTGGATAAAGATAGGAAGATTACCTATAAAGAGATCACTCAGAAAGTAATCTTACTTTCATAAACAACTACATTATCGCTTTGAGACTTACTGTTTTTCACGGTCCCCTTGAACCAAGTACTTAATAATGCTCTTAAATGAAGCATAGCACTCTCGAACAGCACAAGACATATAGTTGTCAGCCTCAATTCTTTTTCTCAGCTCTCGATCCTTTCCATTGCTGTCCTTGGCCATATCCACTGCAATTGGAATCTATGGAGAAGATACAGAATCACTAAATGAACATGAAGGTAGCAAAGTTTCAAAAAAGGACACAAAATAAACAAACCTTGCTAGCAAGTAGAAATGGCGGCCATTGTATAAGGTCCAACTCGCGATCAGCCCAATAAGGTACAAGCAAAAGGTCCATTTCTCTGAATAAGAAAGCCACATTAGCACACTACTGTTAAAAAAAGCAGGACACTATCTAGAAAGAAAAGACCAAGAACCAGAAACATATATTGATCCCACTGATTACCTATTACTGATAAGATCTTCCTCCCTAAAACTAGTGATTATTTGGTTCCACAACTGAGCAAATCTTGCGGCCTCTTTACCTTTGTTAGATGGGATCTGTATTAATAAGCCAGAGTAATGTAATTTGAATATACTCTAATTTTCAACCAAAAGCTCAAGAAAGTGATGGTATAATAACTAACCTGATCAAATCTACGAGACAGAGTAGCTTTCAATCCTTTTTTCCTTGGCTCACTCTTTTCCTCTGGGATCAAACAAGCATTGAAAGCACCGGGCAATGATTCAAAGCGAGATCTAAGCATTCCTAGTGTCCTTATCTGAAACCAGTAAACAATGAAATGATTGCAAAAAGTAAAGTTAAAAAAGGTACTAATAAGTAATAATTCATTCATAAAGTTAAATCCCTCAAACTCAACAAAAGGAATAAGACTAGGCATATCTAGTATGGAAACAAATTCTTGCTTCTTTAGATTTCCCACCAAAGATTGTCCAAAAAACAAGATTAAAAACAATAAATAAACAACAAAATCTGAAAACCAAAGCCATTGTAAAAGAGATCATAAGAGAGGGCAATCTACTAACCTCTCCAAGACGACGGAATGCTCCATAAATACCACCAAATAAAGTAGAGAATATGGCATACCAAATTTGAGTATCCATGAAGTATACCTTTAAAAAGAAGGATTCAGGTAATTATGCAGCATGTATTGAAAGAGCAACTAAATCAAGTGTACTGTAAACAATACCAGAATAATTGGAGCCCAAAGTGCAACTACAACACCAACATTTTTTCGAGCTGCAGAACACAACTTGTTAATTCATTTGTGGAAAAATGAAATGATATGAGAACTCAAGTGTTCAAGCTTGCTACCATGGGGAAAGAATTCATGCCACTGGAAAGTAGAGATTTTTACACTCATTATAGCTTTTGTAGGTCCCACCAGAGGTTTTATCTACAGTAAGAATGAAAGATACAGACCGTTAGCACAAATCAAAGCAATTGGTTATTTCAAAGAAACAAGGATAGATTTTGTGGTATAGTTTGTAATATCCAATACATACAGTGAAATAAGTAAAATTAATTGATACTTTTAAAGAAAAAAGCTACCTTTTGCATGTCCCACCAGACATTTTATCTATAGTTATACAAGATGCAGACAGTTAAAGTATGTGCAATTAATTTATTATCTTACAGAAACAAGTACAGATTTTTTAAGTCCTATCAGAGGGGTTTTATCTACGGCAACACTTAAACAGTATGAACAAGTTAAATTAATTGTTTATTATAAAAGATATGGATGAAACTCCGGTCAAATTTACAATGGAAATTTATCAGAAAGTCGCACATTCATTTCCACAACTGTTCGAAACCGTGGAAGTGAAAATGAAAAAGCAGAGAAAATTACAGAATCATCCAACAGCCATAAATGACAAGAATCACCTCTATATAGTAGCTGAAAGCTAACTTTGTAATTATAAGGAGAACCCAAAACATTGTGTACCTGAAATTGTAGACAAAGAGCATTAACATCAGATTCCTAGGAAAGTTACAGGATTCACCACAATGAGAGACCTTTTTTTTTTCAACTTTAGATTCTTACTTGAAAAGGGAAAACGTACTCTCATGCATTCCCCTACCAACATAGAGACGAGGCTGCCATTTATAAAGCATCAAAAACACCAAGTCAGAATCTGACTTGCAATGGCCCAAAACAACTGCCATTTGGTGTACCAAACCAAAGGATATATAAGAAAAACAGAGTTTCCATATCACTTACCTGTGACCACCACATCATTAGCATCACAATCCTATAGTTTGACCTCTCAAGAAAACGACGAATGAGTGGGAACAGAAACAATATGGCAGCTAGCACGTTTGGTGACAAGTATATAACAACAGCCATAATAAACATTGAAGGCGAACTTGAATTGCTCCCAAACCAACTTCGGATGGTTTGAGCAAACCCAGGAGGATTGTCCCAAGTATAAGCATAAGTAACTGATAGAACAATCACCCATGCTGCAGCTGAAACAACTTTAAGAATGTATCGTAACTTAACATGCATGGACATACTCCGTTGTGCTTTCCAACTGAGGATCACATCCAGAATAGCTGCCCAAGTGGACATAAAAACAGAAAACAAAAAAAGGATAACCATAAGCAACCTCCTCTTCATGAAATTATCAGATTGCTTCCAGCAGAACAAACTTGAAAGTGAAAAAGTTTTTAGAAAGAGAAAGTAGCATAGTAGGCTACTCTGGCAGTTGTTACCCTTGCATGTTAGACAAGAATTAAAATCAGAAGAACAAATGGCTCCAGCATGGAGGTCAAAGTAGCACAGTAGATTACAATTTTATACAGCAACATAATCTAGTAAACACAAAAATGATAAAATTGGCTATTGAATTCCACTGGACAGCAATATATGTTCTGGTAAAATTGGCTATTACCTACCTTGTCCAAGCTTCAATATAGCTGCTGTTATAAACACACTCAGCATCTTCTTGAAGACATCACCATTAAAAATTGCACTTGGATCCCCAGATCCATTCCATGCAACAATAATCATTGCCTAACGACATATTAGCTCTTTCAGAAGTAGATCTTATCTTGCAATATTAAAGGGAACAATGACTAACATAAAGGGAGAAGGGCAACAAAAATACATAATGCAGAAAATATTTATTACCTGTAAGCACAAAATGAAAAAGGTCCACATGCGGTCAAAACTTCTGAAAATATGCCAAAATGACCTTATCTCAACAAAGTTGACTTTTCCAACCCATCTGTCCCAATTAGCTGGCTTGTTATCCTGTAAATTCAAGTTTGCAGCAAGGCTTACAATCAGGTGGCATGAGTTTCAGGCTTGCAACAGTAACTAGACGAAGTTACTCATATAAGATGGCGAGAATTTTAAAAAGCACCCATTTAACATTTTACATCATTTAGTAGTCAATGTCATAATCAAGATTTTCTTCCCATTTTCAGTCAAACATTCACAGCCTAGAGCTAATGCATACCATAGCTTTGGTTTTTCTCTTTTTAATAGAACAATACACATCATAACCAATAATTTCCTTCCGAAAAAGCTAAAAGCTTTGTCAGTTTGGTTTAAATTCTAAATATATAAATTGAGCGCTTGGATGCTTCAATTCATCTCAACTTGGTCTTGCCTCACACATTCCATATACACCCTAAAGCATCTCAGGGAGAGAGGGGGGGGGGGAAGAAAACTCAAATAAGTTATAAAACACAAAAGTAAACAATTAATTAATAAAATAAAAAACGAAATTAAGCAAAAATGAATTATTTGAAAACCAAATTGATAGTCTTTTTTAAAAGCTTCACACTAACTATAAAACAATTGGCTTAAACCCGAAAGCTAGATAGATTCCAAGAAAGCCTGAATCTTCTACTTCACCAAAAACACATGAAGCAAAATGGCACCTAGAAACAAATTTCAGATATCCAACACTTCTATGTAAAAACAATAGCACCGCTGTCATAAAAGAACAGCTCAATTATGTCCAACTCCTCTATATGCTGCAGGGCATATAGTTCACTGAAACCTATCTGCAAATGATCCAGTGGCAAATAAGAGTCCCTGGAAGCCCCATGAACCCACATTGGGAGAAAATAAATGCTTTACTCTATGCGAACATAGTGAGAGAAATGAGAGATAATAAATTTATGATCAACACTTACATTAGATTTTTCAAAATCTCGCTGCGCAACTGGCAGCCAAAAGAAATCAGCATCAGCCCGCATTGGCCAACCAAGCCGGAAACAATCAGCTGACCTACAATTGTTATTAAAAATTAATACCCAGATATAAATAATAGACATCAAAAGTCAAAATAATTATAATAATAATGATAAAAAATCAGCCAATTATACCAGAAATATTCATTTAAATCATCATAGTTCCTCCATTGTGAATGCTTTGACCTCCCCTTTTTGCTCTGCTCAGCTTCCTATTGATGCAAAGCAATTATCACTTTTTATGAGACGTTATCAATAGTATGAATTACCCATGGGTGTGTTGTGTGTGCTGACAAACATAAAACAAGGAAGGAAAAGAAAACAATAACCAACGGAGAAGAGCACCTTTGCAATCACATTATATATAGGAGTTACAACCTTCCCCAAGAAAGCCTCCTCTTCACCTCCATAGGCTGGCTTGATATTCTCTCCCGTCATTGGACTGACGTTACCAGAAAGCATACCATACAATTCAAAAGCCATCTACAAGAGACACCATGGAAAAGATCCATAAAGCATGTCAACAACTCAACATGTGGTTGGTTACAGTCAAAAAATCTCATTTGATGCCAACAATGTCAGAAAATGCCAAAAACACATGGGCAAACAAATGTATCTGTTAGTTGGTCTTCAATATTGTTTCATAAACTCTATAAACAAGTGGTAGGGACTAAGAAGTACCATTCAAACCTTCTCTTCGTAGTGTAATTTCAGCACAAGATAAAATATGAGGGTAATCCAATAACAAGCAAATCCTCAACTTAGCAAGGTAATAATAGGCCAGAGTCCAAACCCAGGCATTATCTTGCTGTTCAAATATTTGGAAGAAAAAGGTATAATAATAAGATTGAAGCAAAGAGGATTAAAGGGATATAAAAAATTTACACAATTATAGAAGTTAAAGAAATAGATTTAAAATTTTAAAATCTACATTCCGAGTAGCTTAATAAGCCAAAATCTGCTCGGAAACACGCAATCATGGGCGCGCACACACGCACACACAAATTCATTAAATAGTTTGATAATGGATTTGCATTACCAATTGTAGCTCCATTTTTAAATTCCCAATAGAAAAGCATCAAAACATCCATGAAAACTACAAGCAGGTGATACCAAAAAATCGATCTTCACATTTCCAGTTGCTACTTACACAACTTAAAAATACAGTCCTAGAATATTAAACAAACATCATAGGTTGGTTTAATTACAAAACTTACATGGTGATAGATATAGCAAAGACATTCTGGCATGAACCTTAGGTTGGCAGCTTCGCCCCATATTAGAAGATACAGACCCATGTATAGTAATTTACGCTGCTGCACTTCTTGCTGTATGGTTGGTAACCTGCAATATGCATCCACAATGTATGTTGCATGGGAAACTAAAAATATATATACTTCTTGAGAAAACTAGATAACAACAGTTAAAACAAGCTGCAAATAAGAATCCAGATTCACAATTGAAAATCACAACTAATTCAGGAGCCCATATACCAATTTAACATTATAGAGAAAAACAGATTTAAAATGAATCTTGTCTGATTGTCCCAAGTTAGCAAAAGAACAGTTAGATAGTCTTTCAACATAATGAAAACAAAAACACTTACCAAAGGCTGCTTTTCCTATCCAAATACTTGCACCACCTTTTGTAATTCTTGAAAAGTTTCTTCATCACTTCTGTCAGAGCACGCTCATCCAACTAAGCAAATAATATGTACAAGTCACAATCGGATTTAACACCAATCGATATATGAATATTCTTATGGAAAATCATAATGAAAAAAAGAAAATAGTTGTTAAGTATATGGTTTCCAAAGATAGATTGCCAGTAAATGAATTGCAGCAACATGCATATGTTGCATAACTTTTCAACGCCTTAAAAATGAATTGCAGTGAGGAAAACACTTATAGCAGCAAGAAATAATTTTCAGTTCAGCATTTTATCACCATGCATCTTGCACAAAAGAGTGAAAACTGTATCAATTATCAAATTAAACCTGACCTTTGGCTGTTGATCAGGCTTGGGAAATTGTCTTATGTGCACATTTGCAAGCAATAAGATCAAATGCTCTCTCTGATTTGCTACATTGTGCTTCTGTATTTCGTAAAATAGGGGAAAACAAGTTCAATTGGATTTATTAGTCACAGAGAAGTCATCTTCTACTAAAATAATACAGGCTCAAATGAATCGAAAAATTTACCAGTTCCTGGTTGTACTTTACCTGAAACCCAAACATTATCCCAAGCCAATCCAGAATGTCTTCATCTTTTTTTTTCCTGTAGTCCTTAGGCCAGGTAAGACCCCTTGTGTTACGAAGAGCAAATACAGCTGCTTGGATCTGTGAAGAGAGATGAATAAGTATTTTCATTACAAGTCGATGGAATTTATATGAAGGTGGCTAGAATTTCATACATATTAAACTACATATAATACCTCAGGAAACCTCATTATTGCCTGATTTGCACTATCAGGGTCAAGAGGAAGAATATTATAAGGGACTAAGATCTCTGTTTTCTCAGCAACTTTATCTTGAGTCTCCAAAATCTATTAAATTTCAATGGCGAACCAATCATAAGCACACAGACCCATGAAAAAAAAATACAAAGCAAATTCAACTATCAACTCATTTAAATCTGGACAAAAGTTCACATAAAAAGAGAAAGGGATCATCAATACGAAGATAACATTATAGGAGCTAGAGAAAAATAACCTCACGATCAACTTCCATAGATTGTGTCATGTTAACAGCCTTCAAAACCTCAAAAAGAACATTAGCAGTCTGATATGCCTTGGTAAGCTGTGCACTGAAAGTAAGAAGACAAACTCATTGCCAGTTACACAATTGCTGAGAAGTGAGAACATATTACATTGCACTTTATCTAGACAACATACCGATCAGCTTTATCAGCAGCATTTTGTAAAGCTTGGATATATTTCTTGTAGTAATGCTGATAAAAACTCTGCATCTCGCGAGCATCACTTTTTTTTACCCTTCCTTTCAATGTTGGATCATTTTCCTAACAAAAAAGAAACAAATTGATAAAAGATGTATAGAATTACCATGAAATATTGGACAAGAAGCATAATAGATGTATCTTGTACAAAGAAAACACGTTAATGCTTACTCTTTCAAGACGCTGAAGAAGGGCAGTTTTGAATTGCCGAACCCCACGACCACTTGAAGTGGGGTCCAACCTATGAGCTTTCTCGAACGCATAAAACCGGCCTACAAGAGCAAAATACACATCCCTCAAATAGAAATACATTCATGCATCGATAAATAATTAGTGCGTTTAAGTGGTACATCGTCAACGAAATGCACAAATGCAAAACAAGAGATCTATCTATTCTAATTTCTAGCCACAAAAGGGTTATACAATTTGACAAAGGATACGAAGGAAATTCACAAACACAAAGCAAGCAGAGAATTTCAGGGGAGCATAAGCACAATGCGGACACTAGTGATACAATGGCTTGCACCATAACAGTGAATAACAGTGGTACTACACCTTAAATAACGTGACAACGAGTAGCAGGTAGACGCATCTGAAAGTGAACTTAGAGAGAACGGTTGAGAAAATAAAAAAAGCAAGAACAAAATGAACTTACAGAGATAAGCGACTCTGGGATGAGTCTTCTCAACCTCATTGGCAACACGAAGAATGGGTGCAATCTCGACAAGGGAGGAAGGCACAACCTCACTGTCAAATATGGCCTCTCCAAGGTTCCCGGCGGTTTGCGTCCGCGTGATCCGCCTCTGCGGCGGACCCGACGGCTCCGACGGCCCCGCCCTCGACGACATCGTTTTACAGATCTTCCCTTCCTTTCTAGTTTCTGCTCACCAACAACCAAAGAGAAATCTATAAGCACACAAAACAAGCACAAGCACAAAAGCGAAAGCTAGCTATGACTACTCTGATTTCAGCATCTGCACGATGCACCGAGAAAAAAAAAGAAGCATTTGCACGTAAATCGAAGCAACACGGAATGCGAAGAAAGAGTTTGCGCCGGGGAAGAGAGCTTACAATGCCAATAAGTGTAAGCAGGAGCCCTTGCAGATGGAGAGAGAGAGAGCGTGTGCAAAGGGAAGCGCGCGTGTGTGTGTGTTGCTGAGTTAGTGTGAGATTGAGGAGGGGTTACCATAGCTGGCTTCGGTTGCGGAAATAGAAATGCGGAGGTCCAAGACGCTTGACTAGAGTGTTACATTCGTCAAGCGAGGTCAGAGTAGGTGGGTCCGTTTCTTTTTGGACTTCGGTTCCAACAAAGTGGACCATATCTTCCTCCGAATAACACCTTCTGCCATTCCGCTGCCTCGTTCAAATTTGAAAACACAAACGGCCATTCTACTGTTTTCCTGATTAATTATGTCTTAAAACCAATTAGTTGTGAATTGTGATCAATGATGGTTGCTGCAGTTTTATCTTTTGAAAATTGCTAATGGTTTGTTTGGTTTAGATTTTACCCGTTACAAAGTGATCAAATTTGGCTTTCCAATGCAATTCTTATGAGAGAAGCTCTATTACTCCTTTGATCAAAAGTGTGACTAGCAAAACAAATTATTAGTTGTATGAATATGTTTTTGTACAAGTAGATAGGATTGGTGTAAATAGAGTGATTGTATTGCACTTTGTTGGTGTAACCATTTTTTTTTCTTAACTCTATTTTTTAATTCCTCCTGTGATTGATTATAATAATTTTTGTATTTATTTTAACAAAAATTACTACTTTGTATCATAAAACATTGTTTTTTCTTCTTCTTTTTTTCCATCTAAACTGCTCATGTGAAATGAATCAAATAAATATGACATGTGACAAAACAACCCCAATAATTTTATTTCATATGAACTAATAGTATTGAAAAACAAGTGGGAAATAAATTGGGTACAATGAATTTGTTCAATAATGAGTTGGTGACTTGATCAATGCGTTACATTTTGTAATTCAAGAAAACATGTGCAAGAATCTATAACATTAGAAGCTTAATTATCACATACTAAGTATGTACAATAATAAGCTTTAATACAATGTTATAGATAAATTCACAAGTGCCGGTGTAATTACGAGATTTCAATTAAACACATTCACCCAAAAAAATAAAATAAAAAATAAGCACAAATTACGTTCGTTATTTTTTAAAGATCTTTTCAAGTAAACCTCATATATAAATATATCCTCTTATACAAATATATAAATTGTCTATATATAAAAAGTTTTGTCACTTAACATTGTCTCATCTTTCATTTCTTTGTTTTCATAAAGGATTGTTTAAAAATTGTGATATTATCCAAAATTTCTTAAGCCATTTAAAGTAATGAAATACTTAAATGTTACATTAATAACTTTTCACTAAAGTTAGTTAAGTTATGGATTATAATGTTGCTCTTAGTTTGTTACCTTAATATCTCTGTTTTTCAATTTAATTTTCTTAAAAGTTTATGGTGATAACCTTCTAATAAACTTGTTTATTATGTTTAACCTTAATCTTTAAGTTTGAACTAAATTTTCTAGCTTCTAAGCTTTCTTACTAAACATAAATATTATATATTTTTCCCTAACCTTAATATAAATATCGTTAATTTATTTTTTGGGTTATGATAATATATACGATTAGTTTTATAATTATGAGTACCCTCTTACACGATTAAAAACGTGAATTATATTGTTGATATATTAGTGATTAGTGATGAATATCAAACTTAATAAGAAATCTTTATAAATCATGTCAGAATAAATAGTTCAAAATAAAAAATTCTTATAATTATGAAAGAGGTGTGTGTATGACGCATGAGAAAAAAATAATGAAGACTACAAAAATATTTTAGCTAGAAGCCCAATTGAAAAATATATTAAAGTTTGCAAGAGATTGAACTTTTTAACGTGGACATAAGGTGAAGTAATTCCACAATGAGAATTGGGACAAATTAAAACCTCAAAAAAATACATTTGTTTGAATTCAAAAATTTAATTGTCAGTAATTTTCCCATCTTGTCACATTGTGTGTGTCTTCTTGTATAAACATTTAATTAACAAACTGAAATTAAATACAACATATAATACTTGAAAATAGTTGATCGTACATGTCAAAAAAGGAAAAATGGAAATAGTTGATTATAGTGGAAGTAAATTGTGATATCAAACAAATTTTACTTGCAATACAAGGAATTCAAATAATATAGCCGTTATCTTTAAAATAATTTTATCTAATCATCACTCTTAACCTAAAATTATGTAAGTAATTTTTTCTATTCACTTATCACTTATGTGAGCAATTTATTAAAAAAAGAATAACATCTAATTAAATTGGTAGAACAATCCTATTTTATTATTTTTTTGGGCAAGATCACATTATTGCTGAGTATCATTGTAAAAGGACTTGATTATGCTTGACAAAGGCAATTCTAATTCCTCGCATTGAAGAAATCATAACAGGTTGTATAACTCAAGTGAGTTACGGTGCTGATTATTGTGAATTGTAAAGATAATTTTAACTAATAAATTTAGTTGAAATGGTCAAACAAAAGATGGAAGACCCAAGTTTGCCAAATGAAGTGGAAATGTGTAAACAAATGCTGTGTATTCCTTTTTTTTTTTTTTTGAGTGATTTGTTTGGCCTTAAATATAATGTATTCATAAACAAATATAATCGTGTGTTTGGAAACACATTGAGAACGGGTGGAATTGATTTTGCTAGACTAAAATCGATTTTGTCCAATTTTTGTGATGTTTGGTTGTATGTTTCTAGAATCAATTTTTGCTTCTAGAATTGGTTCTAGAAAAAGTGAAAGTTTTTTACTTTTTATCATAATCACTTTTAGAAGTATTACCAAACATAAATCACTTTACCTTAAAATCAATTCCAACTAAATTAATTTTATCAAAATCAATTCTATCTAAAATTAATTCTATAAAAATAGAACCAAACACGCTATAAATCCCCTTTCTCCTCCTCCTCCCTCTTCTAACTAAAACTAACTCCGATTTACCCAAAAATATAACATACTCAACAGGTAAGAGAAAATGAGTTGTTTTTTTTTTAACTACAAGCATGGGCCTTAGAGAAAACAAAAAGGCCAACACGGTTTGTCCCACTGTTAGCTAAGCCAGCAATGGGCCTTGTTGCATGGCACTTCTTATTATCTATCGATGCATAAACGAGAGGCAAGGTGCAAATTTACCTTTCAGTTTATTACCTACCCAGAAACGAGAGAATCGACCTTTACGGAAGGGCGTGACACGTACTAGTCACGCATCTGCAATCCAAGCCGTCAATTACCCGGATCAAAATCTGGCCGTCCAATTTATTCATTGCCCTTTATATAATCCCTCTTGGCTGCAACGGGCACCTCAGGGAAGCAAAATCTTCACAGATTACCAGAATTTTCGAGAGAGAAAATAAAACCAGAAATTCAGAATCAAGAGTTTCAGATTTGTGGAAGTATCGAGGGAGGAATACGATTTCAGCTGTAGGTTGAATCCTGCAAGATCAAATCCCCAGTCTTCTTGGTTCCCAATTGGAGAAGGAAGAGGATTTAGGGTTTCGATCTCTCGTTCGCCGCCGTTACTTTTTCCGATCGGCGATAATATCTTGATCTTTTAACCACTCGGTTTGAAATTGTAAAGAAATAGAGTTGTAACCCTAACTGTTATTAGTCTTAGGGTTTCGTTTCTGCAAATCGCGACAACGACAACGACGACGACGATGAACGATCAATCTCAGATGATGATGAATTTGAACAAGATGAGCCAGCCTCAGATGATGAATCAGGTTCCAATGATGAGCCAGCCTCAGGTAATTAACAAGTCTAAGATTATAGGTCAGTCTCAGCCTCAATTGCTCACACACAATCAAGCGATGAATCAGCAACCTCAGCCGCAGATGAAGCCATCTCAGATCATGATGAACCAGTCCCAGCCTCCGATGATGAATCGTGGCTACAAGGTCTGGTCTCAGCAGCCTCCTATTGACCCTAACATGAAGTTTCAGAACCTTATGAAACCGAATTACCCTGCTCCCAAGCCTGGACGAAGTAACTGGAAGGGGAAGAAGGTCACCGACAAGCGCAAGGACCTGAGGAGAATGGAAAAACCCAATCCAAGCACATCCCTTAGTGTTCCAAACACCAGCGCCGGTGGTTACCAACCCCCTACCCTGCACGAGTTGCAATCGCAGAACCGTTTAAAGGCACGTAAGTTCTATCCCAAGAAGAAGTTTAATAATAGGTTTGCTCCTTATGCGCCTAGGAATACGACGTCGTTTATTATTCGTGCAAAGAAGTCTGGTGGCATTGCATCGCTTGTGTCACCTTGCCCGGTGACCCCTGCAGTGCTTCCTACACCTATATTGTCGCCGTCGAGGGAGGTGTTAGGGGATATGGCGAAGGAAGAGTGGGGTGTTGATGGATATGGGTCGATGAAGGGTTTGATCAGGCTTCGGTCTCCGGGGCATGAGGCAGATGTTCATGATGATGAGGACGAGGAGGACGGTGGTGGTGGGTCGAGCGAGAGTGACGTGGAGGAACATGTGGAGGTGGAAAGGAGGCTGGACCATGATTTGAGCCGGTTTGAGATGATATACCCGAATTATGGTGTTGAGTATAACAATGTCTTAGAGAATAGGGTAGATGATCAGGATTCCCATATAGCACAGTTGGAGGAGGAGAATTTGACATTGAAGGAGCGCCTTTTCCTGATGGAAAGAGAGTTGGGTGATCTGCGAAGGAGGTTACTGTTTCTTGAGAGGCAGAACCAAATTGTGGAAGATGTTAACGAGGAAGTGGTGGAGAATGGGTCCGATAATGAAAGTGATGGGGGATCAGATGTTCCAGTTATGGGAATTGAGAACAATGTGGAGATGGTTGATTCGATGCTGGAAAGTGGGAGAAATGGAAATTTTGAGGCCAATGCCAAGTTAGACAATGTTGCAGTATCTGAGGCTGAAGGCGCAGGTGATGTTTTCATGGAAGATTCTGTTCCAGATGAGGCAGTTGCAAAGAATGATGAGGTCAAAGGTAATGAAATTAGGGATGATTTTGGGTTTAATGGAGTGAAGGAGGAGCAGAAGGATGAAGAAACTACACATCAGTGTTTACCAGATAAAGTTCTTGCAAAAGAAAATGATGTAATGGATAACAAAGAGAATGGTGAATCTGAAATGCTGAACAGAAATGATGAGTCAAAAGCTCACGAAGCTAAAAGTGAATGTGTAAATGATGCAGTCATTCCTGAGAAGGATGAATGCTAGAATCTGGTAGTTGGGACATGCTCGGAGACCGTTAGGGATGATGATTTATCTATCCATCCCACGTTAGCTTTAGGTGTTCCTGTCAATAGGCCTTCGGGGGAAAGTCTAGAGTGAAACGGATTCTACTGCTTTTTAATGCGTACAATGTTGCCTCGTAGGTTAGTAGTTCACTTTTATTTTGTCTCCTTTTGCCTTTTATGGTTTGTAAAATGAAAGATCGGGGAGGACTGGTGGTTTTGTTCTTCATAGTCATCACATGGAGGTTAATGAAGGCCTTAACCTTAAGGGGCTAGGAGCCGAGTTTCCTTCCTTTTCTTATCATTTCATTTTCCTTCTGGTACAGGGTTTGGGTGTCTAGGTGTGTCGAAAATAGTAGTATGTTTGCAGGTTCATTTATGTGCAAGGGATTAACGTGTATGCATAACTGTTCCTCTGATTGGCTTGTAATGAATCTGTGAATTCGTAAGGAGAAATAATGATTACCTTGTACTTATGCTATTAGTTAATTTCATGTAATTGACTTAGCTATTTTCTTGGTTGTTATGTTTTGGTCTGTTGCTTAGCAGATTCCTTATCGTCCCTTTTGGTTGTAAATTTTTTGACCTCTGTATAATGAATTTCTTCTTTAATAACAATTTAAGCTATTCGATTAAGTACCATGAAAATTTGAGATACCTGGTGTATATCGTGCTAATCCTGCGACTGAATTGGACAAAAGCGCTGCTAGTTTTATACTGAGGAATTTTTATAAAGTATTAATGATAGCTTTCTGTTCCCACATCTTAGGTAGTTAATAACGTTACGATCACGAAATATTCTGATTCCCACATTTTAGTGTGAATCACTGCTAGCTTGATTTTTTAAGTGGAATCTGGTTATCCATGGTTTTGTCTTACGCATGCAAGTGATTGCTTTAACATCATTATGGAGCAAATGTGAAACTTTCATGTTGATTTTGATGTGAGACAGGGTCTTGCTTGCTCTTTAATTGTCAGGTGGCTTTTAGCTCCAAGTTTGATAGAAAGCAGTGTTTCGGCCAGATCTTACAACGGGGTATTAGATGTCAATTTGATGTGTCAACTGCTACCGTGTTTATTCCCATGGGGTTTGATGGATGCTGCAGCCTGCAGGAGGTTTGGTATCACAAGGGTTCTCAAGGAAACGGATGCGGGGAAAGCTGCTACAAAGGAGAAAATGGAAGTTTTTTTGCTGGTAACTTCTCTAATAATATCTTTCTGTTTTGTCTTTTCTCATTGAATTTCAAATGCTTAAATACGATGCGCCGTTAGTTGTTTTTTGTGTAGTTCGAAGCGAAGTTACAACGAAGCCATGTGTTGTATATCTTAATTAAAAAATATTGGCCTTTGTAGTCTAGTTTCTGGCATGATTTTCTTCCGCTTCTTTACTCTGTTTTTATTTATTTGTGGCCTACATATGTTGACCATTGTTTCTACATATGTTGGCCATTGTTGCATGTGTTTGCAGCTACTATTGGAGCCCTTGGGGTATACTAGCCAAGGTGTAATCTAGCAGTCAAAAAGAGAGAGAGCAACATCTATGAAGTTACTAATCAGCTGCTACAACTGCTTCATCTATGCTCACATGCTCTATCTGGTTGAAAGTTCACACTTCGTTCATATTGTCTATATAGGCTCCACGCAATTGCAATTGCAATTGGTGTTTCAACCAAAAGAATTTTTGGATTGCTTCCTTAATTTTGTTTTCTCTAATGAGTTCAATGTAACCTCTCACCATCATGTCATCATGTCTCTATGAGGCATTGAGGTGCTTGTGAGTTGAAAGAACTGATTTGCTGATTCCAGTTCAGGCTTCTCTGACTTCTGGGCATTTGGTTGAACGGCGATTTGTAATCTTATTGTAACTCTTTACAAGGATCGTAATTTGCCTTGGTATTGTAACGGAGAAAGTATTTTCTGATCTTAAATATTTATGCAGAGGAAAATATTAGTATCGTAACAATCCAAACAAGAAGCATGCCTTAAATAACGCATCAAACATATGCATTTAACTATTAAAAGTTTTCCCTGACCCAAAAAAAGATCATATTCTACACTTTTACATCTAACTAACTCATCATTTAGGAGAAGTATAAGATGTTACCAGTAAAGAGAACTCCAAATTTTCAGCCCTATATTTAGCCTAAAAAGATTTTTTAACCTTAGAAACTGTTAAACGTATGGATATTGTGCAATGAATGGCGTTTTAATGCAAATTCTTGTGTGGATATTGAAATCCGAAAGCGATAAATGTAATATCTTCAGCTTTGTTGATGGAGTGCCACGTGGTCAATTTCATCTTGGCGCCGATTATCTGCCACATAACAAAATAGAACAGAACCCAAGCTGTCTCTGCTGAACTGAGCTTCTGGTTGGAGACGGTTAGTTGCAAGTACACAATGGCTCTGAAATCTGTGAATTTAGGGTTTCAATTTCCTTTAACTCCTCCAAGTTTTGCTTCTCCGAAGCTCCGCAAAGATCGCATGGTGTTTCGGTCTACACAAGTGGAGCAAATATCGTTTACAGAATCTGAGAAGTCACTCATCGAAGCCCTTCTTGGCATCCAAGGACGTGGACGTTCTTCTTCTCCTCAGCAGCTCAACGTCTCTCTCTCTCTCTCTCTCTCAAGTTTCTTCAGTTTGATTCACAATTAAATTAAGCATTCATTCAATTCAATTGTTGTGTTTTATTTGGGTGCCATGCCAGGCTGTTGGGCGCGCTGTTCAAGTCCTGGAGCGTTTAGGGGGTGTGCCTGATCCGGTTCGTCTTCAATTTCTCTTTCTTTTACTTCTAATTTGTTCTTCCATTAACCTTTTGGAACCATTTTTATTTTCTTTTTGTTTAATTCTGATTATCAGATTTAAATTATTGTCATATTCTGATTAGAGACTCAGGTTATTGTCAATTTTTCAAATTAATACAATGTGCTTTAGAACTAGTGCTTGTCTGTTATTGCTTCAATCTTTACCAATTGGTTTTTGGGTAGTTCGGAGTTGGGACCAAGCGTACTGCCAGAGAAGTACAAGGTATTTTATTTTATGTTTGTCTTCATAGATCACTAGAGCCCATCAAATTTAATTCTGCAGACGAAATCAAATTTAATCGAGGGTCGCTGGCAGCTGATTTTCACTACAAGACCGGGAACAGCATCGCCAATTCAGGTTGTGTTTTTTGACTTTATTTCGAAGATCCTTTTGAAAATTTGTGTTCGGTGGTCTGTAGTTTAGTTTCAATTTTTTTTTTTGGGGGGGGGGGGGGCCACAAACCCTATGAAAAGCTTCTTCCTCTAGGGTTACATTACTCATATAGTATAATGAAAACTATTAATCGTCTCTTTAACAACGCAAGAGGAAGTACCAGCCTTCATGGATACTGATATAGGCATCTTCTTGAGTCCCTCGTGGCAAGCGGCATATATTATCTGTTTCTCAAATGGAATCAAGTCTGTAAGTTCAGGCATATTGAACTGAAATTTTCTTTGACATGATTATAGCTGCCAGAATGCGTGCCACTGACCTGTTCTAGACACACCCAATAAATCACTTAATGATATGTCTCAATCTGGTATTCTGTATTGCTCTTTCAGAGAACGTTTGTTGGGGTTGACTTTTTTAGTGTATTTCAAGAGGTTTATCTTCAAACAAATGATCCACGGGTATGCAATATTGTGTCATTTTCTGATGCCATCGGTGAGCTGAAAGTGGAGGTAATACTAAATAACTTCAATTGTAAGTTTTGATAAATTTAATATACGTTTGTGTGTTAAATTGAACTTTGTTAATATTTTTTTATAACTCTTGACGACACTATGGGACTAATTGAAACAATTTATCTCAAGATGATTTCCTAAATTGTCAACATTGTTATTATGCCACATAGAATCTAAGGTTGGCATTCTCTTCTCAATGTTGTTATAAGCTTAGCTTACAAGTGACTTATTTGCTAAATGCTTCTGAAGAATCGAGTTAATGTGGATAACTTTTAGGCTTTTTTTTTTCCTCTCCCTTTAAGTCTAGCTTAGTGGTTGAATTCCCATTTGTGTTTGCACTTGCTCTCGTAAAGAACATGACATCATATTTCTGTGCATATATTTTGTTCTCTCTGTTCTTCTATTTATTGACAATTTGGTTTTTGAAAGACCTAGTGACATTCTTTGATCCTTGTGCCTGACCCCACTCAGTGAGATAATGGCTTGATTGTTGTTGTTGTCGTCGTCATTTTCGTCGTTGTTGTTGTTTTTCTTCTTCTTCTTCTAGTATTTATGCATTTCAACTTACACAGGCAGCAGCATCAATTGAAGATGGAAAAAGAATCCTTTTTAGGTTTGACAGAGCTGCATTTTCTTTTAAATTTCTGCCATTTAAAGTTCCATATCCAGTTCCATTTAGGCTACTTGGAGATGAAGCGAAGGGTTGGTTAGACACCACCTATTTGTCGCATTCAGGAAACCTTCGTATCTCAAGGGGAAATAAGGTGATTAGGCATTTTCGAGAGAAACATCATTTTAGTAGTCTTTTGTTCCTTCCCTTGAGTAAAATGCTTTGTCTAGCAGAAGAAGTATCTCTATCTATATTATATCTTTCTAAGAATTATTAGCAACATGTCTATAGTGCAGGGAACTACATTTGTGTTGCAAAAGCAAACGGAACCTAGGCAGAGGTTATTGACAGCTATTTCCTCGGGGAGGGGTGTTGAAGAGGTAAATGCTGATTAAGAGAGCATGTCTGTCTATAAAATTTCAGTAATTTAACTAGAGCATTTCTAATTGTCAATGTTTTTCATATCCATAATTTCAACAGGCAATATATGAACTTATTTCCCTAAATCGGAATGCTGGTGAAGAACCAGAACTAGAAGAAGGCGAGTGGCAGATGATATGGAATTCACAGGTAGATTTTGGAAATCCGAACAGGGAGCACCGACTGTAAATGATCTGATTCTTTTGAAGCTAATCTTTTGGGCAATACCGTTTGGTGCTAATTTAAGTGCAAATGTTTCTTGGATGGAGTTTTCTTTATCTTATTTAAACAATTTATCCTCTACAGACTGTGACAGATAGTTGGATAGAGAATGCTGCGAATGGTCTGATGGGCAAGCAGGTATCAGGCTTATATCATTCAGTCAATGCATTTACTTCAATATTCACTTATACTGCCTCACGTCTTCAGTTTGTACACTAAAACGACTGTTGCAGATCATCGGGAAGAATGGACGAATAAAGTTTCTGGTTGACATCTTGCTTGGGCTCAAGTTCTCTATGAATGGAAATTTTGTGTAAGTTTCCAGTGTTTAAGGAAATTTATGTTCATCATGTGTGTGTATGTATGTATATATATAGATGATCGAATTTGATGGGCACAGATTAATGAAATTTATGTATATATATAGTCACTTGATGTGTTCTTACGTCATGTTTGCCCAAAAATTGACAGAAAAACTGGCTCCAAAATGTATGACGTTACAATGGATGATGCAGCCATAATTGGTGGCCCATTTGGATATCCCCTAGAAATGCAAAACAAGTTCACCTTGGAGCTTCTGTAAGAAGACATATCCCAAGACATCATGTTCTTTTCTAGATTAATCCACCCAGTATAAGTGTTGAATACGCTTAAATTGGTAGATTTTGTATGCTGATGGATTTTCCCTTTCTTCTATCCTTATCTTGACTATAGTTGAGTCTCCTTTGCAGATACAGTGATGAGAAGATCAGAATCAGCCGGGGATACAAGAAAACTCTTTTCGTTCACATGCGCACTGATTCATCGAGGATGAACTAATTTAGTTGTTTGTCTGAGAAGAATTTAGAGAAACCGTATTGTCAGTGAAGATTAAAGACCAATTGTGTGTTTGACTATCCCTGAGAAGTATATGTCATTTTAAAATATACAACATGAAAGGTCTATTTTTTGTAGCTTCCATTGCTCTTTCTGTTTTGCTAAATGGCCTTATTTTTAGTTCTCTGTGGGGAAGTTTATAGTTTTAAACAAGCACGTTATTTTACACTAGCGGCCTAACAGGCACTATTAATATTAAATTATTATTTACAATTTCCTTTTTTTTCAATGGAGTGTACAACTTCTTTTCTTCACATATGAAATGTGATTTATACAATGAAGACTACCTTGTTTTGCAAATGTTCTGTACAACGATCCTTTTGTCTTGCAAATTCTCCTTTGCTTCTAAACTCTAATGTTTTTAAGTTCTATAAAATGGATGCTACCTATTATTATGTTGCTTCCCATAATTTTCAATTATAGGTTGACAGGATATCAGACTGCTAAATTAAAACAAAAAGGCTAAGAAAGCAAAAATAAAAATTGAAGCCTATTCTGTTGTGACATATTATGCTTATAAATGTGTCTTTGACTGCACTTATATGCATGTCTCTGTTTGTCCCACCGGTGCACAACGTGGGGAAGGAATGTCTTGGAGAAATAAACGGTTAGTTCTATCACATAGTAATAACTAAAAGGAGGAAAAAAGTGTCAAGTTACAATCTTATCCTGATTGCAAAATTTTACATTAACAAATTTAAATATCAAATAACATAAATATAATAGCAAGTGCTGCAGCCCTTTTATGGAATAGTATAGATATTTTATTAGTAAAAACCTTATAAAACTTATTGGTATTTTTTTTTTGATATAGAAATAAATAACCGAAAAAATAGAATGAGATAAATCAATTAAAAATTAGTTTTTTTAAAACTAATTTTAGTCTAAATATAGTTTTACTAAAATTCGATTTTTAAAAAAATTATTATTATTTACCAACACATTTATCTAAAAACGCGACTTATTTAATTTGTAAATATTGCCGAACCAACCCCGAGTTCATTCAGAAGTCAGAACCATGGAATCCCGTTAAGCAGCAGATCCGGCCAATTTTTGTGATTTAAATTTCCTAAAGTGAATTTTTATAAAATGAGAAAATAGGGGTATTACTTATACTTGAATAATTTGGTAGGATTGTATTATAGTTTGGTAGGATTTATACACAATACAATGTATTGATCCGATGATAGATAACTCTTCCCTTACTAATAATTTCTCCATTTTATGGCCTCTAGCTTCGAGTTAAGCCTCCCTCCAAAAAAAGAAACTATGGAATCAACGTGGCTTCCACACACGCGCACATATAAATTCTAGTGTAGAATAAACGAGAGATGAATTACAATTGACCTCGTCCTTACACTTTTTTTTTTTGCTTTTCCAATTACTATTATTCTATCACATCATAAAGAACAAACAATTAATGAATATGAAAAATTATATGTTCACACTAAACAAAAATTACAGACCAGGAAGAAGGAACTAACTACTTGCTCCTCAAACCGTCTTGGGAAGGACAGAGCCCGTCTAGGTGCTATCTTCTTTCCTAATCTCATCCTGCACTTTAATTCCATTGCCGTCTTGTTGGCTGATTGCACTTTGCTCCTCAACAATGGGCTTTCCCTCAGCTGGCTCTTCCGCATTAATGGGTTTCCCCTATTGCATTGCAGTCAACAAATACAGGTTATGAACTACAATAACCTAGACCTTGCAAGTGACTCCAGCAAGTGCAATATTGATAAAAATAAAATTCTTCTTCTGTGCTGACCAAAAAAAAAATCTTCTTTCTGCAATGGCTATTGAAACTAACCTTGTTTCGATCACGCCATCGAGAAAGCAAGCTTATCCTCCTAGGGGGGATATCCATTGTAGACTCCTGATTGTTTCTCGATGCAGGAGACTCTGGCTGCGAAGATCTATTATATAGCAAGAAGGTATAAAGTCAAGCTCATCCGTAGAAGGCTCTTTGCATAAAAAATATAAAGCAGTAATGCTCATTTCCTTTTCCAATATCTATCGTTGCACCCTTTGGCATTTTCTTAAATAGAAAAGAAAGATGTTGATAATATGCCCAAATCACAGTTTACTTACAAAATTGTGAAAAGAAAGATTAAATCCAAGAGACCAAAACCAAACAAAGAAAACATGTGAGCGCACATACAATAAAGAATCAGATATTTCAAAAGGAACACACACCGTGGAGATGGTTGAGCTTTAACTTGGCCAGACTGATACTGCAATGTAGCCTCCAGCATAGATTCTGCCATAACTGCTCTCTTCTCCATTTCAGCAAGTGCAGCAGTTGCTTCTTCATACTTTTCCTGCCAAACAATATATAACATGAAGATTATAAGATGCTGCATTTGGAAAATTCACCATCGTGCCAGTCAAATATAATTTAGCAATATACGGAAGCATGAATATTGATAAGACAAAACATATAGTTAAGCAAAGAGATTTTAAAAATTTAGCGCAATAAAAAAAAAAAAAGAGAAAGAATGACACAACTTTACTGACATTGAAGAATATTAACTAGATATGTTAAGGCATTCACAAGCATGCCAAAAAGAAAACTGCATGAAATAAACTAAACCTATTATTATCCAGTGTTGAAAACTTCAAATAATAATTACACAAGTTACATCAATTCGGCTGAAATTCCATGTTCACTTGTTTCCTCTGAAGCTGAATTGTCAAAATGTTTGCTACTTTGCTCCTACATGCAGGCATTCAAGCCTATAGCCTATGACAGAATAATGGCAAAATTGATGTATCATAGCAAAGATGCTACATGGATAGCATCAGCCACTAAATACAATGGTGGCCAGATCCAGGAACTAAAAAGACTACACGATTTAGGGACAAGCCTAAACAGCTTTCTAAAACATGGTAGACAGCAGTTTGGCAGGATAGTATCATCAAGTGCAGCCATTCTTTAAGAATGCCGAACGCTATAATGAAATAATAGAAGGTTAAGGCTGATTTGCTATAACCTGAAGCGCTAGGCTATCAAGACTGATAATTTTCAAACTTTGAATATGATTAACCTGTATTTGTGTTGGATGTTAATGTAATACAAGGGCAAGAAAAGAACAAGAGAGAAAAGGTAACCTGAAGCACTTGGGCAGCATATCTTTGTGCTGCTGCATCTTGCTCAGCAAATCTGCGAGCATCCTCCGTCACCTTTTGCTCTTGCTCCACCCGCATCAAGACCTACCAACAATAAATCTTACATGAGAAGATAAAGCCTATTTTCCCCAAGAAAGAAATTAAAACATCAAGTAAAAATAGGACCTGAAGCATAGCGGTTTCTTGTTCTTGTTTATCAGAAAGTGCCTGTCGAAGCTCAGCAACCTCTTGCTCTAGTTGCTCAACCTGGAGATGATAAGAACTACATACATTAACTTCTCAAAAGAACAAATTAGAACTAGGACAACAAGACATGTAGCTAACTACGTTCACATAAATACTTATTAAATAAGTATTATAGCCCAATTTGAAACTTGCCGTCTGTGTACTATAGACCTGAATCCATATCCTGGATTCCTCAAGTAACAGTAGTTTGAAGCCAGAGGGTATTCCAAAAAAGAGGGGAAGAAAAAAAAGAAAGAAAAAAGAACACGCCAAAAAAATATGTACAGGTCTAGCAATCAATGCCTGTGTAGGATCTGACAAATTGTTAAGTCTACAATATCTAAGTCTGTTTTCAAGCTGATATGATACAAGTTTTTGCATTAGGAGTGTTCAACTGGTTACCATTGCGCAAAGTGTTTCTAAAATACCGGAGAGGATAATGTAAATTGGAAATATCTAGGGTTTGCTAAATGAGGACTTAATAATATTTTGGCGTGCGGGTACTATTATTATTTAGAATCCTTATAAAATAAATTATTTAAGTTAAGGTCCAAGGAGGATTAATAAATATTTGATTAAAAAAATCAATTATGCGAAGATATGGTTACTTAAGGCAGCAGTTTAACTAAGGCTCACATGCGCCACATTGGCTAGTTAGTATCGTATATTAATTGTCGTTTTGCTCTTCAATACATGGAGCATGAACAATGGGAGACCACGGTTGGAAGTGTATGTAAATGAGACGAAGAAGACTTAACATGTCTTCTCGGTTGTGTTCGAAATTCCCATCAGAATTTTATATATATTAAGCGGGGTTAAGGAGGATAAGTAATGGCTCACCACAGTCTATTTGAAGAAGCAATAAGTTGCCACTTCAGCTGTTTGATAAGGAACAACTAACCAGGTAGAACAGTGGACTGTCACTTCACATGTAGATTGACATGAAATGGGGTAATAAATCTCGGGCACCAATAGCAAATTCAGGGCAGGACAAGTCTCGGTCAATTTGGGCAGAAAGGGAAATTTCTTCAACACTTGTTATAACCGAGAACAACATTAAGGGAAAGAGAGAAGGAAGTTTGTCATCTCAGCTGCCATGCCACTTGTCACCGCGCATGAAGTGGGAAATCCAGTGAAAGGGAAGAAAGTTTGCCACCTCATATAGTCAAGTCTCACGGTCAACATAGCAAAAAGGAGAGAAACTCTTAAGGAATTCGGTCATTCTTTTTCCAAAAAGCCAGGTTCTTGTCTTAACCCATATTGAGCTTTCATTCATTTCCTCCCGCCAGCGTGAGTGTAGAGGATCGAAGCTCATGCGAATAAGCCTTCCATGCATGAACGAACTATTGAATCATTAAGCTTCTAACACTGGGATTATTAATACTTAGGAAGAAAATTTCCCAACCGTAACAAAAAGTGGAAATGGTTAAACAGCCTGCCTATTGATGAGTTTCCTTCCTGCATGTTGATATTTTAGAGATTTAAAACTCCTTTGATTATCTGCACCCAACCGTGACTCTTGAGGAGTTGTGGCTCAGATTTTAGCTTCACAGTGAACTCTGTTCAACAGTCCATCAAGAATGGAGGGCTAGCAGTAGCGTTCATTGGAGGCATGAAATAGGTTGATTTAAATAGTATCACCTTATTATCCTATATGTGCTGGTTTTAAGGTGCTCAAATTGCGGTGTTGGGTGAGTGCAGCATCTTTCCAGCTTTGTGGGTGAGTGCAGAAGTGTTAAGAGCTGTTGGTTTCCATTAAGATGCGTAGCATTCCCTTTATTTAATAGATAGAGATTGATTTTACATTAATGTAACTTTGAGGACTAATGTGCTTTACATGGTGAAAAATAGTGACCATTTGTAAGATGATAAACTTGAGCTGTAAGTAATTTTGGATTTTCCACCACTGTTATCGAATTATTAATACATTAAATGCTAAAATCCTGAATTTTTGCTAGCGTGGTTTTATAGGGACTTATGACATGCAGGCCTAATTTTTTGCCTCTTTCTTCTTCAATTTTCCCTTTTATTAGCAGTTTCAATATTGATCTTAAGAACAATATAAGATACGACTAGTATGCCACGATTACCCACAGATTGAATTATTGCTTGAAGCACAAGTATGCTGTAAAGAACATCAAAAGTAAAATGTTTGCTTTATAGAATAAATAAGCACAGTACAATGTGTAAACCAAGCAGATATAGAACATATTCTATGCAAACGACATACCGTGAAGTACGAGGCATAATTCCCATGTGGGCTCATGACTTACCTTGGCACTTAGTTGCCGCCTGTTATCCTGCTTGACCATCTCCATTAATGCTGTTTCAAGCTCCTCCGCTCTAATAAAAAGGAGTAAAATAAAAGGCATTAATGCTGAATGCAAAAGGTGAATCTCGAAACTTTCATGAAAAAGTTAAACAAACAATACAAAAAATAAAGATCCTGGTGTAATTTAAAGGAAAAAAGGGGCTGGAAGGAGGCATTAATATCAAGGACCAGTGGATGGTCTTATTTATAAAGGAGAATCCATTAACCACTTGGTGGTTAGTTAATCCTTTTATTGAGCCGTTAATCGTTAACCACTTTATAATTGGGTTAATCACTCAAGTGGTTAATGGTAGGGTCATCCATTTCCAATAAAAATCCCACAAATAGCCATGCCCATGCTTCAATATTTGAATATAAGAATCACATGCAATAATTTTTAATACTCTAAAATTCCATATTTTAACTTCTCCCACTACCTAGTAAATCAACATTTGTGTTCCACCGGACAGGACTAGGGTTTCAGATTTTTAATACGCCAAGCCTAGGAATATAACATATAGTGACGGGAGAAGTATTCAAGTCTCTAATTATAAGATATGGCCAATGCTTTGTGGAACTCGCCATATACTTTAAAACAGGCTAGGAACAAATCACATTACTGCAAGACTACAAGAAAAAGTAGAGCCACTATCATTTTAAGTACCGGAGAATAGCTGATCTTTTCTCCTCTAGTAATCTGCAAAGTTCAACCTTCAGCCAGACGACCTGCATATGCATAAGATAACAATGATAATGCAGCATTCAACTTTATTATGATCAAATATAAAGGGGGGAAGATAATAGGAAAGACAAAAGCGACCTGCTCTTGAAGATCTGGAACAGAATCTGTCTCACCCTCTCCCGTCAGACTAATCAGAATTTCATCCGCATTTGTAGAACCAGATTCTGAACGAGATAAACTCCCAACTATATCAGCCGATTGCTCTGTTTTAGAATCATGTTTAAAGCCAAATAGTTTCGATGCCAAACCCTGCGAATCCCTCCAAGCTTTAAGCCCTTTTGATCGTTCTTCAATAGCAGCTATTACTGATGGCCGATGTCTATTCCTCAGCTGTTGCAAACGAGCTTCATTTATATTTTGGTAACCCATGCAAGCTGTCAAGACAAGCTGACTGCTATCAAATGTGGAGCCAGCCAACGACTGAAGTAAAGTAACTGCATCTCCAGCGTCCTTAGTTGTTACCAATGCTGGACCTACAAGAAACAGAGAAATTAATAAGTCTCATGACGGCATGAATGGCTTAATTTGAAACACAGTATAAATAGCATATAACGACAAAAATTAATAAGTCCAAGAACACAGTATATAATTTGAAACAACAAAAATTTTCACCCAGTACCATATAACTCCATTAAAGCAACGGCGGTTCTAAATAGCATGACTCGGTTTCCTTCAAAAAGAAGCACATCCCACACTCGAAGAACTGAAGTCCAAATAATTGTAATAGATTAGAAAGAAGCTCAAACTATAGAGCACAAGAGTCATTTGATATTGGATACTTTATGAAACAAGACTAAGCTACACTACTCAATAGATAAAGCATAAAACCTGACCACTTTCCCAAGGAAGCATGTTCACAAAAATGGAAAGGAACCATGGTCCAGTAACCCATGCCACCTGTACTCCGAGATAATCTAGATGATTGACTGCATAAGAAGCACACACAAGAAATTAACAACTAAGAATGTACCACAAATAGACGCACTTGGTGAGTTTATAGATATAAAAATGAATGAAAACAGTTTACAAACCCAGTTTGGGAAACCTCTCCCGTACCAACTCCTCAAAAACAAGTTGATCCACCTGATAATATAATGAAAATGTATTTGAATAAACCTCAAAAAGTCAAATAACAGTTATTTGTGTGAATTATTGAATTTACTCAAGAGAATATAGTATAAGAATCATGCCTGAGACTCTATCATTTCCTCTGAATAATAGCCGTCAAAATAATCATCTAAAATGCCCATCAAGGTCCTGAGGAAAATCATAGTTAGCGATAAAATGTATAAAATTTTATGTTTGATCAAATTTGCACGACAAAAGTCAAAAGCAGTAAAAGATGCTGCATAAGCATGAAGCAGTCAATCAGGCCTTCCTTCAGGATAACAGTGCTTATCAAATACAGAAACAATTATAATGATGTGCTGATATCCATAGTTTATACTTTTGAAATGTGCTATACAAATCTTAGTCAAGCAGTTATCTCTGAGCCTACCAAAAGGCATTTTCTTCAGGCATCAATAGCAGCAATAAGCCAGCAAAAAAATTCATGGCCTGCAATGTAAATTATCCCAACAAGCCCTGTCAGTGTGTTATAGATGTCATGAACACATATGGTAAGTCTATGTAACTTTGAGTAAGCATATAATAAATTATGGCAAATCACTTCATTGTCCATGTTTTAGGTCAGATCATTAATATTCATGAGTCAGACACATCAAGAATATGAAAGGTACCCTGGAGGCATTGGTGCCTACAGCACCTTCAGACACGTGCTACCTCGAATTGGTGCTTGCCTGATTGAGGTTTGTCACAAAGTAGGCCAATTCTTATCAACAATCTCCACACAATGATTAGTGAGAGGGCATGTTAGATACATGAACCGCTCCTATTATGCTTTGTACACACTTCAAGTCCAAAAGTCTTTCACATGATTGGGTGTGTTTAGACGTATTAAATACAATCTATTTCTGGACCTCCACCTATACCTTAATGTTTACTTAGGCTTTTAGTAAGGTTGTTTCAGACAACTCGACAAGTGCTTCTTCAAGAACCTTTACTGGGACTTCAAAAGCAACAGGCCTCAGCACAGAGCACTGGCATCAGCGCCAAGGCAAGCGCCCAACTGCTCAAATTCCTTTTGATAGCACTTATCATCTACTCTACAATATCCAATTCCCAGTAGCATGTGCTAGTCAGAGGATTAGCCTAAATATGGGAGCCTGTGGTCCACATACTTGTCAATAATAATACAATATACTTGAATCATACATTAAAAAAATTACATGTAATTGGATTCCCAATAATTTCTCTTCACAAGGTTTTTTAAACTTTTCCTGTCAATATTACCCTTGGATTCCTTGACTCATTACCTAAAGGTCATGACACTCAAGATACTCATTAATTTTTTTTAAAAAAAGAAAAGAAAATGCAACTTGTATAAGGCAACATAAATTCTGTTGAGATGTCACATTCAGATATCTCATTAACTTTCAAGTTCTGTATGAATCAATTTCGTTAAGTCTGATCACCTCATCTATGTGTGTATATATGTTTCATTTAGACATCTCATTAGATTACTTGACAGTTAGGCTTTTCAAACAAAGTCCATCACAACAATATTGAAAAGAAAATTAGAAAAAGACCTGGCAGTATCCGACTGAGGGATTATGTCGAGCATATGCAGTAAGTAATCGCCTCAAAGCATTTCTACCATCCTCGTCCAGAGCAGGATGACCAGGAAATGTTCGAGGCAGATCCTGCAGAAACAACAAATGTGGACTTTGAATCAAGAAACTTATTTTCTAGTTATCAAGATATTGTCTCAGCATTAAGAACAACAAGGGTGAAATATCACAGGCAAAAGACCTTCTCAATCTGTCCCTTCCATTTTTCTGGCACACGTACAATATCTGCACTTGTTTTCCCATTATCCTCCGCTGACTGCATGCTCTGCTGATCTGTTTTACTTCCAGAATCATTCTCTAAGGCTAGCAAATCCTGATAATACTTGTCCACCCGCCTTGCTTTCACACCCACAAACGCTTGCCAAAGCTAAAGCACAAGAACAAACTAGAGGGTAACTAACCAAAGATAAATAAACCTCACAAGTCAAGAAAAAAATGTAGTACCTCTCCCCTCAGAGCCATTGGCACTCCTCCACGAACAAGAACTTCCAGCTCTTCTTTCCAAGGAAAAGAAGCCTCTAGTGTTGCAGCATCAGCAGCAATACCATTAGGAGGGGCACTTGTTGTGCCATCAACTAGAGGGCCATCAGGACTAGGATCTGACCTCTCAACATCATAGAACTCCTCATCAGATTCGTCCTCACATGCTCCTTTTGCTGATCTATTATCATCACTGTGAGACGGTGATTTTTCAATCCCAATAATCTGTTCATCTTTTGACACACTTTTCTTGTTTCTTTCATCTTTTACTGACATGGTTTTCTTCTTTACACGGATACTCATCATATCTTCAATAGTGCGAAGAGATGGTCTTATCTCTGTCCATAATTGTACTCTATGAACTTTTGTCTCCTCAGATGCTCGTAACTCCTCTTTCTGACCACCATTTTCAGCTGTACTATCAGAACCAGGCTTCTCGATGCTCGACTCATGTCCATCAACATCCTTCTCCAAGCTAACATCAGCTTCTTGCTCTATAGCTTGAGCCCCTGAAACTTTTCCACCTTCATCTCCAACTAATCTCTCCTTGGCCAATTCAGAAGACTCTGCCTGCCGTTCTAGAAATGAGTTCCATCGATCTGACCTTTCCTCTTCTTCCTCCTGAAATCACAATTGAGAAGGGTCATGCTTAGAAGTTAGAACAACACCCAAGCCACAAAGTTACGTGAATATCAACAACATGTAATGCATATACCTAAGTCTGTTCTAGAAGATTTTAAACATAAAATAAGGTGAAACTTCCTTCGCATTATTCTCCTAATTCTTCCTTAAAAAATATTCGTCGGCAACAAAACTTAAAAGTGGCAATACTACCTTGTATATGTTAGCATATTCACGGTATCTCTGCAGGTGCTGAGGCCGCACAGTAAAACCATATGCGTCCCTGTTAACACGAAATAAGCATCAATTTCCAAAAATCCGATTATAAACAGAGACAAAATTAACACAGGCAAAACCATAATCTAAAAGAATAATACTAAAAGGCATGAAACGATAATTTCAAACAAAACCCAGCTCAATTTACCAGCCATCTTCCCCAAAGCAACGGTAACATCACATTTCGTACAAAATCCACAACCCAATCCCCATAACGCTCGGCATTGCCTCATTGCAGCCCCCAATTTCTCATCCCAAAGTAACAAAACGAAGAAAGAAACGACACATTCGGCACTGTCCATCGAATAGCTCAATCTCAGTGGAGCAAGATCGGTCCTCAGAACCCAGTAACTTTATTTTCTTTTCTTTTTTTTAAATAAAAAAAGAAACCTAAAATGAAAAGTTGCATAGCTAAGTCTTTTACTAGAAAAACGAAGTGGTCCAAGCGAATTGTAGGGTAACCAAATAAACTAAAACGAGAAAATTCAAAAAAATAAAAGGGGAAAAAAACAAATCTAAGGCAATGATGAAGTGGAATTTGACGGATCTAAATGAAAGGAGGAATCAGAAGGGAAGGAGTGTGAGAGAGAGACGCGTGGACGGCGGAGCGGATAATACCTCTTGTGCTCGAATGTGATGAGAGGATTTATGGCTTTGCTGCTACCCTTCATTTGTGGATTCGATCCGAATGATCGGCGAACCGAGAAATCTGGTTCCGAAGAGGAAGATGATCTTCAGCCTCAGCTTCGCCTTGTTTTTCTCTTCTCTCTTTCTATTGTGCAACTGATTGTAGAGATGGTTTTGTGCGCTTTTGCCAGCTGCTAGCTACAAATTCAAAGCAAGAGCAAAGAAGAGTAAGAGAGAGAGAGAGAGAGAGAGTGAGAGAGCACATGCACACTACGCGCGATGAGAGCGAAAATGCCGTCACGTTATTATTACATGTGCTGCGTGATTGCTTCACACAGAGTTCGAAAAGCTCAAAAAGTTGTTGCTCTATTTTGTTTCCTCCTTTTTCACTTTTTTTCTTCCTTTTACTGCCCTTAGGTCACGACATTATCGACATTTCATTTCAACGTTTTGACCACAATACTATAGCCTCTATTATTTTTCTTTCAGTCTGATTAATTATTTAATTGTCGCAACTTGTGCTTATGATTTAATTGTTTCCTAATTCCTATTGGTATCTTATCCCGTTTTTAACACTGTTGTGCGGCTGATTCATATGGACTGCCAAGTACACTCCCATAATTTCGACACCGACACTACACTACCCGGCACCATCACAATAAATTTGAATCCAGCTTTTCTGGGAGGAAAAATCTTATTCATATGGATAAAAAGAATAGTTATTAAAAAAAAGAAAAAATAATAAAAATATTTAGATAATAATTTTACATAATTATTATTATTTTTATTTAATTTTTTTTATCCAAAAATTTGTCAGCATTATATTATTTGTGCTGATAAGTTTTATATATATTTACAGAAAATTTATCGATATTTATATTGATTATATTTGTAAATTTTGTAAAAAAAATAAAAAAATTATCAGCACTTATACTGTTTATGTTAGTAAGTTTTTGAATTAAAAAAGACAAAAGTAATAATGATCATGTGAGATCCATCGTCAAAATATTTTTGTCATTTTTCCCATTTTTTTTTGTATGTGTCATGTATTACGTCGCAAAAAATACGTTCATCAAACATTATTCGGATAAAAATATAAATATATTTTGTAACTATTTTTTCATATATTTTTATTACAATAATTCTCTTTTTTTCTTTTTTAAGGGAGTGTTTGACAAATTAAAAAAATTGAATAACTAGGTACAATAGGCCTAATTTTTAATAAATATTGTTGGCAATTATCTAAATATTTTAAAATTATTTTTTTATTTAAATCAATTTAGACCTAAATTCAGTTCTTAAAAAAAATAATTTTAAATTAATTTTATTTTATCCCAAATTTATCTACTTTTACTTTGTGTCTTTTGACTACTTATCAACATTCCTCCACTGTTGTCTATCATTATTCACAGCCACAGTCCACCATCATCCATCATCGACAATTACCATTGCCAGACTCGTCCACCACCATTTTATTGCCATTGACTGCACCATCCATTGTCACTGTCGGTTATCATCGTCTATCATCACCAGTCACCACCATTTGTCATTGTCATCAACCACCACTGTCAGTTGCCACCATCCCACTACGACTGCCATCGCCTATTGCCGGCGGCCACCACCACCTGCCATGGTCTACTACCGCCCACTATCGTCTACTAGATTATTTTCTTTAATGATATAGTCAAAAAAAAAAAATACAAAAGAAGAAGAAGAATACATGTTAAAACTAATTTTTAAGTTATGGAACTAAAAAATATTTAATTAAAAATTAGTTCATTTTTATTCCGATTAATATAACCGGTTCTATTTTATACCATATTAACTTAATTTTTGATATTGTCAAACACTCCTTAATAATCTCTCACTTTTTTCATTACGTTGATTACTGATTTTCGGATTTGTAATGTTTCTTTGTTCATTCAAAGTTTTGATGAAACCCACATCCCCGAAATATTTTTTTAAGCAGTAAACTTTGCATAAAAAATGGCGGATTTCCGGCAAATGAATTGCTTTGTTCTTATAAAAGTGAAAATGAAAACATAACAGTGTCCGTAACCCCGTACAAGTGATCTTAAACTACAAATTTTAAACTTAAACCTTATCCTCACTCTAATACCCTCTTCGTCAATATTTTTTATTTTAAGCATATTTTCAGTATAGAGTTGAGACTAATTTTTTTTCAAAAAAAATTGCCTAGACAGTCAAATCTTTTGTTAGAATTTCTTTTTTTTTTTTTGTACTCTCTTTTGTTGGAATTTAAGTATTAGAAAAATTAGAATAATGTCATATGATTAGTGACTCTTGAATTAAAAAAATATACCATACCATTACATTTGATCCATTAGTATTACCATAATTTCTATTGAAAATTATGGTTATATCATTCTGATTTTCTAGCTTTTATTGTTTGGTCTGAATCTAGAGTTGGTTTTTCTTTTTTGGGTCTGAATCTAGAGTTAAAACTTGAGAAACGAGGGTACAGATGGAGAGTTACTCTTACATGGGCAAACACATTGGGCCGTCACTATCATGTCCATTTGGAGCGGCGATGACCTTGTGCATTGACAGTGGGAGGCAACGACTGAACAGGCCCTTTGCATGCACGAAATGATGCTTACACTTGCAACGAACGAACTACGTGCAACGTAAGGTTCGTGAGCTGGGCCTTTAACGAGGTAGGGGTATCAGACTTATCTGACTTCGACATATTTTTTTTAAAGTGTAGTTGTCCAAACAAAAAAAGAAGGGCTGACAGAAAAGATATGGATTCTCATACCAAGAAAATTAAAAAGGGTTGTATTTGTTTTTTTAATTTAAAATGAATATAAATATTGCTAATGAATAAACTGATTAATTTCGCTGATCGTACCTTCGGTTTCGGAATTTCCTGTCGGGGCAATTTTCTTTTTTAGCTGTGCGTGATCGGAGAGAAGGAAGGAAGTAAGTGCGGAAAGTGTGGGATTTGATTGCCACACACTTGTTCGATTTGGTTAGGGGAGCAGTGAGGTATTCAATTCATGTCAGCCCTCAAACTCACCGCAAGCGCTTCTTCTATCTACGCCCGCACAGTTACAGCCACCGCCAAACCCAAGGCCAAACCCAAACCCATCTTATGTACACGCACCATCCACCATCACCATAACCATCACTATCAACCTGGGCACACGATAACACCCCCCGCCCACATGCCTCCCCCCTCTCTAGGTCTAGGGTTCACCCGCAAAACCCTTTCTTTCTCTCCCAACAAATCTGGGTTTCTGGGATGCAGGTCGGCCTCGCCTTCGAGGCCTGGCCTCGTCACACACGACACCGACACCGACACCGACACCTCCCGCAATGAGCCTGTGCCCGTACAATCACCACAGTCACAGTCGGAGCCTTCCAAATTGCTTACGTTGCCCACCATCTTAACTCTAGCCCGTGTCGCTGCTGTGCCTCTTCTTGTTGCTAGTACGTTTAACTTTAATTTCCTACCTTCCATTTCGGTATTTCTTGTTTAGCCTTTTGAATTGCAGCATAGAGTGACATGTCGTGCTTCATTGGTTAATTAATTCTTTCTGGTATTTTGTTTAGCCTTCTACATGGATGGTTGGGGGGGAACAGCGGCTACCACAACTATTTTCATCGCTGCCGCAGTCACCGATTGGCTTGATGGCTATATTGCTCGCAAGGTACTCCAATTCACACTCTTTCAAACCACAGGCTATTTTTTTTCAAATTATTATTTATTTATTTTTTTAATTTTTAATTGTTCAAGTTAAATTCACATTTTTCTTTTATAAATTTGCAATGCAGATGAACTTAAAATCTTCATTTGGTGCATTTTTAGATCCAGTAGCCGATAAGGTACTTCGCCTTACCTTATGGTACTTGAACTAGTTCACGTATACAAATACAATTTTCTCTCTGTAAAATGTGAGAACTACCTTGGTTCTTTTGTGAATCTAATTTCTGCTGAATGCAGCTTATGGTTGCTGCCACATTGGTCTTATTGTGTAGTAGACCTTTGGATGTTGCTGTGTTTGGACAAGTGCCGCCGTGGCTTCTGACAGTACCTTCAATTGCCATAATTGGCAGAGAGGTAATGCAGAACAGGGATCCTAGCAAGGGTCTAACATGTGATCACCAAACTCATACATCTTAATTGTTATATATTCCTTTTCCTTCTCTCCACTTTTATTTAGTCTATGATGTTTAGTTTGCAAGATATGTTTCAGTGTTACAATTAACTCTTTGTATACCTAAACAATGAAACTGAAGTTTCTTGTAACTATCATGGAATAGGAACTATTAATGTCAATATTTTTCATACTACAGAATAAGCCAAGGTAAAATTTAGGTTAAATAATCAGTTTTTCTGAATACCATGCCGATTCAACGCTTTATTTTTTATGTGAGTATTGCAATTGTATGTGTGTGAAGGGGGAATCCAAATTTGGGATCTACTGTGGTTGAGACTTACCTATAGCTCTGGAGGATGGAAGCAGTAATGGTCTATCTAATCATGTCCATCATTTGTTGGTGGTGTGCAAAAACTTGTAAATACTTTAGCATGTTGATGATGTACGTCATTGACCAAAAACCACAAAAGCTTATTTGTTTAACCAAGATTCAAAGTACTCGTGCTTTTACCTGTCTCCCCTTTTCATTTCAAGGCATCATATATCAGATATCTTACAATTTTCTCGTATACCCTGCAAAACAGATAACCATGTCTGCAGTCAGGGAATGGGCTGCTTCCCAGGATAGTAAGCTTTTAGAGGTTTGTTTTTTCTCCTCTTTAGTTGAACGACTGTCTGGTATTCGTAATTCGTATATGTTTTGAGCTTATACAATGAAACTTTAAATAATAGGCTGTTGCAGTAAATAACTTGGGGAAGTGGAAAACAGCCACACAGATGACAGCGTTAACCATCCTACTCGCTACTCGAGGCTGGAGGTATTTGTTTTCTTTGAATTTTGAGGATGCTCTATTATCATTAGATTTGTGATGACTTAAAGAAAGAAAAATTGTATGCAAAACTCATCCTTAAATTAGCTTATATTTTTAGTTAACTAATTGTAATAACTTACTCAAAACTTTAGATATGTAATGCTTAATTTTATTATTTCGAAAGATTATCTTTAGGCGGGAATTTGTTAAAGTTTTATATTATTGTAAAAATTTTTTTGGCGGGTATATCATTGTAAATTAATTTGCACGTTAAGCATTCATTTTGATCCCTGCAAAATTTTAGTTCAAGCTCTGTCATTTACTCTTTTGATTTTCTCTGCCGTATCAGTGATGGAGGAGCTGCCATTGTAGTAGGCTCTGGTGTTGTTTTGCTTTACACTTCAGCAGGCCTTGCCGTATGGTCGTTGGTTGTATATATGAAGAAAATATGGAAGGTGTTGCTGAGGTAGCATGCTTGATGCTCTATGAATTCGCATACGTCCACTTCTTTTCTGGATTTGGTGCTCGCGAACATTTCTTGAACACTTTGGTTACTAATGTCGCGGAAGGGAGCTGCATTTTTAGTGACATATAAATGTAATTTATGTTCTGCGCAATGTTAACTCCACACAGCGCCATTTTTTCCGTTCCTGATAAATTATGTGCGCACTTCTTGCCTTTGTTACCTGTAAGGGAAAAGAAAAGGGGGGCCAATAGCTTTCGTAAACGATATAGCTGTGATTTTGAATCTCCTGACTAACAGTTTGTTTGGAATGATAAAATGAAATGGAATTGAATTCTTATATTTGGAATAAATTAACAAATTATAGAATTGAATTTTTATATTTGAAATAAATTAATAAATTATAACATTGAATTTATTTATATTATTTGAAATATATATAAAAATAAAATAAATTTTTTATTTTAATTATTTTATTTTTTATTAATAAAATATTATATTTTAATAATAAATTTAATTATTCATTAGATAATATGACACAATTAAAAGGATTTTAAGAGCACGAAGCAAAGATAGGATTAGAGGGATTTATCTGCTGGAATACTTTGTCAATAGGGGTCATGAAATTGGGATAATCGTTTTTGTGTTCAATATACTCTTGCTTTTCTTTATACATTCATTCTTGTTAAATGTTTAGTAAAAATTTTGTTCCAAAAGTTTCTTTTCTGCCACCCTGATAATTTGCAATGCTCTCATCCACAAACCATTGATATATCTCTAGGTGGCCTGTCAAGTATGGATAAAGTATGGTGATCCCAAAGAAGTCATCAATCATGAGGTGAAATATGTACAGCCAGATTTTCTGGCTGTGGGCAGCCGTGGACTTGGCCCTTTCTATTGAGAAGTTCTGGTTTGAAGAAATGGTTTGAAGAGCCCTGCAATCTCTGGTTGAATGAGGGGAAAGTGTCGAGATAGGGGAGAGAAAAGCAGAAAAGTATGAATAGGATTGGGAGTATTTCAGAAATTTTATTTTTAATATCAATTCTATTAGGTCAGGAATTACAAATCAAACTAATTTTGATCAGATTTACTTTTAACCCTTTTAAAGGAATTAAATTCCTTTAAAATTTTAATTTTATGCTATTAATTGATACTAAACTAAGAAATTGAATTCAATTTATTAAGTGAGTTGAATTTCAAGGCTTTCCAAATGGGCTATAAAATTTGGAGCCTTCAAAAGTTTATGACCGAAGAAAACTCACGACAGGAATTTTTGTATAATCGTAGTTGACTTTAAATTATTTGGGTTATTGTCATATTATTCAACAATACTTAAATAGAGGTGTTATATTTCAATCTTGTACTCGTGATTAATGTTCATGTACGCTGCCATATTACTTGTGCTCTTGTAACTAACGAATATGATTGTAATTATGTAAATTTCTTGCAATCGCACTGGTTATTTAGGATTTCACTTGAATAGGCTCGTAAGCATTTCGGTGTCAACATATAGTTCTGAGTGCAGATAGACCGGATGATGCGGATATGAGGTACTAGAAAATTTTCCAATATCCTAAATCCTAAACCATTACAAATGCTCTAATAGTCTACCTGGCTCGGCCTCAGTAGCTCGATAATGTAAATTACATTCAAGATAATGAATAATGACCATGCAAGTTACCACGTCTTCACTTATCCGCATCATATTCATTTTGTGGCATTTGCTACAGTGATTATTGTTTGGCCATATTTATTGAAAGACACAACTTGATCAAATAAGCAGTCTATCTAGTGATGGAAGCTTGGAGCATGATGCCAGACGATAGTGGATGTGGCACACGATTCGCTAATCAATCTTTACACGCCTGACTCGTACTCTGACACCAAATATTGGATTCATAGATTGGCCTATAGATAAGAATGGATAAGCGAAAACACAGCAATTTAGTAGCCTTGTGAATTCAGACTGTATAGTTGTTAAGTATAGTTGAGTCTTATGGTACCAGGAAGCGTTTCTTGTAACTTTCAACAAGCTCCTTCGGATCAGAGCGGGTTATTTTGTAGCCTTCAATGTTGTTCATTCCCTGTAACCAGTATAGATTCAGATTTGCTGCCAACACAATCTGAGACTCAGTTTTCAAAGTTGTTCCAATTCAATGAAATGCACATGTTAAAAAAGAAACGAAATAAAGGTAGCAGGAATTTCATTTCCCATAACATGAAAGACATTGTCAATAACCATGACAAACATAACATAAGTTACATACAGAAGCTTAAATAGAGATCATTAATTCATTATTGTATGCATCCTCTACCTCAATCCATGCTGCCAGTTTAGGCCTGGCCAATTTAATATCATAATTTTTCACATCCTTTAGAAATGCTTGAAATCTTTCAATGAAAGGAGCATATGCTATATCCACCTGAAGTTTACAGAAAATATTTTGATTAGTTCAAATCAGATTGAAGGTGGACAAGAGTACACTATGCAGTCATTACTACAAATCGAGGTAAGCATACTCACGAGACTGAATTGGCCAAGGAAGAAAGGTCCATCATCATATTTGGAGAGAGCAGTTTCGATGTAATCAAATGCAGTGCCTAAAGCAACAGAACGTGTTTACATATGTTCAGCAAATTAACAATATCAATAAAAGCAAGTGTCACTTTACCGGTTTCTGCCACATCTCCCTTAAATGAAGAAACAATGGTCTTGTAAAAGGTATCAGTGTAAGATAGCAAATCGTCGGCAAACTCCTTGGCAGGACCCTGTTAATCAAACAGTAATCTTTTGGTTAGATTTTGGACCTGAAGATAAATATCCAAGGTGAAAAATTTGTATCTTACACTACGAGGGAAAAGAGATGGCCCTTCAAAGTGACTGTCGATATATTTAATCAGATCAAGACTCTCTCCTCTGACTTCATTATTGTGTTCCAAAGATGGAACCTGGATTTCAATTGCCATTCAAACATCACTATCAGATTGCGGTACACTTAATTTACACAACACATATATAAGACCGTGATGGCTTGGTTTTGGCACAAAGGATGAGTATCATATGACCTTGTTGGGTGCGTAGACTTTCTCCTTATACCAGGAAGGCCTATCTTTTAAGTCAATAGGAACCAATTGTATCTTGTCCTGCAATCCCTGCTTCCAACAAATATGAGCATAAAGATGCTATTATTAGCATTACAGAATAAATTATGAAAACCAAATACCAAAATGTCTAGTTTGGTAACACTTAAAACTATTCCAAATGTTTCTTAAGCTCGACCTGGCTAACCCAGTGTGCCAAACAGTTCCCTTCCCCACCCCCCCCCCCCCCCCAAAACAAAAAGACAAAACAACACACACACACACAGCAAGGAAAACAAGAACCATTTGAAAATGAACCAAGATAGGGCCATGGTTTTTTTTACAACCTTGCAGTTGCGGGTGATCCATACACGTTGTGCATACGGGCAGGTGTAGGAGATATACAACCTTCAGCCACATGCCAAACATCAAAAAATAAACAAAAACAAAATTCCATTATCAGATTCAACCATCACATTGTATTTATACTAGCAGTGAAACCAACACATCGAGTGAATAACAAGAACCCCTTCAAAACAAAAATCCCAATTAAAAATGTCAAATTTTTCCCCTGGAAGAGATGAAAGAAACTAACTAACCTTGTAGTTCCATCAAACAAAGAAGGTGGGGATGAAGTGGAAGTAAAGGGTGGTGGAAGAACTTCTTGCGCCCTTCACAACAGAGACACAGCAAAACAAGTTTAGAAAGAACGAGGAAACCTCCTACACCATAAATTCAAACAAGAAACACTTGGAAACAGCTTGGTTGCTGAGAAATAAACGGTAGATTTTCTCGGCAACCAAACAGAAAGGTTAGAATAACATACCCGGTTGCCATAGCACACAGATTTAAATTTCTTTTGGCGTTAAGTGGCCGAAGGTGAAGCTTATGAAGTGAAAGGGGTAAATGGAAATGGGTGCTTCTTGACAATTTGATAGCAGTAATGTTTTCAGAGGCAATCCTGCAGCTGAAAGGAAGCTCTGGCCTTGTAGTACTAAATCCTGATGATAACACGCCAGTGGGAGTGGGTATAGCCATTCACGCAACCACCACTGAACTCGACTTGTGTATCTGTCGACGAAAAAAGCACGTATTTTGTATCTAATCTAATGTTTTTATTGTGGACATAATTCTGACCAAAATGTTGACCAAAAAAGAAATTCTAATCGAAATAAAATCCGACCTTAGCTCAGTTGGTAGAGCGGAGGACTGTAGTGGGTAATTCGGCAGATGATCCTTAGGTCGCTGGTTCGAATCCGGCAGGTCGGATATTTTACCTTTTTACGACCAAAGAAAATTCTGACCGAAACAATTTGACAATGTGGCAAATGTGATCCAAAATATGTAAGTTTTTATTATTCCGTTGCGACTTGTATAAGTCTGCTTATCTCTACGACTTTTGGCTAGTACCTAAAACTATTTCAATGAGCAGTTGCAGCGAAAAACATAAAAGATACGAAAAATAAAAGAAAAGAATGGTTATCTTACTCAACGGATACTCTTTTAGAATGTCATGAGTCGTTGTTTTGTTACTGTTATTTCATTTAATGCGATTCTGAATCATGTTGAAAATTTCCTAAACTTAGCCATTACATTACACGCAGCAGATTGTAAGTCTATCTATGTGTATTATAATTCATGACTTTTGATCCGTTTTACATTGCAATAAATTTCTCTGTAACTCTTTGTTGGTAACCTAAAATCGGATCCTGAATCAAATCTGTGATTAATGAAGTTAATGGTTAGAAAGGGTGAATTTGAACACTTCTAGAAAGTTGGATGTGGGGTTAATGCTCTACCAAATGTTGCTCTCAAGCTTCCCATATTCGAACCAAAAGACCCAACACAAAATTTGCACTAGAATAGCAAGATTCTTTGATGATCCACCTTATTAATATTCCTTTTGCCCTAACCAAAACCAAGTTATTTAGGAAAGTAGCTGAAAATAGAATATACACACTCTCCTTGAACCAAGGCACATCCTTTTTCATTAAGGTCCACTTCCCTATATATATAGACATGTCATTTTCACCCAGTTAAACATTGACAACTTGGTCTCCAAAGATAAAAACCTGTCTTTATCATAGTCAAAACACTTTGTCCCACTATCCGAACCCAACTTCGATAGTCAGTGCCCATGATCATGGAAGAGAGAGGTTGAATATACTAGACACCCACGTTGAGCCAAACCCAAGCTCAACGACCTAAGAATCCACCTTGAAATCAGGCTAAAACTTGATACCCATGATCCAAAGACAACATAATTAGAACCCTTCGAGCCTAGCAAACTCAACCAAGTCCATATTCTCTGAACCCAAGTACTCTAATAGTGATATGAGTGATAGGGCATCCTAGAAGTGTGACAAGGAAAAGAGGACCTCATCATCCTTCTAGGATCCTTATGGTGGCTATATATGTTCTTTGTTAGAAGCACCCCAGGATAGGTAGTTCTCCTAACCCATTTGTGTTCACATTTCCTCTAAAGTTTATTGACTTAAAAATCTCACAGTTTTTGTTAGTGATCTAAGCACTTGCCAAGAAAATCAGGATTGGAACACTCTTGTAGCAATCTTTTTTCCTCTACAACTCGAGGGGTTCTGCTTCGCAAACATCCTATTCATATTGCGCTTGCTGTATATGCCCGACTTAAGGTTACAAAGGGACAAAGTATAAGATTTAAAGCCACAAATTCACTAGGTTGAGCTTCTTCTAGACGAAAAAGTTTCTATCCTTTCTGCGTATCTCATTTTTTGGCCATCCTTTATTATATGCTTTTGTGCAGTTTTTTGTATAAAGTTGTCATGTGATAGAAGCAAAGGCAATCGTGTTTCTTATTCTTACTACTTTAAGGCATCCCGCAAAACAAGAAACAGCAGGTTTTGATAGAAAAGATAAACAGATCATTGGAGAAGTCAACATTAAAGAGCGTTTGATACGGAAAATTCTTGTATCCTCCATTAAGGAAATTGATTCTTCCTCTATAATATCATCTCAACCCTTGATTTTTTTCTCTTCTTCTTTCTCTCTCTTTTTCCCAAGAAAAATTAAGGGTTCACATGCTATATGGAGTAAATCCACTCTTTCTCCATAGAGGAGGAAAGTATGGCTTGTTTGATACTTTGATCTCATTTAAGAGAGTTAGTTTGATCCTTTGACCACATTTAAGAGAGTTAGTTCGATACTCTGATCACATTTAACTAGTTCTTAACATCGAAATGAAAGACAGGCATCGTGGTTCAAGTTTGCATACGCTTCCGAAGTCAGGTGGCTATGGTGATTTGAATACTTGTACAACTCTTGGTAGAAATTTAGTTTTTGAAATCTCATGACAAATCAAAGTTCTTCCAATGTTCTAGTGGTTATGCTGACAATGGTGCTGTTTACGAGTTTCTCAGAGAACTAGGAAAAAAATCTCGACTATCTGTTAGGCCCTGCTTCAAGGGTAACATCTTCTATGGAATTAATAATAAGAGAGGAGAGAACCAAACATGGTACATAAAAAGCTTAAGGGAAAAGGAAAAAGAAGTATATGAGAGAATAAATTCTTTCTTGAATCTATTATCCCAGGGAAGGGACCAAGAGGGAGGGGAAAATTTAACCTTTTAGCATACAAATTTAAGAGATGGTGGCTTCAAGTGATATACACATGCAAAAACTCACGAACTAGGCATCTACAAGACCAAGACCAAGACCAAGACCAATACCACTATCACCACCTCCTCTGACCGAAACCATGGGCCCATTTGAAGTAGCGCGGCTGATTAAATGGGAATCGAGAAACAAAACTATGACTGTGATGTCATCATGGAAGTGTCTCCTCACCCCTCTATCAATCTTCTGCAAGTCTGAGTATCTCATTTCTCTCTTCTTTGCAGCTTCACAAAGTGCAGTTTTGATGAGTTTCCTCGCTACTCCCTGTAGACACGGTATCAGAATCATATGTTTCAGTAGGCGTTTACAAAGACCTTAATAGCATGTTTCAGTCCAATAAACATTAAATGTAAATATTAGAAAAGGCTTTTGTTGAAGGCAGAAGCAATATTAGAGAGCTGACAGAAATACAAAAGAAACTCAACTAAATTAGAATCCTACATTACGTGGACAGCTCTGGACAATGCCAACTGCTTCTTGATTGCTCACGTGCTCCCATAACCCATCTGATGCAAATATAAGAAATTGATCTCCAGGTTCTAGTTTCTGTACTAGTACTGCTGGTTCAGCTTTGAGGATTGGCTGCTCAAAGGGTTCAGAGAGTCTAAATTTTGGCAACAGTGGTGCTTTGTTGAACTCTGCCTTTTTTAGATAGGCATCACCAATGGATCTTGAAACCTGCAATATAAATAAACAATCCGTTAACACTAGTCTATAGTTTCGTCAGGATGGCTAACCCATAAATTTCCTTGAATGATTTCAAAGAAGCACATACAATAATAAGAAACATTATAAGAGAATTTAGGGAATGCAGATTTGTATTCAGATCCACTATGCAACTATAGACAAATGGACCACTATAAAGGAACATTACAAGAGAATTAAGTAAAATTACGAAAAAGCTCAATTGTTATCCAAAGACATGCAAAACATTGACGAAGTGGAAAAGGCTGCATGAATTCAGAAAAGAATCGTAATATTCAGAGGACATTAACAAAGATTTTGAACGTGCGCATTTGTATGTATATGTTACGAGCAAAAACAAAAATGAAACTTGACACAAAGCTTAAAAACGTCACCTGAATCAGACCCTTCACACGCCACACCTGGTGCTTCATAACCACAATCTGTGGATCATCAGGATGCAGTGAGCGCAACTCCTGTCTGACAGATTCGAAGCACGCATTGTGCTCAGAGGATAACTGAATAGCTTTAATCTCTTTTGTAGCCTCATCCACCCTACCTAACACTGCTCTAGAGTCTCCTGCATTTGCAACATAGAGCAGCCCGCTACATATTATGCCTATCAAACAGCAAGATCCAACCGAGGCTAACTGTGGCTTGAGTTGCCACTGCTTCCTTACTACAGAAAGAAATTCTTCTTCTGTTGCCAAGAATGCTTTATTGATAACATCAGCTGACATTCCCTGATTTTCTGAATTGAATTCTGCATTAAGAACAGCCACTTAGTCAGAAAAACATATTGAATTGCTATAAAAGTCATTATGGATGAATACAACCCATGTTAACTGAACTGAAAACTATTCTGAAAAAATAATTCTGCCCTTGAACTCATCAATAGAAAACCCAATATCAAACTACCATTGCATTCTTGCACATACCACACAATTTCAAAAGGTTATTTGCAAGTGAAGACTGAAGAACAACTTACTCTTGATATTTTTAAACAGGCGGTCATTCACAAACCGGGAAGCTTCTGGACCTCCATGCCCATCATATATACCAACAAAAGTTCCATGAGGACTACTAGCAAGTGAGCTTATGGGGCCAGATTCAAGTTGGCTGTGATCCTCCATCAAATTGTTAGCTTGAATAACTGCCATTGAGAATTCACCATTCGTGTGTCTTCCGGAATCTTTATACCAAAGCAAACCATCAAAACGACCACCTGCATCGCCATTCCTACTAGAATTTTCCCCAATATCAGATGGTCTCCAACAAGGTGACACAATTCGCCTAATTGTAGCTGATACCACCATCCCTTACATAGTCTTAACCACACAACTGGCCAACAAATTATTCATCAAATGAAAGTCAATGACAATATGAAAAATCCTAGTTTCCTATCTATACCATCTACGTAACTGAACCCAAGTCACAAGCTCCAGAAATCAAATGTCTACTAGTACTAACGAATACTGACACCATAATATGTTAAAGTGGAAACCATCAAAGACGTTATTTCCCATGCCCAAAACCTGCGCAAGGATTTGAGATCAGAATCAATACAGAGACCCCATCTTTAGCTAACTATCAGATAAATCCATAATGTGGGGTTTTTTCATCAATCACTGTGGAATTGAACAATAGGCAAGTGGCATCAACATTTTCTGGTGCAAAGGATAAAAACTGAAACATGGGCAGCTCTTGAAATTGCACAAGCAAGACTCAAACAAAAAAAACATGTGATTAATTTCGAGATCACAAGAACTCAATAGGGACATGTGAAATCCATACATACTTTGACAGATATTTTCATCGTACCTTAGATAGATAGATGCATATGTCCGGAAATTTAGTATTTTGCTAACACGCCTGATGCATTAAAAACATCAGCTACAAACATCCCATTATCATTATGATCCCACTGATGATTAAGGCTTGGACAATTGCGATGATTGATGAAAAAGTTTCAGAAAGTTGATGATGCCTTGATTTGTGGATTTGGAAGGTGACAGGGCTTTCGGTTTAGGAAATGGGGTGGTTTCTTTCTCTCTCTATTTCCCTTTTCTTTACTCTCATAAAAAGGGAACTACACAACAAAAACAAAATGACACGGTTTGAAATCCGTGGTGTTGGGGGGATTTCCTAAGGGCTTTTGGCTTTTGGGGTTGGTTGGCAGTTTTGGTTTTCTAATTTTTATTATTGCCTGCGTGGAATGAGGTTTTGACTTTGACCTATAACTAACCACCATTTTAGGCAACTTTTCCTCATCTTCTTCCCTTCTCCTTAAATTAGTATATTGAAACTTCATCTCCTCTTCAGACAATGTAACAAACCCAGTGTGTCCCCAAATCTCACTCTCCATTGCAGTTTCTATTTTTGAAGATATCTTGGACTAGAACAGCCCATCATCTTGGGATCAGGACAAGGGACAAAAATTTTGTCTTGAGGAGGGTCAAGGATTGCTTTTATTCTGTTTTTATTTTTATATATAGAAAAGTGCACGACACTATTTTTAGAATATATTCAGTAATGCTTATAGAAGATTTCTAAAATTGGTTTGTGCATATAAGTTATGCGTTCGTATATATAACTTATGATCTGAAGCAACGTGCATATCGTTTGTATCCGGTAACCTTTGTGATAAATGTGCCAATTGTGAATGTTAAATTTATGCTTGATGGTTAATTATATTCATACTGTGATATTTAAAGCCGTATTTGTAAATCACGTAATCTAGAAACATTTTTGGACTAACTAAATTATATGGTTTCCTCATTTTCATGTCAGTCAAACATATGTATGATACGTGATAGGTTATATGCCCCAGGAAAGCAAAGATAGAAACCTAAAAGTTTCAGATCGAATTCAAAGGGAACTCTTTTCAAAACAATAAAAGGATCACACTAAAATTCATAGTAATTGCAATGAAACTGTAATCTATCATTACCACACAGTATGCATACAATTGCAATGAAACTCATAGTAATGGCAGCATTCATGAATCATGAGCCAGTTGACAGCCACCCAATTCCCTGCTCATGTGCCCTATTATTCTTGTGGCAACAATGCCAAGGCTCCATGCACAAGCTCTACTGTTCAGAATGTCATGCCCATTGTCAAACAAATCCCTAAGCCATCCCCGTTGTGCATAATATTCGTAAGAGCCTTCTTCCTATTCCGTCAAGCAAGAATGTGGCTGCTACAACACACCTAATTAATTAGGCTGCACGCAAGAGCTCTCTTTACTCTTTAGCGCAGACACCGGGTTCCTTAAATATTCTTGGGCCATGTAAGATAAGAGCTTGCGTGCTCAGCCAGCCTCAGAGAAGGGAATTCCAATGGCTGGCTGGCTGCAATCAAAATCCAAGGACCAGCCTTACAAATTAAGCCCCTTTTACCATGGTGGTTGTTTGAAGGCTTAGTAACCTCCTCGCTTGACCAGTTTGCGTAATTTTTCTATGTCATGAAATCCAAGTTCAGCTTCTTCTTGAGAATTCCATACTTACAATATAGCACTTAATTTCTTGGGGCCCCTCGTAGACGGCCTTGCATAATCAGCCGGCATTTTTAGGCTTTTTGTCAAACAAAAACGTAGTGCCGTCAAAGCAATATAGAGAGACGCTGAAAGGAAGGTTGCCTTCAATTCAAGCTTTTCACTCGCAAACCATTTTTTCACAAGACACTGACAAATATTTGCACTCAATTAGGCACTTCTTTTAACTTTTTTGGGCAGATATGGGCTTATCAACACACTAAGACAAAACTCTCAAATATATGCCAGAAGGCACCTTTTAGAGAGACAAAAGCTCATACAAAGCACTAAATCACATCACAATTACATGATCTTACATAAAATTAGGCTCATTCAATCATCACTGGAAGCTAAAAATTCAGAATACACAGTAAAATACAGGAACAGACTGCAATTATACAAGCAACGTCCGTCCCTACACATGATCAGCCCTGCCATCGTCTTCACTGATCCCATCACCAGCATGTCTGCAGTAACAAACACAATCAGAAAAGATTAGTGCTTTGAATTCCATCAGAACCTATCGTTGAGATGGTGATAAAATCTAAAATCCAAATGCTTTGTGGGTAGTAACAAAGAATAACATCAGAATTGCATCAGAACCAACCTCCAAGAAGATGTTAGATTCCGAGCTTTTCTGTCCAAATGAAGATTTTCCAGAGCACTTGAAGCTTGAATTACACCCTCAGGAAGTTCATCACTGTCATATCGCCAATTGTACTCATCCTTCCTATATGCAGAAGTGGAGGATCCTCCTCTTCTATCTGAAAGCCAGAATATTTAGATTACAAGAAATTTCAAGCACCCAAACAAAGGTAAAAAGTCAATTACAGGAAATACCCACCAGATGCCTGAGATGAAGGAACAGCCCTGCAACAAACATTTTTATTACTTGAAACATTTCTACTGAGAATGAAATCAAGACAAGGTAGGAAGAACAAACAAAATAATGATAATATAAGGTAATATTGGACCAATTCGTAGAGAAAGAAGGTCAGCTATGCACCTTCCCAGCGGTGGTAAGCCACCAACAACAGATGATGAAGAAGGCCTTCGCATGTTCCGGGACTCTGAGTTTGGCAAAGGCTCAGTTTCTGAAGTGGCAAACCTCCTGCCACTAGCCCGTGCTTGGGATAAATTCTGTAAAGCAAAATTAACCATGCTATTAATCAAAAGTTGGCAAAACTTGCAAGCAACAGTTCTGATATTATGCTTTACACAAGTAAAAAGTAATGGTCTGCCAAAGGTTTGAAATCATTAATTATTCACATTGCACATGAAAAATGAAAATTTCGCCAATATATCATCAATAGAAAGTAGCAACCATATGTACCATTTTAAGCAAATATCTGATTTCTTATATTTGTTTCAACACATTATCATAAAGTCACTTCGGTGCACATGCCATATGTGCACTACAATTCTAGGGTTTCTTTACATCACCAAAATCAGGTCATTTAATCCAAGAAGCCTTCATCTCATCCCATCAAATTTACACTCTCTAATGTCAAGGTCATTTCTGAAGATTGTGAAAAATACAGAATACAAATTTAGCCTATATATCAATATCCCCTCAACCTTGACTACCGTCAGTAGTTTCCCATCCTAAATCTACAAATATGAAGTTTCATAAGTTCAAATTTCATCTCTACAATTCATAATTAAAATCAATAACCCAACCTAAAGATCCTATAGCATTTCAGCATAACTCCACTTGTAATAGGATTTGGAGCTAGCCAAAGTTAGAATAGTTATCACACTACAAGCAGCAACAACAGGAGTGCAGGGAACCTAGTCCACAGGCTATGTCACAATTAAATATGGCAAGTGCTTGCTAGCTCGGAAAAAGTAGAAAATTTCAACGAAAAGACTTTCTTAGGCTCAATCAGGACAACACCAAGCTACTGGTCTTGACTCCAGCACTTCAGGATCCAAAGCCTAAATTAGCACAAAAACGATTATCTAGAAACTTCAGCTGAAAAGAAGGAAGACAGAGAATGCAAGAATGCAGCTAATTGAAAAAACCTCAAACTTCAAGAATCCTTCAAGCACATCCAAGAGTAGAGGGCTATCTCCGTTTCTGTTGAGATCGTATCCATTTTTGCTACTAAATTCTTTCAACTCAGCCTTCCAAAAATCTTTTTCCTGCAAGACAAACACAGCCAACCAAAAAGGATCACAATGAAACTTGAACAGAAAGCCAAGAGAAACAACATCAGAAATACCACGGCAGAATAAGAACCGAACGATTACCAAATTACATTCCGGAAGGTAAACCTTCAACGTGTGATTGAGTTGCGCCCAGTCTAGGTATTCACATATGAGTGCAGTAAGGAGTCTACCTGCACGGTAAAGGGAGCACCAAAACTGTAAGGTTGGATTGAGGTGCATTGCATAAAAGGATAAAAATACCGAAACCATAGCAACAAAAACCTATGTCAACTCAACCCCATAAGTTAACTTGTAAGTAGGTGGGGGTTTCAATGTCGAATGTAAAAGATGAGATAAGAGACATAAAGGGCAAAGGAATGTCTAATCTAGTTCAAGTAATAACTGAATTGAAGCTTGAAGCTCACTTTATTAATATACAATTGAAGCTTAAATAAGGCAGTGAATGAGAGAAGAGAATGAATGATAGAACCTGAAGGAGAAGCGTGAAGCTGTTTTGCTCGATCGTTGCAGCTACCTAGCAATGCAGGAGGCAAACCTTGTTCCTTCTCGATCACGCGATCCTCCTCTTCGATAGCCTCGAACACACTGGCTCTCAATTCAGCCTGGCATTGAAATTGACATTGACATTGACGTAACCCTAAGTAAGTAGTGAAGAAGAAATCGTAGAAATGCAATTGGATTTGGATCGATCTATATCTAAGTATGTTTCCAATTAAATTAGCCAACCTAGTGAAGTGATGCATATTGATACTAAAACAATTGGGAAAGAGAGAAAGTAAGAAAACCCTAAGAAAGAGAGAAATGGAGGGGTGATGAATGAAATTACACGGATCCTGGCGAGGACGCCTTTCTTCTCAAGGGTGCGGGTGACCAGTGTCTTCAGGTCCATCATTTCCCTCGTGTAGTCATCCATCTCTCTCTCTCTCTCTCTCTCTCCCTCCCTCCCTCTGCACCAAATTCAACTTCTTCTGCTGCTGCTGCTGCTTCTTCTTCCCCTTCAAGGCTTCAAGTTTCTCTCAGGCTCAGCTACAGATTCTGTCCCAGTGTGTGGGATCGGGATTGTGATTGGGATTGGGATTGGGCGCCACAGAAGGAGAGGAATGAATAACAGAGAGAATTGAAGCTTGATGCAATCATAGACTGATTCACAATTCAGATTTGGGCTATTAACCATAGCCCATTTCTCATCCCTACTTCCACGGCCCACACTCCACTTTTACTTTGGATTGGACCTTTTATTGTTTTGATTCTTTACAAAGTTAAGCCACACTTTGGTCCAGCAAAGCAAAGAGTTGGGCCTTATTTTCTTTTTTTTTTTCCGAAAGTAAAAAGAAGGCCTCATCTTTTTATAAGTTGTGTTAATTGTATCATTTTTTTGAGAGATTATTAAAGAGATACATTTGGGTGTTCTTTAAATATTGATTAAATAAAACAAGTTGGGATTTATTTTTAATTAATATTTAAGGAATATATTAAAATATTCTCTTAAAGATATTTAAAATAATGATATAAATAATATTTTTTTTATTCAATCTTTTTGTCAATTCTTTTTTTTTTTTTTTATATGTGAAATCTTTCTGTCAATTCTTATTTATTTTGCCCAGAATAAAGTATGATCAAATCTTCTATCATGCGTTCATTTCCCCGAAAGCAAAAGCATAGCCAGAGCATCAATTTTGGAGCAACCTTAATGAAGCTTCCAAAGGATGATAAAGCAAGCGCATCGTTCATATCCACTTTTCTTCCTTCCTTGTCATTCACTGATTGGTCACCTAGTCGCCCAGTTCTATAAAAAACAAGCAATGGTAACTTAGTCCCCCCAAGTTCTACAAAAAAGACAGGCAAAAATAAAAGACCCACCAGCTACCCCGGCTTGCTAATTGCTGCCATAAGTCAAGTACCAAAAGACCGTTCCAATTCCGCCATTCTTTCTTTCTTTCTTTCTTTCTTTCTTTCTTTCTCTTGCGAGTAACGTGCACACAAAAAACAACAATGGCACCCGTTGATCCTCACTCATTCACAGACTCGTCGCACCCATCGACCACCCACATCTCCCTGACACTCTACTTCGACTTCCCCTCCTCCAGAATCCACGGTTCCGCCCTCATCACCCTCCACAACCCTCACTCCGGCCCCTTCTTCCTCGACAGTCGCTCCCTGACCATCCACTCCGCCATCGACCCTCAAACCAACACTCCAATCCCCTTCTCCCTCTCTGACCACCCTGACCCCATCAAGGGCTCCCTCCTCACCCTTTCCCTCTCCAACCACTCCTCATTCCTCGTCACATACACCACCTCCCCTTCTTCCTCCGCACTCCAATGGCTTCTCCCTCCCCAAACCTTCAACAAAACGCACCCTTTTGTCTACACTCAGTGCCAAGCCATTCACGCACGCGCCGTCTTCCCCTGCCAGGACACCCCCGCTGTCAGGATACGCTACTCCGCGCGGCTGAACATCCCTTCTCAGTTATCAGCGGTAATGGCAGCACGACACGTGGAGCGTCGTGCCCCCAGTGATGACGAGGCAGTGACGTTAGCATTTCCGTGTGAGAATGAGAAGAACAACTTGTCTTGGTGTGCGCACGGGAGGGTGGTGGAGGAGTTCGTGATGGAGCAGCCTGTGCCGCCTTATCTCTTTGCTTTTGCTGTTGGGGAGCTTGGGAATAGGGAGGTGGGGCCGAGGACGAGGGTGTATGCTGAGGATGTGGGAACAGTGTTGGATTCTGCTGCTAAGGAGTTTGAGGGGACAGAGGAGATGATAAGGGAAGGGGAGAGGCTGTTTGGGGAGTATGCGTGGGAGAGGTTTGATCTGTTGGTGTTGCCGCCCAGTTTTCCTTATGGGGGTATGGAGAATCCCAGGATGGTGTTCTTGACTCCCACTGTGATCAAAGGGGATGCCACTGGTGCACAGGTTGTGGCTCATGAGCTTGCTCACAGTTGGACAGGCAATTTGATCACTAACAAGACCAACGAGCATTTCTGGCTGAATGAGGTATTATGATGTTTTATGTTTTATTTTTATCTATCTATTTAATTGTTATTACTGGGATTTGAGATGCATTGTTTGTATCCATGGGGTTAAGGTAATTTCATAGTTTGTTCTGTTTATGCCTTGAAGTAATAGTAGCTATTGTCTGAGAATTTATTTCTAGCGCATGCTTGGATTTCTGGTTTCGGCAAGAGCTATAAGAGATGAGCTTTTGCCCAAAACCATGGTTTGGAGCTTTCTAAATGGAAAACCAAACATGCTACTAGTATGATAAAAAAACATGACAGCGTTATATATGCAGTTCAAGTTTGAACGCCCTGTATGCTTGTTGAAATTGCTGGTTTGTGTCTTTGATTGTTGAAAAGCATCAAGTAACAAAATTTCTTAGTTTTTTTTCCCAATTAAGCGTGGGTTTGGTATGGGAGTAAAAATGGAGCAGAAAGTTTCATGGATTAGGTTTTCATGAAATTTTCTCCCTTATTTGTACTCTTGTACCAAACTGACCCTAAAAAAGTAATCTTTGTTGCCTTTTGCATTCTTCCTTTGACTTGTTTTCTGTTTTAGCAAGAAACCTGACTTTGTCATTGTTATCTTTGGTTATTTCGTAAGTTATCAAGGAGCATATTGTTCTCTTCCTTGGTATCAGACTTTTGCTTCATAAAACAAAACCAGATTGGTCTGTGGTTTTTCGTGCAAAATTAAACCTGTGATCATGAAATTATTCTTGATTGTGGTTTTAGGGCTTCACTACATATGCAGAACGGAGGATTGTGGAGGCTGTGCAAGGAGAGAAAAGAGCCACACTGAATATTGGAATTGGTTGGAGGGGTTTAAATGAGGAAATACAAAGGTTCAAGGACAATTTGGAGTTTACAAAGCTTAAAACTAATCAGGAAGGAATTGATCCAGACGATGTGTATTCTCGAGTTCCTTATGAAAAAGGTTTCCAGTTCTTATTGCGCATTGAACGGCAGGTATGTGAAGTTTTCAATTGTTCCTATATGTAATAAGCTCACTTTGCATCATATTCCTGATACTTGCTGTGTTTTCAAGAGATTCTGGATTTACTAAGAATACTGATTGTTCAACTATGTTCATACCGCACTTTTTCTGCTCTTCTTGTTTTGGGTTGAAAAACATATGCAGGTTTGTCACTTAGGAGTAACAGTTGAACTTAATTTATTCAGATTGGGTACTTTTTGATTGGTTGATTTTCTCATGCACTGTACAGGTTGGGAGACCTGCTTTTGATGAGTTTCTGAAGAAATATATTGCTACGTTCAAGTTCAAGTCAATTGATACTGACACATTCATTGACTTCCTCAAAGCAAACATCCCTGGCATAGAGAACCAGATTGACCTAGTACTGTGGACAGAAGGTACTGGCATCCCTCCTGATGCTTATGAACCTGACTCCAGTGTGTACAAGACGATTGTATCACTGGCAAATGAGTCCATAAATGGGAGGATGCCGAGGGAGGATGAAGTTGCTGATTGGCAGGGTCAGGAGTGGGAGCTCTACTTGGACAACTTGCCAAAATCCATTGAAGTTTCTCAGGTATGCTATTTTTTCCAATTTCTTGGCGGTCTGTCTGTTTCTTCCCTTCTTTGGTAACTTGATTGTATGGGATATGGTGTTTTATTTGAAATAACTACACATTTGAAGGAACTAATGGCTATATGATTGTGGAAGCTTATACACCATTTGATTACCACTGGTCACCAGAATTATGTCGTTCATTTCTAAGTGGGCAGAAGTGATTGTAGAGAGTTGTAAACATCTCATCAAATATTAACAGTTAAACATAGATGCACCGAGCGTAGTTTTTTTGGGGAAGAAATTCGACTATTCTAAAATTCAAGCCCCTTTTCCCCATGCTTATGTGATCAACTTGCCTATTCTTATTCTAAACTATTATAAAGTAGCATGTGTATGTTCTCTTTTCTTGGGGGATATAGACAGTTTATATGCCAATATTAGTCACCCATTACATTGGTTCATTTGGTTGAGTATCATGCGCCTTAGTTTGCACATATTGCCTTTCTACTGCTTGATGCACTTTAAGCACTTCAAAACAAAAGATAAAAACAGAGGAGAAAATAACATAGTGCTCGGAAACAATAGTATTAAAATTGTATCGATGCATGTCACTGCAGATCATAGCCTTGGATTCACGCTACAAGCTATCCGAATCAAAAGATTATGAGGTAAAGGTGTCATTTCTGCAACGGGCTATTTCATGTGGATGCAAAGATTACTATAGTGAAGTGGAGAAGACCTTAAAAGAAGTTGGGAGGATGAAGTATCTTCGTCCACTTTACACTGCTCTTGTGAAAGGCAGCGGAAAGGAAGAGGATAAAGTATTTGCCAAGAGATTATTTTCAGAGGCTCGTGGGTGTTACCATCCAATTGCACAAGGTGTTGTTGACTCCATATTTGCCAAGCATCTGTAGAAGGAGTATTTCTCACAACGTTTTCTGTTTATGTATTTGAACATCTGCAAGTGAATCTGTGTCTTCTTCTTTTCTTCTTCTGTTTTGAGTGTGCTTCTTTTTAATACGATATATGGTTTAGTGGTTTACTCTTTTATTCTTACACCTGTAGCTGCTGCAACTTGCACCGACGAGATTTATTTGTGTTTTACTTTGTAGGTTTTTTTTTTTTTTTTTCAAACTCAGTTTTCAATATATTGCTAATCATCAATGCTCAAAAGCAAGACCCCATTACCAACTGGATTTATAACCTGTTTATCATTGTTTTCTTCCGAGTGTCTTATTTTTCAAAATTTTTCTATGCCACATATTAGTGATATTTTCTTCGAGTAAATGAAAGTTCAGGGATTTCTCATTTCCAACTTAAGAATGGCACATGCCAAAGTATAATATCTTATATTTAGCAACAATTTTTTTTCTGACGAAAAATACATGTAGTGTGGAATTAAATATCGCACGCTAATTTTCTGGTCAACCAACAGCAAGCAAATATCGCAAATTTCAAATTGGGACCCACCTGCTACCAAACGAAATCTATTTAGGACTGCATTTGCTTGCGGAGGACTTCACTTGAGTTGATTTATTATCGTATTGTCACAACAATAATGGATATGTTTGTTTGTGCTTCTCGTTCGAGAAAAAGTACTCTTTTCTAAAATTTTTTAAAAAAATATTTGTAAAATTTTTAATATTATTTATTTATATTTCTAAAAAATATATAATTAATTTTTTTATTTTTTTTAAAAATAGATAGAGAATTATTTTTTTTAGAAGTAAAAGTAATAAAAGCGAGATAATATTGTTCCTTAAAATTAACAATCATTTTTTTCTCACTCAATTACGATTTTATCCTTAAAATTTTTAAAAATTACCTCATTTTTTCCTCTCTCTTTATATTTTTAATTGTAATTTTATTAAGTAAAGTACTTCTTCTATATTTATCATATTTAAATAATTTAATAAATTTTAATTTGATAAAAAATATTTATACAATTATATTTAAATATAAAATAATTTTTTACTTTTATTTTTATTTTTATTTCTATTTCTTAAGGAGTAATTCTTCTAAAATTTTAATTAAACGGCCAGCATCTTTTAGAACGTTTACTGCAGATATATCAGGATATTTCAACTCAGCCTTGGTCTCTGAAAGTTATAGCTAGCTATTACCATTACTTTCAATGGGCTCTTTGGAAGTGTTTTTATTTTTTTAGTTTTTTAAAACTGTTTTGAAAAATGAGTTTAAATTTAATTTTGAAAAATAAAAGAACAAAAAATCTTCTCGATAATTTTACGCTCAAAACAATTTTTAAATGGTAAATTTTTTTTTTTGAAAAAAAAGCTATCGGGATAGTTGTTTTTTAAAAATAAATTTTAAAAGTAATAAAACAAAAAGTTTGTTTGACAAAGACAAAAAGTTTGTTTGACAAAGACAAACATTTTTTTTTAAACGTAGCAAACATGTATAACGTAGATGTATTAGGAGTAACCCCTCTCACTCCAGTGGCAATATGTTAAACCTGTAATGAGAACATCATTTTATTAAACGGGAAAATGGAACTTTTAATTTAATTATAAAAAGTGATTATGCAGACATAGTACATGTGATCATAATCTTGAAAGATTAATTCCAAGATACTAGTGATGCTAGTGTGTGGAGGTAACACATTACAAGAAATTTGTAATTAACCTGGGTCACGTTCTTCAGTGACGCAGATTGATGCTTGGGTATATATACCCTCATTTTTCTCGATAGTTATTGATACTAGTGAGTAGAACGGCGCTTGGGTATATATGCCCTCATTTTTTTCGATAGTTATTGATACTAGTGAGCACCTTTTTCTTTTAATAATCCATAATCATAAAAGGCTCAAACTATTAAAATAGAAGAGGAGCATTGCTAAGGTATATGCGCTATGGGGAAGCACAGAATGAAATCCATTGGATAATTAAAAAAGCAAATAGAATAATAAGAAATAATTCCATTATAAAAGGAGAGCACAAGTCCTCTAATGATAACGAAGAAAAATAAAAAAGTTTCTCTCACAAAATACTCTCTCAAAAATGGAATTATAATTATCTAGTGAGCTTGATTAAAAAACTCTAATATGCAACCTCCTTTTATAGGAGATTGGAATGGTTTTTGACCTTTGAATGAAAGTGTGACTAAAATTGAAAAGTAACATTAACCCTTAATTTTAATGGCAGAAAATTAGGTAATTTTAATGGCTGGATTCTCAGACGTGTGAACCTTTTCACGACAACTTTACCAACAGCAACAATATCTCAAATAAAGTGATCAATGTGTTTGGTCTTGTCATGATAACGACTATTCTTGGTCAAATGAATAACACTCCGGCTATCACAAAACACAACAAGAACATCTTGTGTTAGACCAAGTTCATTGATTAAAGCTTGAAGCCAAAGAGCCTCCTTCACACCTTCTGTAGCTGAAACATATTTTGCTTCAGTCGTAGACAATGCAATAAAAGGCTGAAGTGTAGCTTTCCAACTGATAGCACAATTACAGAGAGTAAAGATATAACCAGAAAGAGATCTTCTTCGGTCAAGATCACCACCATAATCCAAATTAACAAATCCTACAACATCATTAGTTGTAGCCTTACTTCTGTCAAATACCAAGCTGATATCAAATGTACCTTTTAGATACCGAAAAATCCATTTTACAGCACTCCAATGATCCTTTCCAAGATTACGCATATATCAACTCACCATGCTAACGGCATATGCTAAATCAAGTCTAGTGCACACCATATCATACATAAAACTACCAACTGTGCTAGTATAAGGAACATGTGACATACGCTCCATTTCTTCCTCTGTCTATGGGCAAAGGTTTGAAGATAACTTGAAATGTGCAGCAAGCAAAGTAGAAATAGGTTTGCAATTACTCATATTAAACCTATCAAGCACTTTCTCAATAAGTTCTTTTGTGATAAGAACAGTTTACCAGCTTGATGGTCTCTATGAATGTCCATGCCAAGGTTTTCTTAGCTGCATCGAGTTCTTTTCATTTCAAACTCATTACTAAGTTAGGTTTTCAACTTCTTGATCAAGGACTTGTCACGTGATGCAATCAACATATCATCAACATAAAGTAACAAGTATATAAAAGATCCATCTCAAAATTTTCTGAAGTAAACGCAATCATCAAATTGACTTCCAAAATAACCTTGCCTAATAATCATGAATGAATTAAATCTTTTGTACCACTATCTGGGAGCTTGGTTAAGGCCATATAAAGGTTTCTTAAATCAACAAACAAAATGCACATTTCCACGAACGACAAATCCCTTGAGCTGCTCCATGTAAATTTCTTCTTCTAACTCTCCATGTAAAAAAGCTATCTTAACATCAAGTTGCTCCAATTCCAAATCCAACAAAGCAACAAAAGCAAGCAAAACACGAATGGAGGTATGACGAACAACCGGTGAGAAAATCTCATTAAATTCAATACCTTCCCTTTGATTAAAGCCTTTAACAGCTAACTGTGCTTTGCATCTAGGATCTTCAACCCCGGGAATGCCATCTTTTTTCTTATAAACCTATTTACAACTCAATGGTCGCTTGCCCTTAGGAAGCTCTATCAAAGCCCAAGTGACATTCTAATGAAGACTCTCAATTTCTTCATTCATAGGCACCAACCATTTTGAAGAATCAACACAAGAAACAGCTTCAATATAGCTGGTAGGTTCAAAAACATCATTTACCTCTTGTGCGATATACAATGCATAAGCAATCAAATTTTCATTATCAATGTATCTTGCTAGTTTTTTTAATCTATCTTCTTGGTCTATCCCGGGCAATAGAATAATCTTCTTGTTGTGGCTGTACAGGAGAGGTGGTACTATCATCATGATCATCAACACTAGATTCATTTATGGAGGAAGATGAAATATCGACATTAGGAGCTATAGATTTTAATTCCAACTCCATCTTCTGGCTAGTACCTTGCAAATTACTTGCACTAGTAGATTATTTTCTAGAAGATAATAATGCATCCTCATTAAAAGTCACATCTCTGCTAAGAATTAATTTTTGTGACTTCAAATCAGAACACCATAAATGATATCCCTACGACTCATATGCATAACCACGAAATGTGCACTTAACAGCTCTCGGAGCTAATTTACCATCATTAACATGTGCATATGTAGGACATCCAAAAAATTTTAGATTAGAATAATCAATAGGATTGCTTGACCATATTTCTTCTGTAATTTTGAAATCATGTGACAAATATGGAGAACAGTTGACCAAGTAACACGCAGCAAAAGCTGCCTCCGCCCATAAGTCACATCGATGCCATAACCCAGCATTTGACAGCATACAACGAGCTCTCTCAACTGTAGTTTTGTTCATTCATTCTATAACACCATTTTGCTGGGGTTTACTTGGAATGGTTTTATGTCTAGCAATACCATGATTTATGCATAACTCATTAAAGTCACCTTCACAAAACTCCAATCCATTATCCGTTCTGAGCTTCTTGACTTTCTTCCCTGTCTAGGTTTTAACAAGAGTTTTCCACTTCTTAAAAGTGGGGAACATCTCTTTTTTATACCTAGAAAATAAACCCAAACCTTACGAGAAAAATCATTAGTGATAGTCATCATATAGCTGTGTCTTCCATGAGAGGGAACTTTAGAAGGACCCCAAAGATCAGAGTGAATATAATCAAGAATACCTTTTGTATAGTGAGTTGCAATAGAGAAACTAGCTCTTTTTTGTTTCTCAAAAACAAAATGTTCACAAAACTCCAATTTACCGATACCATTTTTACCAAGATGACCTTGCTTGCTTAGAAGGTGCATGCCTTTTCACTCATATGGCCCAAACACATGTGCCATAATTTGGTGACATCACTATCAAGCAAGGAAGAAGATACAGCTATTGAGCCTGTCACAATGGAGCCTTGCAGGACTTTTAAACTATCAATTTGGTTACCTTTCATCAAAACAAGGGCACCTTTTAATACCTTTAGAACTCCACCTTCAGCTGAGTACTTGCACCCAAGAGACTTAAGGGTGCCTAGAGAAATTAAGATCCATTTCAATTTAGGAATATAATGAACTTTAGTAAAAGTCCTGACAACATTATCATGAGTCTTGATTTGAATAGTACCTATTCCAGCAACCTTGCATTGGGCATCACTGCCCATCAAGACAACACCACTATTGAGGAGTTCAAAAGTGGCAAACAAGTCCCTATAAGGACACATATGAAAGGTATATCTAGAATCAAGAATCCATTCAATTTTACTCCTTTTATTAGAAGTGACAACGGATAATAGAACATCACCGTCAGAATCATTTTCAATATTAGCAGCTTCAGCGAATTGTAGAGATTTCTTTTTCCCTTCTTTTTCTTGTTCTTTCTTCAATATAAAACAATCAGAAATATGATGCCTTAATTTCTTACAGTAGTGACAAGTTTTGTTGGATTTGCATCCCTTAGATTTCGACCTGGACTTTTTATTATTGGTACCCTATTTTTCTTGAGTTCTACTTCTGACACTCAAACCTTCACCCCTATCCTCAGAATGAACTTCAAGATCAATCTTTTCTTTGGACAATAAGTTAGATTTAATATCTTCAAAAGATAACATATCGTTGTTACTATACAACATGATTTATTTGAAGTGTTTATAGGTAGAAGGCAAAGAGACAACCAACAAAACAGCTTTATCTTCATCTTCAATTTTAATATCCATGTTTTCTAGATCCATAATAATAGAATTAAACTCATCAAGATGAGATTGAACACAAGTACCTACAACCATCGGATTGTATATAAGCGCTCCTTAAGACAAAGCTTGTTTGCGAGGCTCTTGGTCATATATAAAGTTTCCAACTTTAGCCATAATGCCGTAGCGGCAGTTTCATTTGCTACCTCATGAAGAACCTCCTTGGACAAGTAAAGTTGGATTGCTGAAAGTGCCTTTTCACTAAACTCATCCTATTACTCATCAGTCATAGAAGTTAGTTTCTTCGACTTCCCATCTAAAGCTTTCTTTAATCCATTCTAGGTAAGAACGGCCTTCATTTGCACTTGCCAAATAGAAAAGCTAATTTTGCCATCAAACTTCTCAATTTCATATTTGGTAACGGTAGACATCTTTGAATTCTTAATTGAATAAGTGCTCTGATACCACTTGTTAAGGTATATGCACTATGTGGAAGCACAGGATTAAATCAATTGGAGAATTAAAGGGAAGCAAATAAAACAATAAGAAATAATTCCACTATAAAAGAAGAGAGTACAACAAGTCCTCTAATAATGATAAAGAAAAAATAGAAAAGTTTCTCTCATAAAATATTCTCTCAAAAATAGAATTACAATTATCTAATGAGTTTAATTATAAAACTCTAATGTTCAGCCTCCTTTTATAAGGATAGGAATGATTTTTGACTATTGAATAAAAGTATGGCTGGAAAATGAAAAGTAATATTAACTATTAAGTTTAATTGCTAAAAATTAGGAGAATTAAAACCACCCAACAATAATAATATAGGAGCATCACATATCGTTCAGAAATGCACCAACATATGCGGTTAAGGATACGTTGGTCCCCACATGTTTTGGACCTTCAAATGCTCCTCATTTTATCACATTAAAATTACCAAATTAACCATTTTTAACTTTTAATTCCTCATTCCTAACACTCACTGTCTCCCCTTTTTTCCACCGCTCCCAGCCTCCAGTTATGTTGCTGCCACTGCCCCCTTTATCAGCAACATCGTCACCCCCCATCGACACCATCGAATCTGTATCCTCTTCCACCCACTTTTTTGTCATTTAACATTCCTGAAATAAGAAAGCTGCGGATTTTTTTTCCTTCAATAACGTAAACTCAAAACTTACATTAGACTGAAAGATATGAGGAAGATATTACTACTGTTGTAGCTTGGTATGGTTGAGAAGAATAAAAAACAAACCTTCACCCACTCACCACCTCACCAACTATCCACCACTCTTTCTTTAGCACCCTCGTCCCCTCTCTGGCACCTCTACTTCTACTGCCTTTGGCACACTCATCTCTTCTGCCATACACTCATTAATCATCTCCTCCGCCGTGATGTCAAGACAGTTTTGTGCATCCCCTCACATGGTAGCACGTGGCCAAGACCATCGCAAAGAGACACTACCAAACACCCCCGCAATGAAAAGACTTGCCGGAAAACCGGAATCTTCAACAACCCTCTTTCCCTTTTCCTTCCTCGAGAAATTATTAATTTATGTTCAAAGAACCTAATTATTTGAACCCAATGTGAATTAAGTCATGCTTTTATCTAAGAATATTGCTTTAATTAATTGCTTGGAATTGTTTGTTGTTATAGCAACAGCTTCATAGTTTTCTTTTGTACTTTGTAATTTGCAAGTTCAACCTAAAACATAAACCCGCAATATTGACGATAGTTGGAGGATAATTTCAGCTCAATTTCTGGAGTACCCATTTGCTTGAATCTAAAATTGAGTGCAAAAGCTTTGATGGGTATGACTGAGGTAACCAAAAGGGATGGCTTTTTTTGTGTTTTTGGGGGGGGGGGGGGGGGGTTACGGATAAGGGTTGCCGATGGAGAGGAAGATATGGCTAGTGTTCAATGACAGAGTGTGGAGTTGTGTAAGGAGAGAGAAGAAGGATAAAAGATAATTCTAAAATTTTGTTACTATTTAATAAATTATTTATAATATTTATATCAATTAATATGAACCAGTTATATAATATATTAATTAATCTAACAATGTATGATAGCGGATCATTGAACGGTCCCAAACCGACCGAGACCAACGTATCCGCCACCAACATAGGCATCATCAATATAACCACTCCTAATGAACAATATTTAATACAAAAAAGATTGTGACCACATCTCCCCACCTTGTGAACGTGGACCCAACAGCAACCATTCAAACGACCAAACTTGTTACTGTGATGTGCTCTTCTTGTAATTGTCTCTTGAACCTTTACTTAGGCATGTAAAACTTGCATTGCACCCCGAAAAAGCCAAAGAAAAGATATTCGTATATCATTACCGAGAAAGAAATTACTGATAGGAAATGTTGAGAGACCTCATACATGCGTTACGACCTAGAGAAGAAAGCAGACGGTTATTTATACCGGGAAATAATGTGAATGGTTTAGATATATTTTAATCCCAGAAAATATAGGTCACTTTGATTTTAATTTCTCTAAAATTTTTACATTGATTTTGGTCCTTTTTTGTTTTTAGTTCCTATTGTTTTAAATTTTGGTTCTTGTTAGTACTTTAGAACATGCATTAATCATTATAAATATTAAAAATTTTATTTTTGTTCACTATAAATATCTTCTAAATCTTTCTTCAATCTTTGTAAATATCACCATTTAACACTAAATTTAAACAATAAGAACCAAAAATATAAAAATAAAAGAAAGAGGGACTTAAACCAAAATAAAAATTTTAGAAGAATTAAAATTAAAATAACCCATATTTCTAAGAACTAAATACATATTTAAGCGAATAACGAACAGTGCTTTACAAATCAATTTTCATTTCATGCTTGATTTATTTTAGCATTTGGTTTGTTCACTTGTGCAATGCATAGGATTAAATTTTTTTTTTATGTAAAAGTTATTATGAAGGGGATACGTGTTTAATCATGAAAAATTAAAATAATTGTATATTTTAATTAAATTTAACTAAATAAGTTAATAAATATAAAAATAAAAGAGAGAATTTTATTATGACTTTAATCTGTAATACGATGAAGTCAAAGTAAAATATAACAAATCGATTACAAAAAATAAAAAATTACAATTACTTCTCTAATAATTGACATACAATTTAGATTCGATGTTGACCTAATTATCTACATAAAAATAATTTTATTAATAATTTTAATTTATAAAATAAAATAATTTACCTCGAATAAACATGTGGAGTATAAATAAAAAATTCCTAACCTCGAAGTTATAATTACCCAAACATTAGATCTTTTAAAACACCCCTTGTTAGACGTTTTCCATTGTGTTGCATCTCTTTTTCATTTCTTGCCATATGACAGGAAGACGGGAAGACGATCAAACAGATTTGCCGATATGACATATCCAAGAGGAGTGTTTAACGCTCTTCATGGCTAACAGCCATTTACAAAGCAAGCATTTCCCAAAAAAACAATAAACTATCTATACGGGTGTTAATGATGGTCCCCTGGCCTTCGCTCACAATGAAAGATATATATAGAAAGCAATTCTTCTCTTATTAGATGCATGCCATGTAGATAATCCTAAATATTTCATGGACATACCTGATTGACCACTGGTTGCATTGAGTACTAGATAACAAAACCAAATAAACCAGCACATACATATTGTAGGAACATATAAAGCTAAAATGCATATTACATTACTCTGCAAGATCCCCTAACAAACGTAGAGCTTATAATAGAAGGGGAGAGAACAAAATAATAATCTATATAATTGAGAACAATATGGTTCTCTGCCAGCACAACTAATTTCTACAAAAAGATCTTATACGACCGGGCAGCAGAAAATCCACAATTCCTTTGTCGATAAATTGCTTTGACCTGTAATCGAAATCAGCACACAGTGCGCCCATAGCACAAACATGCAAGATAAAGGTTTTTTGACCATTTTTCCTGAACACAAACCCAAAATGAGAAAAAATCAGTCTCCATGTCAACTTACAAAATCAATTAGTCCTTAACCTTCCATTACCTTAACATGTGTGCTAGGAAATTGAGATGTACGCAGAGTTTCCTGAGTTTCATCACCAGGCCTGCGCCTCGGAATACTTAATATAAGAGCAGATTGATCCCATGTAGCAGCAGTTGCTGTGATTCTATAACCACTATCCCAACGTCTATGGATGCCCTCACTTGGATAGAGAAAATCAAGTTCGACCACCTACATTTAGAAGGTTAATGATAAAAAACAGGAAGTCTGTGTAGTGTAAGATCACAATTGCAGAACACTCTGAAAATTCGCAAAATATCAAATACTTTAAGAAAGCAGGTTGATATCACATAGAGAATACAAATTATCAGCAAACCTGATCGCTGAATCCAGCATTGCGAGACATAACAACACCCCAGCGACTTCCAGCAGTAGCCATTGATGTGACATGAAAACCTTCTTTCCACTTTTTGTTTATCCATTTGAAGGGGAAAGAATCACTTACTTTGTATGATTGTTGAGTATATTGCGTACCTGCAGAAATTAGATCACAAATCACAACAAAATCAGAGGTAATAACGGCAGAATAATTATATGTACAGATATGCAAAAATTAAGTCTTTGTAATATCTAACAGAAAGGAACTCATGCAAGCTAATCGTACTACACCCAATGGGCACTACTATCAGCAAAGTAGTTAACCTAAAGTAAATCAAATAAAAGCACAGAAGAAAACAACAAATTTGTATATTTCTAAGAGTGAAAATAATTCTATATTGCAAAAAAGGTCGCAAGACCTGAAAGGCTTTCCCATGATATTGAATAAGATGATTTCATCATCATCAACCAGGAAAATAACAAACGAATTCATCATTGCAAAAACTAACTGTTTGCATTCAAACCTTTTGACATCACCACAAGGGAGCTTCCATTATTGGCCCCTGCAATAGAAGTAATATAATAGTTCTTATCCCACTGCTCCATGATCCATTCCTGCAATAAAATGGAGTCACATTGATAAGTTTCATCACATGAAATTAGATAAAAAATTGCAAGACATACAGTATGTTTCACCTTGTGCAAGAAAAAGGGTGACAACTTGTAAACTTGAGTAGTAAAGCCAGTTCCAGCATCCATAATAAGTGCCCAAAGATTGGAACAAGATGATACACAACTAATAAGAAGGCCATCTGCAATCCCTCTCTCAACATGCTGCGCTAATCTTGCATCAGCCACATTGTAATGATACCTAAAATGCAACCAATTTATAAGTCACAATCAAATCATACTCAACCTCACATATTTTATTGCTGAATTAAAGGAAACTGCCACAAAGAGTAGATGCAGTTCTACCTTTGTTTCATTGGTAGTCTTGCATTGTAAACTGAAATCCATTGTGTAGCAGGAACCCCTAAACGAACCTTCTTTTTGGGCTGTGAATCATCCTCTTCCTCAATATTCAATCTACCCCGCTTTTGCCCAACCTAACAAATTTTGGTTTCAAATAAACATACACTTATAGTGAAAACAAAGCCCAACCAGAAGAGATTCACAAGAGAGAGAGAGGGGTAAACCAGAAATATGAGACCTCCAAAAGCCATACTTTAGTAATTACCTTTTGAGCGCCTTCAGTATTAATTGGCCGCAATGCTGGATTTGGTCCAATTATACCATCAAACAAAGCTATTAGCTTGGAATAATTAGGTTCTTCATCAAATTTCATGTTCACTACAATCTCAAGAAATTGCCTAAAAGGAGCAGGGCAAAAGCAGCACAGCATCTCAGGTGATGTTCCCATCTTCTTTTTGCAGACAAGGAAGGACTTGCTATCACCCTATCAGACAAGGTAAAATAAGATTGCAATGTAATATGTGAAGTGATTCAATTCCGCACAGTAAGTACTTTATAAGAATATAAAATAAATGTATTTACCTGATAACCTTGCCATGGTAATCGGCCTTTATGAAGGAAGATGAGTGTGTATGCAAGAGATTCAAGATCATCCCTTCTACTTGCAGTTCTTCCCAAATGAGCATGAACACTAGCATATCGAACAGTCCCTCTACGTAACCGGAAAAAAAAAAAAAAAAAAAAATACTCAAACCTATATAAGAACAAAAACTACTCTATAAAAGGAAAAAATATAATACTGTAGGAAAAAACTCGAGGGAAAAAAGAGGGAAAAAGGATAACCTAAACATGTCAGGGCGCTGATCATAGTCAACATGCAGGCCACTTGTGGTGTCTCTCCACTTTGTTGCTGAGTAATATGCGAATATATTAAGAAGGGGTTACTAAGGAAAAAACCTCACATACACATTTACCCTTGAATTGCATCTACTAACCTAATCCAAGATCAACAAGAAACAGTTTCTTCTCTTGTGCTGTAGCTGGCTGACCTAGTAAAAAGTTCTCTGGTTTTACATCTCCATGCACATAGCTTCAATGAACAACAAGAACGAAAACATCATGATTATTGCAGAGTCCAAGAGAATCAAAATCAATTTATAAATGTCAAACTCACTAAGTCTGAAGAACAAAACAGGATGAAAAAAGCTTTACATAAAAATGCTTGACCAATAACATACCCTTTCGAGTGCATCTTCTCAAGTATGGATAAGGACTCAACAGCTATACATGAAACCATTTCAGCAGACATCCTAAACATTTATTAACAAAAAGGGGGAAAAACCAAAAACAGTTAGTCAAAGAAAAAACAAGGGACAAACTAGTTACTGCAATAATTCTAACATGATACATTTGTACGTTCAAAGAAGCAACATAAGTAAAAGTAAAAGGAAAATTGAAACAAAGGGTGGCACAGCCTGAAGTTGAAGACACAAATACAAGATTGAAGACGAAAACTAGAATATAAATTTTCAACAAATTTAATGCATATAGTGGTCAAACCATAAGAATAATCCACTTGAGTAGTTATTATTCATATGGGATAACTAAAAACTTACCAGAGAGAATTTAGTACAACAGACTATATGCAATTATTTGTCACTCAGACTTTGTTTTCCATTTCTTTCATACATTCACTTAGGCCTTAGCTATGTACTTGAAAGAGAATGAGACTAAAAACAGTCACCTTCCTTCAATATTAACCTCATAGAAGAAAGCCCAAAAACACATAAAATCAATATATGACAGCCCTTATCTTAATACACAAGGGCACAAGGGCACAAGCCCTATAAACAAAGCAACAGATACAATCACAACATCAAGATACAGGCATGCTTATACTCACGTCTGGCTTGAGGAATTCCAGACATCCCACAAACTTGGACCAAGCATGTCCATAACCTGCACATATGTAATAGAAATATTTGAATTGTTAAGTTAGCAAAGAGATATACTATGGTTGTTGTGTAGAATAGATCATACCATTATGTAATATTCTCCTTGCTTTCCTTTATAGTGTACCCTAGGTATTCCATGACTACCACCAAGGATGCTTTTGACAGAACATAAAAAGTCAAACCTTAACTCTATGTACTTCATCACAGAATGTCATAAATAAATTTGAATCAATCTATAAAAGATAATATAAAAATAAAGGGGTACCTACTTGTACACTTGCCACTCATAAGGAGGGCCATAGTTACAGCCTTTACTGTTTCTATGTTCAAATTTCAGAGCCACCTGAGAAATGAAAGCCAGAAATCAGCTCAATGCCAAATCAGTCTCATATCAAACGTATCAACCTTTTAACACCAAAAAGCCAGAGGTGGCAAGAGAAGCTCACCTCCATAGCTCCAGGGCCCGTCGCACGCTCACGACGGCCAACAAAAACCTGACCAAATCCACCTTTACCTAGCTTCCTCTCAATCTTGTACATGGGTGATCCTCCTACTTGAACCTTTAGGGGTGAAAAACAAATTCAAAATTCAATTAAAAGTTTAAAACCAATGAACATCTTAACGAAGTAATAATAACCAACCATCATTCAAGAAAATAAAATACAACCTATCAAAACATGGATAGCATTAAAAAAAACCACATAACAACATTGCCACATACCCTCTCAGGAAAAGGTGGAGTGTTATCTTCAGGGGCAACACCCTTATTGGCACTCAACCCACCACTATCATCGCCCATCACGCCCACACCCTTTTCCTTATTCTTCTTCGCCTTCCCCTCCGATGTCACGATCACCGGCGGCTTCTCGCGCTCCGGTTTCTTCACCGCCAACCTTGTCCTCGGCCTCCCCTTCGCCGCCGCAGCGCGTCTCTTCACGTTCCTCTTCGCCGGTGGCGGTGCCGGTGGTTCCGAGCCTTTTTGGGCTACCGCAGCGCGACCGCGTCGCACTCCACTACGAAGCTCCGGCATTCTCCAAACCCATGCAATCGATTCGCAGCGCCAAGAACCTTGATCATCATATGCCTTACCAGAGCTGCGAGACCCGATTCATGGCTGAAAATTGTTAGTTTCCACGTGAACGAATCTTTTGAAATCCAAACGGAACGAGAAAATTTTTGTGGAAACGGTAGCTAGGAATTGGGGGATAGGGTTAGGGTTTGATGATTGAGCAAGCTTCACAGTAGATACAAGAGGAAAGTAAAAAGGAAGCAAGAGGAGCCTTACAGAAGAAAATGAAAGGTTGAAGATGAAAAGAAATTTTAAAATCTTGATTTTAGTTTCCCGTGAACAAGAGGATTTTTTTTTATCTGAAAAAAAAAAAGAGAGGAAAATATTTTCTTTCGCCATCTTCAAATCAATCCATTATTTAAACATCATTAAAAGGTATAAATTTTTGCTCCACACCATAAAAAGAGAAATATACAAAGCATTTTGTGATAGCAGATTGGTGTCTTTTTTTTTAGCCAATAATATCCCCCGAATAATGTTACCCATCATATAATTTATTAAAGAGAAATGATAGGAGGGCGCATTTTTGCGATTCATCTTGCGACGCATACAACCTTATATATGAGTGGACCGAGGAAAAATTAGCAAAACGACAAAAATCGTATAAACATAATATACGAGGTGAAATAGTGAGATGGTAAGTGAATGAAAAGTAAAAAATTTGAAATCCAAAAAAGCAACCAAACCCCCTCCCGCTTCTGCCGCCCTCTCGTGTCCATCTCCTGCGTTCAACTCTCCCAACATCCTCTCCAAAATCAACCAAAGCAGCAGCTACTCAGCCCCCTTCTAAGCTTCTCATCCCCCTTCTATGGCCTCTTACTTCTTCATCGTCTATCAATAGCTACTTATCTCACTCCATCAATATTCTTCTCTCATTGACCAACGAAGGAGTCTCCATTCTTGTGTCTTAGGTATGATCAAAACACCCTCTCTCTTTGTCTATAACTTATTGTCTATGTTCACCTTTATATTGGCTTTTAAATCTGAATTTTATTTTTTGGGCGATTTTGTAAATGAAGATGTTGGAACTTTGATGACTAGCAAGTTTGCGTTTTGTTTTAGTGTTGTAGTATAGGTGTTTGAGGCTTATGTTTCTATGAGTTTAGGCTTGCAATGTTAAGTAGAAAAAGAAATCATTAAAGTATAGTACATTTCATGAATTGGAACCCACCTCTGCATCTCATAACATTTATACCATAAAATTAGATTTTAAAAATTTGATAAGACATTGATAAATTCTTTGAAAACGCTTGTAAATTATGGTAAAATGCTAGTAAATATATAAAATACGCTGATAACATTCTTTTCATACTAGAGAAAGTTACCAGCATTTTGCTAAAATTTACCAGCATTTCTTAAAAATTCACCAACATCTCTTGATATCTTTAAAACCTGATTTTATGAAGAATAAAATTTAGTTATATGCTAAATTTACTTATTTAGATGTCCATAATCAATAATTGCTACAAAATTTTACAAGGAGAAAAAAAAATATAAAAATAGTAAACTAGAGAAACTTACCCGCATCTTAGAAATTCTTTCAAACCTGATTTTATGAAGAATAAAATTTAGAGATATGCTAAATTTATTCATTTAGGTGCCCTTAGCCAATAAATTTAACATATCACTAAATATTAGATATAAATACTGATTTTGAAGGTCTCATAAGAACCTTGTAAAATCTTGCAAACGTTGGTAAATTTTAACAATATGCTGGTAAGTGTCTCTAGTATGAAAAGAAAGTTACTAGTGTAATGCTAAAACTTATCAGCGTTTTGCTAAAACCTACTAGTATTTCCAAAGAATTTACCAGCGTCTCTAAACCTAATTTTATGAAGAATAAGATTCAGTGAAATGCTGAATCTGACATATCCCTAAATTTTATTCTTCATAAAAATAGATTTTGAAGGTTTTATAAAACGCTGGTAAATAAATGTTAGTTATTGAAGAAGATGATCTTTTAAGGGACAACCAGTTATAAATAAACACTAGATTACCATATCACTATGTCTTTTTCATTTACTTCCTTTTCAATCTTCGACAATAAAAAGGTATTCATATTTTATTTGTTACCAATTACCAAAAGAAATGTGTTCACTAAATGAAAAGACAATTTGTTAATTCATTGGTCAAGTGCCAGCAATATCAAGTCCATTATGTTTCACATTTTCTTTCAAGTTCACAAGAAAAAGTTCAACCCAACCAGTATGGGATTTCATGGTTTATGCTTGAGGAACATTCTATTTCCCCCTTTCCCTTATTTCTCAGCTATAAGTCAGCTTATTCTGTATAGTATAGTATGCAATCTTCTACCAATCTATTAATCTTTAATGTTCAACAGCTCCTCCTTAATTAGCTGGTTTTCTCAATTCAGCTTAGGTTTTTTTTTTTTCCTCTTTTTTCGTAGGTGTGGTAACCCTTTGTTGTTGAGGTTCACGGAGGAATTAAGCAATTAAGGAATGCCTATTGATGTTGATCTCAACATTGATGTTGATGGAGATCCATGCCAACAATTTAGGTCTCACACATGTTTATAGCTTACTAGTGGTTAATTTTTTGAACTGACTGTTGTTTTAAAATATTAGACTTTTGCTCTTGGCCATGGTGGTAAATAAATACCCTGGCCTTGTTAAAATATTAGACTTTCGAGTTGCCAGGAACACATAGTGTCTGATGGAATGGGAGAATGAAACTTCTGTTTTGTGTACAAGTATAATGATTAATAGATATACATTTGCAGCTGGGTTTTGAGTTGCAGATTTGTTAGTAATACATTTCTATGAAATCATCAAAAGTCTAAGTTAATAAAGAATAAGATTTAGTAATATATTAGATTATTCATTTAGGTGCCTCCTGATCAATTTTCATTATAAAACTTGGAAAGAAAAAAAAATAAAAGAATGAAAATATCAAGGAATAGAAACTTACCAGCATTTTGATTATATTTACCAGTGTTTGGCTAAAATTTACCAGCGTTTCCAAAGAAATTTACTAGCGTCTTATAAAATCATCAAAAGCCCAAATTAATGAACAATAAGATTTAATGATATATTAGATTGTTCACATAAGTCTGTTGATACTTGTTAGATAGTGGCAATTTCAGTAGCATTATTTTCTTCAGTACTAGCAGAAATATGATTCTTATATCCATAACATGTCGCAATAAAATTGTAGTATGACTCATGTTCGATATCCACCAAAATCAAAATATGACTAATAGCCCCGTTTGGTTGTGGACACCAATGGAAAAACTTCACATACCAAGGCAATATTAGCCAAAGGAACACTTGAGTAGCTTTCGTAGAACGTGCGTTAGCATTCAGTAGAATCTAAGACAAATACACTATAAATGGTGCTTGCATTTGTTTTGAATTTTTGTTGAGATAATTAAAATAGATGAGGATGCCCAAAATGGAAATTCACGTGAACTTCACAAAAGATGTACATGAAAATTTGCAATGCATCAAGTATCAACAGACTTATGTGAACAATCTAACATATCACTGAATTTTATTTTTTATTAACTTGGACTTTTGATAATTTTATAAGATGCTGGTAAATTTCCTCGAAAACGTTGTTAAATTTTAGCCAAACACTGGTAAATATGAACAAATCACTGGTAAGTTTCTATTCCTTGATATTTTCATTCTTTTATTTTTTTTTCTTTCCAAATTTTATAACGAAAATTGATTAGGGGGCACTTATATGAACAATCTAATATATTATTCATTAACTTGGACTTTTGATGATTTCATAAGACGCTGGTAAATTCCCTTGAAAACGCTGGTAAATTTTAGCTAAATGTTGGTAAATACAAGCAAATCACTGGTAAGTTTCTATTCCTTGATATTTTCCTTCTTTTATTTTTTTTCCTTTCCAAATTTTATAACTACTATTGACCAAGAGCACCTAAATGAATAAATTTATCACATCACTTAGCATACAACCAAAATTTGAATAAAGAAAATGTCTTACTAACAAATCTGCAACTCAAAAACTAGCTGCAAATGTATATCAATTAATCATTATACTTGTACACAAGACAAAAGTTTCATTCTCTCATTCCATCAGAAACTATGTGTTCCTAGCAACCCAAAAGTCTAATATTTTAACAAGGGCAGTGTATTTATTAACCACCATGGCCAAGAGCAAAAGTCTGATATTTTAACACAACAGTCAGTTCAAAAAATTAACCACACTAGTAAGCTATGAACATCTGTAAGACCTAAATTGTTGGCATGGATCTCTATCAATATCATCATTGAGTAGAGATGGAAAAACAGGCTCAATCCGTCAAGTTGGCCCGCCAAACCCGCCAAAAATAATGGGTTGGGTTGACATATTTGGCCTATAAAAAATTTTTAACCCGTTAACAGGCTAGAATATTGAGCCCGCCTTCCTAATTCGGCCCACGCCCGCCTCGCCTTGCTTTTGGTGGGTTGGGGCGGGCCGGCCCACTTTGTCATCTCTATCGTTGAGATCAACATCAATAGGCATTCCCTGATTGCTTGATTCCTCCATGAACCCCAACAACAAAAGGTTACCACACCTACAAAAAAAGAGGAAAAAAAAAACTAAGCTAAATTGAGAAAACCAACTAATTAAAGAGGAGCTATTGGACATTAAAGATTAATAGATTCGCAGAAGATTACATACTATACTATACAAAATAAGCTGACTAATAGCTAAGAAATAAGGGAAAGGGAGAAATAAAATGTTCCTCAAGCATAAACCATGAAATCCCATATTGGTTTGGTTGAACTTTTTCTCATGGACTTGAAATAAAATGTGAAACATGTTAGACTTGATACTGCTAGCAGTTGACCAATGGATGAACAAATTGTCTTTTCATTTAGTGAACACATTTCTTTTGGTAATTGGTAACAAATAAAATACGAATACCTTTTTATTGCCCAAGATTGAAAAGAAAGTAAATAAAAAAACATAGTGATATGGCAATCTAGTGTTTATTTATAACTGGTTGCCCCTTAAAAGATCATCTTCTTCAATAACTAACATTTATTTACCAGTATTTTACGAAACCTTTAAAATCTATTTTTATGAAGAACAAGATTTAGTAATATGCTAAATTCAACATTTCACTTAATCTTATTCTTCATAAAATCAGGTTTAGAGACGCCGGTAAATTATTTGGAAATGCTGGTAAGTTTTAGCAATATATTGGTAACTTTCTTTTCATACAAAAGAAACTCACCAGCGTATTGTTAAAATTTACCAGCGTTTGCAAGATTTTACAAGGGTCTTGTGAGACTTTCAAAATCAATATTTATAAATAATATTTAGTGATATGCAAATTTATTGACTAAAGGCACTTAAATGAATAAATTTAGCATATCCTTAAATCTTATTATTCATAAAATCAAGTTTGAAAGAGTTCCTAAGATGCTGGTAAGTTTCTCTAGTTTGCTATTTCTATTTTTTTTTCGCCTTGTAAAAGTTTGTAACAATTATTGATTATGGGCATCTAAATAAGTAAATTTAACATATCACTAAATTTTATTCTTCACAAAATCAGGTTTTAAAGATATCAAGAGACACTGGTGAATTTTTAGGAAACGCTGGTAAATTTTAGTAAAATACTGGTAACTATGTGCAATATGCTAGTAACTTACTCTAGTATGAAAAGAATGTTACCAACGTATTTTATATATTTACTAGCTTTTTGCCATAACTTACTAGCGTTTCCAAAGAATTTACTAGCGTCTTATCAAATCTTTAAAATCTACTTTTATGGTTTAAATGTTATGAGATGCAGAGGTGGGTTCCAATTCATGAAATATACTACACTTTAATGATTTCTTTTTATACTTAACATTGCATGCCTAAATTCATAGAAACATAAGCCTCAAACACCTACACTATAATACTAAAACAAAACACAAACTTGCTAGTTGTCACAGTTCCAACATCTTCATTTACAAAATCGCCCAAAAAATAAAATTCAGATTTAAAAGCCAATATAAAGGTGAATATAGACAATGAGTTATAAACAAAGAGAAAGGATGTTTTGATCATATCCAAGATACAGGAATGGAGACTCTCATTGGTCAATAGGAGAAGAATACTGATGGAGTGGGATAAGTAGCTATTGACAGAAGATGAAAAAGTAAGAGGCCATAGAAGGGGAATGAGTAGCTACTGTTTTGGCTTATTTTGGAGAGGATGTTAAGGGAGCTGAACGCGCGAGATGAACACGGGAGAGGGGCGGAAGTGAGAGGGGGGTTTGGTTGCTTTTTTGGATTTCAAATTTTTTACCTTTTATTCATTTACCATTTCACTATTTCACCTCGTATATTATATTTATACGATTTTTGTTGTTTTGCTGATTATTCTCCTAGTCCACTCACACATAAGGCCGTATGCATCGCAGGGTAAATCGCAAAAATGCGTCTCCTATCATTTCTCTTTACCAAAATCTTCCGCTTCTTCAATGTTTGTCCAGCCAATGAAATTTTACCACGAGACAAAATGTATCTACAAATAGAGATGGCAAAGCGGGGTGGGGCAAGGAAGGGCGGGGCAGGCCAAATTAGGAAGATAGGCTCAATATTCTAACCCGCCCCATTTAAAGGCGAGTTGGTGGGTTGACCCGTCAAAAAAAATTATTTTAATACTTTTTATGAGTTAAATTACTTTAAAAATTAAAAAAATATATTCAATAAAAAATCTACTTAAATAAAATAGAATAAAATAATTAAACTACATAATTTATATTCAAATATATTTATAATAAATTAATTAGGATATATAAATAAGTTTATAAATAATAATTAACTATAAATTTATAATATAAAGTCTATAATATAAAGTTCACAAATTAATAAAAGTATAATAATAACATAATCTATAACAAAAATCTAAATTTTTTTAAAAAAAATACTCTTGAACCTAGAGAGAGAGAGAGAGAGAGAGAGAGAGAAGCTTAACCCGGCGAGCCAACCTGTCCCGGTCCGCCAAAGCCCATGGATTTTGCGGGCTGGAAATTTTTTGCGAACCAAATATATCAATCCACCCCATTATTTTTATTGGTTGATTTGGCCAACCCTATGGGCTGAAATTGCTTTTGTCATCTCTATCTACAGACTTTCTTCCTACTTGTTTGGTTCTATTTTTGTAAAATTAATTTTAGATAAAATTGATTTTGTTGAAATTAATTTGGTTAAATTATTTTCGAGATAAAGTGATTTATATCTAGTAGTTCCTCTAAAAGTAATTTTGATATAAAGTAAAAAATTTTCATTCTTGCCAAAATCAAATCTATAGGCAAAAATTGATTTTGAGCAATAAAAATCAAATATTATCAAAATTTGAAACAATCAATTCTAGGGGTTCAAAATTGATTCTAGAGACTACAAATAGGTTCCAAACATGCCATAAAATAAAATCAAGCCGGCAATGACCTAATCTTAGCTCAACTTAACTGATTTATGCTCTAGTTGATAAAATTTGCTTGATTTTTTATTTTATTTTTTTGGTCGGAGGGTTTGGGGGAGGGTTCTCTACCACTTCCAGCCTCTCGATAGATCGAACCCGGAATGCATTGTTGCATTGGCCAATACTTTATCACTTGAGTTACGGCTCGCATGCATAATTTGCTTGATTTGAACTCAATTCCTTACAAGAATTTAGTTCGGCTTAGTGTCACAGGCCTAGAGATGCAAGTCCATGTAGAGTTCAGGGACCACCTCATCACTGGGCCTAAGGCTAGCCCTTCCCTTTTGAGGGTCGACAAACTATATAGTTATGGATAATAAGGCACAGTGGATGCATTTTTAATTATTTAGTATGTACTCGTAAGTTTTGTTTTAGTTTGTGTGCCTTTAGGATACCAATACACATCTTATAGAATTCAAATCGTTCGTACTTATGGTGGGTTCGAACTATCAATTCGGGTCCTTTACCCAATCCGCAAATGCCCTCGTAGTGAACCTATCTACATTGCTTTCCAACACATTCACTCGAGTACCATATTTCTCCACACCTCGCCCTACATAAACAGTCAAGAGGAAGGAACACACACCATTCACTATGCAAGGCCTTCAGAAGTCATCCATCAATTCGTCATTGGCTTGCGAACCATCAAACATGCTGGACCGCATGATCATCGAGACACCACGATTAGCACAGTAGCACATCCACTTAGCAAGGTTCCAAAGCAACAATCGTTAGGCACAGCTCCCCAATGCATTCACGTTGCCCTCCGACCTATTGGAACAACAACCTTAACCCCTAAGAACAAACATCCTCACACTTCTTGCCCGCCAAGTTTGACTCTGATACCACTTGTCATAGGCCTATAGAATTCAATTCTTGCGGTGTATAGGGACCACCTCATCACAATGGGTCTTAATAAGGGTGGCTCCTCCTTTGGCTCGGAGGGTGCAGTAGTCTTACAAAAAATTTTGCAATCTTTGTAAATTTTTTACTTTTTGATTACTCGGTCCCTCTAAAAATTGTTATTTAGTTAAGCACCGGGCACTATAAGGGAAAAATAATGGAGTGTATTCGTATACCAAATCATATATAATATATTGTAGTATTTTTTAATTTACCAAATTTCAAATATGATTAAATTCATTTTAGAAGTGATCAAATTTTTTTTTATATAATGCTCTAAAAAATTCTAGTTATTTATAGGACCATATAGATAAAATCTAAAGACTTCTATATTGATTAGATTTTATTTGTGTGATATCTTTTATATTTTAGAAGTGGCTAGATTTTATTTGTATGATACTCAAAAAAATATAATTGATTTTAAGATCATATAAAAAAAATCTAACCACTTATAAATATATTTAACTTTATTTTTAAAAATTTGACTAAACTATAAAAATATTGCAATGCATCTTGTATAATTTGGTGTATGAATAAACTCTCTTTGTTCCACCATTAGATTTACTTGATATATCATGCACCAAGTTTAATATCGTTCGTTGTAGCATTGTCCTTTTATTTGTTTAAATTTACTCATAATACCTTTGAAATTACAAGTTGGCCCCTATATTTAAAAAATCAAGCAAAACAAAAAATTATAATGATAAAAAAATACTAATACTAATACTGATAATAATAACGTAGTGAGAAAGGAAAATAGAGGTGCGAAAGGAGTAGATGGTGGGACCAATTCCAATGTGTTTGTAAATGCAAAGCAAGACTATATTAAATGCAGAAGTGCTACAGTTACGGCTCCTACGTCTACCTTCATCCCTTAATGCTGTGTTCTTTAAAATCTTATCCTTTTAGTTTTGATCAAACCTCATGCTCCGAGGGATTGGGCTGTTTCAAATGAGAAATAAACAAAAACTCGTCTTATTAGCTATTTTCAGGGGCAGCCCTTTCATTTTACCCCACATCAATTATAAATTTTATTAAAATTTTATTCTCTTTATTTTAATTTATCTATTTATTTAAATAATTTAGTTTGTTTTTAAATCAATATATGTGGATATAATTGTATTCAGATATATTGACTTAAGAATAAGCCAAGTTAAGCAAATGGAGAGAAAAATTGAAATGGAGGGAGTATATAATTTTTGAGTTAGTTATAGTAAATATCAAATAATTTTAATGATATATATATATATATATATATATATATATATATATATATATCACTGTAAAAAAATTATTATAATAATATATCAAAATTAGATCATTTAAATATTTTCAATTTGTTCAATTTTTTTGAGCTATCAATTTTTTCAATTTAATTAACTAAATGATCAAATCATTCAGGACCCATTTGACACGCCTGATAGCATAAGACCTGATAGTATAAGGTCTAATTTTATAAAGCCAAATAAAAATTTAATACTATACAGTGTTTGGTATGTCACTGTATATGATATTATATTATATATAATATAACCAGAAAAAATATTATAATAAATATAATTTTTTAATATTAAATTTAAAAATTAATATAATTATTTAAATATTTATTATAATTATTTTAGCTATTTTTATTATATATAAATATAATTTTATATTAACAATTATTTATTTATTTTTAATATTTTTTCATAATATAAAAAATATGAGTGAGTGTAAGAAAGAGAGAGAGAGAGAGAGAGACACGCAGAGAGAAATAGAGATAAAGTTTTTATATATCAAAATCCAAACAAGCCTAATATCATATTCTTATATTTTGTTGTATTTTTTATAATATATAATTAAATTTATGTTAAATATTATTTATATATTTTTATAAATTTTTATTCTTATATTTTTATATTAGTTTGAATAGTTATTTTATAATGATTATATTTTAAAAATATTTATTTATTATTAAAAATTTTATTAAATAATATTATTTTTTGTTTATATAGTTTTTATTTTTATTATTTATTTAATAATTATTTTTTAATAAAATATATTAAAAAATAATAAAATGAAAGAACTTTTATACATCAAAAATTAATCAGGCCTAATACAGCCTCCTTAGGCTGAATTAAGTTATCCATTATTTTGACGTATAAGAGAGGTTTGATGAATAAATTTATATAATACGTTGACTGCACCAAACAACAGATAAGGTTATATTATATTACCTTATCCTATCATACCGAATACGGCATGCCAAACACACCCTCATATTTTGGCTTGATGATTCGAGCTAATCAAGTTCTTATAACTATGAATTTGATAATTAGGGCCTTTATTTTGTTTTCTTTTCTTTTGTCTTAATTTTTAGTGTTTAAAATTTACTAAATTTCAATTAATTTGATTCAATTGAGTTAGTCTATTAAAAAAATAAAACTTTCATAATATTATTATTTTTTATTTATAACAGTCAATTATGAGATTAATTAAGAGAAACAAATACAAATCACTTAAAGTAACAAAGCATATATATGTTTTTAGTTTTTCTTCCCCCTTATTATAATGAGCTTAGTATTTCTCTAGAAATAGGAATATAATATATGGCGAGATCAAGTGAGAACCAAATGCTTTGAGTAACTTTAGAAAACCTCACACAACATATTTCTTGAGCAATGCAACAAAAGGATGCAATTTATCTTTTTATCGAGTCATTCTTTCATACTCCATGAAAAAAAAAAATTCTTCCTCTATGGAACAATCTTGGCTTTTTATTTTGATAGTGAAAGAAAAAGGGAAAAAATGAGAAAAAGAAGATTTAAAGGTAGATATGTATAGTGGAGGAAGAAAAAATTTTCCTCCATTAAGGATACAAGAATTTTCCTTTTTCACTGGCACCCGTTGAGCATAAGAATGCATTGCAACATGATGTATAATAAGATTCTTAGCATTACCTTCTACAAAATTGTTTTAAACAATACTTTAGTAGTTAACTTCATATACTTAGAGTTTCAAATTTCCACATTTTGTCAAAATTGAAAAAATCAATTTAAGTACTGGTTGCTATCTTAGTTCAAGGTATGTATAGGTGGTATGTAGGCCAGCCTGGTCTGCTTAGCCCAATTTGCAACTAACCATATCTAAACGGACTAAACTGGGCTGGTCCACAAAATTAATGGATTGTTATTATACTTGGCCCGCTTCCATACTACATGGATCCATGAGTTGGCGAGTTGGTCCACATCGTAGGTTTCTTTTTGTGCTTTTTCTCTTTTCATTTTTGCTTTGTAAAGTCAAATTTATAAAAGTGTAAGTGTTGGGATTCAAACCTAGGTATTTGTAGCTACAAAGCGTTATTCTTACCATGAAGTTGTAGCCACAAGCTATGACATGCACTTTGATCAAATTGAATATATCATATTTTGTTATCCTAAAATAATAATATGTGGGTTAGCGGATTAACCCGCTAACTTGCAGGCTTAGCTTGTTTAGCCTACGGGATAAGCGAAGCGGGCCAAGAGATTCACGAATACACAGGTTAGGAAAATACTTGGTCCTAACCTGTGCAAATTGTAAGTTAAACGAATCAATTTGCAAATTATGGCCTGTATACCCAACTCTAAAGGTACATAACTCCAAAGGGTGAAAGGGCTAGGAAAGCCTTCCTTGTGAGACTTAGAAAATTGGAGAAGACTGTAGATGAAGCATTCTTTGGTGAGAAATAAATGATTAATATACGGGTTAAAAGTTCTTGTATTTTTTCACTTATTATAAGAAGTTTTAGGAAGCATATGCCGCAATATTAGGGGTGTAAATTAAAGTATGCACCCTTACATTTAGCGATAATATCTATATCTATTGTGGCAAAAGCCTTGTGAGAATTCAGAGCTGTTACACGTTTGGATGATTAGAGAAAAATCTTTTATAGTTAAGTCACGAGGGAGGAGAGGCGAAAGGAATTTGTTTATGAATTGGCGATTGTAAGATGTTTGATTGAGTGATAATTCAGTTGAGTAAAAGGAACATGTTTGAGGGGTTCTAGTAAGCATAGCACAGTTGGTTGTTGGTTTGCTAGAACCAGCATGTCTAATACTATGGATGTCAACTGATGAAAATGGAATGAGTAGGGGCATATTGTGACCCAACCTAATATCGTCTTGCATTATTTTAAATAAATCTTAAATCTGTCTCAAGTCATTATGTGAGTTATAAAAATAATTATTCAGAGAAAAATATAAGAATCTATTCTTACTCGAACCTTATTTGCATTTTCTTTTAAATGCCTTCATGCGACAGAGTTTAGATTGAAACAGAATATTAAATTTAGAACGAGAGGGCTAAGCTTGAATGAAATAAGAAATCCATAAATTAAATGAAGTAAACAAGAGAATATCTTAAATCTAAACCTACTTTCACTTGCTCAGGCTTATGGTTTTTATGATACATAATGTTACACAATAAGAAGAAAAAAATCAGAATCTTTGGCATACTATTAATTGTTAGATAAATTAAAATAATAAGATTTATTTATTCATTTAAAGGTCAATAATTATCCTATAATTTTTGTTAATTAAATTTTGATTTTCATTTTTACGCTCTTGTATAGTTCACAACATCTGATCCTTGAGTTGATTAAAAAAAATGAAAAAAAATGTGATCCCTGAGTCCTTTGAGCTTAGGTTTGTATGACTAGTAAATCGCTACAATTTAGGAATCAACCTACCGTACCAATGTGTGTTAGTTCTCAACATATAAAAAGCAAAAAACAAAAAAATAAAACAAAATACTGAAAAGATTTTTTATATAAATACGATGATAACTCAAATAATATTAGTTTCATCAATATTTGATTGATTTAAATAATTTAATATTTTTTATTTAAATAAAATATCAAATTTAAATATTATGAATAAAAAATAATAGCATGGAGAGAGTTTTTTTTTTTCTTTTTAGTAACTTGATTAAGTTTGAGTTAGATTAATTGACTCTAATAAATTTTGGGTATTATTGATTTATATAAAAAATTGTTTAATAAAAAAAATAGTTTCATATCCAAAATGTATAAAGACTTTGTCTTTTGTTTTTGTCTTTTTGGTAAATTGCATAAAGATTTTGTGATTAGAAAAGAACAATTAATTCATTGAAATGGCCAGTCTCATCACTGAATACAAAAATTAACAAATAATCTAATTTGACTACAAAAATAAATAAATAATCTAATCGATATGATTTTTGAAATCACATAAAGTTGATTTTTTGCTCATCTTAGGAACCATGTTTTTGTCCCATTGAAATAGTAAAATAGTCCCAATATTTAATTGGTTCAAATGATTCATTATTTATTTTTTTTAAATAAAATTTTAGGTTTAAATCTTATAAATAAATAAAAAATAATATTAAAAAAATTTTATTCTTATAATATACTAACCTGACTCAAATCTAATTAATTAAAATTTAATGAATTTTCATATATTAGTAATTCATACAAAAACAAAATAGTAAAACGGTTAAATCTTTCAAACAAATCAGCCAAAGCAATCAAATTTCCTATCAAAACGGCATCTTGATATTTTGTTTCTACAACTAAGCATTTTACAATTGAAGTATTTATTTTATTTCTCCTCGTCAGAGATGAACTTGGTGTCGTTTACCAAAAACATGAGCTTGGTCCTTCTTAAAAAATAAGGATAAAATTTATGGTAAAATTTTACGAAAAGAAAGAAAATAACTCGAGGCCGGCGTTTCACATAACAATTGTATAAAAAAATTATTATTTTTTTGGGTACAAAATTAATTATTAATTTTATACTGTCTATTTTTTGAGAATATGCAAAACTCACTCTCAAAATCTGGAGAAAGCCAGAATCACCCTCCGGTGGCCTCCATGAATTGACAATTTAATGAGGGCAAGACTGTCATTTGAGAAGGGAGTATAAATTCATTAGGGTTAAATTTTTCTTCTTCACCATCCCTTCACAACTCGGAACCTTTTTATTAATAACAGCGCCTTTATTCTTCTTAAAGCTTCTTCCTTATTGTCATTTTCATTTGCATGATGATGATGATGCTTCATTCTCTGTTACTGTTGGTAAGTACCTTTTACACACATAATAATATATTATTTTATTTCCCCTTCATTCTTTCTTCTATAATAATATAATAATATGATAATAATAAACAAAAACCGTTGTTTGACGTTTCTGCTTCTCTGCCTCTGGATTTGGTTATTGTAATGTGCTTTTTATGTAGGCATGCATTATTTATTCTCTTTTTTTTTAGTCTTCATAATTTTTTAATAATAAAGTAATGAACAGTGCACACTTTTTAGCTTTATTGTGGTTGTTAAGTGATAATCTTTGATTTATCAAATTTTCTTTGTCTTCATTGACCTCCATTACAGAGTGCAAGGACAAGAAATCTGATTTGAATTTTCTTTGGAGGAAAAAGGTAAAGTCTTTGACACCATCACCACAAATGCCTTTTTACCCTGAAACTGTGTCAGATTATGGAGAAAGATCTATATTGACTTGCTTTTGTGCATCATAATATGTATATTATTATATACGTATTTATGTGAAAATGGTTTGGTGTTGCCCTTATTGTATTGTTAGCATATCTATCATCTCTATCCTACGAATGTCAGGGTTCAGTTATAGGCTTATGTAGGTTCTGTGAACAGTGACTGAGGTTAGGGAGAGGCTAGAAAGGGACCCGTTAGGGTGTGTCTTTATTACCAAAGCCTAAAAGGGTCTCTCTGTGTTAACCCCTGTTTGTTCCAAAGGCTTCTGAGCCCCTGAGAGGCTTTGATGGGTTCTTGCTGTTACATCCTCGGTAATCTGGAGGAATTCATGGCTATGACGCAGCTTTTCTGTCCCATTGGTTCCTTTTCTTGGGTTTTGTATCTCCCTTGTCACTGCGAGTTATTTCAACACCAGCCCTGGAGCTTGTGTATCTTATCAGGGTCGTGGATTGTTGTTTCATTGCTGGATCTGCTGCTGCATGGTGATTTTATTGGTTTTTCTCTCTCACCCTTTTTTTATTTCCTTATTTTTTATTTTTTCATCGGACAATTTCTCTCTTCTTATCCAGTGAACTTGTCTGCTTCTCTTCAATTTTTGTCTCTATTTCATATTTATGTTGTCTGCATGTAGGTGGTCATTTCATATCTTTTACTATTTTTTCTTTTTCATATCCGCAAGTAATGGGGTGGTTTTCTACTTCTTGTCTTTGATGTTTTCTTCTTCCTTTCCTTATTGCAATTTCAATTTTTTCACCCCTAAGCCCCTCGTTTTTGTTTTTTCCCCCACTATGTACTAAATACCAAGGTTGTTTGTCTTGTTGATGGTGGGGCAGGAAAATACTAGAAGCTAAAACTACCAGCTTGTTAATGGCATCAGCATCTTGTATCAGTACGAGCCCTTTACCCATGAAAGAGGCTGCAGCAGCTGAGGGCTATTGTTTATATCCTCCCCCTCTTGCAAGATATGAGGAGGTTGCAAACAATCCCAAGCTCTTCATGTCTACCTTGGAGAAGCTTCACGCTTCTATGGGTACCAAGTTCATGTAAGCTTCCTGGATATCATTTCATCATCAGCTATACATGTCTTATTTTACTACCTCTATAAACTTTAAGCTTGGATGAGGAGTTGGCTGCAAAATGCGTTTGGAGTAAACCACTAGAGCCTTGTGTCTTGGTTTCTTTTTCGAAGATATGGAACTTACAAGCTTGTCATGTCAAATTCCTTGCATCACGTTCGTTAGTTATCTGCATCTATTTTGAGAATTGATATATATGCTGCTTTTCTACCTAATCATGTTGGCATTCCTTGCCTTTCTCGACGGGTTTATAATAATTCTATAATGATGGAGTGAATTCTGATGTTATGTGGACCTCTATGGTTTTCTACTTGGTGTAGAATAATCCTTGTGGTCAACTGGTTATGGCTCAGTAGTTAGCTTTGTGTAGTCTTGGAGATGTTGTACCTTACTATGCCTTCTAATTCCATAGCCTTGCAACCAAAAAGCATGCTTTTTGTCCCTTTTTGTATTCAACTTTTGACTTCCTTTTATGGCATATGAAATTTATGTCCCAGGATTCCCATTATTGGGGGAAGAGAATTAGATTTGCATCGCCTCTTTGTTGAAGTGACTTCTCGAGGAGGAATTGAGAAGGTAAGATGTGACTATTTGTAATTAGTTGTGCTGTTATCCCGTTACTAGTTTTTTTGGAATCACTGAATATACTGTTCTACCATGACCGGAGTTTCCGTTGAATGATGAGTATGTTGATTTTTATGGATTATCTCCAAGCTCAAATATCCTAAGTTTGGTTCGAAATATGCAATCAATGTCAATAATGGAATTAAAGATGATCTTTTTGTCCTGGTCCGTTATGTGAAAAGCGTTCTGTTGTAGCATATGAGGTGGTTTTTTAGCCTAATGTGTCCCAGTAGGTTTCTTGTTTAAAGTGATTGTATTGTATGCATTTCAAGAATGGTTTCCCTCCTCTTATGCTGTCCCTGGTTATATCGTAGTTTAATTTATCTTGTGTTTATGAATTTTCCTTGGAAGGTTTGTTCATCATTGTGATGAGAAAATATCAGTAGAGTCTTCTTTGGATCCTTGCTTTCCATGCTTTTAATCCAAATATCTTGCATGTCTTTTGTGAATTGTAATTGATTTCAGGATCTTGCCTGGAATGGAAAGATGCTTGCATTTTGTGTGATACCTTGGCCAATGAACTGAATATTTTCACTGTTATAGTGAATCATTGTTTTTGTTTTGTTTTGTTGTAGTGATAGTAGTTATCTTATCCGGCCAATCTGTATTGCAGATAATTAAAGAGAGAAAATGGAAAGGCATAACTGCAGTTTTCAATTTTCCATCAACAGCTACAAATGCCTCTTTTGTTCTGCGGAAGTACTATGCTTCATTGCTTTTTCATTATGAACAACTCTACTATTTTAAGGCCCCTGGATGGAGCCCTACCGTATCCAGTATGTCATTCAAACCACATAGATTCTTTGAACTAATGTCAGCACCTATTTTAATGTATAAAATGGCAATTTCCCTTTGACAGGTGTTCTGCAGAGTCAATCGGCCATTCCAGTTCCTGTTCAGAAGACACAGTTTCTGCAGCCTTCGTCAGGATTTCAATCGACAGCCTTTCAACAGTCAAGTGTTAATGCTACTGAATTGCCTCAAGGTCTTTGCTTTTTTCCAGTGTAAAATAAGATTAATTGCTAACCACAGAGAAACGGGAAGAAAGGACTTATTGTGGTCATGATAATTTTTTCGTCTCAGCTTCTAATCCTCTATTAATTTTCATGTAATAGTCATACCTGTCTTAGTCATATTTGAGATTAGTAGTAGATACTGAGAAGGTAGAGTAAACATGGCTAAGTCGAAAGTTCAATCTAAGACCTAAATATTCATGTAAACGCCACTGGCCTAGTATTTTATCAATTGCATTTCTTTCACATGTTATGAACCATAACTTAATGGGAATGAACATTGTATCAATGGTCTTTTAAATGTGTGTTAGTTATATTTGGTTAATACCTGAACCACCCGGTCTTATTTATAAGGAATTACTCATATTTTGTTCATGATGTCCGGAAATTATTTGACCTATTTTATTATCAGAAGGACATGGTTTTATAAAATGTTCTTTGTAATATCATGAACTTGTATGTGACTGATGTGGCTTGTATTGCTTTTTGCATGGTCTTTTCGCAACATATGAGCAATTCAATACCTGTAATATTTGTGACTATTATTGATTATTTGATAACAAGTACTGTTTATGCTCTTGTGTTGTCAGCCATGAGAGTATCTTCGGCGGGGTCTCCGGTCATTGGGGTCATTGACGGGAAGTTTGAAAGTGGGTATCTAGTTACGGTGACAGTAGGTTCAGAGAAACTTAAAGGTGTGCTTTATCAGGCTCCACAAAACCCCATATTGCCAGTATCCCATCATGGTGTGTTGGTTAATAGCAGTAATGCCTCTGGTCCGCCAGGTGTCCATCGTCGCCGGCGCAGAAAGAAATCAGAAATAAAGCGGAGAGATCCTGCTCATCCAAAACCCAACAGAAGTGGGTACAATTTCTTCTTTGCAGAACAGCATGCAAGACTAAAACCACTTCACCAGGGGAAGGACAGGGAGATTAGTAGGATAATTGGTGAACTCTGGAACAAGCTAAATGAATCGGAAAAAGCGGTAAGGAACTTGTTTAATGCTATTGTCTTTTATGTGCTGGCTTCTATATGGTGCACAAGTTCACATATGCATCTTTCATTTCTTGTATCTAAGGTTATTATTGTAACATGTTGAGTTTCATTGAACTTAGGTTTATCAAGAGAAGGCTGTGAAGGATAAAGAGAGGTACAGAGCAGAAATGGAGAATTATCGTGAGAAACTTAAGATGGGCCAAGTTATCAGTGATGCTGTGCCTCTGCAACAACGGCTTCCTGAACCGGATACAGACATGTTGGATGCTGAAATGAAATTGGACGAAGCGGAGGCCGACTCTCTTCAAACTCCAGAGGAGAGCAGTTCTGGTGGAAGTGACTATGAAGATGATAAAGCCGCCAATAAAGATTTTGATACGGATGCATCACTGGTTGCCGGAGCAGGTGCTGAATCAAGCTGTTTGGGTTCAGAGAAGTCACCCAAAGGGGGTTTATGAGCTGCTGCTGCTTCTTCTGGACAGAGAAGGGTATCAATCAACAGGTTCAGAAAATGGAGGAGGGAACAAGTACAGTAGCACTAATTTTAGAGCAGAGAAATAGATTTTCTTATGAACATTTTAATTTGAAAATTTGAGCTAAGATTAAGTTATATTGCTTAGCTGCTTGCTCACGATCACAGTGCTCTGACTGTGGGTTTTGTCATCGCAAGATTAATTTCAGGTGTTGATGTTGGTTTCATGATATTGTAATTTGTACATTTGGTATGCTGACATAGATTATGGTATATTAGGTCTTACAGTAAGGAGCAGTGGGTACTGGGGACTCTGATCTCTTATTTCATTACTTATTCGGTCGACCATGACCTCAGAATAAAATGCTGCTCTTCAAATTTAAAATTGTTGTTATTGTCCTCTTTGGGTCGCTGATCCTCCATGATGTGTCCTTGTGGTATAAAGGATCATAAAAAGAGAAATGATAAAGTTGGTTAAAAGAGAAAGGTGAGGAAGCCCCTTTTCTCCTCGTGCAAATTCTGAATGGGGGTTGAGGAGGTTCTTTACATAGATGAATTAGAGATGTTAGCAAAGTCATCTACTATCTTGAAAACTTTGATTGGTTTTTAAGAATAAAGTGAGAAGGCGGTCTCTAATATTTTTAATTATTTTATAAGAGTATTTTGTGCAAAATATAATTATATAAATCAATAATTAAATAGAATGTCTACCAGATGAAGTGACTGGCAATGTTTATCTAAGAATTTCTGCACGATTCTATTCGTAGAGGCACCTCTTCACTCTTTAGGTAACAGAAATATGCAGCGTCTTGAAAAGGTATTGCTAAAAAACGTAGATAATGTACAGGTGTATATTTTGTGTCAAGATTTCACGGAAAAATTTAAAAGGTATTGATTAATGAAAAAATAGATAATGGTCAGATTATGGGCTATTTTTTTCGGTCTTGGATTATGGGCTAAATGTAGCCTCCCAAGTCATGGTATGGGTTGGCCAAAAGTATTGGGCCGGGATGTACGTTTGGTGGTCCAATTTATATTTTAATAGAATATTACTACTGAAGTTAATATTAGATTCAAAAATGTATTTATGGATTAGAGATTGAGATTGGAGGGGTCGTACTCGTACGTGGAGGGCATTTCATCCATTGATCCGATTCTCTCTCTAATCTCTATTGCACTTGCAGTCGCACACGCACAGAGGATATTTGAGTAAGTGAGTGAGTGAGTGAGTAACATCGACATCCAATTGGAGAGGGAGGGAAGCAAGAGGATTATGGCGTGTTGGTCCGGTAATCTCTCTGCTATTCCTCGATGCCTTCCTCCAACTGCAACTGCAACTGCAACTGCAACTGCAAACCGACGTAAGTTCTTCATGTTTCTCTGCTCTCCTCTACTAACTTACTTACTTACTTACTTCAGTTACTTGAATTGAAATGAAGCAAGCCTGCCACTACTTCTCTCCTCTCGTTTACTTGCTACCTGTCTAATAATAATAATATCTATCAGGAACAGGAACAGGAACAGGAACAGGAACAGGAAAGGTGGCGCGTGTGGTTAAATCAAGTCAACAACACAGTGACACCTCTGCCTCTGCTTCCTCAAATCCATCAAAGGTCACTCCAACAAAACATCCTGCTTAATTAATTGGTTATATTTCCATTTCATTCTATCTATTTATTGATGTGATGCTGAATGAATGAATGAATGATGTATAATAATTGATAAATTAAGCTAAATAGAAAATGCCATGCTGCAGGAACTGCCAGTAACAGTTTCGAGGCGTCATTGTCTCACATGTCTGTGTTCAACTCCAATTTTGATAATTGCACACAAGGCAACCGCTGCTAATGGGACTGGGAATGTGGGAATGGAAAGAGCTGTGTGCAGAAATTGCGGGGGAAGTGGTGCCATCATATGTACGTTCTCATAGCATTAACCGCTTTCACTGCTTCTCTCTTCTTAATTAATTAATTAATTGCATAATCTCAACATCATTTCCATTACAGCGTAAGGGTATGGAATATTATGTTATTGTTGATAAGCAAATCACAATGCGTGCCCTTACAACTTGCTAAGGACTTTATTGATGCTGCTGTATCCTGCTTCAATGCTCCTGTAATTATTTAGACCGAGTTGTCAAATATAATGTGATTGATTGTGGGATAATTAAAGACTGTTTCCATCCTATTTCTGGCTTCATATGTGTTAGTTAGTTTTATCAATATGGATGTAAATTTTCTTGGAGAAGATAATTATTGAATAGCTCCTGTTGCTTATGTAGTTTTGATCCATATGATGTCTACTTTTTATTTAGGTGATATGTGCGGTGGTACAGGAAAATGGAAAGCTCTGAACAGGAAGCGAGCAAAAGATGTTTATGAGTTTACAGAGTGTCCAAATTGTTACGGTATCAAGTCCAGTTTCTACTTGACTCCTCCATTTTTATCAGCTATCCTATATAGGAAGGAAATAGTAATGTTGTGATGATTTGATTTGAAGTATTTTTCAGAAGTTGCTGTTCTGAATCTCATTTGATCGGCCAATGATTTTCAAGACGGCCTTTGGTGACATGCTTTTCAATATGCACTTATGCCGTACAATAATTTGTTGAACGTTTCTTGTTTGTTTCTTTCTTATGAATCTCTGCTATTTATGGAAGCTTTTAAGTGGAGGGTTTTGAGGCAAAAGGAAGGGAGGGGATGCTGGGAGTGTTACTTTTCTTTGAATGTTCAAACAAAGGAAATTAGTAGGCGAATTCTCTTCTAGTTCTTATGGACTATTGAGTTAAAGTACAGGGCATGGCCCTTCCCCTCCTTTAAAAGTCTTTCAATCAAGGGTTTGGGTCACTTATCGCATCTCTTCCTCCTCTTTACCTTATCCAAAAGCAGCATTATTTTTTCTGGCATTTCCATATGCAACTGACTTGCGTTATTAATCAATAATCAATAATATTGATAAATTACAGGTCGAGGAAAGCTTGTCTGCCCTGTTTGTTTGGGAACTGGGTTGCCAAACAATAAAGGTCTACTAAGGAGGCCTGATGCACGGAAACTGCTTGATAAGATGTATAATGGACGGCTACTTCCAAACTCTTAGAAGGCAAGTTTCCTTTATTATGCTACTCCATAAAGTCACTCGTGTCTAGTTTGGTGCTTATTTAATATTCTGTTGTCGTTATTCACTGCACTATATCCTTTTCAGTCGTTTGTTTGAGCACACAAGAGGCTTGGCAATGCTACATTTTGGCACATTGACTGGAGTGTTCTCCACCTAGTTAGCAAAGCCAGTGACTGTATTGGTAATCAACTCCAAGTTGTGATTGGATTAGCTTCATGCGTAATGAAAAACACGCGGAAAAATTTTTTGCTTCTTGTATTTTGGGTCTCAAGGCATTCCAAAACAAAGCTAACCATTGGCCTGGTTATCACCTAATGACTTTCTAGGTTCTCTGTATGAAAAATGTTCATTTTTCAATGCTACAAACAATCATCATATTCATGCAGACTTAATTGACTTCGAAGATCCCATGTATATTGTAGACACTGAGCAAATACTTCCAGCAAGAGTAGCTATTTAAGTTCAGATTTAGTTACCAATTATATCTGTAAATGATCATATCGCTCCTGTACAATCAAGATATTAAATCCTGAAAGATTTGTAATTAGCCGATTGGAGCTATTTATGAATTTTATTACTTTAAATAATTAGACAGTCTGTAATCAACGCCTTATTTGCTGTTTTACACTGGCTTGGGTTGAAGATGGCATCGAGCGAAGCCGAAATTGAACCTGTATTATTTTATTTTATTTTTGTCAATGAGCTTTTTTTCTTTTTTAAAAAATGAATATATATCTTTTTTAAAGTGCCGGTATCATAAGAAAAAGTTATCTCGACATTAATTTTTTTTAATCTGTAAAAGTGGAATTCAAGGCGTAAAGATAACTAGTGTCGAATTATTTAATGCAATCAAATGCTAAGATTTAAATATATTTTTAATTTTTATAAATATAAGTTGTTTTAGTTTTAATTATTTTTTTAAAAACATTGACTTTTGATCTTTTATTTTTTTAGTATTATATTTTTGGTTTTTGTTGCTAGTCAACATTATTAAATAGTGATATTTATAAAGATTAAAAGAAGATTATTAAAATATTTATAAAAATTAAAAATAAACTTTTTAAATATTTATAAGAATTAAATATATATTTTAAATATTTATAGTGGCCTAAGTTTTGAATGATAGAAATTAAAAATATAATATTAGATAAAAAAATTTTAAAGAGATTAATTAAAATTAAAGTAATTTATATTTATGAAAATTAAAAATATATTTAATATTACTTTGACTATTTATGTAATTATAAAAATTTATACTTTGTTTACTTTATAATGAAAATGTCATCGGTCGCACATATTTGAATAACACCATATCTCCTTTTTTTTTTAATAATATAACACTGTATTCATACTCGCTATAACTGTTACGAGTGACATCGTCTTCACGTGTCTCAATATATGCTCAAGTGTGCGTTTGTAAAATACCCAAAAGAAATTATTCAAATTAAAAGGCTTAGAATCCCAGGTGACGTAACACACGACTTTTAGAATCCCGAATAAAATAGCACGGTGTAGCTCTCATATGTTAACAGGGGTTTGTTTAAAATGTATCGAGTTTTTCTATGATGCATTATGCTCTTTGTTATCTGATAGTGAGATATAAAGGTATATTTGTGGAACTAAACATATATGGTGAATTATAATTTTTTTCTTTCTACCTCCTCCTACTGCCTCCATCCAAGACTTGCACCGCCAGCACCCATACCAACATACACCGCTTCTATCGTCAGTGAGCTCGTCACCATCGCTTAGCCAGCCAACACCACGACCCGTGATCCCTGCCATCGCATCATCACTCTTCCTCCTCCTTCCTCTCCTCTAACATCACGGCATGTTAGACTCCATGTCCAACCCCACAACATCCGGCAACCAGCATTTCCAAATCAAACACATCAAACAAAATATAGATTATGAAGAAAACTAATAAACCCACTCACATTTTCACCTAATCTAGTAAAAGAGAAGTAAAAATTGAAACTTTTTGACCCAGAAAGATACCTAAATAGGAGGGGTAGAAGTTTCAAACTAGGCACAGAACCTTCTTTTTTTGTTCTTGTTTCCTAGGAAATTCTTGTAAGGAGAAGAATATGGGGATTTTCTCATCAGCATCTATCGCATTACTGGGTGATTTGTGGTGGTGGAGGTATGGCAGGGAGGATGTGAGAGAAGAACAAGAGGAAGGCATGGGGCGGTTTGGATGGTGCAACGATGGTCAGTGGTGGTACGATCTCCAGTGAATGGTGCGTTGGCAGTGTTTGGTGATGGTGGTTGTCGATGGTGGGGGAAGGAGTGGTGATGGCAAGTGGGAGGGTGGAAGAAAGAAAAAAGTGGTTTGGGCAGTGGTTTACTAGAGAAGGAACCATAAGAGAGAGAAAGAAAGCAAGTGGCAATTTTTGGGGACTATTAGAGCACTCTACTATTATTTAGGTGCATTATGCCAATGATTTAGATTCAAGACACTTGCAAAGTGCTTTAAGCACTGTTTAGAAAGAGGTGCGTTGTAGCATGACCCTGTTAAGAGTGGTTGCATTGTAGTATACAACAAGGGGACAATTGTACCCCCCCCAACAGAAAAGGCGGACATATCTTATGTTATTGAGAAAATCATTTCATGGAGAAGAGTTCTTTTATTCCTTTGAAAAGATTGTCACTATGATTATTAGTGATTTGAATGTGGAGGAAAGGGAGTGAGAAGAGGGAGGGAGGAGAAGGAAAAGAAAGGGGGGAGGATTTCATAAGGAAAAGAAAGGGAGGAGGATTTCATACAAGAGGAAGCAAAAACATGCCCTTATTGTTATTTATAAACCTTGCTTCTAGAGTCATACTTGCACTTTTTCACTCCTTAGCAAGTCTTAGGCATTACAACCTTTTAGTAATTTATGGATAAGAGAACTTTGCATTCTTCTTACTTCTATACTATGGCGCTTGAATTTTTTTTTTTGGGCTAGTTTGCACTTTTTTGTTTGGCCCCGGGGAGAGGGCAGGACGCAGCAATCTCTGATCACGAGATCAAACATAGAACTTCTTACTTCCTGAGTGCATTAGCTGAGGCTAGCGGTTTGGCTAAGTGTGTTGCTTGCATGGCACTTTAAGGTTTAAGTTTTATGTTAATGACACAAATTTAATTTTTAAATATCATAACATAATTTGCCAAGTTGAAAAGTGCCAATCCTCTTAGAATATCAATTTAATAAATTTTATAATTATCTAATGAAAATTAAATGTAAGATCAATTATTTATCACTAGGCCAAAGTTAAATCTAATAGTAATGGTACAATTTATTTTCTTAAACTTTCTTAAAACCACATTTAGCATAGGATGTTGCATCCATTAAGAGCATCATCATGGATTTAAATATTAATTCTATTGAATTATAAAAGTCATACTTGTCAAATAAAGTAATAATCAAAGAGTGATAATCAATAAAATTCGCTCCTGGGTGAGCACAAACTGGGAAATAGCAATCAAGCACACATTCAGAGGAGCCAACTATGAAATGCATACTAGATGGCTAATTTTAATATTTTCTTCAACTATGCAATGTAGATCTGGAACTCCCTTTTGGTGTCTATGAAATATTGCATAGTGATGTCTCTAGGGTTTCAGTGCTCTATGTAACTATGTAGCTGCTATTTGTGTTTTGGGTTTTGACTTATGTGAGTACCAAAAAAAAAAAAAAAGAAAAAGAAAAGTAACAGTCTCCCTTTTCCTTAGTTTCATCAGAAGATTTGAACCTATGACTTTACTTTGACACCATTTATTGGACAAAGTGCTAACTACTAGGACAATAACTATGGCCAAGGCTAAGCAAGGAAAAGAGTAGCAGCAAATATACGTATAGGACAAAAGCAGTCATATAGGCCATTTGTCATATTCAAATAATCAAATATCATAAGACATCCATAGCAAATTTAGCCAAAAAACAAAATGTAACAACACCATCAAGTAACATCAAGTTTAAGTTTGGGCTTTGGCCCCCTTTATTCACCAAAAAAAAAAAATGAAGTTTAAGTGTCTTACACCCAAACACAACAAAAACATAACAACCAATCTAGTCGAAAATATAGCAAATAGAAATAAAATGGCTAATGGAAACAAGCTCCTTAATCAAAATCGATATCTCGTAATTCATAGTTAGAAGATAAGGAAGGAAAGCTAGATGAGGATGAGTTGAGTGCTTGAAGATTTGTCTCCAAGATGGTCCGCCTATCGTCATTGATCTTCAACTTGCGTTCCATCCATTTGAATTGTTTTCGCATGGAGTGGATCATCATCCTATGTGCAGTATTGATGGTTCGTTGCTCTTTTGCAAATAGGGTGAGAATCTTCAATGTATCTTGTGCAGGCTTGGGATGAGATGGAAGATAAGATTTTCCCTTAGAGTATGGGCAAAAAAACTCATCCTCAGAGTCACTAAACAACTCATCAATGCCATCTGCCACTACCTTTGAATGTTTGAGGTGGCTGACCATTTGTACCCTTTGGCTTGTGAGTGACTTTATCCTCCATGGAAATATATTTTCCATCCATGGCACTTTTGACCTGTTCAACATGCTATCATTTGAGATCAACATTAAAGTGCGCACACACACACACATAAAGAGGATGCGTATCAAGTGAATGGACTAGTTTAATAGAAGATTAAAGTAATTTAAAAGTCAAATGACTTTATTTTTTAACCTTGACTCTCTATATATGTGTATATCAGGGTAATATGACTAGACAAAGGTGTCTTGGCTATCAGACAATACATGACTAGTATCTCCATATAATTCACTTGATGGGAGTTGTTATTCTTAGAAAGGATAACATATCAAACAGTATGGTAGAGTTGGGAATGAGTCTTACTAAGATATGCTTAAAAGTGTATTGTATTGTATTGTATTATGCATCAATCCTATGTTTTCGTAGATTTTAGATACTGCATATCTATAACTTATGGGCAAGTCATTATTCCAATAATAATCACAATAAAAATAAGCCCTGTGTCACAAATGTGCAGCAGTTGTTCAATCACCTTGAGATCAATGTGGAATTCCTTACCTTTGACAAAGGAATAGAGGATTGAATTCCTAATAGTTAAGTTACTAACGAACACCTAAATCAGAAGAGGATAGATTTCTTTGTTGACATCAAATAAATCAAGCTAACCCTAAGCCCTAAACATACTGGTGATCATACCCTTAGTAGCTGTAGATCCTAAATTAACCAAAGTTGCCCTAAATCTAGTGCTTATAGAACATAGTTTCAAATTTTTAAGCATTCTTCTGGGTTTAGAACGAAAGGGAAGTAAAAGGCTCTACCTCAAGGGGAGTAGATAGCTTCCTCTTCTTTACGTCTGAACCTATGTCTTCAAAGTCTGTCCCTTCGATAGCTTCTTGTTGTGTTTTCATTCGATTTATTGAGGCAGATGCATCACCTTGTCGAATGTCATCCTCGAGTCTCATTCGCTCTTCGTGTCCCATTAGTGCTTCAAGGATGAAGGACGGTGAGGAGGGCCTTGGTGCTTCACGAGTTGGTGAAGGTGGAAAGTCCGAGACTAAGAAGTCAAGGTCCGAGTAGAAAAACAATGGACCTTTGTTTTTCGGGGCATGTTACGTTACTCCCATTTAATTTTGAGAGTAACTTAATCCGTTCAAAAATATTAGAAAGCATCTCAAAATAATATTACTAAATAGGTGTCATATATTTTTTCTTTGCAAATATACCACAAAATACAGCTCTTCTTCCCTACTGACCTTGTGCGAAGCAGGTGGGCTAGTGCCTCTCTGTCTCTCTTCTGATCGGCTTGCTGGTGGGTGCCCTCGCCAACATCTCCAACACTCCGAGCAGCATCGGGGACTGGTTCAATTTCCATGAGGAGTTCTTCTTCCTCTTTCCTTTCCTCATAAGGTGCACCATGTGTGTAAGCGGGATGACGTCGAAGAGCTTGCGGAGGAGCACAATGTTGTCGATGTTGCAGTCAACGATGAAGGCTCCAGCGCACTTGAGGAGCCGCTGGTGAGCGTGCTTTAGGTTGGGGTCATAATAGCACTTGAAGTTGTCGAGGCCGAGGATGTTGTCACCGTGACACTTTAGGGCGAGGGAGATGTAGGCGCTGACGAAGCCGGTGGCATTAATGATGAGGACGGTGAGGCCGATGGGGGAGCTCTAGCAAGCAAAGCGGTTCATGTGCCTCTCCCAGTTAGGGCTGCCCTAGGAGAAGAAGGAGGGGGAGTTGTTGCGGGCGCAGCGATGCATGGTGGTGGCGGCGGCGGCAGAGGGAAGGGAAAGGAAGAAGAGGAGGAAGGCGAGGAAGAAGGAGAGGCAGATTGTGAGGTTGGAGAGTGTGGAATGGAGCCTAAGTTGGTAGTGGATGTACGGTGATTTCTTGGGTTTCAACTTCCTTGCTGTGGAAGGCCATATCGTAGTAGAATCTGCTTCACAAGTTCTGGACTCTGCTTCCTCAAGTTCCAAACTTTCCTTCTGGATAATGCTCACCCCACCATAGAATTCACCTTTGTTGGGCATTTGGGGTCTTGGAGTTCTGTGTTTGCAAGGTCTTTGGCTGTAAATAAAAAAATAAAACGCCCATTTTGTAATATAAAATTCTTATATTTTACATTGGAGTAACTAACTCTCAATCTTAGAGGGGACTAACGTAACACGAGCCTTGTTTTTCTGAGAAGTATGTATGATTCTCACCATCACGCTCAAGATAGTCTCTGAAAGTGTCTCACGATTTAAGATGTGCTTATGTTTTTTTTTTTTTTTGATATTAATACTCGAATGAGTTAGTAATATATTACTATACATTTAACAATTTATCAATTATTCATTGCGCAAAAAAGGAATGGAGGAATAACTTTATTTAAATTAATTAAATTTAATTCTAGATGCATGAATTTCTTGATTCGTATGCCTTATTTGTTAGGATAAAGGACAGACGATCAGTGATAATTGATAAATAAATAAGAAAAGAGAAAAGATAAATAGGGAAATGATATTTATATGTATCTAATTGAGGATTTTAGTTATGTTTATGGTGAATGTGGTGGATATGTGAGATAACTAATAATATATGAAAATTATTTTACTAGATTCACTAGAAACATAACCAAGCTAATGGGAGTTAGCTTACATGGTTAGTCTGTCGCTTATATATCGTTATAACTTGATTCGATTTCTCGGTTCCTTTGTTGGTAGATACTTTATAAGTACCCCTATAAGAAAAGTTGTTAGACTCGCGAAGTAAACTCAAATTGTAAATTTAACCGCAAATAAATAACAATTATTTTCTACTATTTTCGTAAACATAAAAAATGTGTGTGTGTGTGTGTGTGTTATATATCAAAGTTCAATCAAACTTAATTTACATTCCAAGACTTGATTGAGTTATACACTATATATAATTATTTTTATTGTATATAATAAAATTTACATTAACTGTTAATCATTATTATTTATATATTTTTAAACTAATTTGAATAATTATTTTTATATTAAATATTATTTTCTAAATTATTTATTTATTATTAAATATTTTATTAAAAATATTATTTTTTATTTATATATTTTTAATTTTTATTTAATAATTATTTTATTTTAATTAAATATATTTAAAAAAAGTGAAAAGAATATTTATATGGGAAATAATTTTTGAATATTATAAATCCCAACACCCTAAAGACACCCCACTAGGATTTTAGAAAAAGTTGAAATAAAAAAATCTAAAATATAAAACTAAATAGATTGAATGGTTAGATGTGAAAGGGTGTTGATGGGACACCCATTTTTAGGTGTTCAAATAACACATCTCTATTTATATATCAATAGCTAATCAATCTTAAGGGACTGGCCAAGTAAAGCAAAACAAAGTCTTGTATTTGACAAATCGTAGGTTTGAGGCCCCACTCATGTCCTTGAGGTAAGATAAATATAAGTTTCTTTGTAAGTGTCCTCTGAACTCAAAAGTTTTCTCTGCCTTGGATAAGGGTGTCATTCCCTCACCCTAAATTTATGTTCATCCCAAAAAAAAAAAAAATTAAAGCTAATTAAGTCTAATTTAATCTCCATAGGCTTGATTTATTTATCCACTATTTTGACGTATAAGGAGACTATGATCAATAAGTTTATATGATATGGTGTCTACATAAAATAACGGATAAAGTCATGATATATAATTTTAGCTTATCTTTTCAAACCTAATATATCATACCAAACACACTCTTACCTAAATTTATCTGAGTTTACTCACATATGAGTTTTCAGTGAGTTAACTTAATTTAGGGATCTAAACTTGTAACTCTAAGAGTTTATCAACTACACCTATATGCACTCGATGAGCTTGGAGGCAAATTCTAACCTTGGATTAGGACAAATCCTTTCTTTAACATAAAACATTTTTCCATTAAAAAAAATTACAATCTGTACTTATTATTAAAGGATTTATTATCCTTATTTTGATAAAAAAAAAAAAATAGATTGATGGGATGACTTGCCCCAATTTAGGGTTGGGATACACCTCATTACTTGTCGAATACTTATAAAAATACTTACAAATTATCAATCAATGGAAGACTCTAATAATCAAGTCCAAGTAATAACAACACATAAGCAGAATATTAATTAAATGAGCCAATCTCGGATGACAACACATGATTTATTATATTTTTTCATAAATAGATCTACGAGAAATACGTATAAAATTACTAGTTATTTCTGCGTGATTCCTCGTATATATCAAATGGTCTCCATAAAAATGACATTTAAATAACAGTACACGAATGAATAAGACAATGTTCAGTTGTTCACTTGTACCCATTTACATACAAACTATCTTATATTAACACAATTTTTATTATCCAATTATATTTGATATTATTCTACTTTTATTATATATTTATATTTTAATTTTAATTCTACGATCCCGCATAAATATAAGATAATATATTTAATGCAGATATTGTACTTAATGCTGAGGTACGGCAAATACTAATAATATTTATCAGAATAATGATTAAAAAAAATATAGAAAAAAGGGGTGAACGAGGTGAGAATAAGATACAATGATTAAACAACATACAAATCAACGTGCTCTGTTTCGTTTTCATCCGTTCTCGTCAAACAACCACTGTTTTCAGATTCGGAATCGTAGGTTCATCCAGCCCAACTGAGTCTAAGACTTCCTCAGAAGTAGTGGTCGAATACCCTTCGTCGGAAAAGCAATGAGTTCCTCAAAGACAGTGAGGAAGCTGCAGGTTGTGTCCCCTGTTCCTGCAGACATAGACATCGCTAACTCAGTTGAACCTGTCCATATCTCTGAGATTGCCAAGGATCTCAATCTTAGTCCCAATCACTATGACCTTTACGGTAAATATAAGGCCAAGGTAAGTGGGTTTCTGCTTCCTCTTTATCCATTGTTTTCATTGAGAACCGGGTAATGGGTACTGATATGCCTTAGTCCTCTTCACTTTCAACACTTGGATTTGTTGTGAGGATTGGGAGGATAATGCCTTGAAAAGGGGTTGAATTTGAATCTCATGTTCTTTAAAATTTGCGGGAATATTTTTAGATTCTGATGGTATATAATAAACAACACGTTGGATTTGGAAGTTATGTTAGATTTCATTTATATGCAACTTATCCCTGCATCCATTACTGCCTTGGTTTTTTGGGGGATTTTTCTTTTCTCTAAGCATGATTTTCACTTAGGATATATTTGACCACTTCACCAGCTGTGTGTGGATATGTCATATGTATCTTGTGGTTAACAACTACTTATGAATAATGTTGTATGGTTGCATAGTTATAACATTCTCAGCCTCTTTGGCTTAGCTGAAGAGTAACTTGAATGCGCAGGTTTTGTTGTCGGTTCTTGATGAACTGCAAGGATCACAGGATGGGTATTATGTTGTTGTTGGAGGAATTACCCCAACTCCTCTCGGAGAAGGCAAATCTACTACTACTGTGGGGCTCTGTCAAGCTTTAGGAGCTTTTCTTGATAAAAAGGTAATCTTTTTCAGTTTTTCTTGTCTTCTACATCTATGGCATTTATGCCACCCCTTTATTTGGTACTCAACTCAATGCAGTGTTTTAAAGTTTCTTAATTGCATACTTAAGATATGCTTCAAATATACTTAATCATTAATGTACGCCTGACAACAATCAAGTCTCTGGATCTTCTTAGCATGTACTTTCTATGAGCCGTTTCAGAATGAGTCAGTGTGTTTTACTTTGAAATTACTGAACATTCTGAATTTATGATACTAGTTTTGGTAATACCGTTCTTTGTACTTTATCCAAAGGAAAACAGAACTTCACTCTATGTTGGAAGTATTCTCCTATGTAATTCTATTTTTCTTGATGGTCATTAAAAGATGACTGGATGTAGGAATTAATGGAAAACTACTATTTTTACTCATATGTCAAGGTTATGCTGGATACGTAATAATCCCATGCTATCTCTTTTTGTTAGGTAGTGACTTGCCTTCGTCAACCATCACAAGGGCCTACTTTTGGAATCAAAGGAGGTGCAGCTGGTGGTGGTTATAGCCAAGTGATTCCCATGGATGAATTCAATCTCCACCTAACAGGAGATATTCATGCAATAACTGCAGCAAACAATCTCCTAGCTGCTGCAATTGATACCAGAATTTTCCATGAGTCAACACAGTCAGATAAGGCTCTTTTTAACCGCTTATGCCCTCCAAATAAAGAAGGAAAAAGGAGCTTCAGTGATGTCATGTTTAGGCGTCTTAAGAAACTTGGTATTTCAAAGGCCAACCCAGATGATCTTACACCAGAAGAAGTAAATAAATTTGCTAGGCTTGATATTGACCCCGAATCTATTACATGGAGGAGAGTAATGGACATCAATGACCGGTTCCTCAGAAAAATTACCATTGGCCAGGGACCTGATGAGAAAGGAATGGTAAGAGAAACAGGATTTGATATTTCAGTTGCTAGTGAGATAATGGCTGTTTTGGCACTGACAACATCCTTAGCTGATATGAGAGAGAGGCTTGGGAAAATGGTTATTGGAAATAGCAAGAGGGGTGACCCTATAACTGCTGATGATCTAGGTGTTGGAGGTGCTTTAACTGTCCTAATGAAGGATGCCATTCACCCTACCCTCATGCAGACTCTGGAAGGAACACCTGTACTTGTTCATGCGGGCCCCTTTGCAAATATTGCTCACGGGAATTCTTCTATTGTGGCTGATAAGATTGCACTGAAGTTGGTGGGGCCAGGTGGATTTGTTGTTACTGAAGCTGGTTTTGGTGCTGATATTGGAACAGAAAAGTTTATGAACATTAAGTGTCGGTATAGTGGCTTGACAACTCAGTGTGCAATTATCGTGGCAACAATAAGGGCACTAAAAATGCATGGTGGAGGCCCAGCTGTTGTTGCTGGAAAACCCCTTGACCATGCATATTTGACTGAAAATGTTGATCTGGTCGAGGCTGGTTGTGTGAATATGGCACGGCATATAGCAAATACAAAAGCTTATGGTGTGAATGTTGTAGTTGCTGTCAACAAGTTTTCAACTGACACTGAAGCTGAGCTGAATGCAGTTAGAAATGCTGCTTTAGCTGCTGGGGCTTATGATGCTGTAATTTGTACCCATCATGCCCATGGTGGGAAAGGAGCAGTAAGTTCTCGCCTCACATGTCCTACATTTTAATTAAGAAAGCAGCTATAGCTTTTACCCTGACACAAAACTATAGGATATTGAATTCTTGCAGTCAATATGGCCAAAGGAGACAAGAGATACTTCAATGAAAGAATCAGCAGATTACTGTTGATTAAGTTGTGGACTATCACATTGGAATATAAAAAATTAACCCTGTGCTTTCCTTATTTTTTAACCTGCTAGTTGAACTGGTTATCAAGTTGCCTACCCAGCCCTTTAAAACCATTGATCGTCCCACATCATTTCCCGCATAATTTTAAATATTGTTGGATCGAATACCTAATGGTGCTTATGTTAACACAAAGTTATCCATCGCATGGTTTAGACTTGATATTTAAAGAAAATGGAACCATTTCAGGGCTATAACTATTAGCACAATTTAGTTTATGCACATGATACAATACAAATCATTGCATCATTCACTTAGGAATGCTATTTATCACTTGATGAGGTATGCCTTGTGATGATTCAGGTTGACCTGGGCATTGCGGTTCAAAAAGCTTGCGAGAATGTGGCACAGCCATTGAAGTTCCTATATCCTCTGGAGCTGAGTATAAAAGAGAAAATAGAGGCAATAGCAAAGTCCTATGGAGCCAGTGGCGTTGAGTACTCAGAGCAGGTGATCTCATGTCTTATATACAATTTACTTTAGCTTCAGCACAAGATTACCCCTTCTATTTTACTATCCAAGATTATTTTAATTGAAACAATGTTTTATTAGCGAGGAAATTGAGAAAGTAAAACCAAGGAAGGGATAAGAAATCCTCCAAAACAAAACCTATTTGCAGAAATACCAAGAAAATTTAAGAATCTGGATAGGATGCCCAATCTCTCTACATATCAGAGATGGCAACTCACTTGAATTAGCCACTAGTAGAGCGCCAAAGAAAAGCTATGAACATAATTGTATCCCATAGCAAGTTTATTAGGTGCAAAGAGACACCCTTAAAGATCTGAACATTCCAACCGACCACTCATATCAAAGGACCACATAAACTATACACTTTACAAAGTTCTAATCTCCTTGTTTTTACCAAAACCTTTATAGATGTACATCTAACTATAATTCTTAATTGAATACAAACAGAAAGGTTTTTTTCCTCAATCTTTTTCTACCGTTTAATGTACACCCTCTTTTGACCGCCTGATTGGCATCGTCATTGTCTAACTTGCAGGCTGAGAAGCAGATTGAGATGTATAGCAAGCAAGGATTTTCAGGTCTTCCAATCTGCATGGCTAAGACTCAGTATTCCTTCTCAGACAATGCTGCAGCGAAGGGAGCCCCAAGTGGGTTTATCTTGCCCATAAGGGATGTAAGAGCTAGTATAGGAGCTGGATTTATTTATCCTTTAGTTGGAACAATGAGTACCATGCCAGGGCTTCCAACAAGGCCATGCTTCTATGACATTGATCTTGATACAACAACTGGAAAAGTCATTGGTCTCTCTTAAACCTTAAGTGGCACTCCTTCGTCCGTCCACTTACATAGCCTTCATGGATGCTATTTACTTAGATATCAATTCAAGAACGTCGCAGTGGCATATTCCTTCTTAATGTTTTGTTGTTTGCTACGTGATCTGTATGAATGACATAAGCATTTAAGGAGAAATAAAGTTTTTCATATATCTATTTCTGATTTCTGATATGCGTAATTAATTATTTGATTCGAAGTCCTCGCGAGTTAAACATGATGGGCACATGGAATACTTGGAATATAAATGGAGGAGTCAAAGTTTCGTCGTAATAAATGGTTCGGCTATTGCTCGAATTTTCATGATATGTTGTAATAAATGCCTTAGACATTTTGTTGGTCTCAGAAAACTGTGGGTCTTACATCATCAAAAAAATTTTGAGAGAAGTGAAAGTGGTGGGATCGATCAAGAATGGATAGAGGAGATCATATGTGGAGGAAGAAATGATTTTCTCCATTATGAGGAAAGAACTTCTAACAAAAAAAAAAAGAAAAGAAAAAGAAATCTGACATACAATATGCTTTTTTTAGCAGTGCTATTAAACAAGAACTCGTTTTTGTGGGAGTGAACCAATCACGGGAGAGATTGATGTATGGAGTGGAGAAAAAGTGTTACACAAGTGAAACGCAAAATAAACCTCGTTTTTATCAATTCGTACGTCGTTTCATGAACACTGCATCGTACCATATAGTAATAATTTTTTTTTTTTCACTTGTTGCAAATGAGCAGAAGAGAAAAATTGTTTGCCATGCATGCACGTGGGTTCGTGGTGGGTTGTGCGTGCATGTGAAACGACGAAAACGGCTTCAACATACATTCCTCCGTCTCCTCCTTTCTTTTCTCCTTTCAAACTTAACACTTTATGTTATGCTCTCTCATCTCTTCCCTTCTCCAAAAGTAGCAGCACCACATTTTTTCTAACCATTTTCTTTTGCTTCTATCATCGTCATCTCTTAATCATATTATTCTTGTTTGCGCAAGAACAACTTGTGTAACACAGTAACAGATCATAGCTAGCCACGATGGCGCTGGATTCACCAGTAACTCCGAGGAGCCGTTTACTCGCAAGATCAGACTCCGTGCGCCTTGCTTCCAGAGCAGCAATGAGCTTTGCTTACGGTTTCACTTTTGCTTCTGCTTTGTTTATGATGTTACTCATTCTAAATCCTCCTAGCTATTATTTTTCTTCTAGGATCAGAAGCGCCTTTCACTCTTCACGTAGACATCAGTTTTCTAAGGTTCTTTCTCACATATTCAACAACTCTTCATCTTCTCCGCCCCCTTACAACACCAATCACAGCACCACTCATAAAAGTTCAAGGAAAGAATCCTCAGCGACCGCAACTGTCACTCCCAAGAATGGTGAAGTTGGTAGGCTTGGCACTCAAATTTCCAGAAAGGAGGGCTCTGGGCTCGCACCAAAGTGTAGTAACGACAAGGAGGGATTGGAAAGGGATGGTTTTGAAAACGGTGAGCCCGCACCTGATGCTAGAATGGCTCCTCAAAAGGTGGTGCAAAGTGAACGTTGGATGGAACTGAGGAAGGACTGTGACATGTTTGAAGGGTCATGGATTAGAGATGATTCTTACCCACTTTACAAATCTGGGTCTTGTCCCCATATTGATGAGCCTTTTAACTGTTTCCTCAATGGTAGGAGTGATAATATGTATGAGAGGTTCCGGTGGCAGCCCAATAATTGCAACGTTCCGAGGTATTTTCTGAATTCAAGTCATCAATATGTGTAGGAAAGGAATGTCAAATTGCTATGGGACTCAAAATAACGTGCATAAAAATATGCATTGTAAAGCTAGCTATTAACTCAAATTTATAGTTCAAGACAAATAGTTAGCTAATAATTCTGAGAAGATAGATAGAGATGAATATTGTTTGTTTTGCAGTACCTTTTGGTTCTCTTTTAGTGAGATGTGTATATGTGCAGGTTAAATGGTAACGACATGTTGGAGATACTGAGAGGAAAACGTCTGGTCTTTGTTGGGGATTCCCTCAATAGGAATATGTGGGAATCTCTGGTTTGTATTCTTAGGAATTCAGTGGAAGATAAGAGCAGAGTTTTTGAAGCCTCTGGTAGGGAAGAATTTCGGACAGAGGGGTCTTACTCATTTATCTTCACAGTATGTGTTATGATATTCCCTCACTTTGTTTATGATGGGATTTTTATGGTTCTTTATCTTTTCTATGTACTTTGACTGGTCGATAAGATATTCTAGGCAACAAATGAAACAAACGTGAGACTATATTAAAGGAGATTCACATTGAAGTGTGGAAATTTGCAGATACCACTTTACAACTGATTACTAGATGACCAATAAGAAAATAGACAAATGTCCAGAAAGTTAAAACTAATTATGCTTTTTGATTGGCTTGAACTTCCATTTCTTAGAATAAGAAAAAAATTAGTGATCAAATTTTTTTGGTATACATTAGTGATCAAATTTAAGCTGCGTTTACTGCTCTTGCTCTATATATTAGAAAAGTTGATTTTGTGTGTTAATCATTGAACAGGATTACAATTGTTCAGTTGAGTTCATCCGTTCACCATTTCTTGTTCAAGAGTGGGAGATTCCAGACCCGAAAGGATCAATGAAAGAAACACTTCGGCTTGATTTGGTAGAGAGATCTTGTGATAAGTACAAAAATGCAGATGTTCTAATCTTCAACACAGGTCACTGGTGGACTCATGAGAAAAGAATCATGGGGTAATGATGCTTTTTTTCTGTTGATAGAAGTGATGTTTCTTTTTCTATTCCCCACATGTTTAGGACCAAAAATGATTATTTAGTGGGAAGAATGTGGAAAACAAAGATGATAACACTTACAAGCAACTTGCAGGAAGGAATACTACCAAGAAGGTGACCATATCCATGGACAATTGAACGTTGAGGAGGCATTTCACAAAGCTTTGTTGACATGGTCCCAATGGGTGGATACCAATATTGATCCAAAGAAAACTATAGTTTTCTTCAGGGGCTATTCTCCTTCTCACTTCAGGTAAATGCATTTTTGTTTAATGAATGTTTTGAATTTAGGACTCATAAAGTATAATCATCTCTTCTGCTATAGGGGTGGAGAGTGGAATTCAGGTGGTCAGTGTGAGAAGGACACAGAACCAGTAAAAAATGAGTCTGAATTGTCAGAAAATCCTCCAATGATGAGGACCATTGAGTCAGTAATTGAGAGAATGAAGACTCCAGTCTTGTACTTGAACATTACAAAAATGACTGATTTTCGGCCTGATGCTCACCCTTCCATGTACAGAAACATGAATATGACTGAAGAGACTAAAAGATATATGCTCACACACCAAGATTGTAGCCACTGGTGTCTTCCCGGTGTTCCTGACTTGTGGAACGAATTATTGTATGCTTATCTTTTATCTAGCATGAATAGAAACAAGGGCAGTCCCCAAAGATAATTTTTGATCCATTGTTAATATGTACTAAATATTATATATAGGCTTCATTTTATATTTGTGATTTAGTCAGATTCAAAATATAGATTGAATAACCAGGCTGCATGATCATTTCTTCTTACTTACAAATATTCTTACGCCTTATTCTTTATTTCGAATCTTTTGTAAAGCTAGAGCGAACCTCAATGAATTCAAGGAAGTCTAGTGATTAAAGATTTCCACTTTGGCATTACTTAGCTAAGGCTAAAACGAATTTTGCAGGCCACGGATGCCATCAGAAACCTTATATAAAACAAGTTTCTGTTACACCAAGAGTCAAGACACCTGAAACTACTCCTGGATTTCGAGGACACTCACTGCTCAAGCTAAGAAATTATTTAAGCAGGATATTGCAGATAGAAAGCCTTTTGGCTAGATTACTAGCATCACACTCAAATAAGTGCTAGATTGAGGATCACTGAATTGAACTACAGCACAGTGCAACTCACAAGCCAAAATAGTTTTTACAAATTCATACAACTTCATTGATTCCGCTCATCCTCCAATCTATGTCTCTCCTCTGAGAACCATATGCAAGAGCAATCTAATCTTCCTTATGGTGGCTAAAGTGATTTCTCAAGAAATAGATCCATAACAAAAATCCAAAGCCACTAGTGAAACTTAAAAGTTCTGAATGAGGAAAAAAAATAATACTAAAACTCAGAAGATCTACGAAACTTCTTTGGCAGCAGCAATAACAGCTTCCTTGGTGATACCAAGCTCCTTGTATATCCTCCCTGCTGGAGCACTTGCTCCAAATCGATCAATGCCTATGGCTTTTCCCTTGCTACCAACAATCTTGTCCCAACCAAATGTTGATCCTGCCTCTATGCTAACTCTAGCTGATACAGAAGCAGGGAGAACACTCTCCTTGTATTCAGCAGATTGCTCATCAAAAAGTTCCCAGCTGACAAAAGAAACAACTCTAACAGCTTTTCCTTCCTTCCTTAGATCCTCACCAGCGGCGGCAGCAATTTCCAACTCAGAACCAGTTCCAATCAAAATAACATCAGGCTTGTTACCTGATGAGTTGTCTGAAATGATGTAGCCACCCTTTTCAACTCCTTCAATAGAAGTTCCAGCGAGTTGAGACAACTTCTGCCTAGAAAGGGCAAGAATTGAGGGTCTCTTCTTGTTAAGCACGGCAACCTTGTATGCTCCGGCAGTTTCATTACCATCAGCTGGACGAAGCATCAAAATGTTCGGCATTGCCCGGAAGCTTGCCAAGTGCTCTATTGGCTGGTGAGTAGGCCCATCCTCTCCAAGCCCAATAGAATCATGAGTCATAACATAAATGACTCCAGCTTCGGACAGGGCAGAAATCCTTATGGCAGCTCTCATGTAGTCAGTGAAGACAAAGAAAGTTGCACAGTATGGAATGAGTCCGGGGCTGTGAAGAGCAATGCCATTGCAGATTGCTCCCATTCCGTGTTCTCTAACACCAAATCTTACATTGCGTTCTTCTGGAGTATCCTTTTGGAAATCTCCATACATTTTCAACAAGGTCATGTTGGAAGAGGCAAGATCTGCACTGCCACCAAGCAGACCGGGAAGAACCTTAACAAGGGCATTTAGACATTGCTGAGACAAGTTTCTCGTAGCATCAGCAGGGCTTTCTGGAGTATATGTCTGAAATTTGAAATCAAATTGGAAGCGTGAGCAATATTCCAGACACCATTTGATCAAAGTCAAGTTTTATTTATATCTTAAAAACACTTTTTGAGGGCGGTAAAGGCAGGAAGCAAGAATGTGATAATGAATATATAATGAACATGCTATTTAACTTGTTAGCATAAGATTAATGATAATTAGGGTCAGGCATCATGCAACTATTAAGGAGATACCTCAAGATGAATATCAGGAGAAACCTATATTAGTTTGGCACACTACTCACCGGAAGTGCTTTCTCCCAACCAGCAGGCAATTCGCCGCTGATAATATACTTCAGCTCTGCAGCTTCCTCCGGGTATTTCTTCTCATATGCAGCGAACTTAGCATTCCACTCAGCTTCAAGGGCAGCACCATCAGGGACGTGGCTACTCCAATGCCTGACGAAAGTAAGCAAGTTTCATTCAAGATCATGAAAATCTCAGTAGACTAGACTAACAGGAAACAAGCAATTCCCCAACCCTCCATCCATACTTTTTAACATCCTCGGGAACGTGGAAAGGCTCATATGGCCATCCGAGATTCTTCCTTGTAGCATCCACTTCTTTAGCACCTAATGCACTTCCGTGAACACTGTAGGTGTTAGCCTTGTTTGGAGAACCATATCCAATGGTAGTGGTTACCTGAGAAATGATAATCACAGTGAAATATGATATTACCAATATCAAACATTGGTATAAAAATGGTTTACTTTCACAGCTATCACTTTAAGCTACTTCAACTAGTATAGTATATGATAGATTGGATAAATCCATTTACTTCAATATCGATTTCGAGTAACTAACCTTGATCAAAGTGGGCTTGTCTTTGACAGCCTTTGCTTCCTTAATGGCTGCACGAATGTCATCATAGCCAGTGTTTCCATTCTTTACCCAAATGACATGCCATCCAAGTCCCTCAAAACGCTGATCAACACTCTCAGTGAATGCAATTTCAGTGTCACCATCAATGGAAATGTGGTTGTCATCATAAAAAGCAATAAGCTTCCCTAGTCCCCAGTGTCCAGCGAGTGAGCATGCTTCATTGGAAATTCCCTCCATTTGACAACCATCACCCAATATAACATACCTAGAATGGGAAAAAAAAAATAAAAAAAGTGTCATTAGTAAACACTATGCAAGTTCATAGATCACAATATAGAGAGAGGGATGGGGCAGGGAACAAGATGTAGTTATCTTACGTGTAATGGTCAACAATCTCATTGTCAGGCTTGTTAAAGCGCGCAGTCAAGTGCTTCTCAGCAAGTGCCAACCCAACGGCATTGGCAATGCCCTGACCAAGAGGCCCTAAACAAAATATGAGGTAATTGGTGATAACAGACCACAGCAAAAAGGCTCATGTGATGGCAACATAAACTAAATATATATCTGACCTGTGGTAACTTCAACTCCAGGTGTCTCGAAGTTCTCAGGGTGTCCAGGAGTTCTGCTTCCCCATTGTCTGAAATTCTTCAAGTCTTCTTCCTATTATTCAACCCAAACACAACAAATTCAGCTTAATTAAGATCCCACAGCTAAAATGTTCAGTTATATTTCCTCAAAAGGCCGTATAAACTTTTGATGGGGATATATATATATATCATCTCACTTTGCAGCACCAAAACACATGAAACGATTACATGAATTGAAAAAATGATTCAAATGCATATGACACGAAGATCACAACTATTTGAAAACTGACTCCATCCTTACAATGCTTTACACATCATATTCTAGGTGACTCCATATTTTGGATTCTCAATTTTCATAGATCCAATAATTTAAATTCTAATACTAAAAGGAGAAACACAAGGAGAGAAGGGGAACTCACCTTAACACTGTCATAGCCTGCAAGGTGAAGCAAGGCATACTGGAGCATGCAGCCATGGCCAGCAGACAAAACGAACCTGTCACGGTTGAACCAATAGGGGTTCTTAGGATTGTACCTCATGACCTCATCGTAGAGAATGTGACCCATTGGAGCACACCCCATGGGGAGACCCGGGTGGCCAGAGTTGGCCTTCTCAACTGCATCAATGGAAAGGAACCGAATGGTGTTGATGGACTTCTCCACCAGAGAAGCCTCAGTGGTCTTGTCAAGTGTCTCAACAGCAGTGGCACGAACCGTGGTGGTGGAACCTGCCCTGCGAGCACGTGAACCACAGTTGGTAGGTGCAGGTTTGCATGAAGAAGAGTGTGACTTGAGGCCAGAGAAGGATGGCAATGAGAGAGTGGAGTTGGAGAGAGAGACACGGTCCGAGGAAGAGTTGAAGCCATGAAGGTAAACAGCACGTGCCAAAAGGGCCTGGGACAGATGAAGAGAGGAAGAAGAAGCCATGCTTGGTTGTAGTTTGTACTAAGTAGTGAAGAAGAAGAAGAAGAAGAGTGTTGTATTGTGTTGCGTGGTGTTGGTGATGGAAGTGGAAAGAGGGATCGAGAGCCAAAGGGAAGAGGAAGAAGAGGAGGGTGATGTATAGATCGTTCCTGCGGTCCACAGGCTGTGGAAAATCTCAGCCTGTGCTTGTGGCTAGCTGCTTGCTACTTCTCTGCCTCTCAATCTTTTGTCAACTAACTCATTGATAAAAACATATGATAATCTTTTTTATTGAATATTCATTTTTTTTATTAAATTTTATTGAATGTTCATAAATTCATTTGTAATAGCATATTCGAATCTTGTACTTGCTGTTATTATTAATGACATACTACTCGCTTTCTCATCATTTTGTGGAGACCATTTATGTATAAGGAGTGATATTTGAATTATTAAACATTCTAAATATTTTAAATATTTTTTTTAAGAGTATGAGATCTACTTGTGTATTTTTTTTTTATTTTTTTTTTAGGAGGTTGAGTGTTTACTATTTTAAAGCAGTACAAAATATTTTTCTCTTTATATATAAAGAATTGTAATCAGTGAACCCTTAGTTGTATTTATAATAAAACATGTCAAATGATATGTTATTAACTGTAAATTTTAATTATGCTACTGATGAATCCATAAAAAATATATCTATCATTAATTACTTTATTATATCTATCATATTCTTAAAAAATAATTAAAATTTTAATTATTTATATATTAACCCGTAAATATCTAAATGATGTCAATTATAGGCTTTAATTTTTTTTATTCGAGACTATAATTAAAGAATTATTCTGACAGGTGAAAATACTTTTAAGATCATATTTTCATACTACATTGATCTATACTAATAATATATTAAAATTATTTTTTTTAAATACTATAATAAATGTGTATTATTATTATTAGCTTTTGCAAACATACGCTTCTCAAAAGTTTTTTTTTTTTTTTTTGTTTTATGGTCAGCACAATATCCATAATTCTAAATCATTTAATAATAGTTTTAATTCACGTCAAGAAAATGATAGTTGTATTTTGCCAAATAAATGAATAATTAACATAAATTAAATTTTGTGAATTTTATTTGAAACTTTCAATGTTAAGGGAAATTGAAATTTGGCGTGTTTCAATCTAATTAATGTGTATACACGCAAAATACTTTGTATCCCAATATTTTGTTTTATCCGCTTATTCAGATAAGAGGTTAAAGCTTGCTGAAATCGGAGCAGAACCACAAGTTGTCATCAGCATTGAGTGGCAAATATATTTTGTCAAAAATATTAAAAAAAAGATGTTTAAAAGGAAAAAAATGTGGCACTATCAGCATCAACATTGACAAAAAAGTAATTCTTATATTTATTAACATTAAATAAAATTTCTTTTTATCAAATCAGATATAACCTATTATAGAAAGGGAGATGTTATTTGGCCCACTATTTGGGATATCTAAATATAATATCCTCTCGCATAAATATATAATCTATTATCTTATCTCGATACATGTGCATCTCGATATTCACTCACACTCATATAAATATACTATGTCCCATATTATATCTATACATAATATGTTCAAAAAACATTTCTCTTATAAAAATTGTTTAAGTAAAACCTAATTTCGTCTTGAAATATAATTTTTTATGAAAAGATGAAGAAAACTACCATTAAATTTAATAGAAAAAATGTCAAGGACAGACCAATTTAATCAACATATAAAGACAATTTATGAAAAAGGACAATTAAGATACAAAACTATTATATTAAAATCTAGAGTTTAATTGTTGATAATATAAATAATTTATATTATTATTCAATTAAATATTTGTGTTTCTAAAATTTTTAAAATAATAAATAATTAAGTCAAATATTTTTATTGATATGATAATATATAATTATATATTCATATAATTTTTTTTATATTAACAATATATAAAAATTAAATCCTAAAATATATAATATATTGGAAGGTATTTAAATATGTATGCATATTTCTTCAAAGAAAAAAATTTCAATAAATTAAATATGTAATTTTTTGCATTAAAATTTAATTGCAAGGCGATCATTAATAGATTGTATGGTTGGAGAAACATGTTGGACAATGGTGATGGAAGATTATTAAATTACTCTCGAGATCAAACAAATAAAAATTTAATTTTCCTTCGGACAATAGCCAATCTATCGGATGACCTCTATTCTGCAATGAGGGTGATGTCATTTCTGCCATTTTTTTTTATTCCATTCACGCCACTTTTTAAGATAATAACAATTTAAGAATAATTAACACACTCTCTTTTTTCTTAAAAAAAATTAAGTTCCAAATCGTTTTTCTCCATTTGGTCATGATTCCAACAGGAATTTTTTTCTTGGTCGAGGATTCCAAATAATCCTTATCAAGTATATTTCCTTTTTCAGAGAGAACATGGGCCAGCCCACAAACTCTTGCGAGCCAATAAGGCCTAAAACGGTGCGTTCTTCTCCCTCCTTCATGTCAGCTTCTTGGCGCGCCTCTGCCCAACGGGCAACAACACCTTCCTTCATTCGAGCACGTGGTCCAATCCATTTCCTCAAAGTCAGAAACCGTGTGTTGCTGTGTTGTTAAAGACCCAAAAAAAAAAAACAACTATAATTGTTATTGATTATAATTCTAGGTATGATTATTGTTTTATCATATTCTGTCATATCAATTTCACTTTTATTAATAGACTATTGTCTTAAATTATCAATTAATGAAAATTTATTTATTTTTTTAAAAAGAGAAACAGTTTTTTACTTCTTGCTTCTAAGAGAAAAATTCTTGTTGAAAAAGAAAAAAGAAGAGAAATTATTAAATTTTTTTTAATGTGAGGGAAATTATAAAATGTTAAATAACAATAAAAAAATATAAGAAATTCTTCTTTGTTTTAGGACGGTAAAAATGTAAGGTTTCAATTATTGATGAAAAACGAATGTTATATTATTACTATCACACATAAGTAATATGTTATGTTATTATTTATATCTTATCAAATTTTAAATCATTGTTTCTTCGTAAATGACTAATATTTAGCCTCGGAAATGAACAGCCCAATCCTATTTATTAGTTTAAAACCTCTGCTTTTGATCTCCTTCGATTAGCATATGACAGTAGATCAAAATCAAAACAAAAACTTGTGATACATGGATAAATATTTTGTAAATATTATAAATATATAATTTATATATATTAATTGTCAATTAAAAAAATTCAAAAAATTATTAATAAATTTATATTTAAATAATTATCTATAATAGCATGGCACTCTTCGTTATTTTTATTTTTATTGGATGTAAGCGTAAAAAAATTTTATACAACAGACAAAATTAAACTCATATTATAAACGAAAGAAGAGAAGAGTTGATAATTACCCAAGAAAAAAAAAAGAAAAAAAGAAAGAGAGTGAAAATTAAAGGCAGCAGCTCCTGGAAGCGTGAACAGTGTCTGCGATTGCTGTGCGCGTCGCTCCCCAACGACCATGTTGAGAACGAGGAGGGGTTTTCTCAGCTTGTATTCCAAATCCAAGCTCGTCAATTATAACTGTTATTCTCAGAAGAGCCTTAATAATCCTCTGATACATAATCATCAACATCAACATCAACATCATCATCACCGTTATGTGCACTCGTCCGCAGCGGATCTGTCAGGTTCAGCCACAAAAGCGAGGGAAGTGGTGTCGTTGACCCGCCACTATGCCACCTGCTACTGGGAGCTGTCCAAAGCTCGCCTCAGGTTTCCTATTCCCATTCCATACCCCTTATCATCTTGCTTATTAGTATCTATTTTAATTTTAATTAATTGCGAGCTATGAGTATTACCCTCTTCCTATTGTTCAATAACTTATTCATTAGGGCCAACACATCATTTATTGTCGATTGTAGGGCTTTGGAATTAGATGATGCACTTTTCACTATTTGAGCTTTGCACGCCTCTTCTTGTATCTTGGCATTGATATTTTCTCATAGTATACTAGTGATTGTGCTAACATGGGTTCCATTTTATTTTATTTTTTGAACGTTTTATTTAAACTAACCAATTTGTAACTGAATTTCCAGCATGCTTGTGGTTGCAACATCTGGGACTGGATTTGTCTTGGGCAGCACTAGTGGTGTTGATCTTTCGGCGCTTTCTTGGACTTGCATGGGCACCATGATGGTTGCTGCATCTGCTAACTCTTTGAATCAGGTTTTGCTTCTTGTGGACAGCATTCTCTTACACTAAGCTTGGCTTGTTTTTGTCTTTCATTTGTTCCTCTTTTTCATACCTTTCGTCTATGCTTAGTGGCATATTTGTACTTTCTCTTAAGATATGAGAGACAACAAAATTATGAGCACATTCAGTATGCAAGAATGGTGATTCCATTCTTACTTCTGTTCCACGATAAACTGAGAATTAGCATTCAATTTTTTGGTATGTTAGATATAGTAAAGGGTTGTGTCTTTTTAGGTGTTTGAGGTCAACAATGATGCCAAAATGAAGAGAACAAGTCGCAGGCCACTACCATCGGGACGAATTACAATACCTCATGCAGCTGGCTGGGCATCCTCTGTTGGTTTAGCTGGCACAGCTCTGCTAGCAACGCAGGTAGTGAAATAAATTTTCTCATTTCTTTCATTGTATCTTTTTTCTATAGTAAACCTTTGAATGCATTTCTTATCAAATGTTTGATGTGCTTTGAGTTGCGGGACTAACATTGCAGCTTTATGACAAGGTTGTTCCAGGCTAATATGTTAGCTGCTGGCCTTGCTGCTTCCAACCTGGTTTTGTATGCATTTGTATATACTCCATTGAAGCAGATTCATCCTGTAAATACATGGGTGGGGGCTGTCGTAGGCGCTATTCCACCACTTTTGGGGTAAATTTTCTTCAAGTTTTCTTTTGGCCCTCTTATGTGCGGTAAATTTCAGAATGCTTGAGAGGTATATGAAACATTGATTAATCTTTGACCTTGTGAAATGCAAATTTTAAAATTCCTTTGAATTTGTTACTGTGGAGAGTAAAATTTCAGGCAACTTATAGAAATAAGGTCTTTTCAAAAGCTCAATCAAGCACAAAAGTTGAAAATATTTTCCTATGCCTGTTTTGTTTCCATATTCATAAACGGAAATTAAGAAAAAGGTATTGGAATATATATATTTTCTAATGCTATAGTTGTGATATGCTAGCCTCGAGTTGCATCTTGCCTGTCTAATGTAAAGGGGAGTCACCTCCTAAATGCCAGGCTGCTAAGGGGAGAAAGCCTCTCTACCTTAAACCCTAAGCTGATATGGGAGTCATGCTCCTGTGTCACTATCCCTCTTATGTTATGGAGTCTTCTCTGTGTGTGTGTGTGACTAGTTTGCATACTCTGTGCTGAATGAGTATGGTATTTATATTGATTTTGACTGCTTGATATCAAATACATCTCCAATGTACTTCTCCATGGTAGAGAGAGAGACTCAATATTTTTCATCTTGATATCATGTTTATATTTAGTTTATGGTATTTATATTGATTTTGACTGCTTGATATCCAATACATCTCCAATGTATTTCTCCATGGTAGAGAGACTCAATATTTTTCATCTTGATATCATGTTTATATTTAGTTTCCATTACCTGGTAAGAATTTTTGTTTAACTGCTATATTGGCCTTCTATTGCCCTAAGTGTTAATATTATTAAATAATTTGCAAACATTTCCTGCAAATGTTATCTTCTTTGTGTGATGCCCCTCTACATATTTGTCATAAGGAACAACAAATTGCAAGTCCCACGGTATTAATAAGTGATATGCTGAAGGAATACATAATCCAACACCTAACCTCCTGAAAATGAGCTTAAACTCTATTCGAATTGAATTAGTCCATTTTTATTTACACTTTCTCCTTTCTCATATGTGTATGGCCAAGTGCGTGTATATTTTCATGTGTTCCTTACCTTTTTGCGGTTGATTTTCAGATGGGCTGCAGCTTCTGGTGATATTTCACTAAATGGATTGATTCTTCCAGCCGCTTTGTATTTTTGGCAGTTACCACATTTTATGGCCCTTGCCTATATGTGCCGTAATGACTATGCTGCAGGAGGGTAGGTTCATATTATCTTTGTTTATAGTGATAAATTTTGGATCTATTCAACTATTTTCGTGCCTTCCTAATGCATAACTTGTTTAAGACTTTAAACAATGGATACCTTTGTTCAAGGAGAAATGGCTCTATTGAAAGCCTATATGAAAGTGATGGATGGTTTTGTACTTCATCACTAAATAATTGATTTATGGATTTACTCCAAGAAATCAGGATCAGAATTTCATGTTGGTGTGTTTACTTTTTTTTTTGTGGTTGGTTGGTTTTTTTGTGTTTTTTGTTTTTTGGTGGGGGGGGGGCATCTTTGTGTTTATCAGTACGGTCAATATCTTCCTATTTGTCCTTGTGCATGCAAACAAAGAACAGAATGGCTCTTATACCAAATTTGTTGCAGGATTTTTTCATTTTTGGAAACTATAGGAATCCAATTACAAATTTTAAACTCTACGGACTCTATTTGAAAATTCTCAAAAGGTATACAGACCTATAGCTTAATTTAACCAGAATTATATTAACATTTAGTATACAAATTAACTTCTTTCTTTTTTTGGTAACACTAATTACTTCTTTTTATACTTATTGAATATGATTTTCTGACACTGATTGCTGCACATGGCTGATAGTCTGCAATCTAATTATCCTTCATTCAATTAAAGATGGTCTAAACTGTTATTGACATTCTCTACTTGTTTATTGACATATATGTGTGTGTGTGTTGCAAATTTAGGTTTAAGATGTACTCTCTTGCTGATGAATCTGGGCGGAGAACAGCATTGGTGGCTTTGAGGAACTCAATATATCTAATACCTTTGGGGTTCTTGGCTTATGATTGTGAGTAGATGTTTTCTCCTACTAGAAATGCTTTATTAAATAATTTTTCCTTTGAGATTTTATCTTAATTATCTGGTACACATATCCTTCAAGTCTTCAACTTAAATAAGAAAGTTTGTTCATAAGAATCTTATGAAAACCATTAGAGATGAGGATATACACTCATAATGTAATTGCATGTCAATAAGTGCATGGTTGAAATGTTAGAATGCTTTTCAGTTTTCATATAATATGAAAAAGAAGTGAATGCATTGGTCACAAGGAGAATCATGTGACTCTTGTTTCTGCACCTTTCAACAGGGGGTGTGACTTCTGGATGGTTTTGTCTTGAGTCTACCGCACTTACCCTTGCAATATGCGCTGCAGCATTTGCATTCTATAGAGACCGTACTAAAGAAAAAGCTAGGAGAATGTTCCATGCCAGTCTTCTCTATCTTCCTGTGTTTATGTCCGGGCTTCTAATTCATCGTCGTTCTGATAACCGACAATTCTTAGAAGACAATGCAAAGGGTTTTGTGAAGTCTTCATCCTCTGTGGAAACTTTGGAGCTGGAGGATGAAAATGGTACCCAGAAGATCAAGGGGAGGCATCCCTATCGGACACAAACTCGGCCACTGGTAGCATATGCCTCTGTTGCTCCTTTTCCCTTTTTGCCTGCTCCTTCTTATGATTCCGCTTGATATCTATTGTTCAGATTTCCTATAACTCAAAATTTTCTTATGAAGTTTTGTTTGGTTGATATATTCATTGAAACGATATTCTGCTTGGCTGTTTAAGCCTTCAAGAGTGTTCAATGTTCCGCATTACAAATTACAGAAGCATCAGCAATCTGGAATAAATGATACTTCGTTTCTTGCATAATGGTATAATATACAATTAGTTATTTTTTCTTCAATCTCTTTCCTTTCGTCTCCAGATACTCCCATCTTCTCGATGTTTATATAGGAATAAGAATATTTAGAATGAATGGATATCTTTTATTGTTTAAGCCATAGTGGAAAACATTCGATTTGAGAGTTCAAGTCCTCCATAATGGTTGGTTACCGCCTGCCAATCATCGGAAATTCGACCAAAACTTTAGTTGTTCATGTGGATGTGTCGAAATGCATTTCCTAATTCCTAACAAAGCCGACTTGCAGAAAGACGTGTGTCCCTTCTAAAACAAAATATTCTGAAATTGTTGATCACGCCTTGCTACTTTGTCAGTGGACTCAAATGTCTCTCAGCTTCCCACCTTGTATGCATCACAACTACGATGCGTGCATTCAGATCAACGCTTAAAAAATTCAACGCGTGGGTGGCTAATAATCTCCAAGTGAATGGAACTTCTGTTCCAATCAGATTGTCTTCCACTACCCGTAATCGATTAATGCAGGCCTGTTAATGGACTTGAGCGACTTCAAGTGAGTTCTTTTTTATTTGGGCCTTCGCATAGGTAGTCAGGCTCTCATGTATCTCAACCACTGTTTGCCAAGGCATCTGTCCAAAGAAAATACTGTTCCACGGATTACGGATATTTGGTTCTAGTCAGATTAACGTAAATAGAAAAGGTTCGGTTATATTTATTTATAATATAATATTTGTTGTAGTGATTAGAGCTGGATCTAATTCATTTAATAATTTTCTTTATAGGAATTAACGTTAACTTCTTAAAATATCGATGTAAGTAGTTTTTTGAAACAACCATATATCAATTATTTTCAATTTCAAAGTATACTCTATTACTCTGATAAAAGAAATTTCTGTTCATAAGTTTATATATGGCCAACCACCATGGGGATTCTTCGAACGGTATGCATCAGAGGTTGAAGTCGTCCACCACGTTAAAGACCAAAGCCTTAGATTCACAATGAAAAATAAAACCATGCAAGACTTGTTATAATTGAAAGCTTAATGAGAATTAGCTCAATCGAATAGTGTTGATTTCAAAAAAAGAAAAAAAAAATAGTAAGTCACTTGTAAGTCTTTTTTGGTGCTCATTTATAAGTCTTTGATGACGCTTGTGGTGCGTTTTTCACCATAAAATGAGAGAACCTTACTTTTCCATAAAGCATTTTTCCAATTTCCAAAATGAATAATATATTTTTCTATTTAGAATAAGATCATCATAGTAATAATTCATAGATCAGAGCTTTATTGTTCCTCATCAAAATCTCCTAATAATTTTAACTCTCTTTTCACATTCAAACTTAAAAATTTTGGAGCGCACAATAAACTTGCATACTTTTCGATGACTTTGTAAAAGTGCCAAGCAACCGTTCGAAGCTTGAATAACCACTCATTTTTATGGCCAGAGTCTTGATTTATTAATATACAAATTTTACAATCATTAATAACATATTTGATTTGCTATTTGAAATCTCCAAATAATAATTTGTGTAAAACCTTCTCTCTTATAACTTTTATCCAGCCTATATATTTGAAGTTCTAAACAAAAGTTAAGTTTGAGTTGCAAATTAAAGAAACGTCCTTTCAGACATTCTATAACAAATGAATATTTTTTTACAAGGTTACTCCACACGCATATTGAAAATACTCCTTAATTCAATAATTTCTACGTAAACCATATTTAATTATTTACTCTTCACAAATAATTCTAGATAAGCAACTTGCTTTTATCATTCACATATGAAAACACAATTACTTTTCTAGCGACTAAAGTATACTGTTTAACTTCAATTCCAATATTGCTTCCCGTTCGACTACATCAACCATTGTTCACCAGACTGATTAAATTTTAGGTAGCAAGAAGCAAATGAGATGTTGTCATATTGAACTGCCTAAAACCTCAGACAGTTTCTCCCTAAGCTTCAAGGTTCCAAATCAGAGTCTCCAACGCTAGACAACTAAACACTTCCCACGTGAAGGAATCTTGCAAACAGTACAGCAGCATTGTTGGTGGACAATCAAAATCATATATCTTATGAAAACAAGCCAAATTCGAGGCTCATGTACTTATATAGCGCAGTCTACCTCAACAAACAAGCTTTCTTCCCTAACTTCAAATGCGTATTTGACTTTTGATTTGTAGATAAAATTTTCATGCATTTTGTATTGACTGTTGGGAATTTTATGAAGCATGCCATGGGTGAGCACCTCATTACACAACTCAATATGAAATACCAGTGCTCACCTTTGAAGAACAGCTAGAGGCTAACTAACAGGTAGTGGTTATGAGTACCATAAGATCCAAAGCCTTTCAAAGTCATGCTCATGCCTATCTCATCTGAATCTTAATGTAGTAGTGAAAATATCACACCTCAAAAATAATCTTATATTTGATAATAAACGTACACCACATCAGCACCAACACTGGCCTTTTGAGGCACGTCAAATATCAAAAGAAAATTAAGAAAATCAAACACAACCACAAACAAAGATTTCAAAGATCATTAACCTTGAGATAAAAGCATCCTTCTCAAGCAGCGTACTATATTCGATTTCCACAAACAATTAGGCGATTCAATGCATGCATAGCCAACATATTAGCATACAGGACTACAGAATCATGTGCCCTCCACGCGTTAAGATTAGGATCGAGTCATCACAATCAAGATTTAAAACAAAACATTAAAAAGGAAAACAAAGTGATAAACACAGAGAGTATCAACCGCTAACGTACCAATAAAAACTGATCCGAAGTCAACATTATCTAGCAGTAAATATTTAATCAAACATAATACTAGCTCAGTCCACTAAATATATTTACTGCTTCCGATCCAACTTCTACACAGCTGAGTTAAATCAGACTCGACTTGAAATATAAGCGGAAATTTTTTGAAGGTGAGTATAACCAAAAACTTTTTCATAGAAATATAACTGATTTACCTGTATAACTGTAGAAAATTGCTGCAGGAAGGGCTCCCTTCAGCTTCGAAAGCCCTACAACTAATTGTGTTGATCCACATTTACTTCCATTCACATGATTTGCTCCATGCATGCATGGTGTGCCCAAAAGGAAATATATGTTATGTTTAGTGTGAGGACTGATAGGAAGAGAGTGAAAGTGAACCGATTAGAAGAATGCACCGGGGAGAGCAAATGGACAATAGAGAGAGGAAGCAGGAGGACTTCTAAAAATGGAAGACTCCAATGTTTAAGTCTTATGTTTAGTGTGAGGACTGATAGGAAGAGAGTGAAAGTGAACCGATTAGAAGAATGCACCGGGGAGAGCAAATGGACAATAGAGAGAGGAAGCAGGAGGACTTCTAAAAATGGAAGACTCCAATGTTTAAGTCTTATACAGGAGGAAGTTGACAAGGGAATACAATAATTGTTGATGAATTTGTTTTTGACTTTGGAAAAGTAGAAAGGTAAAAAATAAGTAAATTTTTTTAAACAAGATATTATTATTATTATTATTACCATTATCTGTCAATATATATATTCTATTGTTAAGTGAAGGTTGAATTTTATCTCCTCCAATTGTTATTATGATTCCGCATTTGCACTTTTTTTTTTTTTTTCTGTTCCAAATTCATATCAAACTGTTTCTGTGGACATGTCCACATGTGCAGCAATTTTCAAACTGTTTTCCCCATTTGCAATTCACTTTGATTATATTATAGGTTCGCGTCAAAGTATTTTAGTCTGTATTTTCAAGAAAAATCCATAAACAAATTTTTTTGTGATTATTATAAATATAGGCATTGTTCCCACTAATTCAATGATGCTAAGTTAAAAGGCCAAGATAAAATAAAAATTTAAGCATTCTATTTTTGCTAAAAGGATTCATAAATGTGTGGGAAGTGACTTGTTATCCCTTGAAGCTAAGAGTACAGCTTATCGAAATCGGCCATACAAAATTTTGTGTGGTATTGTTGTACCTGCACCTTAATGACGCTTTTGATTCTGTACTGCTTAGTCTAGCAGCTGATGCAGCTTTCTTCCCTTATCTTTGCTTATCTTGCTATCTTTCCTTCTAATATCCCATATACCAAAAACAAGACTTTCTACTTATTAAATCATGCAACAATAATCGCTCTAGTTTCCCACAGATATTGATTAATATAGACAATTTTTTAAGAATGAATTCGGAGTTGAGTAGCATGATTAATCTTGACGGCCGGAAAGAAATAAAGTATGCAATAATGCACAAGCAGATATAGGCATATGTATATATATATTTATATCCTTTATGCTTCTCTCTGACAGTAACTGAAACCTCAGTTCAATTGTTGAAGAATATTTTAGGAAGAATAATAGTAACATAGAATAAAGTACTATATGTTTCCACAGGTTATTGAACGGAAACAATTCATGTTCCGCAATTCTGATTTACATTACATCCATTGAGCTTGAACTTAAGAAGCAATGTAGCCTTTCCACTAATACCAATGTTAGCTACTTCATGATCTTCCCTCCCAGCTTTTCTACATGAATCCTCCTCACCCTTTAGCTCAGATTTAGAAACATTTTCAAAAGGCCCCATTTGCTGACATCCTTCAATGACAGTCTCAGCATAAAAAAACTTGTTCATCCTATAGATCTCCTCTAGAGTACAGTGCCTTGCTACAGCTAAAATATCCACCATTGAGCGTTTCTTACATCTCCCTCTACGCCTTCTGCGTTTATCTTTCACTGCTTTGGATGATGCCAATGTTGTTGGACTAGTTTTATGAACATGAATTGAACTTGGGTGGCTGCTAAATGCATCTGCTACATTGACAGAAACACTGCAGCTATGTTGATTCCCCTCTTCGTGAGACGAAGGGCAGTCCGGGGTGTGGTTGGTGACTTTGCATCTTCCTCCATCAGAGAACAAGTAACACTCATTCTTGATATTTTGTGGGTCTTCAGTTTTGCAAAACTCTACACCTTCACTATCATCACGCGAGTGCATCAAGTTTGAACAACCTTTGAGTAATTCAGAAGGTGAAATTTGGGGTCCAAATGGTGGTAACACATCCCTGAAGCCACGGTTTAGACACATGTGCAAGTACCTCTCGGCAAATGGCCAGCTATGAAAGATGTTTCTGTGACGGGAAGCAAGAGCATACTGTCTGCAACAAAGTATATTACATGTTATTCATGATCTTTCCTCTTTGTGTTTGTCAAAAACTTAGCTTTAACTAGCCTATATAAACAATTGTTTGGAAATCTAGATACAACAAAATATTCAATTTTAACAAGATTCACAAAAGGCAATGTAAAAAAGCCATGAGCAAAGAAGAAAAAAGAGTTGAACAATGAACAGAGAATAATCCGAAGCCTAAGCAGTGTTGGAAAGATCAGGAAAAACCTACAACCAACAAGCTCTTCAAACCATAGAAGCTCGAGATATTGCAAATCAAGAAACCAATCGAAATATAGAACATGCAATAATGACATAATATATTTAATATTAACAAAAAAATTATTATAATTCAAAAAAACACAGATATTTTTATACTAACTTTTTCAAGCACATATAGAGGTACCTTATTGAGAAGGGTTTAACATCTGCTTCTGCGTTCGTTTTTTCAGAACCCATTTCCGGCGCAGGTGGGTTTTGTTGTTGGGACATCATTTCCCCCAAAGATTGCAACTTTGCAAGTCGATCGCAAAATAATCACTATAAATTGATATTTTAACCGAAACTTCAGCAACCGCAGTTTCTGTTTATAGTTTCTGGAACGCTACACGTACGATGCAGACCAAAAACTCCATAAAATCACCGAGTCGTAGCTGCGAGTCTAATACCCTCGAACACAAAAAGACAAAATCAGAGTTTTGGAAGCATAGAATCTGCATGTGGGTACCCGAAACGATGAAAAGTTTATGCAGAGAACATGGAGAAAAGGGAACGGAAGATGAGACTTTTGGTGAGTCCTTCAACGAGACAACAGGGTCAAGTAAAACCTTGAAGCTTCAGAGGACGGAAAAGGGTCACAAACGTAGGTTAGAAGTGGCGAAGGAGATGTGGGTAGGGTATAGAGGAAACGAGTATGGAGACAAAAAACACGATTTCAATGTTCAAACAGAGAGAGAGAGAGAGAGAGAGAGAGAGAGAGAGAAGAAGCACACGAAAGAATGAGGAAACTGAACGAGAAGTGAGGTAGAAGAATAGTCGCTTTGTGTTGTTTTTATTTTCTTATCTTGCTGTTTTTGTTTTCCGTTTGGTTTGGTTTGGTTTTTGTTGACTTCATTTAACCATTGCTTAACAGTGTAATTAAGGGAGGATTACTAGTGTTAATTTTAATTGGGGGTTGTCTTTGCTGGTATTTATACAAAACTTTAAGTGGGACGGGAAAGGCTCCTTAGCCCTTGACCCTTTAAAACAGGGCATACACGGAAATTTGGCTGACCCAAAACTACGAATGCACTCATAAAAGATATTCTATTATACATGAAAGTTTCAACTGCAACTAAGAAAAGTGGAGGCTTGCAGAAAATGAACTGGGTTATACTTATAGATGGTTAAGAAGGTAGAATCAAATTGGGCAGAATGGTAAAGTTATGTTGTTTAACGTAATTTCTATCGGTAGAATTTACGGTTTGTCAATGTATTGGTGCTTTGTGTTCTGGATATTAATACAACGCAGGGCCAAGAAAATTCTAAGGCAATGCGAATGGCAACAAGTGCCAGCGAGTATTCCAACAACCAACCAGAGGGACTCTCTGCAGGTGAAGGTACAAACAACTCATCAGGAGAGTCGCAGATTTACTTCTTTAAGTAAAACACGCAAGGGACACCTGCATGTGCCACCCGTTGTATGTCTCAATTTTGGCACAGCTTTCTTAAACAATATATATATATATATATATGGTATACTCAAGAATATTCAATTTAGTTACTTCACTATATAAAGTAGAATGTAACATCATTTGGAATTTCCAATGATTTACTCACTTCAGATCAAAACTGAAATCTGACACTACTCAGGCTAGAGCAATTTATCAAAATTTAGTCGAGTTTTGTCAAGATTTGCATTCAGTCCAGTTTATTGGTAATTAATAATTATGTAGTGATCAATGGTACATGAACATGGTTCTGATATTGAAGTGAAGGACTAACACAAAGGAGCAATGTACTAATAACTGATGTCATCACCGTGATTATTGGTTGCCCCAAATTGAAGCTTAAGCAACTTGTGATTGCCTGAACTAGATTCAAAATGTTGTAAGCTTTCCTTCTCAGTTATGGCTTTTCTGTTTTTGTTCACCGAAAAGTACGGTTCAGGATTTATGTACCTCAGATGATAATGCCCTTCTTTTTCCCATTTTAACTTGTGAAATAATTGTTAGTGTTTCAATTCGTGCAATGGGGCACATAGCCTATATCTAAATCTATAATCGTATGCATGCATGTTGAGAATCTAGTTACTTCCTTCAGTAAGTGTCACATAGGTTTTATGTGATCAAAATTTCCAAAAGTTTCCCAGGGGAGAAATCTAATAAGCATACATTACTGTACAATATACTTCTTACTGCCAATAGGTGCTTAATAAGTGCTTAGCTTTATCCAGGAATTTCAAACAGAAAATATAACGAGTAATGGTTCCAAACAATTACACCAATTAATATATACATAGCACCAAAAAGAAACAACAGCACCAATGTATATGTTAATTCTACTACTTCAGAGCATATGATCAGCAGTCGAGGGTGTCCTACTGAGACATATGTACATGACTGAACCTGATGAATCTAATTTACTTCAGCTAATGCCTTGTTTTTGAATTAGAAAGCTGGTAATGAACGAATGGACATATAAAAGGAAGCTAATGACTGCATGGGAAACGTCAATAGATCAAAATGCATAAATTGCATGCGGTGCAATGAGGATTGGAGTGCAAAGACATAAAATACCAGAGAAACTATCTCAGTATATCTATGTACATGCATAAAATGTCATTGCCTTAAGAACATTGCGCTTGCTCGTTTTAAAATCATCCTACGAAGACAAATATTTATTACAATGGCCAGTTCATGAATAATAAATAATAATACTATCGTGGGCCAAAATCTGAAAGTCTTCCTTCCATTTTGCATTTTTTTTCCTGCATGTGGAGATTACATTATTTCGTATTAAAAATAAAATTAGAATCCGATAAAAGAAAAATTAGCATCCGATAAGTAAATGCAAATCATCATTACAGAATTCCTAATTGATGAAATATTACATACAATAAGAGACATAGAAATAATGCATTAATCAGTGAACCTACAATTTTTGTCAAGAACTTTATGCCAAATTGTTCTAACCACTCTTTATAATGACTAAGGATTGAAAATTTTATGAGGAACTCTTGATTTCGTTTCGATCCTGCCCATTGCTGCAGAAAACTAAAAGTCACATATAGAGTGGGTTTCTCCGTCTAACTTCAGTTCATTATCAGTTCATCTTATTTCTCGCTCGTTTAAATCGGTCCATATACACCAAATTGGTTTTATGTTCAGTATTAATAAAAATAAAAATAAAAAATAAAAAAAAAACGTAGCGGCATGCAATTATTTTATATAGATTATCAATGGTACGAGCACTTTTTAGTAGCACGAACAAAAATAGGAGAAGGGACGGGAGAGACATGGAAGCCTAAGATAACACATGCATCGCGCTGAATTTGAAATTAATGCAAAGCTGTGGAGTTGATATTTAACTAGAAAATGGAGAAGTAATTAAGTCTCAAAACTAAAATAACAAGGAATAGAATTTTATTTGATTTTTTTAAGCATAAATAAACAAATTCTTGAACGTAAGACTCCATGTCATATATCTTTATCCACTCTTTGCACTTTTTCTCTACCCTATTACCTCTTCATTTTTGTGCAATGTACGGTTAAAGCTAGCTTTACGTTCTCATGGTTTGCTTGTGCATATATTTGAGCGTTCTCTCTTTCTCTCTCCCCCTCCCCCTTAAGTAGCTCAAATAAGTTTATATAATAAGGCCCTCTGAGAAAAGTTATAGAATAATTGAAGTCACTTGGAAATGCCATTGTCAATGCAATTATCCTGCGAATGAAAGTACTAAGGTTATAGCATTCCACTGGTATGTTTTTGGTTCACCATAGATGGAAGAAAAAAATAAATAAAAATGGCTTTATGTACATCATGGATAAATTTTATCACTGTCAAATTCAGTCTTCTATTCTTTTATTCTAGTCTGTTGCTAATACGTTCAAAAGCTTCAACAGCGCAAAAAATCTGGCCAAAATTGGGTTGGTCCATGATGAATTTGTTTCTTATATCAAGTTAGTCTCTAGGACTTTCCATTTCTTAGCGAGTTATCAGTTTCTCAAAGCAAAATGTTTTATCTGCTCCTTTCATACTTGTAAATCTGTTCATGTAAAGAACATAAATTAGTTATATTATCGTGTTTCATGTAGGGATTCACAATTATGCATGTTTACTAATGAACTTAGAAAGGTAGAAAGAGAGAAGTTAACTGCAAAAGGTTAAAAAAATATCAGAATGCAAAGTATGAAATTGCAATAAAAGAAAGCAGTTGTAGAATGAAGGCTAGTTTACACAGAGAAGCAATATTATATAAGAACAAGGTGGAACTAGGCCATTTTATTTAGGAAGCCAAAAAAGAAAGCACAGCAAGACTTTTATTTTCGAAATAAAATAAGAAAAATGAATATATTTCATAAAATTTTGGGAAGCCATGGTCCTCACACACACACACACACACACACTTAATAAGGCGCGCAGTTCCTGACCATGAACAACTAAGTTTTTCGCAGCTGCTTAAAACTTAGATTTAGAGCCCTTGTCTAAGATTTTTTCAGCAAAGAACATTTCATTGATGCAGAGTAGCAGTGCGTTGTCATGAGGATGTAGAAATAAAATAATCTGTGGAACTCAATGTATAACTGCAAAAATAATATAAGTAACAATTATAACCTATATCTCAATCGTGCATATGATAATGATAGCAAAGTAACTAAGATTTTGTTACAGCAGTGAAATATTCTCAACAGATGCCTGTGATTAGAATCTCAGAATATCTACTTGACTATCTACGCTTGAAATGTAAAATATGACTAAATAGATACTGATCATCCAAGAATTATTCTTGAAGTGAATGATATGTACATGCATTGCATTTGACCAGAATTGTAATCAAACTAAAAGTTTGACTTGGCTGACAAAAGTTATTCGTCTCGTAACCTATTAGTCAACATCAGTTCAATCTTCATCCTAAAATTTCTTGAGGAAATATCTTATCTCTATCTTGTATAGAATAAAATTAGCTAAAAAGTTTATGTATAAATTTAACCGGAAAGATTAAGTTTTGAACAACCATAAGAGGGTTAAACAATGCAAGATGGAAGAATAATTTTAGACGGATAATTGACGAAAGAGGGCAAAATTACAAAGAAACTATGTATAAATCTGGATAGCAAGGCCATTAACCAATGGCTGTAGTATGTTTATATTTTTTTATTATATAAAATACAGTACAAAATTTACCCCTACAATATTTATATATATATATATTTTTTAATCATCATCCAGTTATTAAAAGAAATAAAATAAGTGAAACAATTACAATTCAAAAATAACTTAGTCAGTCTATCCTGACATATTCATTCTACAACCTTAACCTCTTCACTCTTCAAAGTTCGAGATTGGAGGATTTGCGGTCTATCCAGACCTATTCATTTTATCTTAACCTCTTTGCTCTTTAGAGCTTGAGGCTGGGAGATTTGTGGCCTGGTCAATCTTCCTCCTACCTCTAACTCCTCAACCTTTCTAGGCGGGGGGTCATAAACTCGTGGGCCAATTGCCCAGCCCCCACAATTTTTACGTAGGGTTTATATAATTCTGTTATCTAAAAAATGACCTTAATCTCTACGCACCTTATAATCTGATTATGATTCCCTCACCCGGATCCCGAGATTTCTACTAGAGATAAGTTTCATTATCTCTTTGATTCATGTCTACACAGGATCGCTCGCCTTCATGGAGTACAATCTTTATATGCCTCCCTCTCCTAAATGCCTAAGGAGGACATTTGCTACCGGATACATTAGCCCACCCTACCAAAATTTTATATAACTTTATATAGTCTAACCAAAATTTGTAATAATAGTATTGTTAATAATACACTAATTTTTTAAATACTATTGGGACACTTATACAAACAACTTGGAATTTTGATTGCATTATTGGAGAATTTATTTATGAAAAAAAAATGAAAAATTATATTTTGTTGACTGAATATTTTAATTATTTTACGGATAAATTCAGTATAAAAAAATCATATATATCCAATATTTTTATTGCATCACATTCACTACATTCACTTACAATATAAATAAAATTATCAATTATTTATACATTGACCTTTATATGTTCAAGATAGTGTGTAAATTATGGGCTTAAAAACATTTATCTCATTGTAATTTCTAATTTTTAAATAATATTTTCTTGGTTAAGAATTTAAAATAATATTATATATTTATATACGAAAAAAGAAACCAAAAAAAGGGTTGTGTGTGCCAGACTGCCACTACCCCCCGTGGGACCAACTAAGCAATGCGATGCGAACTATGTATGGAAAGATTTGTTCGTTTGAAATGAACAAAAGCAATACTAATGTAATGTAACATGTTGTTGTTGTGTGTGTCAGTGAATGCGAATGCGGATCTGATTGGTGGAAGAATCTACACTAGCCTTCGTCCCACATCGCTAGTCAAACGGCACCCTTATCAGCTCCTGTCTCTGCCACCTTCTTCTTTATCTTCTGCTTCTTCTTCTTCTTCTTCTCTCTCCGGTGATTCAATCTCAATCATGGCCTCTAACTCACTCCGAGTCGCTGCGGCTCAGATGACATCCATCAACGACCTCGCTGCCAATTTCGCCACCTGCTCTCGTCTTGTCAAAGTATTCTCTTTTTCTTCCCAAAGTTTCGCTCTTTCACCTTCAATCTCATCTGGGTCCCCTTTATTTTTCACAATTTTTGTGTTATTTTCTTGTCCTCATTTGTTGCTTGCTGTTGTCTACATGTTCCCTCTTGATAATAGAATATTGCAAGTTCTACTATTTTGATTTTTTTTCCCCCCTATGAGTTGGTACTAGGAAAGAGATGATAGAATATTGCTCTGAAGTTTGAAACTAGTTTCGTTTGTTTGGGGGAAAAAGTTGTCCCTTATTTGAAGAAAATATTGCAAAATAAGAATGAAACATGCAGACAAAAACCGTGATTGTGTTTGTTCAAAAATTGATTGGTTTATTGGCATTATTATTATACTGACCTTTGAGGTCTTTTGTTTGGCAATTTGACTGCAAAAGGAAGCAGCATCAGCTGGAGCAAAATTGCTTTGCTTTCCTGAAGCCTTCTCTTATGTGGGTGCTAAGGATGGGGACAGTGTTAGTATTGCAGAACCTTTAAACGGACCACTTATGCAGAAGTACTGCTCTTTGGCCAGGTGGTATACCAATGTGTGCCTTTTCTTGTTAACTGATCCTATATCACCACAGAATATAGATAGTGATATATTTTTCAGATAAAGTAGCTGCTGGCTTTAATTACTTTATTGATCTCATTTTGTGCACGGTACGATACCTGCCAAGACATCTTTAATCACGTAACTGAATTGCACCTTCTGATGCACTGCAGAGAGTCCAGCATTTGGTTGTCATTTGGAGGCTTTCAAGAAAGAGGATCTGATGGTGAACACTTGTGTAATACCCACGTTGTAGTGGATGACAATGGGGAAATTAGAAGCTCTTATAGAAAGATACACCTGTAAGATGATTAACTGATAGTCAAAGTAAATTTAATTGCATCAACTATTGTTTTGTGGCAGTGTTTTTAGCACCATTGTCTTTCGGGTATCATACTGCTTTGAATTTAGTACATGCATATTGTTGCAAGTTTGCAATACAAACACTAGTGCTCACTGTGTGGGTGGGAGTAAGTGATGTAAAAACGAAGACAGTAGGAACATGAGTTAGAGAGTGGGGAGAATCAGAGAAAGAGGGGGAAATTCTGCAGTGACAGAAAAGAGAATGTGGTTGTGGAAGAGAAGAGAGCAGAAAGGGAAAATCCTAATAACAATATCGACTGATCAAAGCTGGAAACTGAAATACAAAATAATCCTTAAAATTGTAAACCAACTACTTCGAATATCATGGATAAAAAACCTTAACATGACACCCAATTAGTCCTATTTTAACTAGAAATCCTAATTTAATCAACTTAAGTAGTAGTAAGTAAACTAATTACTATAAATTTCAAATTATCTACAATCCCATTAACTATTCATATTGAAAATATTCCTATACTACACTCCATTGCATCTATCACATGGTGCATTAGAGAGCCTACTGTTGACATGTTATTAACTCCTAGGTATAACTTATGCTGCATGGTTCTCCTAAATGGGACATTTCCTGCTTTCTGTGTCTTATTATGGTTGTATAAACAATTGATATTTTATTCATTTTATTTTATATGAAGGTTTGATGTAGATGTTCCTGGTGGAAGGGTATATAAAGAAAGTAGGTTTACTGAAGCAGGTAAGACATTTCCGCTTTGTGTGGTATTAAGAAAAGATGAGTCTTTGTATTGCTTTAGTCCTCATTGGAACTTCTAAAATTTTTAAGGGATTTTTTCAAATGAAAAGAAGAACTTACTAGTCATTTCTCCCCATCAAAACATAAAACTCCTTGATGAATGGTATTTCAATATAACTTCTTTTTATCCTGTTCATATATATACACATTTTCTTACTAGAGAATCTGAGGATCAGTTGGATTTTACACATGCCTGAATCCACTTAGAAACAATAAGAACAGCAAGTAAAAGAATAAAGAAGATAAGAAGTATTAGTCATAGTGATTCAGATATATTTCCTTTTACTGAAAATGCAGAGCTGCATTTTTCCTTTTTTATTGTGGAGAGGGAAGAGAAAAAAAGAGAGAGAAGGAGGGGGGGGGGCATTGACAGAGAAGATAAACACTTATGGTATGAGGGATGAAGTTTTCTATGTTGGTGATGTTTTCAGGCAAAGATGTTGTTGCAGTAGACAGTCCTGTTGGGCGTTTGGGCCTCACTGTTTGCTATGATTTGAGATTTCCAGAGATTTACCAGTTGTTACGTTTCCAACATGGAGCACAGGTATTAGGGATATCTTTCTTTTCTGCTTAAAATGCTTAAAATGGATTGTTTATAGTCTAAAACTTTTCTAGTGTTTTACAACATCCAGGTATTATTGGTGCCTTCGGCATTCACTAAAGTGACTGGTGAAGCACATTGGGAGATTCTCCTTCGTGCTCGTGCAATTGAGAATCAATGCTATGTAAGAATTCATTTTTGCATCTAATGATACTGCCCTTCACCCTCTTCTCCTATGTATAATCACTGGACATATTAGTCTTTCACAAGCCCATCTTCTTGTCTATTCCTGCTAATTATCAATTATGAAATATTCAATTATGCATAATTTTCAAAGATATGGCTTTGTTTTCCATTTTTATGTATTTCAAATTAATAGGACAAGTTATTAAGAAATCGGCGTGAGGAAATATATTTAAAGTGTTTTCTTCTTACGAATGATTTCATGAATGAATTATTAGGTCATAGCTGCTGCACAAGCTGGTAAACATAATGATAAAAGAGAAAGCTATGGTGATACATTAATTATCGATCCCTGGGGGACCATTGTTGGTCGATTACCAGGTAAGAAACTTGACATTGAGATGATTTTTGAAGTTGGAAGTACACTAACCGTACTTTATTCAATTTCTTTTTCCTAGTTCTTTCTTCTTTATTATTGCTTGTAGTCTCAGTTAAGGGTCCTGCCCTTTTACAGGGTTTATGCCTAACTGTTCCCATAGAAGTTTATCATCTACAACTTATTGCAAACATGTGAGAAAAGATGAAAAAGATAAATCGAGTCATTGAAAAATCAAAGCCGGTTCACCATGCAATCATGCATAGTTCACTTTCTCAAACAATTTCAACTTACAAAATGCTTAATTGTATTTTAAGATTTTAAGGATCCGTCCATATGATTAGTAAACATTGTCATATTAGATCAGACGTATGTGCCATGGGCTCATAGTATTTGTGCAGGGAAAAGTGGGAGTGAGAACATTTGTTGTGGGAGTGAGAACATTTGTTGGTGGAGCTTTTAGCGTCCTTGGACATTTCGCTGTAATGAGTTTATATATTAAAATTTCCTTTCTACTCCATGATACATTTTTTTTACCTCCTTTTTCAACTATGGCATTGCTTTCTGCGGTTTCATATTATCAAATTTTGTTTAATCTTCTGGTTTTTCCATGGTTGGTTTTATTTTTCTGTGCAGATCGATTGTCAACAGGCATTGCAGTAGCTGATATTGATTTATCATTGGTTGATTCTGTAAGGGAGAAGATGCCAATCGCTAAGGTAATTGATGTGATAATATCTATCTATCTATCTATCTATGTGCATGGGACTTGTGCCTTTAATTTGTTTCTATGAGGTGCGGTTATTAGAATAGTACAGCTTTTCCAATTCATATATCCTAATGCATACAGTATGTGCTCATTCTGGTTTCAGCAAAGGAAGCCAATTGAGTTCTGGAGGGCTGCATCACTATAGTTTGGGGGCTTTCTCCTGTTACTTGGACCAGTCAAGAAGGGTTAGTCGATCAGCGCCATGCCAAGCCAATGAGATTAAAATATGGGACTGACACCAATATTAGGTTACAATACCAAGCCAATGATATTTAAACATGGGACTGACCCATATTAGGTTACAATACCAATGGTGTAAACAACTAAGAATATTGGTCCATGCTTGCTGTATTTATTATAAGAATTTAGATTATTATACTTCATGATAAGAAGTCTCATATCAGGTCATTGTTGCATGCTCTTAAGTTATGGGTGTTACGAGTTCCGCTGCAGGATCAAGTATGTTTTTCCATAAAATGAGGTTGCCAATTAATGCTTTATCTTTTCAAATGGTATCATGCTATCCCAAAATTTGTACGCTTGGAAAGGAGCAAGATAAAGAAAACTAGTAATTGTTCGGGTGCACCTCTTTGGATTATCGCAACTTTTGTTTTTCGCCATAAAGGCATTCACCAACTAGAATCCTTGGTACCTCTTCCTCGTTCAAAGCAAATAGCCATTCTTTGGAGTGATGCCATGACTGAGAAGTCCAAGAATCCCCAAATAGTCAAAGGGACACATGTATATAATGATTTTAGTTGGGTTGAAGATTATAATTTTACGCTCAGGGAAGATTTGACCGAGCGTCGAGTATAATCTTAAAACAAATGTAAACAAAACTGCATGCATGTTCTTTTGGAATGAATGAAAAGTCAAGAACAAGTTTGTTTCAAGCAGAGATGGAAAAGAACAGTGTTTTATCAAGGGATAGGTTAAAAAGGAACTTTCTGTATTCTTCTACTTCTCTGTCCAATCTTACACCAGATATTTTTTTTAGAAAAAAAAACACTGTGAGACATTATAAAAAAGGCCAACATCCCCCCCCCCCCAACTAAAAAAACATTCACAGATATAGGTAACTATGAACAATGTAATAATTTGTCCTAACAGGCAGAAACAAGCTTGGATAGTAATCAACTAAGCAAAAATTCATGCATAGAATCAGGACTACCAAGGAGATCAAAGGGTTTTTTGCCGAGGGAGTCCTTCAAGATTGTTATTTGACCTTCCTTCAGAAGTATATCTTCATCAAGTGCCTCTATCTTCTTCTTCAATACATTGACCTCGGAGTTCAACAGCATATTCTGTTCACTATACTGCTTCACCTTCTCCCACATAAGATCTCTCTCCTCTGACACTTTAGGCAGTATTCCCCTCATTATTGTTAATTCCCTCATAGCCTCTTGCAGATCACTTTGAAGGTGGTTTATACTCTCATCTTTCTTCAACATCTGTTACAACAGAACAAGAAAAATTATTTCAATTTTTCCCTGGGGCTGGGGGAACAGGTTTAAGTAACAGCAATTGAAAAAACTACCAGAGCCATCTACCAACAAGACAACTAATAACACAGCACCCTAAGTAAATATACATTAGCTGAATTTAAACAATGAATTTCAATACTGGTGATTGACCTGAAGTTCAAGGTCCTTCAACTTGTGCGTCACACTTGAAAGGTTGTCCAGAGCGTTTTGCACTTCAGATCTAAGTATGCCATTTCCTCTTACTGCTGTAGCAAGTTCAGCTTGCATCTGCTCAACTTGGAGCTCTTTGGAGTACAGCTTCTCTCTTAATAAACTTGTTACCAAACATTCAGCTTTAAGCTCAGTTCTTATCATATCCTATAACAAGCAACATGGTCCATATGATAAGAATAGAGAAGTTAAATGAACAAATTCAGAATTTTAAACACGTTCAAAATAAACCCAAGGGTAAAAGTAAAGTAGAGGATCTACAATATGTATCAAAGAAAAACTTCCAGAAGAACCTTACCTCAGATGATTGATCATTCAGTTTAGCTAATTTATCAGCATCTATGCATTCTGACTGAAATTTAGAAGTCAATGGACTTGACTTTTCATTCAACAAAGAAGACATGATCTGCAAACTCCTTGTTAAACTCTCAGTACCACTTTTAAGTCCCTGAATTTTTGTTTCAGATTCAACAAGAAATTGCCCATCTAAACCGTTTCCAATCACGTCTCTATCCAGATGGATATTTTGACGAAGATGGCTTCCTTTCCCTTTAATGAATTCCAGCAACTTAGAACACAAATATGTGCTTTCATTTAGCATTGTTAGCCCTTGATTCTGAAGGCAGCAGATGCGGGCCCAGAGTTCTTTATCTAGTTTATAAGTGGCAGCAACACACTCTTTACCATCACCTTTCAATCGGTTTAACAGAATTATATTTTCATGGCGAAGAGAATCTGCCTCAAACTTGTAGGATTCCAACTCCTTCCTCAAGGCCAATTCTACTCCTGTTAACCTCATCTGCTCCATTTGCATTTTGGCAATGTGCTTATCAACACTCTCCTTAGATTTGTTCATCTGAAGGTCCTCACTAAGCCCATCTTGTAATCCTGTTATTGTCTTCTCTTGCTCACTGCAAGTTCTTAATAATCTTGTTAAGGACTTGTGTAACTCTCTGCACTCCTTATCCTTCTCTTCGAAATTTCTTCGTATGCAGTCCCTATTTTCTTCTGCTATCTTATATTTCTCTTGTAGTTCTAAGAGATTTTGCTGCAAATCAAGAATCTCCTCTTTCATTTTCTCCGTCTTTTCAGTCAATCCCTTGAGTTGTTGGTCAGTATATGCCATCACACTTTTGCTTTCCATCTCCCTCTCACTAAAAGAGGAGACTTCCCTTTGAAGTGATACATTCTGCTCTGCAAGCTCTCTAACTCGTTCACGGAGCCTTTGTTCTTCTAACTGGAACTTTTCAAGCTTAAATGACCAGTCACTTGACCTCCTGTCCAATTCCTTCTCCAATGCAGACTGCATCTCACTCTTTTCTTTTTCTAGGCGTTGAGTCCGAAACTCCTGTTCTGTCTTTACACGACTAAGTTCTTCCCTGGCAGATGTTCTGTCAGAAATTCGAGACCTTAGTTGGGTTGAAACTTCCAGAGCCAAGCTTATTTTCTTCTCTACCAGGTTTCTGATTGTCTGAATCAGTGTTGGCAAATCATAACCACCATCACGAAAAAAGTTTTCTCGTTCTAATTTCTTAGAAAGAAGAATAACTCTCTCCTCTGCTTCCTTTGATCTTCTCATTAGTTCTGCATCAACATCCTCTTCAGGTTCTTCGCAGCTTAAACCCTCAGAAATGCCATCCATGCCATGATAACCATTTGTCATTCTATATGGTTCATCCAACACATAACTTTTGGGCGGAGTATCATCCAAATCAGAGTCATAGCGCCCATTCACAGATCTGGCATAGATATCTTCGATTGTGATTGGATTGTCAAGATCAAAATCCTTTGAACTTGTTTTGGAGAGATCACGAGACTGAGAAAGTCTCTCAATGACATTTTTAGCAATACTCCTTGGAGATTCATGTCCAAACCCATTTTCTGTCCAATCTCGGGATGAGATACGAAGACGGCTAACTTTAGCTTCTCTAAATGAGTGAGCCCTTGGTTTATCTTTGACTCCATTCGTTGGTGAATTAGGTGCTGTATGCTGAATTTTTGGAGGAAGCTTCATACCATAATTTCCATGTCCAGTATTATTTCTATGTGAATTGTTCCTGGGTCTACTGTCCTCCAGTTGCTGCTCCCCATCAATATAACGATCCACAATCTTACTTGAAATGTTGCTAGAACAAGTGGAAGAGTTCCCAGATAAATCATGATGGGATCTTGAAGAACTATTAGATCCAGGTCTCTCACATCCAGTGGACTTTTGGTTAGAAGACACTGCAAATTGTGTTGGCTTATCCCTCTTTTGCTTCTCAGAGTTAAGAGCCTGACAACTGATAAATACACAGAAAGTTCAACCAAATAAATATGTGCAAAATATAACTAATAAAATGTATAGAATAAACTTAAGTTCAGTTGAGATTTTGCTTTAAATGTTAGGTTATCAGGTCTCACCGAGATGAATGCTCAAAGTGATGATACGGATCACTAGCAATGCTACTAGAAGGAGATCTACTTGGATCTTTGAACTGGTAGGCAGCTGATGACAAGGACCTGCTCCTTCTAAGAGCTGGAGCAACGCAAGAACTCTGGCTATCAGAAACTTGCTTTCGAGATTTGGAGAACAAGCCCTTGGGGCTCTGGCAATAATTGTCAGCTTTACCATGAGACTGATTATTCATTCCACTATCTGATGAATTCTCCCAGAATATCTGCTTATTTGCTGATTTTGGCGTAGCTGCATTGTTGCTTCCACCGCTGGACGCGGAAGATTTGAAAAAGAATAGTTTCTTCATGTGTTGAACCTTTTGTATGACTGCTACCTCAAACTCATCAAAGTGGCCAGCTTTTTGAGGCTTTAATGCCCAAAGTTGATAATAACTCAGGTCTTGCTGAACCAGGTCTCGCTGAACCAATAACAGAGAAGCAAAACATAAATCCCAACAAGGTAAAATCAAAATATACAAACCATTGATGCAAATCCACCAATTGCGGGAAAAAGAAACAGAGACAGAAGGTAATAACAGAGGAAATAAGGGAGAAAGAAAACCTAAGGAGGTAAAGTATAGCTGAACCATGCTGTGAGATCAAAGTGAAGCATTGATTATTTGATTTCAACACGGTCACTAGCTACAGTGGACAAAAAGACTATATTATCCTCACCGTTATCTGCTGCATCTAAAACCCAGTTTCTAAGATGATGATAAACATGCTTTGATTAACTCCACTAGCTACACTTGCTTAGTCTATAGAAAGGACTAAAGGAGTTACTCACTTCGACAAGATCAAAGATTTCATTGAATTTGTAAAAAGACCCATTTTCCACTCCCAACAATTACAAAACCAGAAGCCACAAAATCCTAGGCAAGAAATCTTTGAAAGAAAAAATAAATTATCGAATAATTAGATAAATTCACCCAATGTTCTTTTAATTTATTAACAGGAAAAAGGTGGAAGCCTAAGAATCAAGAAGCTCTACAAAAGCAAAATTACATAACCCTATTTTTCAAGGAAAGATAGAACACCAGCAAATCAGGGGACGGGATGACGGTTCTTGAGTGAGTGAACTTACAAAAAAGAAAAGATAAAAAAAAAAAAGAATAAATCAAACCTTTCCGATTCTATTCTGTCTCATAATTTTCCTTTCTCAACTTTCCCAGTAAACAAACAGAACAAAAATCTTAAAAGCAAAAAACATGCATGAGAAAAAGAGGTAAAAGATAGAGAGAGAGTGACTCACAAGGTTCCAAACGGTCAAAAAAAAACCCAGTTCAAGTTCCACCACTGCACTTTCTCCACCGCAAGACGAATAAGAAGAAGAATCAAAGAACCTGAAATTTAAAATCCTCGGTATTAAAAAAGATTAAATATTTAAAAATAGAGATAAACCCTTTGACATGAATTGGGTAACTGGAGCATTTTTCCGTTGCAATTTTTCAAAATAAAAATTAAAAAATCAGAATCAAAATCCAAGAATTAATTGCTTACCATAAAGGAAGGGATTGTAATGATTCAATTTGAAGTAGTTAAAAAAAAAAAAAAAAATATCAAAGCAGAGTTTGAAGTTTGAAGAGCAAAAGAATCTGAACTCAACGCGGAGAAAATGAAAGAGTTATGTGTACCAGTGTGTGTGTGTTATGTGGGCAATATGGTCATGGAATAATAAATTTAAAAGCTTTGTATGCCGCGCTGAACATGCGGTAGAGGAGCGGGACGTTGTTGGGGTTGGACCAGGCGCACACTATAATCAAATCATCAAATCAAATCAAACTAAATAATTAGTCTCATAGCCTATGAATCAGGGTCCCACTCCTACCACATTATATTGAAAAAACGCTCATTGTATTTTATAGTAAAATTTAATTTTGAAGCGTTGTAGATGTAAAATATAGGTATTTAATTATATATTATTATATTAATTAAAGTGTTTGGTTTAATTATTTATTATCTTAAAAATTTTATAAATAAAATTATGTGATTGAATAATAATTTAAATTTTTTTTATATTAATAGTATATCAAAATTAATATCAAACTTAAAATATTAAACTGTATTTTACATTATAGGCATAGTATATTAAAGTTTGCATTATAAGGTATATTATTTAAAGGAAAGAATTAAATTAGTCTAACTTTCAAATAATGTAATATATTTTGAAAAAGATATAATATTTTTTTAAGAATTTTGTTAAATGCATTTATTAAGGATTCAAACAAAAATAAAATTATTATATAAAAATTATAATTTTAAATTTTTTAACATATTAAATACTTTAAAATATGAGTTTAATTTCTATATAATAATAATATAAAATTATTTTATATTATCAGTCAATAAAATTTTAAAAAAGTGTTAAATTATAACATATAGTTATTATAGTAGATAGTTATCTAATATAATTTAATATTTTTTTGTAATTCTATTTACTGAATTATTTTATACAATCAGTATATAATTTATTTTAATTTTTTGTGTTCAATGTATAGAAATTTAACTCTTCTTTTTTGAAAATCTTTAACAAATATTTTTAAGGCACTCGTTGATAAAACTATTTTAATAATATAAACAAATGATTATATAATGTAACCACAAAAAATATTATATATTGTAATAGGTTGTCCCATTAGTTATTGGGCTAGTATTTTTTTTTTAGTCTTTTATTAGGTTAGATGAAAGGATGACTAAGTTAATTATGTAAAAATACGAGTTAATACTGTTGTAAAAAAGAATTATTGACCTTGTAATATTTTGATGTCATTATAAATGAATACCATGTGATGTTAACTATATTTTTAGATGACTAAAATAAACATATATTTTAATTTTAAGTAAATCTACAATTTGATCCCCGGCAAACTTTTATTTTAATACTTTGATCCTCAAAAGTTAATTATATATACTTAAGTTCTTCAAAAATTTAATATTATAACATTTTGATCCTCAAAAATCAATTATATACACTTGAGTACCTCAAAAATTTGCTATTATAATAAAACTTTAGTCCCTAAAAAAATTATAGTGACAGATTGAATTGTTATAATGCCAAATTTTTTTGGAATTCAAATATATACAATTAATTTTTTGAAAATTAAAGTGTTAAAATAAATTTTTTTCAGAAATTAAAGTGTAGTTTTACTCTCAAATTTTTATATTCGAATTAATATTTCACTACATTTAATCTTAATATTTTGCTTTTCCAGTTTTACTACCTTTTGTGATCTCACACAAATCTCATTATTAAACCACTTTATTTTTCACAAAAGAATGCGAAGTATGTGTATTCCCCCATCATACAGTCATCCCATGTGTGTACTATCCCAACGTAAAACCAACGTAATGGATAATTTTAGTCTTCCGTGTCCCCTCTTTGTCTTATCAATTTGTATTGTCTGGGCAGACAAAAGATCATGAGCAAAGGGAAAACCGAAGGGACACAAATTAAAATGGAAAACTGACAACTTTGCAAGCCACCACTCAGTAGTGATTATGAATTGAATGTGACTCGCCATAAGACGAGGATGAGCAAATATGCGGTTTTATAACTAAACCAGATATTAATAACAGTTTTTTTTTTTTTTGGAAAAAAAAATAGGAACGGATGTCGGATTGCTATGAGCTCTGTTTTACTTTTGAAAGGAAGATTAGAAAAATAAAATGCCAAAAAAATACAAAAAGGAAATTGAAGAAATAAAAAGTGACAACCACATCTTTTTGAGTTCTAGTAATGATTGTGGACATTATGCTCCAGCTGCAAAATGAATGATTTTCACTCTAATTATCATTAAGATAACAGAGCCACCAAATGGAAAAGATGATGCCGTGCATAATGATGTGTCATAAAGGAGAAACACCACTGGTGAAATAATGTATGGCATGGCAATTGGCATCCTCAAATTTTTTTGCCTAATTTGTGATTTGACCCAATGAGATCTTTCAATAAGAATCAACTTTCAAAAATATATATGCGTTTTTTACTAACTTTCTCCAGTAATTATTGTATTGACGGAAGTGAGCAACCTCTAACACATCATATAATTTAAAAAAAAAAATATTCCTATCAAATAACCGTGCGCTTTTGTTTGGTTATTGTTAAGTTTACTAAAACTTATAAAGTAGTTACCAATTAAGATTTGGTTTAGCAGTAAGCAATTAGTTTATCATAACGTAGTTAGTCTACCATAATGTGGTTAATCACGATTCAAATCTCAATTGAAAGAGTTGTTCATATCTAAGTGTTTGATAATACTTGAATATAATTGCTTTCGATAGAAGAATGCTTATGAAAAAAATAAATAAATAACTAGTAGTTATTTAGTTATTATATATAAATGATCACTTAATTCAGATTTTTTTTTTACAAATCTTCTTCTGATTGGCATTTATATTATTTTTATAACAATATTTATATTTATTATTAATAAAAGGAAAACGTTGATTAATACAAAGGTTGACTCTGTTTTTTTTTTCAAAAAAAATTTTTTTTTTCTTTCACACTTCTGCTTTTATCTTTCCATGATTTTCATATTTCTTTTAATCGTATATTCATACTATTCGTCTGGTACAAAGTAGCAAAGCTCTTAATGGATATACTCATAATATTTAACCCATCCTCAAATATTTTTCTTTTAACCGAAAAAAAAAAAGAAATTTTTAAAATCTTAACAATTTGATGGTATTAAAAGAAAAAACTCTCAAACCAAAAAAGGAGAAAAAAAAAAACTCATAAAAGAAAGCTGTTGATGTATCATAATGAAAGGTAAGGGAGCAATGGGCGTGATCGCCCTCCTATGAGTGCCCGTAGGCGGTAGCAATATTGATGTTCGAAGAGCAAGATTCATTCTTCCTTCTCACTTCTCAGACACGGCACAATAGTTCATAGGAGCTATCATCGGGTGAGACAGTGCGGGATCACTTTTGGAATTGTGTTTTTCTTTTCAATGTAAAAATACGTTATCCTTCCTTCTTTTATAATAATAAAAAAAAAAGAGTTGTTTTCTTAAAATTTACTCGTATTTTCTTTTTAACAATCAAACTTATTTATCGACTACCTCAATCAAACTTTTTTTTGTGGGTTGGTAATAGGTAATTTCCTTTTGTACTTTCTCATTATATAGAAGATATATGAATGAAATTTTGGAGGGATAAAACTATTAAATAAAACGTGAGTAGGTATTAGGCTTTCAGAAAATTATTTCAATTCAAATCACAAAACATAAATGTGTTTTTATGTGTATTTAAATTAACTTGTTTATATTTAAAATAATGTATAATTAATATTTATTAAAAAGCTTAAAAATTACTAATTTCTTAAAAATAAATAAAGTTAGATATGCAATTAGTCTCACAGCCCAATCAAATATATGATTTTTTTCACCATAACAACTATCACAATTTGAAAAATATGAAACATTTTCGTACATTTTTTCTGGTTTTCCATTCAAAATGAGTGGGATTGTAAAATATGTATATTATGCCTGGCTCATTTTCACTGAATTTCCTCGTAAAAGCATCTTTCTATAGTTATTTTCGTTTATATATAGAAATGAAACCTAAAAGACTCATATTTCAAATGCTCTTATTTTCCCCTTAAAATATGAATTGTGATTTTTATAAATCTACGTCAGGAGACTCACAAGATGATAATAACTAACTTGAGATAAAATTTTATTTTTACATATTAACAATTTTAATCTGGTATATTTTGAGTTAGCCTAACTCAATCTAATATTACATAATGCTTTAAAGTGCCTGATTTCTTTAAAAGATTAGAAATATATTATACAAATTGTCTTAATTTAAATTAATGCATACATAATAATATTTATAATAATATATGATGTTTAAAAAGTATATATTATAAAATATTCTTTAATTTTAAATTCTTATAAGATGTTATTATATAATTATACATAATAAGGAAAAAAGTATTTTATCTCTTTAATTATAGACCATATGTATTTTAGTCACTATATTTTAAAAAGTGCAAATTGAAGTCTTCAACTTTCAGAAATATACAAATCGATATTTCTATTAACTCTTCTACCAATTATTAGCAAAAATAGTGTATATTCAAACATATTTAAAATATCAAATTACACGTTTAAGAAGGTTCAAATGTTTGATTTGCTTATAATCCAAAATTTAAAGAGATATAATATATTTATTTTAATTAAAATATATATTTAAAAAATTTAAGGAGACAATATATATATATATTTTAAATATAATTGTCAAAGTGCATATGAACCATAGATTTTTGTTTCTCTCTTTATAATATTTAACCAATGCCAACCAAAACGATGCCGGCCGGAAGATGGATTTGAAGAATAGGATTATCGGGTCCATCTTATTCTTGAACAACAGATTCCCAATGGGTACTAATTACGCCGCAAACGACTCCATGACCGGCGTCCTATTTCTGTTGGAACTTATAGTATACACTTGTGATGTGCATTAATTAATATTGAATAAACATATAAATTTTGAATTTAATTTATATATACTAATAATATAAAATTATTTTATATTATTATCTAATAAAAATATAAAAAATATTAAATTATGATAAATTTCTTATTCTAACGGATAACTATTTAACATAATTTTATATTTTTTTATATTTTTATTAATTGACAGTCAATATTTACAAATTAAGCTCATAAATTTTTGCGAATGATAAATATTTTGTATTTTCAAAATTAGAATATATCAATTGTTAATCAACTTAGGGCTCGTTTGGTATGCCTGATAGGATAAGGGCTGATAATATAAGGCCTGATAGAATAAGGGCTGATAGTATAAGACCTGGTAAAAATTTAATATGATGCAGTGTTTGGTATATCATTATATAAGATATTGTATTATATAAAATATAACTAAAAGAAGATATTATAATAAATATAATTTTTAAATAGTTATCATAATTATTTTAGCTCCATTTTATTATATATAAAAATAATTTTATATTAAAAATTATTTATTTATTTATTTATTTTTAATATTTTTTTATAAATATAAAAAATATGAGAGAGAGAGAGAGTGTGTATGAAATAGAGATGGAGTTTTTATATATCAAAATCTAAATAGGCTTACTATCACATTCCTATATTTGGTTGTATTTTTTATTATATATAATTAAATTTATATTAAATATTATTATTTATATATTTTAATAATAAATTTTTATTCTTATATTTTTATTTTAGTTTGAATAATTATTTTACAATTTTTTTAAAAAATATTTATTTATTATTAAATAATATTATTTTTATTTATATATTTTTATTTTTTATTATTTAGTTAATAATTAATTTTTTTAATAAAATATATTAAAAAATAAAAAAAGTGAAAAAATCCGTATACATTAAAAGTAATCGAAAGTCACAGATATAAGTATTAAGTTAATGTATAAGGGAGGTTTGATGGATAAGATTATACTATACGTTGATTGCACCGAACAATAAATAAGATTATAATATATTATATAACTTTATCCTATCATACCTAATACAACGTGCCAAACACCCCCTTAATATACCCTACTGTTTATAGCAAGTACGTACAAGAATCTTTCTTTCGTTAAAGCCAACTCACGAGTCAACTTAACCAGCAAAATGTTAGATTAGATCGGGATATGGAAGCCCAGTATAGTTTATTAAAAAAGCGCATGATGTGCAGATTATGATTTAACCATTCGATTTATTTAAATGTAATTTTCAAACATAAACATTTATTATAAAACAAAATGCATTTAAGATCATATTTAATTTATATGTACTGATAATATAAAATTATTTTATAAAATTATTTTATACTGTTATTCAATCATATATTATCATATAAATAAATATATATGACCCTAATCTCACTATTCCAAAAATCATGCGAATAAAAGAATATAATTAAATGACAGTGCAAAACAATCATTTAAAATCATACAAATCTTTGTTTTGGATGCTAGATCGTACAGTTTTTAAAAAGCCGTATAAAAGCTGTATAGAGTCTCCGTCAGATTATATTGACATTTTTCTACCAATTTTCCAACATACATCTACAGTAATATTTAATATGGGATAATTTATCTAAATTATTAATAATATTTAATTAAATTATCTAAACCAATAATATTATTTTATTTGATTGAATAATATTACTAATAAGGATAGAAATAGGCCATATCTATATCATAATTATTGGACCTAAACCTAATTTATCAACTAATAAAGGGTTTTTTTTTTGTCTGGCTGACCTATTTAGGTTGCCTAGCCTAGCCTAGTCTAAAGCTAGTTAACACAGCCTATTGAAAAAAAATTCTCTTAATAGGCCATCAGACTTATGCCTTTGAATAGGCTATAAACAAGCCTTAAACAGGGCTTCACAACAATTATAAAAAAAATTTGCTAAAATAAAAAATTTAAATGAAAATTTTTAAACAAAAAAGAAATTCAGCATCCATCACCATGTCCTAATGCCCCCAAACAAAATGGTCTTAGAAAAAGAAAGACATTAACTTGAAATAACTTGTGTTACTATGAATATTCGTAAATATTTGTGGCCATTGCTATCACTTTCCATCCCTAAGGCCACTGCCAACAATCTGGTTTTCTATGTTTTCTAAGTAGAACAATAATAATTCTTATCCATTTCCAGTCACTGTGGATTCAAATGTGAATGAAAAAAATTGAGAACATAGCTCTTTGAAAAAAAATAACAGCAAGCAATGATAGAAAAGGATATGCAAATGATGTCAGTGTCCCAAATACATACCGCAAAATGGGGATGTCTCAGTTATTCATTTTCATGCAACATTTGCAAAAAGCAGCTGACACAACCAGCACCATAACAAACTTCCTCAAATTCAACCAAAACTAGTCCATATAATAACTACTTCAAATTCAACTAAAATAAGTAATCACGCCTTAATGAATTGAATACGTATAGAGAGTAAGAGCTTCAGACTGAATTGAATTTAATATTTATAACAACTACTTCAGATTTCAGAATGATCTGAATTAATACCTGGATGAGATAGAACCACCATGCTATAAGAACAATCCAGTAACATGATTCAAAATAAATACAAACACCTTGGCCAAGCAACAGTCTACTAAAATAAATATTTTCTTTCACATAAAACTTTCACACAAATTGCAACCAAGTTCCAGTAAGGGGGAAAAAAATTAAAATAAAATAAAATAAAACAAAAAATTGCCACCAAGCTATGGCACCAGATCTGAAACTTGAAATATGCTGCTGAACCAACTTGATTTGAAACAAAAACAATTTTTTTTTCAGCCATTCATTGATTTGAGAACTAATCAGATCTGAGCAAGATGTGGCGGCGGTGGAGCGGAGCTGGCTGGAAGCAACGGCGGAGCAGGCAGGAAGACGCAGAGGAGTCGCGGATCTGGTGCAGCGGTGGTGTCGCGGTTGCTGTCTTGCTGCTGACGCCAAGGACTAAGGTGGCGAGGTGACCAGTGAGACAGCGGCGGTCTGAAAGTGGAGACAGTGTCCAAGGACAAGGGGGCTCTACCTCCATGGCCGTGGGCGAGGGTGACTTTGCCTCTCTACTCTCTAGTTCAAGGATACAGTGCAAATTTCACAAATCACAATTTGCTTCGAGGGTTTTTAGTGACTGTAATTGTGAATGTGAATGTGATTGTGAATGTTGTTGATTGTGAAAAGAAATAACAAATAAATATCTTAAATGTACACAATCAACGTAGCTCAGTGGCAAAGGCAACTAGTAGTGGTATTTAAGATAAGGGGTGCTTGGCTCGAATCTTAGGAAAGTATAAAATGATTTTTGAACAATATATATATCGTCTGTTTCCATCACTAATTACTTGTAATTCAAATTTTTAAGGTAATATGGATTATCATTAATGTGATAATATAGATTGTTCACTTGAAAAGTGGTATTATGGATTATCACCAATGTGATAATTCTTCCATTATTATTATTATCAATAAATAATAATAATAATAATTTACTATTATTAAAAATAAATATTATTATTTATTATTAATTAATTAGTTATTATTAATATTATTATTGTAAATATTATCATGATTAATTAATAATAATTATTATTAATAAAATTAACTATTATAATCATAATTAATAACTAAAATTTTTCATTCTTATTAATTAATAATTATTAATATTATAATAATATTATTATAACTAATAATTAATAATAATAATTAACTATTTATTATTATTATTATATTAATTTAATACATATATTATCTAATAATATTTCGATATATAAAATAGGATAATTTGAATTGTCACTTAGATTATTTATGCATATCAAACACTATATTTAACATTACCAGCAATTTAAAAAGTGATAATTTTTTTAAACAATGATCTACATTACTAACAATATTAATAGGTAGTATATCAAACGCTGCCTAAGTTTAATGCATTGGCATGTCTGATGTCTCACGTCACCAAAACCTAAGGTCCAAATGTAGAATGTCTGCGCAGTCCACTTAGTTTACACAGATTAGGGGTGGCAATTACTACCCTATTCGCTGGTATCCACCCAGCCCCAACCCGGTTAAGTCGGGTTTAAAACCCACCCCGCAACGGGGTGGGTAGGCACCGGGGCGGGTTTGGATGCGGGTAGGGTTGGATTCGGATTCAAGGCAAACCCACCCCTACCCTACTCGCACCTTATATCTATATTTAATTTATATATGTATAAGATTATTTTTCTAAATATTTCTATCATTCTAGGGTTGTATTTGGTTGAAAATAAAGATAAATATAAAAAAATTTTAATGTGTAATTTTTTATATGAAACTAATATATGAAAATTTTATCTTTATTTTTAACTCTCATATCAAATACATTCTAAATACAAACTAAATTTTAAAATAATTTTCATATAAAAAAATTTAAAATAATTTTTTAAATATTTAAAAGGAGTAGTGGGTAGGGTACGGGTTGGGATGAGTTGTTTACGGGTAGGGTTCGGGTTTTGAAAGTCAAAACCTGCGGATAGGATAGGGGCGGGTTAAGACTTATTTAATGAGGAGAAGAGCCAATTCAGATTGAGCTAAAATCCACCCCATTGCCACCCCTAACTCACATGATCAACATCCAACCACTTAGCACACAATTTAAAAGGATTTTATTGTCATTTTGATTATTATATACGTATAATTCTTGAAATCAATATATTTATCAAAGTAAATTGTACTTAATTTTCTTAAGGTTTTATGAAATGACATTCTACCCCACTAGTACCTAAAATCTACACTCTATCCGATTATCCTAATGCCTTTGTTACCCAACCCTATGATGTTATAATCTTGATTTAACCTTTCACAAAATATAAGAAAGAATTTTAACCAAATCTCACCTATAGGGTCAACTTACTTTATACATAGGAAAGAGAAAGGCTAAACTTCATCATACCACCACACCATCACCCTTACAAACTGAAACACAATACCATCAACTTGGAGAAGATTTCATTTGCTTTTCTAGGTTAGGGTTTCACCATTCCTACAATTTCATCATTGGGAGTGTGAAAGGAATTGACTTGGTGTTGAAACGAACAAGTTTTAGACAATCGAAAAGCCCCTTAAAGTATGATTTTATATAAGCATCAAGGTTGATTTTTGGGTTAACTTACTAAAATGGTGACCTATGTGTGTTTAATTTAAGTGAAAATGGAGATTTGCATTGTGGTCCATATGAAGGATGATTTCTTCGTCGTAGACAAATTTGACCCTAATTATCTTTGTTTTATAGACCTCTGTATGTGTTTATGGTGGACTGAGGGTTGATTGTGAGAAGAAAGTCCGAATGGAAGGAGAGTTGCAACACAACATGTAGTTATTGTTGGTCTTTTCATTTAGTTTGGTCTTCATAATCTCCACCTCTCTTAGTAGCTTCTCAAACTACAGGTCAACTACCTATGCATGATCATATTTTGTGCCACTTATTGTGTTGAATTACATTTGCTAATCATCATATTCTTTACAACCACTCAAAAATGTTACATGTTCTATTTTCACATTTGTAATATAGCCAATGTTTATGTACTTGTGATTCTAAGCTTTTAATGGCAGGACGTATACAACATCTACAAATCTTGTTCACAGCCTGCACAGACCTCATGCTTGAAAAGGTAGAATCCCCCAACTTTGTTGATGAATATGATTTTGGGTAGCAGGACGTTAAAAATGTTCTGGTATGTTCTGTTTTTCAGTTTTGGAAGCAAAGACTCATGGCTTTATAAAATGGCTTCAGGCCATAATGTTCACATTCCCTCTATCGGTCATATTTCATTCTTCTTCTTTTCATGGCTTAAGATGATTTATCATGGTTCAAAGAGATAATCTGTTATAATATTCCAATAGATGTTAAAGGATGGGTTAGAATAATAGGGTGAAGTATAGATTTTGAATATTAATGAGATAAAGTGTCATTTCATAAAACCTCAAAAGGATGAAGTGTATTTTACTCTATTTATTAACATTTCAAAAATCAATATTGGATTCAAAAAAGTGAAAAAAAAAAACTTGTATAGTTTTTTTCTTTCTCACAAGGGATGGGGGACATTGGAGTGAGATCGAACCCCAATGCAGAGCTTACGAGGCGGCAGGTTTTGCCATTGTGCCTCTGGCCTGCGAGTTGTTGAATACCCCATTAAGAATAGTGATAGGAGGACGCACAAACAATGTAACGCATACGTGACACATATTGAAAAAGTGAGGAAAATGACAAAAATGCTTGGATGATGACTCTCATATAATCATTGTTACTTTTGTTCAATTTTTTTTTGTCCAAAAATTTACTACCATTACACTGTTTGCACTGGTAAGTTTCTAGATAAAAAAAATTGAACAAAAATGACAATAATCATGTGAGACCCATCATCCAAATATTTTTGTTGTTTTTCTCATGTTTTCCATGTCCGTTGCATTGTTTGTGCGTTCACCAAACATTTATCACCCATTAATTACAAGAACAAGGCATTTTATATGGAGGAGTAGAATGCAGCCCGAAACAATTTGCTAGAATTGAATTGTTCAAATTAGGTAGATGGCAGTGGGTGGACACTTTTTTTTTTTCTTCAACCATAATTTCTGTATTTTTACTCTACTATCTTAATAATCTTGGCACATAATTTTAGTAGATCATATTCTGATAGAAATTCTGGTGGTGTAGTATTGTTTGTTTTATATATTGTTAAATAAAGATATTAATTTACACGAGACTAACATGATGATTCCATGGTACATCACGTTTTGTACCTTTTATTTATTGGATACTGACATACTAGATTTTTTGTGTGTGTGTGTGTGTGTGTGTGTGTTACAATGACATACTGAAACTTTATTCTTCTGTGACGAAATGCTAACCGAAAATGGCACAAGTGCAAATTAAGGGTTGATTATTGCCGAGTAGGGAGACGGTCGCCTGCTAGGAAAGAATGAATAAGGGAGAGAGCCTCGCTGGGCTTGTTGAGTGGCACCAAGTGACCTGCTCCTCTCACTGTCACATATGTCAACCCTTCATACTCCACTATCCTTCCACCAACCTGCAATTTTTTCCCTTGTTATATTCTCTATGCAATTTTTCCCCTTATTATATTCTCTATCAAAAACTACTAACTCAAAATATATATACGGAATAGATGACTATGAGTAATGCAACATAAGAAAATATTGGCAAACTAAAGGGTTTAATGGGGTGAACCTGATTATCGTGATGCCAAGACTGCCAACTAGACTTGAGAGGTAATCCGAGAGCCTCAACGCAGTATCGTGTCCCTATCACTGGTATTCTGCCATCTGTGTCTCCACTGTCATATTAATTGAACACCACCTAATGAATGCCAATCATGATATACAAATGATTTATTCAAATAGGGAAAACACAGAAAAGGGCATTAATTGCAGCCGCTGCATTCACACGAGTACGTGAGTCCGACCCTCTTGCACCAAAAGCAAGAAATTGTCTCTGTCATTTATAGTACAAAGTTTATGGTTTGAAATTCTAAATGGAATGAAATTCTCATTTTCTCAGCTATCTCTCCTTCTCAATGTCGTCAATTAAATGAAAATAATTCAATAAAAAGGTTTCTTTCTTCCAATTAGTAATAACTTATCTATTTAATTAAACAAACTACGTGATCTATGATTGTTACCATGTATATTAATACCTGTAAATCCATATCTTGAGCCCACCCTTGATGAGTTTGGTGTAGATGGGCAGGATCGAAAAAACAGAGAAGTTGTAAGTCCTCAACATGGGATCACTGAGAAATGAGACACAGAAAGAAATCAGTATTCAATATTCACTGGAGAAAAATTAGAACAACGAATGGAACAAATTCTAGCTAGTACTTACTTGCAAACTTTCCATGTTACATTAGTGTTTCCTCCTTTACTATTTGCATGGAAAGATGACTGAACGTCTCTCCTATTGAAATATTCTTCTGCATACGTGGAATAGCACGGGTCATAGCCCCCAAATATTCTCATCCTCTTCAGTCTATAATTATTTCTCATCTGCAAGAAGCAAAATTTCCTTCTATACTTAATTAAAGCACTTGATATGAAACTAGGGGTCATTGTTAAGAATATGTAAATTTGTTACATTAATTATCTACCTTGGTGAGTGATTCCGGGCCATTATTGTTACTATCATGAGCTATTGAGGATGTGCTATTTAGACGACATGCCGGGGCATAAATGTTGTATATGTCAATTTCTGAGTAAGCTTTCCAGACTTCGTTCATGGCCTGATTACATTCATTAGACCATTCGGATTGTTTAAAATCACATACTTGTTTTGCTTTGTCGTATTGCTGGTCTGATATAACTGCATGGCTCCATGCATATTCCAGCAGGCCTTTATTGTCATAGTAATCATCAGTTTCTGGATTCCCTACCTGGATATTTGAATTGAACATATATTCACAATTAGAAGGCAGTCAAATCAATTGGGGTCTATATTTTTCTAATTTTTCTTTTTTCCTTTTCTTCAGTTTTGGTTAGGGAGGATTTACTTACAATAAAACCTTTAAGATTAATAAAGGGGTATTTATTTTTATCTGTGTTTCGATCAAAGACTAGCTCAGCAAGCTGAGGGATATAGTGGCCTGGAAAATACGGACAATGAAAATGTGGTTATGTTAGTAGTGTGACAGAGAGAGATCATAACGAAATTAAAGAGTAAACACTAACCAGCATAGCTTTCTCCTGCTATAAAAAAGTCCCGGGATTTGAACTGTGGGAATTGTTGTAACCAATTCACCAAGAAATTGTAGGCATCCTCAGCTAGTTCAATTAATTTGTCAAATATGATGAGTTTAATTAATCGGCAAAACTAGATGAACCTTTCATCTATAAATTAAGGAGACTCACCCACAAAATTATCCTCTAGTGTGGTGAGATCAGAAGATGTGTTGGTGTAAGAAAAACCAACTCCAACAGGTGACTCCACAAATAACAAATTTGCTTCTACAAGTGTATAAAATTTTTTCAAGTTAGCCAAATAGACTGCTCTCAACCACTCCTATCCTTTCCCTTAATTTTTGTAACATGGAAATATTAAAAAAAGATAATAACATGAGATAGTCAAACTATATACTACATAGTCAAAAGGTGGAAATTAAGAATACATTAACCTTGATACCAAGAGTAGGTGTTGAAATGTAGACCATCACCATTTTGGTTGACTGTAAGAGGCCCTATCTCAACAACTGCACCATACCCAATGGAGGAGCATCCAGGTCCTTCAGAGGCAAACAGATTACAGATCATATTATATCAGTACAACTGGATCAGATAAAAACAAGGAGAACTATATAACATGATGGTGATTGAGATGTGACAAGCTTGATAAAAACAGTATTGTGCTTTATTAATGAATAAATAATCACATAGACCTACCTCCATTGAGCCAGAGAAGGAGGGGCTTCTTGGACGGTTCAGATTGAGCTTCAAAGAACCAGTAGAAAAGGGCCCTCCCATGGTCTTCATTGACAGTGATATAACCTGAAAAGTGTGAGACTGACGGGCTTGAAGGCTGGCCAGGAAGATTGATTATTCTATCAGCTTCATATGTTTCTGCATTTATTTTGCTTGATGCTTTAATGAATGGTGGAGTAAATAGAAATAAACATAGGATGTGGAGAGACAGAATAACACTCTTATCTGCGGCTAAAATCGACATTTTCTGGCTCAAACATTGCATTCACTGCTCTTATAGTGCCAACAAGTGGCTTGGCTACGAGATCCCTTGGAAATGTCTGAAATGCCAATGTACGCTCAGAGTCAGCCTTGGCCGCACAAAAGCCCACTATGGTAGGTTGTGCTGACCACAACAGGCACTACTAGATAATGCATGTCACTTTTCTTATATCAAAGGCAATGATATATTCTTCTAAAATATTCTTCTAATTTTTAAATAAAAATAATAATAAATACTTTTTTATATTTTAAGATAATAAATGCATTTGTCATTTATTCAATATCTTCAATATTTAATTATTAAGAGAACTGTTAAGAAGATATATCAATTTTCTATATGAAAATGATTATTTTTAAAATATTAATAATTTTGTGTTAGTCATAGTGGTGGCCCCTTATCTAGATTTTAATTGCCATTGCATCTTTGGATTGATTCACTTTTTTCTGGACAAGCCCAGAAGCTATTGTTGGGACACTAGGGGCCATCCCCCACAAGCCACAACCCCACAAGATGTGAATTTGTGCTTTAACTTTTCATTATGTGCAGCACTAACTAAGCCGGTGATTAAGGATACTTGACTGGGCTGCCTGCAAAGTTGTTGGGATTCCAGTAAGTTCAAAACCAAGTGCTTAATTGCAACCTTAAAACATGGCACGTAGAAGCGAGCATTCGGAGATAATTTGCCAGTGCACAGTGCAAATTTAATAGCAGAATTATCTTAAGCAGTGTAGACTCTTAGCATTAAAAAAAAGAAAAGGCAAGGAACTGCCATGAAGCAAAACAGATTTTTCTTTTTTTTTTTTCAATAGACACTATCTTAACCTTATTTAACAGTAAATATTTTTAAGGTTGTGTAAAATTAGAAATACATATCTAAATATTGAATAGTCTCTATAATAAGTTTTGTTGCCTGCATTAGAATTTCTCATTAATCAGAAGATATTGAGAAAGTACGCAACCCGGAGGATGTTGAAGAGGTTGAGAGGATTCTATTCTCTTGGAATTAATAAGAAAATCTTATAAGCAATTTATCAGAGAGTTGTTAAACATTTATTAACACGGCCAGTCGCCCACATAAAAAAAGATAGGCAGAACAATGATCTCTTTCCTTTTCCCTGCATAAAGAAAGGAATATTTATTTTATTCATAATCACATTTCCATAGAATTATTATAATTTATTATAACGGATAAGCTACATCTTTTAAACAAGTAATCGTTTTGATGAATCAAAGTAAATACTTTTGGGTGACAAAAAAGAAGTATACATCGTTGTGATCAGCGACAAGTGCCATTCAAAATTACAGGCTTGGAAGAGCTGAGTACCTGTACACAGTTCATATAATACAAGAAATTCCATGAACAGGGGTGAACACTATATTTTGTTAGATTTCTTTATTTACATTGTATAATTTCTCTATAACTGTTAAATCAGCATTTTAATATCTAATCTGGCAAGTTATCTTATTTTATTTTACTTTTTTTTTTCCATATTTATAATTTAAAATTAATTATAAAGAAAGAAAAAGATAAAATGAAAATAGAATAAAAAAGCCCAATTTTTTTTTTTGGCCCAAATCCATAATCCATTTTTCACAAAAGAAAAGTGTAGTTTCTAGACCGAAAACAAAGGGAAAAAGATTCAGTCCCATCTCAAAATAAAATTATCAACCTCCAAAAGAAAAAGGGCACTTGAAGAGTTGGTGTAGCGTGGAGTATATCTGCCTTTGAAAAACTGCGCTCAGAATTTGAGCTTTCAGGGCTGGCAGTAGTTAAAAAACCCTTTCTAAATTAACTTAAAAAAAAAAAAAAAGAAAGATAATATATGATAAGAGTAGTTAAATCCTTAAAAAAAAAATGAAAAGATTGAAAATATTTTAAATTTTTTTTTTTTATATATTTAGAAGAAGAAGAAGAAGAAGGGAGAGAGGCAAAAGCACAGGTCACCCGATTCCAAAAAATGCCGCGGTATCAGGAGCGTGTTTAGTCGTGTAAATATCAGGTTAGGATTCAGACTTGGTATATAACTAGCATAGCTTGTTTCATCAAAAAAAGTAAGTAGTATAGCTTGCATAATATGACGATTCATAACTCAATGTCCCTCACGTGTTCACTCGTTCTCTCTTGATTCTCCCATCCATCCGTATTTTCTTGGGTTCATTATTTCTTTCACACAGAGCAAAGGCACAAGTGTTCGAAGCAAGCAACTAACTAGCCAGCAAAGGAAGAGAAGGGAAAAGAAAAGAAAAGAAAGGAGAGTCTTCGGTTGGTATTCATCATCGGGTAAGAATACTCTTATAATTCTTGTTACTCTCTGTCATTATTTGCTATGAACGAAAAGCAAAATGGAAATTAATCTTATATGAGCAACAGTGGCGACCTCCACCATCTCCGTTCCGGGAGACCCCACCTCCACATCGCCCCGCCTCTGCCTATTGCGTTTCGAAGACAATCCCGAGATAGTTGATCTTTTGGGCCGTGGCTGATTTTTGTTGGGCTCAGCTTTTGTGTTTATGGTTGTTGTGCTGTGGCCTCCTCTTTTGGGCTTGTTCTTTTGGGCTTTCAGCTAGCTCTCTTTTATTGGTGGGCTGATTCGGGTCTTCTCTTATTCTTTTTATTTTTATTTAGATTTAGTCCATTAGCTTGTTTGAGCCATTTTTCTTCCTTTTTTTATTGGAAAAAAATACTATTAAAAAAATGAATAAAGTGGGGAAGTAAATAAATGAACAGAATAATAAAAATGATAAAATACAAAATACAAAAAATTATTTGAGTTGTGTCCAAAGTCGAACATTTGAACTTTGAAGTGCGCATCTCTTTTTTTCCTTTATTTTTTCAACTGAATAATTGAATGGAGTTTCTTTAATTACTAGTCACGACTCAAGCCACTTGGGAAATGTACCGTTAGATTGGCTGCGGTTACAATTTTTTTTTCTCGGGGGACGGGGTAAAGTGAAATTAAAAATATATAGTAATTAATATATTTGGACGTGAAAATATTTTTTATAATATATTTTTGAAATTTTTAAAGATTTTTGAATTAAGTATGTTTAAAGTTTTTTTTTTTAAATTTTTTTAAAATTTTTATTATTATTATTTTTATATCAATCATTAAAAATAATTTTATTTTATTTTATTTAGATAAAATTATTTTTTAAATTTATTTTTGATATACATAAATCAAACATATATTAATTCTTCTAAAAATAATTTTTTCAAAAGATAAATCAAAGGTACTCGACTACTATAACCACTTAGTTTAGTTTCAAAAAGTGTTAGTTGCTTAGTTGGAAGTTATAAGGGGCAGTTTAGTTTCAAAAAGTGTTAGTTGCTTAGTTGGAAGTTATAAGGGGCTTGATCGATAAATGTTTTTAAAAATAATTTTTAATTTTTTTTAAAAAAACGTGTTTAGAAGGGGCTTCATTATTTAATTATGGGAATAGTATTCGTTATTTACTGAAATATTGGGTTTGAAATTTAATTATAGAGATTTGGGAATTATATTTTATAATTCACTGTGATGCGAGGTGGAAATTGTTGTTACACAATTTGCCCTACCACAAGTAGAAATGTGGCAAAATATAAAACTATTTTTCCATAGATTTCTACTTTGATAGGGGCAAAATTTGAGAGCAAAAAATTTGCACACATTTCACCTAGTAGGTGTAGGAATTTGAGAAAATACTGCTTCAACAGTTGAAATATTTAACGGCAAAATCTTAACGGCTCTCAATTTCAATTATATATACCATTCTCATTTTACGATTGCTCCTAATTTTCCTTCGATTTTGTTGTTTTCCCTCACTCCATTCTTGCTATTTTCTCATTTAATTGTTGCTATTTTGTTCCCCTTTTAGTTGTGAGAGTGAAAAGTAATACAAGAAAAGTGAGAAAAATTATAGATAACAGTTTAAATGTTACTGTTATTGCACATTTTAATGGCTCTATTATTAAAAATACAGAGGAAGGTGCGATATTTATGTCTGACAAACTGCTTATTATTTTTGTTCCTCAAACCATATCGTTTGAGGAACTAAATATTGTACTTTATCAAGACATAAATATAAACACTTCAAAGAGAGTGGTGAGAATTAAATATAGGCGTCCGGTTTCAAATATTAATGACAAAATACAATTTCGACGAGTCAAAATAAGCAACGATAAAGAGATGTAAATAATGTTTAGGGCGATATAAGCGACTCAAGATATTCTTGCCATTGAACTATATGTCGACTTTGAAGAAGTTGTTGCTAAAGCTGGTGGAGCAAGTTTGCATCACAATGAAAATGTTCAAAGTGCATATTCATCTATGCGACATGAAAACACTATCCCCCCAATTTATATCAAATGAGTCATGTAATAGTTTATTAAATTTTTTATTTCAAAGTTAGTTATGTAACTAATTTCTTGATTATAGTGTAATTTATTTACTAATTATGAATTAATCTCTTTAATAATTTTGTGGAACAAAATTTGTATGTTAATTAATATAATATTTGTATTAATTCAATTGATTCTTGTTAATAATTCAGCATGAATAACATGTTATTTTTTATTTTATTTAGCTTTTTAATAATTCATATGATATTTTATTTAACTTTTTATTTCAAAACTATTTATATAGGCTTCTTTGTAATTTATTTATTATTGAGTTTTATTCTATAAGTTTGTATTGTTCTAATTAATAGTTTTTCTTGAGTTAAATTAAATTTTTATCTTAATAAATACAATATCTGTATTATTTTAGTTAATAAATTTCAATAATTCTTGTTTCAGTATCATATTGTTCAAACTGGTACTAGTTCTTATCCGGATAGACGGCATGACTACAACACTGCTCCCAGTTCAAGTCTAGTAAGTCATTTGATATACATTATTAAAAGACCTTACTTAATACTTTAATTGTTTAAGTCTATTTAGCATATTTAACATAATTATTAGAATATATATAAATGTTAAAAAAAAATCGTAAATTTGCTCAATTCGAAAATTATGTAATTATTTAAAAAAAATTAAGAATAAATTTTTTATTTAAAATTGCTATTTTTAATGTATTCTCGTAAAAAATTACTAGAAGTAGCTTTTTAATGAATTTAAAAAACTTCCATAGTTATATTAATTTTTTTTTATTGCTATTCAATTTTATTCATTATTCGTTAGGATACTCACTATTATAATTATTTGAGGATGTTGTTATAATAACAAAAAAATTAAAGAAAACAAATTTACCAGCTAGATGCAAATAATTGAATTAAATATGTTAATTGTATGTTTATCTTTAATTCAATTTAAGTGTTATGTTGATTAATATAATGTATATATTAATTTACTTAATTCTTTTCAATCCAACATCGTTGGGAAGATGAACCTAGCCCATTTCCAGTAAGAGGCACTGAATGCATAGTTGATAACAGTGAAAGTGAAAGTGATAGCGAAAATTTTGAGGGAGAGCATGAAAGTGGTGGTGGTGAGTGCACGAGTCAAAACCACTGAATTTTTACTGTAAGTGCAAATACTTTGGCCTCGGGTGTCAATGGCTTATTAGAATCAGTTTCAGGAAGAATCAGGACATTTGGGAGGTTAGAAAATACAACGGCCCACACACTTGCACTTCGACAATGCTTTCTCAGGATCACACCAAACTGGATTCTGATATGATTGCACAATATATAAAATCAATGGTAAGAGCGGACCCATCTTTAAAAGTAAAGAATGTGATTGCCGAGATCCAAAATCGGTATGGATATTTGACAACATATCGGAAAGCATAGGTGGCGAAGCAAAAGACAATTGAAAGAATTTATGGTAATTGGGAAGGTTCGTATAAAGAATTACCGATTTGGCTAGGAGCAGTGTGCTATTTTGATCGACATGCACATGTTGAGTTTGAAGTTGTATCGGCTTACCATAGAAATGAGTTGGTGCCCAACACTTGAATATTCAAGCGAGTGTTCTGGACTTGTGGTCCCTGTAGGAGAGCTTTTAAACACTGCAAAACTATTAGTACAGGTTAACGGGACATATTTATACGGGCAATACAAAGGGACTTTATTGATTGCCGTTGCACAAGATGGCAACCAAAACATATTGCCTATTGCTTTTGCTATTGTTGAAGGTGAGACCGCAGAAGCGTGCTCTTTTTTCCTGAACCATTTACGTAGAAGCGTGGTCTTTGCTCCTCAGGGGCCAGGATATGGCCATAATGCCGTTGATCTTGCAGGTGAAATTCTGGAGACAGCCACAATTGGGTACGAGTAATCGCTGTGTGCTCTTGATACCAGTCCTAATATTCAGGGGATGGCGTATAATTAATAATAGGATGACCATGTAGCACAAACTCAGATCGGCTATGCCACACATTAATCCAGTGTTGATGTGTCTATATCCAGTTCCAATCTGTTTTTCCTCTCAAATCTTGGTTATGAGATTCCCCTAAGTTTATAGGATCAGGCGGAATAAGCTGATATACGCCAAACTGACGCGTCACGTGGTTGCTCGAGTGCCACTCAACTGCCTCAAAGCAGACAAGTGCGGTGACAAGCGAGCAAACTGCATATTCATCCCCCACATGTGATGGAATACATGAAATAATAGCAGGAATCTCATATAGACACCATAATATATATATATATATATATATATATATATATATATATATATATAGGAATTGCTATAGTATTCTATTTGCTACCTGATTCTGTAAGCCAACGCGATCTAAAGCCCCCTTATATTGGCGACGGTTGCATAGTTAAATCTCTGTGGATATTCAGCACTAGCCCATTTGTGTAATATTAAAATTACTATTTTCAATGCAATGTTATGAATTATTTTTTATTAGGTTATTGTTTTAATTAATTAGTAATTGAGTTAAATTAGTTTATCTCATACATAAGGGAAATGTAATTGGTCTATCAACCAGACATAAAAATGGAAGTCGATGCCATGCCTATGATTGAAGCAATATGAGGCAGCCGCTGACCTCCTTCGTACCTTTTCGTGAGACACGACATAAACCTTGATATAGCATAGTAAGGGATGCCGAACCCCCGCTATATTAGCCAATCTGGTCCAACTGTAAGAGCAACGGAAGATACTTTCCATGGATGCTGGACGACGTCTTGTTCGGCGTTATTTTACAGCCCAATAAGCATAGCATATAAACATGCGCAAAGCGCTCTATTGTCTACTGGTCGGCATCCTCTGCGAGTGTTGAATTAAGACGCACCAGCCGAGACAATCTGATTGCACAACTAATAAAGTCATTGACTTTGGGTCGTTCATCAAGGCATGCCTCACACATATCATGAATTAATTGTACATTTAGATTGGTTATTCCAGTAACAACCAGCCCATTGATGGGCAATCCAAGGTGGAGTACAATGTTTTCCAGTGTCACGATACACTCCCCACAAGAAAAATAAAATGTGTGACACTCTGGCCTCCATCGTTCTACCAATGCACTAATTAGATCTGGAAATAGATAAAATTTCTTGATACTAGCAACTTCATTCAGTCTTGCCCTTTGTAAGTACTCTTTTATCATATGATATGGTGGCTCCACGTTCCTAACTCCCATACGCATCTATTTACCATTCTATAACATTATCATAAAGTAATAAATTAGATAAATTTATAATAAAAATTGTCACATTATTATTGTAAATAACAGCAAGAAATAACAAATCGCTCTAAACCCAAAAATAAAAATAAGTATCATTATTTCTATTCTACTTTTTTTTTTCAAATTAAATGTTATTTTAATTTAATTTAACTATTTAAATCGTATGTTACTTTTATGTTATCTATCCTTTGTTGCAACAAATAATAATAATAATAATAATAATAATAATAATAATACCACCAAAAAGTAAATTAAACTTCTATCATCTATTTATTAATTTAAATTTATATTCTATTAGCTACTACTATCTCTTAAATATTTATTGAATATTTCTATTGTTAATGTAATTAACAACTAAATTAATTTTTGTATTTAATATTATCAATTTTTAAATTTTATTCGCAATGAATTTCCTTTATTTAATACAATTATTAAAATTTTTTCTCAATGTAATAATTTTCTAAATAATGTAATAATAAATATTACAAAACACTGAACAAAACTAATAGTAATGACTAATAAATTAATATATTATAAAAATATATATAACCAATTTTTAATAATTATCTAATATTTTAAAACAAATAATGTGCTAAAATTAATTTCAAACATAATATTACCACAAAATTAGAATACTTCTTACAATATTCATCTTATGGTCAATCTAATTTGATATATATAAGATTATAATAAACTAAAATTAATTTTAAATATAATATCAGTATAAATTTTCAAACATAATTTCTGAAAATAAATATATTATCTCAGGAACTTGCACTGCAATATGACTATTTGAATCTACTATTAAATCACCGCATCGATTGCGTCGGCTCATTCTTACCGTCTCGTTCTGTCCTTCTCTCTCACTCTGGCACCACTGTGCCACTCTCAAAATTGAAACACTTCAAAAATACAAAATGAAAGATTAAATAAAAGCACAAAAACACTTCTTACAAACGAAAAGTTCTCACAACACCTCTCTTCATCAAATGAACTTTGCATCAGTAACACCCTCCTCTTCACTTATAGAGCTTTCAGTTTAACTATCAATAATAGTCAATGTTCATTTACTGTATATCCTTATATATGCCAGCTCCTGTCCATTGCAAAAAGCATTGCCAACATTGCCTTTTTTCCTAACTGCAACAACACACCCAACTCCTATTCAACATCTAACATTAGTCAATATTCTTTTACTATGCACCTTACACATGTCAACTCCCCGAGCCAACCTCTTTGCAAAAAGCATCACAAACATTGTTTTTTTTACTACTGCAACAACACATCGGTTCCTATTTCATTCCACGCATATATTATTTATGTGCATGCATTACTGTCCACGCATTTTTTTATCTCAAATTTTGCCCTGCTATAAGGCGAAATGCTTACACTTATTTTTGTCTCAAATTTCATTCTATAGCATATAGAATTCAAGTAAAAAATTAATAAAATATAGATACTACTTATAATAAGACGAAATATGTGTTATTATCCCACATTCTTATATTTATGTTCTTAATCCCATATTATGGTATTTTAAATCTACTATTCCCATAATAAAATTAAAAAACCTATAAAAGGTTGTTTTTTCATATTGATTTAAAAAAGAAAATCTGAATTTTTAAAATAGAAAATTGAAGGCAGCTGAAGCATATTTTGCGATCTTTTGTTCCTTAAAACATCAAAATAGGCGATGACTTCATTGTAATTTTATTAGTTGGCACCCTGTTCGATTCTCACGTATCAGTTTTATCAGACTTTTTTTTGGCCCGTCTTCTTCTCCTCCCTCTGCTGCTTCTTCTTATCCCTTTTCCGCTCTGTCTTTGGCTTCCGCCGTGCTCCTCTTGGTTCCCCCCCCCCCCCCCCCGGGTCTTCCCTTTCTTCCTTTGTTTCGTTTTCTCCTTCGAGCTCACCACCGCCGTTCGCTTTCACTCTCCGCGATCTCTCTCCGCGTCGCTCTTTGTCTCTCTGTCTCTGGGTTTCTCCGTCGCGGTCTTCTCCGTCTCTGTCTCTGGGTTTTGCTCCTTCCCAAATCAAGCCATAAGCACTATTGGTAAGCTATTTTTGGGTTTTTGGTTTTGATGGTTGGAAGATTTGTGTATGGCATAGGAATTGGACTGGTATATGTTTTTTGTTACTTATTTGAACTGAACCAATAGGAGATTCCATTTATTTTGCACTTGTTATGTGCTTTATGGTCTGTACATGTAGGGGAGCTTTTTCTTACTGTCTCTTAGCATTTTTTTTTTCTTGTTTTCGATGTTATTTTCTTAAGCTGAGACTTTCTACGTTAATATGATTTACAAATTAAGTTCATCATGTCTGAATTGTTTAAGAAATTTGTCTTTGGAATGTACTGATTTAAAGGTAAAAATTAAGTTCATTATGTACTACATTAATATGGGGTTGAAGATGTAGTTGATTGTGTTGAAGTTGTTTTGCTGCGTGGAAGGATTGATGGGCAGGTTGTGATAAACATGTTATGTTTTGTGGTGGAAATCAAAGTTAGGGGGGTCAGATATTTGTGGTTAATTTTTGGAAGGATAATATTTTGGGGTTGGTGATAATTAAGGGGTGTTTTGTAGTGGATAGCCGTGATGTGTGGACCAAGTTTTTAAACTTGTTTATTCAAATTCTATTTGGTTTTGGTTGTGGTGGAAATGGGAGCTTAACAAATTTATGTTGTTCTTATGTTTCGTTCCAAATTGGAATGACTTCACTGTGCTCATTGAAGAGGTTGATGAAAATTAGGAGATAAACAAGGAGGCTTGCTCTTAGTGTTCAGTTCTTTTGGTGTGAAGTGGACTGTTTTTTAAGTTTCCTAATCTTTGCTCTAAAGATATTCTGGGGGAAGATGTTGCGAATTTTGGTGATTGGTGAGTCGTTGTAGAAAGAACTTATGGTTGCAATTTTGCTTTTTGAAGTTTTTCCTGCAAGGTGATAATTTTTATAGGTTGTATCAGTAAATTGATTTGGGAGTTTGGATATATAAGTTTTTTGCTATGGTTCTTGCCTTTGGACTGAAATAGATTTCAAGGTTGCCTTATATACAAAAAGGTTTGTATTGTCAACAAAGGGGAGAATAAGGAAGTGAAGTAAAGAAGTGTATGTTGCATGGAATATATGTTTATAGCTAACTAATCTTGAACTTTTTTTTCTTGAGTTTAGACTTATCTTATAATTAGCATACTTTCATTTATTTTATAATTAGCATATTTTCAGTTGATGCCTTGAGTTAATTTAAGTTCAATTGTACTTGTGTTAGCATTGTGCTAGTTAAAACTTGTGGTTTTCTGATACATTCATTACTAAAGTTGTTGGATATATTGTTACCATTGTGCAATTCATAACTATGTGTGTAGGTGGGGAATGTGTGATAGATTATTTAGAGAATGGAAAAATATGGATTCTTTTGAAATTGAAACTCAGAATGGCAACACAGATTTAGAGGTGAATTTCAATAATGACAACACAATAAGATTAATTGATGAAGTTGCAAGGGAAATGGCAAGGCGTCGTGACCAAATTGCAAATTGGAAGTGGCAATAAGAACATAATGCATAGTATATAAATAGATTTGTGAATATAAAAATGCATCAAGTTGTATTAAGACTTTATTTGTTGAGACTTTATGATAATATTATGTATCAAATTTATTATCATATTAAATTATGCTATTATATGTTTGTTACTTTTAAGAAAATATTTGCCCAACAAGTTTTTTGTTTTATTACTTTTAAAACTTGTTTTTAAAAATAATTATCCAAATAGATTTTTTGTAAAAACTGTTTTGAGTAAAGTTACCAATCAGATTTTTTTGTTCTTTTGTTCTTTAAAATTGAAGTTAAACTTATTTTTTAAAACAGTTTTAGAAAACTAAAAAACAAAAACACTTTCAAATAAGCCCAAATTTGGAAGTGCTTGAACTTCTCTTCTCTTACCATGTGCACGAGTTAATAAATCCTTTAAATTGGACCTCTTTCAGTCGTAGATTCTTTGCAGTTGCAGGTAGGTAGGAAGGAAGCTTTAGCATCTAAGACAGACACAGTTGATTGATTGTGAAGTGATAGAGAATGGCGCATGGTGGTGCATCTTCGAGCTCAGCGATAAAGCAGTTGAAATTGGAGAAGGAAAGTGAGCTCCGAATAGAGGTTGGCAACGATGCCCCTCTTCGCCTTCGTCTCCTCAACGGCACTGCCGAGATTTTTGGCACTGAGCTTGCCCCTGAAATTTGGCTCACTTTCCCTCCCAGGCTCAAGTTCGCTGTAATTCCTCTTATTCATTTCTCTCTCATTCCATTTTGCATTCTCATAGCCTATTCTATATTTCTATTTTAATATTACTTGTATTTTATCAGGTCTTTACTTGGTATGGTGCAACCATTGAAATGGAAGGTACTACTGAAACTGATTATACTGCAGATGAGGTAAGCCTATATTTATAGTGTTCTCTTTCTCTCAAACACCTTTTAATTTGGTAAGGCTAAACTAAATGGAGATTGCAACTTTTGAGTTTGATTGTAGACACCAATGGTTAGTTATGTAAATGTGCATGCTATTCTAGAAGCCAGAAGAACTCGTGCTAAAGCTTCATCTCCCGATGATTCTGAATCTTCTCAGGTAACTTGCTGTGGAGGACTGTGTTTGTTTTCTATGAATTTGTATGTGAATTTAACAAGTTTGATTGTTCAGGGCCCTAGGGTGATTGTTGTAGGACCTACAGATTCTGGAAAGAGTACCTTGTCAAGGATGCTTCTTAGTTGGGCGGCTAAGCAAGGTTCGAAGCCTACCTTTGTTGACTTGGATATTGGCCAGGGATCCATAACAATTCCCGGATGCATTGCTGCTACCCCAGTTGAAATGCCCATTGATCCTGTCGAAGGAATCACTCTTGATATGCCTCTTGTTTACTTTTATGGGCACACAACGCCAACGTAATTTGTGCTGTAATTTCTTTCACATTTTCAGTAATAACATGCAAAACTATATATCCTTTCATTAATTTGAATTTTTGAAAATTGTTGATACACATCAAGGGAATGAAAATCCAATCACAAATCAAATTATTTGGCTTTACAGTAACAATGTTGAATTGTATAAAGTGGTTGTCAAGGAGCTTGCGGGGATGCTGGAGAGACAATTTGCTGGAAATGCTGAATCTCGAGCTGCAGGAATGGTGATAAATACTATGGGATGGATAGAAGGAGTTGGCTATGATGTAATTGGCCTTTGAAGTTGTTGTTATTGTTAAATTGAACACCATTCAAATATAGAATGCACTGTTAAATCTGATTAATAAAATGTAGACTGTCATGGTCTCTCTTTCTCTCCCTCATCTTCTTTTTGGGCATTTTCTGGCAGTTGCTCTTGCATGCAATTCGTACACTTAAAGCCAATGTTGTCTTAGTTCTGGGTCAGGTAAAAACCTTATCTATATTCAACATGCATCATTGCATCTTCTGTATTAGTTGTGCATTGAAAGCCAGTTCTGGTGATCATTGTCCCCAATATATCATGTTTATTTGATTTTTAAATATCAAATTTGCCTTATACATGGTTGTAGATTCATGCTTTCATTTCTGACATTTCTTGAAATAAAAGATTCTTCTTTTCTGGGAGAGATTGGTGAAGGGGCTACAGAGCTGGATGTTATGCCTTGTTTAAAAGTTCAGTGTCTCACTCAGGCTTTCCCTTTGATCTCATATAGGAAAAATTGTGGAGCATGCTCAAAGAAGTTCTGAAGGGTGAGCCCAAAGTAGATGTAGTGAAACTTCAGAGGTCAGGTGGAGTTGTAACTAGGAATGCAAAATACCGCCAGAAGGCCAGAAGTTATAGGATAAGGGTAAAATACTTGTCTGCTTTTGGATATCTTCTGCATCTATTAAATATATATTTACCTTTTCCGTTTGTTTGTTTATTTGAGAGGATTTCAATTTAAACTATGTGAATCTGTTGCCTTTAGGCACCCATGATGCTGGAACTTATAATTTTTCAAAAGTTAGCATAAGAGGGTATTATTATTCTTAGGCCTCAATCCATCCTGCACTGCAAATCCTGATGTAGCCAAACAGTTCAATGAGAGAGGAACACCCCCCCTTCTCCTTCTTGAACATTGTTTACATTATCAAATCTTCCTGCCAGTTCAACTGTTTTCAGTTTCTAATGCATGCTGCTGCTGTCTGATTTTGATGCAGGAGTACTTCTATGGCCTTGCTAATGATCTCTCTCCACATTCTAATATTGCAAATTTTAGTGACTTGTGTGTCTATCGGATTGGTGGTGGGCCACAGGCCCCACGGTCAGCCTTGCCAATTGGAGCTGAACCTGCTGCCGATCCAACAAGAGTTGTCCCTGTGAATATAAGCCGTGATTTGCTCCACTTAGTCCTTGCTGTCTCATTTGCCAAGGAACCTGATGAGATAATTTCAAGGTAACTATAATATTTTGGATGGTTAAATTTTTGTAAATTATAATTCAAATGTTAGTGATCCTTTAGATATCATTTTTGATAGAGCCCAATCGTGGTGGTTGATCCAACTAGTTTTGGTTGTTGTTGTAGATGTTAGTAACCCCTTTCCAATCGTGACATGAAGTATATATCTAATTGCATCACTCACGTCTTTTTTGGTGCAGCAATGTTGCTGGCTTCATCTATGTAACAGATATTGACATTCAGAGGTTTGTACGTTAGATTTCTTTTTCCATTTCATTCTACTGCTTATGAATAATGTTTGCATTTTCTAACTTGATTTGTACATTGCAGAAAGAAGATAACTTACCTCGCACCATCCGCTGGAGAACTTCCAAGCAAGTATTTGATAATGGGAACCTTGACATGGCTTGAAACATGAGCTAATGAACAGTTTTGTAATAGAAAATCTCTCGGTAGTGGTTTTTTAGGTTTTTCAATATCTTGATCGGTGTATTTACTAGATGTGATTTAGGACCATGTTTTGATGAGTGTTTACATCCCTCTTCAACCATAATGCCTTCAGTCTATTTTGAGTTTGTCAACGCGATGATGGATTGAAATGGTTAGGAAAATCATTGACTATAACCTTAATGGAGAACCGTGCGAAAATCGCCTCTTACAAGAAAGTCATTTACGTATTTCTCATTTCTTGTCTAAAAAGAAAAGGGGTTGGGAAAAGCAAGGTATTCTTGGAGGTTAGTTATGCTATTATATGAATTTTTCGGTTTTTCAAAAAGGCTATTATTTGGATATTTGTGAGATTATAAAATATATTTACATGTTCAGTTGAATTGTTTGTGAAATTAATTTACGTTCGAAAAGAGCAAAGAGATATTATATATATATTAAAAAAAAGAGCAAAGAGATATACGCTATTTTTATATAAGTTTTTAAGAGGTTTGAATTTGCAATTTTAACGTTTTCTAAGTACTTCTATAAAATGAAAATTAAGAACAGGGATAGAGGACTACATTACGTAACTAATGAAAAATAAAAAAATTGGAATGCAAGACTGAATTACCTCGCTATCACATTCCTGTCTGATTCAACACATGTTGGGTTTTGGAACTGGAAATTTCTCATAAAATCTTTGATTCACCTCAGTCGGCTTTAGCCTCACGAAGAGTAAAAATTGGTGGCCCGAATAAACCGGTCCAGTTTGGATAGCTCGGCAGGTCAGCCTGTTGGATCTTAAAAATTACTCGGGCCGGGCCAAATTTCCACAATTCAGCTTTTTATTGGGCCTATTAGACGCATTTTCAAACGTCTATGTAAGTGTAGTGTACACACTAGTCTATACTAGTAGAAGTCGCAATAGGGAAGTCTCTACTACTATGTTGGAAAAAAAAAAAAAAAACCTTTCTACTAATATGTTGATTTTTTTCTTCTATTATTAATTAAGTAATGAATTGGTAAAGTTCACATTGCATAAATAAATTTTTTTTTTAAAATTAATTTGGTTTTGTTATCCACTTGAAATTGCAATTCCAATCCAATCTGAGATTCCATTGTTCACTTCCTTTCCCCATTCGTTCGTTGTTCCCAATGGAGATGGATTCTCTTCCCAACGGCAACAACACCACCGCCACCGTAGCAACCCCAGCGGCCGCCGCCGCAGCCGCCACCGGCGCCACCCCCACGCCCCCTCCCTCCTCCAACGGTCCCCAACTGACGGAGTCCCTGAAGCTGGAGCACCAGTTCCTGAGGGTCCCTTTCGAGCACTACAAGAAGACCATCCGCTCCAACCACCGCGCCGTCGAGAAGGAGATGTCCGCCGTCATCTCCGGCGTCACCGACGCCGCCTCCGGCGATCTTTCCCCCGATTACGCCGTCAATCACCTTAACTCCCTCGTCTCCCGCCTCCAAGGCCTCAAGAGGAAGGTAAACTCCCAACCTAATTTTCTGGTTTCAATTCTCACTTCGCATGATTTAGTCTTGTTTGCATCAACTTTTCTCCTTTCACACGATTCTCACAGTTACGGTATTGGAAATGATGCGAGTTTTGGGTTTCGATTTGTTCAATTTTGATTGCAGTATTAAATGGTATGCTCGGTGTGTGATAAATTCATGTCCAATCCACGTGTTCTGAATTAAAATTCAGTATATAATTTGATTCGATGCATTATGATATATGAAATTCACCAACTTTGTTTTATGTGGTTACTGTGTGAGTAGTTGTGACTTTTAGCTTGCTTTGTGCTCAGTTCTGTTCTGCATTCCCTTTCCCAGTTTTTCTTCCAAATGATTTCGGTTGTATTCATTGCTAACTGTTGCATAGTTGAAAACTTATATACCCTTTTTGTAAGTTTCTGATGATCATGATTTGTGAAATACGTTAAGTTGGAGGAAGGAAGCCGAGCAGAGCATTTGCAAGCACAGAGGTGCCGCGTACGACTCGATCACTTAGAATCTGCCGATGGGGAAAATCTGTCAGAATGGAATAACACTCGCTTGAAGCGGATTCTTGTTGATTACATGTTGAGGATGTCATATTATGACACTGCAGTGAAACTTGCCGAATGCAGCAATATACAGGTAATCTTGCCAGTTTTCAAATGTGATGAATATGGTGGGAGGACATAACAGCTTAAAATGGATTTATACAAGGAGCTTCTCTATAACCAGGAAAGAGGAGTTTAATCTTTCACATATATCGAATTAAATATCTTGTAAAAAAGCCAAATTGTCATTTTTGGCTGCAGACATTGTTCACTTGCGTAATGAATATATACGTCATCTGTGAATGCTAGCAATATGCTGTTCCTTCTGGTTCTTCTCCATGTAATATGTTGCCATGTGCATTTTGTGTCACTTTGGTTCTAAGTTCTAACAGTAATCTTATTCATCTTTGTGCTTCAGGATCTAGTTGATATTGATGTATTCCAAGAAGCAAAAAAGGTTATTGATGCTTTGGAAAATAAGGATGTTGCACCTGCCCTAGCATGGTGTGCTGATAACAAATCAAGGCTAAAGAAGTCCAAGGTTTATACTGCTGTTTGAGCTTATTAAAAGTTGCTGCACCATACATACAGCTTAGACTTCTGGATTTTTTTATTTTTTATTTATTTATTTATTTATTTTTTTCGGTTTCCAAATCTAGGAAATATGCATTTCTTTTAATACATTGAGAATAGACAATCGTCTAAGCCTTGCTGCAACTATAGAAGGTATTCATCCAAATAGAAAGATCCACCGTGTGCAGCTGTTGGATGAATATAAAAATTTGGTTTAAGCTGATCTATAATTGGAATGAAAAAGAAAAAAACTAAACTAATGTTAGGCCTATCTTTCTTGAATATCTTAATACTACTACGGTTTCTCATGTGGTCGAAATTGTTAGTAACAAATGCATAATTAAGGTATCACAGCATATTTACCATTACTAATTTACAGTGTTTTAATCCCAACAGAGCAAATTGGAGTTCCAGTTGAGACTTCAAGAGTTCATAGAATTGGTAAGAGCCGAGAATAATATGCGAGCCATCACTTATGCTAGGAAATATCTTGCACCATGGGGAGCCACCCACATGAAAGAATTGCAGCGAGTCCTTGCAACACTAGCTTTTAAAAGAGATACTGAATGTGCCACATACAAGGTCAGACTGCCTCATGGTTGGGTGTTTTGTGAATTAGTGATATGGAATGTATCTGACCAGTTGATGAGGTTCAAATTCATTAGTATTTAATTTACTGGCACCTTTAATTTTGTTATGTTTCTAACGCTAACATTGTAAGGATCGTATTTATGTCAATATTAGAATCACATGATTCACACTCCAAATTGACCAATTTGATACAATCCAGCAAGTCAGTAATTTGTATCACGTGGAGAATTGCATATGGCTTTGAATTGTGCATGTATTGCATGAAACAGTGCAACTCTATCATTGATATGGATGATTATGCAATTCAGTATAAGCCCACATTTTTCCACCAATTTTTATCTGAGAATTTGATGGGCCAGAACAGTACAGACCAGTGTTCACGTTGTAGTCCAGTCACTTGGCTCACTCTGGTTTGGTCTTCCATTTTTGGGAGTTCAAGCAGCGAATCTGAAATGGTTTATCTATACTGAAATTATGACTTAACTATTTCCTTAGTGATACGTGCTCTTAAATATTTATTTAAGACTTTTGAGTATTTTGTTCTTGTTTTAGGCACGGAATCATGTATATTCAAGGCCTTTTATTGATGTGTTCTGAAAACATACAATAGTTGCTGACAATTGCAGTTCACAAACCAAGCTGAGTCTTGTGCTGTATACTATAATATACTCTCTTACTTGTTTTAATAACGGAAATGACTTGTATCATGCATTTTGCATCTCTTACCTATTTCAAGCAAAGTTCTTCCTCTGTTTATTAGGTATGAATCAATAAAAATTTATTCACATATTGAAGAAAATCTTCTTGCACCATTGTACTTCCTATGAACAACAACCATATGTTAGTCAAAAAGTGAATTTTGTTACTTTTCTTCTTTCCTTTGCTACACTTTTTGCTTGATATTGCATTAGTATCTATTCTTTTGGCACTTGAAGTATTTGCAGTTTTCTTTTGCATAATATTTTACAGGTCTTATTTGAAGCTAAGCAATGGGATTATCTAGTGGACCAATTCAAACAGGAGTTCTGCAAGTTATATGGCATGACTTTAGAGCCTCTGCTCAATATCTATCTGCAAGCTGGTCTTTCTGCTCTCAAAACTCCGTATCCATTAACAACTTGTAAAATCTAAGTAGTTGATTGCCTCATTCTTTAACCACTTTCTCTTTGTCAGCTTAAGGTAGATTTAATCTCTTCTATTCAAAAACAACCAAAAAAAAAGATCGTAAGTTCTCTCTCTCTTCAACCATGGACTATAATCTGCAAGCACAGTTTTCTTAAGCTAAATGCTCCAATGCTATGTGGATAGGCATATACTTTAAGGAAATAATGGGTTGCCTGTTATTTGAGTTCATTTTTATGAAGTGGGTCACTATTTATGCGGTATCTTAAAATCCCCCATAGTTAACACTAAGAGGATTCATTGTATGATATTTCATAGTTGTCACTGATAGAGCCTTTATTCAGCAATTCATGATAATCAAAGTTTATTTTAGGGTCCAGTGTAGAAATAATTTTTTTCGTAGGTGTGAGGATAATGGGAAAAATGAATTTGACTGATATACTGTTTTTGATTTTCATGTGCTGGTTCTTAAGGTTTTACATATCTGTTATTACCTTAAATATAATTTATCAGAAGTTATAGTTCCCTGCCACCCTTGTGGGTCCTATTTTCAACTCTTGTTATGGAAGATGTCAATGCTTATACTAATAACGCAAAAGCTTCTTACTCATTAATTTGCATGGTTCTCATTTCAACTTTGTGAGCGTGTATGCACTGTCACAGCTAAGTCTATTGAGATATGTTCCTTGACTTTATAAAGATACTGTTACGAGGACGATTGCACAAAAGAGGACCCTCTATCACAGGAAGCATTCCGCACACTAGCCTCGCAGTTACCATATTCGAAGCAGCATCATTCAAAGCTTGTTTGCTACATAACTAAGGAGCTAATGGACACTGAGAACCCTCCTCAAGTCTTGCCCAACGGATATGTTTACAGCACTAAGGTCCCTGATATTCTATTTGTTCCGCATATAAGCATAGCATATGAGCCTATGTATTTATTTATTTGTTTGTTTATCTATTTGCTGTTTTTCAGGCTCTTGAAGAGATGGCTAAGAAGAATAATGGTAGAATCATTTGCCCAAGGACAGGTTTAGTTTGCAACTACACAGAATTGGTTAAGGCATATATTTCATAAAATCTCACATACTTAGAACTTTATTGATGATTGAAATGTCAATGATGCGATCGGCTTCAAGCCACTGTGGCTGTCTGATTGGAAATGTTTGAAAAATTACTCTCATGGGCCTCGCATTAATTAGTCCATACGTTGTGTTGTGTTCCGGTGTTAAACATGTACATATGTAAGATGTCTTTACAAGTGTCACTGGGATTTAACCTTGGATTGTGAATGGGTAAATCTAGTCTCGCATTCTTCTTCGAGGTGGTGTTTTGGTTTGTAACCAACTTCTCTGTCATTCGATTGGGGAGGGTTTTTAAACCTCAAAATAAATTCTTTTAAAAATTTGAATACCTATAAATTTTTAGTTGCTGCCTGTTAGAATGAGGGGGTAACAGCCCTGAAACGCTAAATCCTAAGCCAAATGGCAATAAGAAGATCAATAGACAGGTAATAAAGTATTACTAATAAAGGGAAGAGGACAACGATTACTCTCAAAAATAGTGTAGGTAAACTTCTTTTAAAATCAAACAAAGTGATTTACTGTGAGCTGCGACTATGTTTTATTACTTGGTGTTGTTTGGCACCTAGTCTCCCTCGGTGTTAGAAGGACCCCAACTTGGGTGGTCTGGTTCTTGCCCAACAACCGGAAATAGCTGCATGACACTCTTTCAATTGAAGTAAATTTAAGAACTTTTCAAATAAGTAAAAGCTGGTTTAGTTCGCACTTTTTTTGAACACCAACTGGCGTTTGATCGGAGGAGCCTTTTAATAGACTGTTTGGTTTACTTTCCTACCGTTGAAATACTGCTTGTTAAGGCATGGTGAGCGAAATCGGCTCTCACGTTACTTTTCCAAAAATTGCTTCGGAATTTGGAATTTTGTTAGCGCTCAGTACCGAACAAGCAGTAAGTTGCTCTGATAAAAATTTGCCTAGGGGAGCGTGTTTTCTCGTTGGCAATTCAACCCAAACAAGATGAAAGCTGTTTTGGATTCACGTATAGAGTTTGTATTCATGTCCACTTACTTTAGGTATAAGATTTGTATATTTCACTATTAAGTTAAATTTTTAGTTTGCCTACAATAGTAAGGTGGCTTTTACGTTGGTCCGGGGAAGTTTGGGATTGTCTGATGGTCCTGACTGTTTTGACAGTTAGATTTTGATTCATTAAAATCTGACGGTGGAGGAATGACCCGCCTGTGTCATGTTTTTTTAATAACGAAAAGCAACATTATTGTTTTATTTTGCTGATTAGTCCCATTGCGTTTTTCACCGAAGAGGGTAGACCAAACTCTGCAGCGTAGACCAAACCCCATAAGTCCCAATTCCCATCCCCCAAACTATGTTTAAAAAAACGCAAACTTTCAACTCAGGCTAGCAACGCAAAATTCGCAATAATTTAAAAATTAAATATAAAACAAATAAACTTCAACTCTCTAACCAAATTTTATATTTTGAAAGGGAAAAAAAAAACCAACTCGAAACAAAGAAAAAAGCAACACTTTTCAGAGCTTCTGAGATCGATCACTGGTAAGTAAAAAGCAAAAAACAAATAAAGCCATAATGAATCATACGACACCATTTCAATGGAAGAACCATTCGATTAAGGAGCGAGCTACTCACATTGAGATCGCGACCAAAAACATGGCTGACATAGGGCTCTATGACCTACCCCACGACTTTTGCCTCTCCACTGCGGTGGTGGCAACTGAAACACATGAAGGGACCACTTTGCAAAACTTGCCAATTCCTATACTAACAGCCAATTACCAAAGAAAAAGGAGCGGGCTAAAGGCCAACGCCAACAGGGTTAATTTTATAATTTTCAAAAAATGACCATTGCATGGTCCAAACTTCCCCGGACCAATGTAAAAGCCACCACAACAGTAATTCTATTGCACAAACTCATGAATAATGCAGCAGGCTCAACCAGAAAGAATTGAAAATTAGAATCATAAGTGTAGTTGTTTAGCGTTTAGGGTTCTTGGCGGAAGATTTTTCATTTTATATAGGGTTGCAGTTTGGTTAGTTTTTTTAATTGGTTTTCTTGGTGCTTGTCGAATTGCATCTCTATTTTAGATGGGTTGAAAGTATCTTTTGATTTCTTGTAGCTATCATTTATTAGTAACAATCCTCAATCTAGCATTAAACATGGTCATCTTTTATAGTTCAGATTCAAATCATAGTTCCTCATCTATTAGACTCAACCTATATTGGTTCGGTGAAAAGTATCAAATAGTATTATATTGTTATTTGATTTAATAAAATTCATAAAATAATATGGTAAGTTTAAAATATTTCAACATAATTGATGTTTGGTTAGTAGATATGGTCCAGTATTTATTTTCTTTAAATAAGGTTTCAAATTTTACTATTATGAATAATACAAAACAGTAACTCTGAAATCTTTTTTGATACTTTAGACCAAAAAAATAATTAAAATTAAAATTATTTTGTTATTAATTTAATGATGTGTCGCATGTATTTAAAAAAAAAAATGAAAGCAAAACAAACTATAACTCAGAAACCATTTGCATTTATGCATAACATCTATTACAAACGCCTTGATAACAAGATGTAGGTGGAAGAAACTTTATTGTTTTTGTTTTTTACGTACATGAAGAAACTTTGGGGGTGTTTGGTATGGGTGCATCTTAAAATATTCCTAGGAATGTGGTATAGGAATCTTGTATCCCCATGTTTGGTACATGGATTGAAAAATAACTCCCAGGAACATTTCATTCCCAGGAACAAAAATGACTCCATTTTCAATCCCATGGCCCCCCCTGGGAATATAACATTCCCGTTTGAAGGGAATGGTTCTGCCAATGTGAAAAGACATCTTTGCCCCTCTTAATATATCAAATCCTTCTCTCATTTCTTCATTCCAAATCAGATCGAGCCCTAGCAAATCCCAGCTGCCAGAATCGCTCTCACTTCCACCACCAAGTTTGCGTGTTCATCGCCGGCTTTGGCTCGCCGCCGTCGGCTTCACGTCGTCGCGTTTCCATCGCCGGCTTTGCATCTTCTGCTCTCCGTCGCCGGTTGCATCTTCGCGTCTCTGTTGCGTCTTCGTCCAGCCCACATCTTCAGCCAAGCTTCACCTATCCGCTTGCCTTCTGACCCAGGTATAATATCTGCTCTAGATCTTCAATTTTTATGATATTTTTCTGATATTCGCTCTGACCCAAATGTTCTATGTTTTGCTGACCTTCTTGTTATTAACTCTGCCCCCATTTTGCACATGATTTGATTTTTGTTTTGATCTGGTTTGGTTCCACTAGCTCTGCCCCCATTGTGCACATGCCTTGATTTTTTGTTCTAGTTCAATTCCAAATTTGGAGCCGTGGAAATCAGTATTCCGGCAACAAGATTTCATTTTTGAAACTTCTACATTACACTCAACGTTATTTTTTGGATAGATATAACTCTAGAATCTTGATACTCAATACTCATTAATCTTTCACTTAGCATCCCTATCATGTCTGAGAAGTAAATCAATTAGCCAAACATTTGCAGATTTGTTAAAGATTTTCATTCATTTACTAGTAGAAGTGCCTTTTTTTTTTAGAACAGGCAGTACAAATGGATATAGCCATTGGGCTTTTCCCACCATTGTCCATGTTTTTCCTACTTCTATTCACTGTTAATTTAATGTGAGACTACAATAACTTGAAATGGTTTAATGCATGAATATATATATATATATATATATATATATATATATATATATATATATATGTTGAATGAAAATCTAGCGGTTTGAATCAGGGTCAAAGTAAATTTAAATGAAAAAAATAATTAAGATGCAACTGGAAAGCATAAACTTACATTGGCAAACAATTTAAACAACTTGCACATTGATTGTTGAGCAATATAGAAATAGGTTATATACATTGGCATGGTGGCTACTAGTATTGTATTGTAGAAATGGAATATTAACTTTCATGCTTATGTTTAAGGCATTCTACAATTTGCATGTATATTTGTACTTATTCTTGCTCTAAAGATTCTCACATATATTTGTATTTACATGTTCTTATTTTAATTGCTATATTATATGCTTTTATTTTGTTTACTGGTGCAGGTTATACATATAATACATATAACTAATAAGTATGTGTAACTATAGGTTTTTTTTTTTCCATTTTTATCAATAGATGTATGATCCAATAGACAATGGTTGCTAGTTTTTATCTTCTCATATTTTGGCTTGTTTTCAATCTTAGAATTTGTAAATTTTTTGGGACTTTTTCTTCTTTGCATGTTTCTTTCCTAATCAATTTTTTTTTTGGTAACTCATGTTTGAAACACATTCTCATGTCTCTTTTATTTTGTGCATTATGGGCTCTTCTATTTTGGTATAGAAGACTAGAATATAGTTATTCATGTTGTCATATCTCTTAGATTGTTTTATTTGCTTATATATATGTATATTAGCTTGAATTCTAAGATAATTGTTATTTTTTTTTTTCACAGTATGGATCGAACTTTGCGTAAACAGAGGATCAGAATTATTACAATATTAATTATGCATTTGGAGATGCTGAATAATTTTACACATATTATTCTAATGATGTGTTTAGCATTGCTTATAGAGCAAGTGAACAAGAATAAGAGAAGAAAGTTGTGCGATAGTCATGATAGACATTTAGTGAGGGAAGTAAATTTTGAGAGGATTGTTTTCATTAGTGACTTAGCATGCATTGAAAATACAAGAATGGATAGACGTGCATTCCATGTACTGTGTGACATGCTCAAAGGAGTTGGGAAGTTAGAACCAAGTAAGAATATGAGTGTAGAGGAAATGGTTGCAATGTTTTTACATATTATAGCTCATGATGTTAAAAATAGAGTAGTAAAAAGACAATTTATGAGATCACAAGAAACAGTTAGTAGGCGGTTCAATGATGTTTTGCTTGCTATTTTGAGATGTCATAATCATTTGCTCAAGCAACCTCAACCAATTAGTGAGGATAGCATGGATGAACGATGGAAATGGTTCAAGGTAATTTATGTAGTTGTTTGCTAATGTTATTACTTGATGTGCATGTTGTGCTTGAGGATTAAATTAATCTATCTTTTCTTTATATATTTTAGAATTGCTTGGGAGCCTTAGATGGAACCCATGTCAAAGTGAATGTCCTTGAGGCTGATAAGCCTAGATACCGAAATAGAAAAGGTGACATAACCACCAATGTCCTTGGAGTGGTTGCTCCTGACATGCAATTTATATATGTAATGGCGGGATGGGAAGGTTCAGCAGCTGATTCTAGGGTATTACGAGATGCATTATCTCGTAATAATGGCTTTAGAGTTCCACAAGGTATTTATTAAGCTTGAGTGTGTTATCAAAGTAACAATTTGTTTACTTGAATTATATTACAAGTTTTTGTGTCATATTTAGGTTATTACTACTTATGTGATGCTGGATACATGAATTGTGAGGGGTTTCTTACACCTTATAGAGGGCAGAGATATCATTTGAGTCTTTTCAATCCACGCAATCAACCCACTACACCCCAGGAATTTTTTAATATGAAACATTCACAAGCTAGAAATGTTGTAGAAAGAACATTTGGATTATTGAAAGCAAGATGGGCAATTCTAAGAGGGAGGTCATTTTATCCTGTAAAGACACAAGGAAGAATCATAACTGCTTGTTGTCTTCTGCATAATCATATACGACGGGCAATGTCTATAGATCCTGATGAAGGAAGAGAAGGTCAATATATGATAAACGATCTGGAATTGGATGGTGAAATGATCCACCATATTGAGACAAGTGATGCTTGGGCTATATGGAGGGATGCGCTCGCTCAAGATATGTGGAGCAATTGGAGGAGAGGACGTCGTGCTTGAGGATTATGTTTGTTTATCATGCACCTTGTTATTTCTAATTTGTGTGTTGGACATTTGCAATGTTTATGTTATGTATTTGAACTTATTTGATGTATTGCTTTTTATTTTTAAAATGTATCTTTATAATTTATTTGATGTGTTGCTATTTCTTTTTTTCAATTACATTGTATGTTTATAACTTTGTTTAAAATATTTGGCTTAATTATACTATAAGAGCAATGGAGGAGAGTTCACAACATGCGAAGCAAACTAAGCGTCAATGGACACCTCAAGAGGATGCAAAATTAGTGGAATGTTTAGTTGAGCTTTCTGCAACTTCATGGAAGTGTGAGAATGGAACATTCAAATATGGCTATGGCAAGCAACTGGAGAAAATGATTAATGAAAAGCTTCCTGGATGTGGTCTTAAGGCTACTCCGCATATTGAGTCAAGGGTCAAGATGTTAAAAAAGCATTATTTTGCTATAGTTGAGATGATGGGCCCTGCAGCTAGTGGCTTTGGTTGGAATGATAAGGATAAGATGATTGTGGTGGAGAGGGAAATTTACAAGGAATGGGTAAAGGTAAAATCTCTACTTTCTTCAATATAAGATTATATGTTTAAGTTCTTATACAAAATTTGTTTACTTGATTTACTTTTTATTTTAGTCACATCCTAATGCTACTGCCCTTTACAACAAGCCATTCCCACATTTTGAAGAGTTGGGAGTAGTTTTTGGGAAAGATAGGGCCCATGGGGGCAATGCAGAAGGTCCGGCTGAAGCAGCTGCTGCTATGGAGGCTGAACTTGAAACACAGCTGAATGACCTGCAAGTGAATGAAAGCATAGGTGCAAATGTGGATGAAATAGAAGCTGAATATGAGGCAGATTCTCAGGTATAAAATCTGAATATGTTGCTATTTTCATTGATAGTAATTTTTTTTATTCTTCATTTTTGCTGTTTTCATGAGAAAAATGACTTTATTATATTTGTTATACTTTTAGACACCTCAAACTCAAACTGCAAGTCAGGGTGGTATAGGCTCTTCATCTGCCCAGGAAAAAAAGAAAAGAAAGAGAGCTAATAAGGGCCCAGATATGATTGAGACACTAACTTGTGCAGTTGAAAAGGTTGGAAATGTTTATGAGCAACAATCTGAAAATTTACGTGAACTTGTTGCTTGTTTCAAGCATGAGAAAGAGACAGCTGAAAAAAGGAAGAAGTTAATGGGATTATTGAAGGATGTTGATGGCTTGACATATGAACAAAGGATGAAGGCTGTAATTATCATTGCAAAGGACAGCAGTTTGACTGATGTCATTTTTGAACTTGGACCAGAGGATATCTTGGGCTTTGTGTTGGAAGTCCTTAACCAATCTGCTTAGCTTCTAGGACAACTAAGTGACTATATTAATACTTTTTGTGATGCTGTTTGATAGCCCTTATAGTGGGTTTGAATAGATATTGGAGACTGGCTAATCTTTTTTGGTATAGATAATATGTTCTAATGATTATAGAACTTTATGTGGGGTTGTAAGGTCACATGCTAATTATGGAACTTACTTTTGATTGGATGTTGTAGACTGTAGACAAACTGATCTTTATTAATCTGATTATGGAACTTATCAAGGCTTGTTGTAGACAAAATTATGGATTGCAGCTTTATAATTTCTTGACTTATTTTCATTGCATATATTTTGGGAACTATTGATTTTTATGTAATTTTGCTGCTGCTATATATTCAAGATTGTGTCCAATATTAGGTGCTAGACTTATTTTCAGCTCCTTTGGATTGAAATTGACACATTTAGAACTCTTTGTTTTTTTTTTTAAATTTTGGATAGCATATTTATGTGAATTAATATCTTGCTGTTTTGTTTTAAGGAGTATATAAATAGATTGTTCAATATATTTAATTGTTAATTTGAGTTAGAATTGACAAAATCATTTCAGCAAAATTTCAAGGGATAATTAGGCTTGTGCACTAGAGAGGTTTTTAAGAAGAGGTTTTTAAGAGACTTTGTCCAAATGGACATCTATCAAATATTAAGGCTATGCGTTTGTACATGAATTTGTAGAATAAAATGATGCTATTGTGATTCATCTTATCATGAACGTGAACTACATCTTGAAACAATCATAAATTGTTAATTTGAGTTGAAATTATTGGATTTTGGGTTGAAAGTGTTTATTTTGCAGTTAAAAGTGTTAATTTTTGAGTTAGGATTGTTAATTACAGTTAAAAGTTATTAATTTTTAGTTAAATTTGTTAATTTCTAGGTTAGAGGTGTTAATGTTTGAGATAAAAGTATTAAATTTTTGGTTAGAAGTGTTAATTATTAAGTTAAAATTATTAACTTGAGTCAAAATTGTTAATTTTGAATTAAAATTGTTGGGGGTATTTTTGGAAAATTATATAACATTCCCAGAATTATCAGTGTCAACCAAACACAAGAATATTTATTCCCAAGCATATTTTATAAGATTCCTAAAATTTTAATCCGTTTATCAAACGCTCTAAAATGTCATGCCAAGGAAAATTATTTCCAGGAATAATATTCCTAGGAATAACATTCCTAGTAATAAAAAATTATTCTGTATACCAAACGCCCCTTTATTCTAGCTGTGAAAGCCGTGCAGTGCATGTCCATCACAGTTATCGCTTCGCCACTGTGCCTTGAGATCCCCCTTTTGGTTATCCCAACTGTGGTACAAACCATCCACTGTCGCTGACCAATATACATTTGCATGGCCTCCGTCCACCCCAGGATCACATTGATAAAATATGACACACAAAAATGACCAATATATATATATTTAACCGGTTTGTTGTTCAAGATTCGCATATCTAGACACCGGCACTCCTGGCACCAAAAGAGTCTTTTTGTCTTCGAGATTGAAAAATAAGAACACTTCTTCTTCGCCACGGGGTATGTTATTGGTAAAGGTAAGCACAACTTGGTCGTCTTGGTTTGTGTCATTTGAGTTGGGTTGAAAATGGACGGATGAGAGGTTGGCTAGAGTTGGAGGCCTATTCAGAGAATCAGCAAATGCTGAACTAACGAAACACACAACAACAAGACATCTTGTAATTGAATGTCACATTACAACATAACGTGATAGATACATATAGAGTTTTTAGTTGTATTATAATTATAAATATTTCATATATTGGTATTATTTTGAAATTAACATATGTTATTTAATAATTACAATTTATTTTTAGTTCAATTAGATAGTGTATGAACTAATTAAAATTAAAATTTGATTTGATTTGATTTGAATTAAATTGAATTGATTTAATTTAATTTGATTTATAAGTTAATTTTTTATTTTTTATTAAATAAGGTGATACTATTCAGAATAAAATAACACCACTATTCACACCTTTGAAGTTATTTCATTAATTGAAATTAATTTTAAATAAATATATATTTTACATTGATGCTCATGGAAGATTATTAATATCAAATTCTTTTGGTCAATCCCGTTTATTTATTTATTTATTTATTTTGGAGATCTCTGAAAAATAAAACAAATTAATTGGCATTTACATCACTTGTCAAATTTTACATTTTTTAGCAAACTCTAATATCATAATTTCTGATAATATATCTAATACAGTTGAAATAATTGTTCAATCACAATTCAAATAGGTCCAACAACTTAAAATACTTTGGTGTGTGTTTAATTGAGATTTTGAAGACAAAGGAAAAAAGAGAAGGGTTTGAAGGATAAAATAAACTTATAATTACTCTTTAAATTCTTTCTTTTTTTCTCTTTTGGCCATTTTTAAGGAATTTGCTTACCAATCTTTGAGGCATTAGTTTAGAGCATAGAAAATAAGAAATATTAAATGAAAAATTATTCTTATATAGGTGATATAAAAAATATTTAATAACTTTAAAATATTCAATAGGAACGCTCGTTATTGAAATTTAAGGTGTAGTTGCTTTTCTTTCTAATTTTATTTTTCAGTAAGAACATTTTTATTAGTACTTATAAAAGTATCAATTTTCATTGTAATTTTTAATTTATCAAGTTTTGTGACATAACATATGAAAAGATACACTGACTTACCCTTTATTTGCTTAAAGAGAAAATAGAAAAAGAGAAAATAAAAGGATTTTGATTTTTTTTAATTGGATGTCGAGCAAAAATAGAGAGAAAAATATTAGTGCATAGGGGCCATTAAAATCTTTTCTCTCCACTTGTGAAGAGAAATGGAGAGAAAATTAGTGGAAAAAAAAGATATTTAAAATATTAATTTTATCAGTACTTATATCTCTACATTAGTTAATATAAATGGTAAACAAATTATTTAATATAATTATATTTTTTTTTTATTTTTTTTTCAACCAATTAAGAGAAAGAAATATTTCTTATTTTCTTTTTCACTATTTTCTCCTCACCTAATCAATAGAAGAGAAAATACACTTTTCTCTTTAATTTCTCTCCTCTATTTTTTTCATTTTTTTTATTTCATTTTTTTCCTCATCCAAGCAAGGGATATTGCCATGTGAGTTATTGAAAAAAGACTTTTGGTCCTCTAACATTTTTGAGATATTGATATCGTTCACTACCTTTTCTAAATTCCCCCCCCCCCAACACAAAAAAATAATAATAATAATAACAACAACAACAAAACTAACTAAAAAGTGAGGGTTGCTTCTGTGGTTTTATTTATAACGTGGGAGAGGCTTTTGGAATTACGGTTTAGTTATGCCGTTCATGGTCTCTCAATGAATAACTTCAAATTTTCACCGGTTAAGTTTTGAGTTTGATTTACTTAATGTAAGAACTTTTCTTAACTTATAGTTCAACCAACAAGGAAACTATAACAGCAGCGGCCCTTTATTCATAATACACGAATCGAATGGTTATAAAACACAAGTAAATCAACGCTCAAGATTTGGAGCCATAGATTATTTATTTATTTATTTTTTCCAAATATCCTCTCACCTTATAAATGATAGACTAATCGTTCGATATATAATCAAATACTTGGAGACCCTTCCCAACAGTGATTTTTCCATAAACATAAATATCATGATTGAACCCAGGGCTATATGTTTAAATAATTCAAACCTTTTTATCTCGAACTAACACCTTATTAGTCAATTATGTATTTTTAAGTTAATATTTCAAAGCAAAGATAAAAACACTTCAATACTCGTGCATCTATGCGCTCCAACTTGCAGCAACAAGACCCTAATGCTTATTACAAGAAGGAGCATTTAATGATCAGCGACAATCATTTTCTCGCCAAGTTGTGACCTTACTCCAGGTTTGGTTATCCCAGCTGTGACAAGCACCATCAGTTCTCACTGAGCAGCAGACATCATGATGATGATGGCCTCCATCAACTTTGGGATCATACCTGTAGAAATCGGCACACTTTGGACACCATATCAAGTGACTATTTCAGTGTAACGTACACCTGGTTCCAAATAGCATTGCAATTCTTGAAAAAGGAAGCAAATTAACTCTCATATATGCAATTGGCCAGACTTTACATTAAATTAACTCTCAAGTTTTGATTAAGGTGGTAGCACAAACTATTCCAACCTATTCAATGAGTTGCTTTAAGATACCAACTTTTCTATGCAACGACCTTGGTAACATGATGGCTAAATTTTGGTGGGGTAATAATGCCAATGTTAAAAAAATTCATTGGCTTAGTTGTAATCGATTGTGGCCTCATGGGAGGTGAGAGAAGTAATATGAGAAAGCAGACCACATATCTCATTGCAGTATCACATAGGCCAGAAACATCATATGTGCATTACGAAAACCTGTGATACAACAGCATCCAAGTCTTTTTTACTAGGCGGTGTAGACTAAGTAAGATAGACATTGCCACAATATCCTATCATAAACTGTGTCTGTAGACTAATCATTAAAATCTGAATCTTTCTTAATTGTTTCGCCTATAATTTTTCTTGGTCTCCTTATATCTCTAGCTATTTAGCTACTCTCTATCTGATCTATTCTCCTTAATGAGGTTTTTACAGGTTTTCATGCATGACCAAACCACCTAAAATGAGATTTTAATGTCTTTTCTATAATAGGTACTATCCTAACTTGCTCTCTAATACATTCCACTCCACAATCGAACCAAAAAAATTGAGATTGAATTGTGTAACAACCACAGCAAGAAGCTAATCCCTAGTCAGTATAATCTTCAAGCTGTGGTAATTCCAATCCACTTATAGTGGAGCATAACCTTTCTGATGTGGAACTTTTCCTACTATCCTGAGGCTGTAGCCACGGACAGACCATTAAGTCAAGGAAAAACAGTAGTTCTCCAGCCAGGCAAAAGCAGACTTGAGAATGCGAAGCTCACCACCAAGGAGATCTCGAGCCATTAGTCTTCTAACAGGAATTCTTTCACACAAGGAGGGAGAATTGGAAGACTCCTCCAATGACTGCACACAACGGCAGATAGCACATTTAATGTCAGAAGTAAGAGCAGTAAGATCCTTGATGTAATTGAAATAACATATGGAACATACTCCTTAACTTATATTTTGATTACATTAGCAATCTGAAAAGGTCATTGTGATATAAATGCCAAACCCAAATACACTTTTTTCAACTTGCTACTAATTTGATTGTCACCTTGTGAGGAGGTTTAACCATGCAATCATACAAGTAAAACTATGTATAATAAGATAAAGTCCACAAATTTTTACCATAATAGTCGCACTGCGCTCCTCAATTAGTCGGGTGATTAATGATGACAACATCAGGTGTGCTTGTATCTCTTTCTTGACATCCAGTAAAGGGCGCCTAGCCAGCCTACCATCAGTTTGTCCAGCTTCCGCAACCAAATCGTTAAGTTCTGATATTTGATCAATGTAAATTCCAAAAGTTGATAATGTTAGGTGGAGCTTATTCAACAAGTGTAATCGTTTTCTGGAAGGGAAGAAATGCAACCATTGTTGCATTACAAAAAACAAAAGAAACAAGATTTTATGCGCACCTTGAGGATTGGCGCAAGAAAGAACACGAGCAAATGCACGAAGTGATTGTGGAAGACCCTTCCCTTTTCCTTTAGCCAACCTCACCTCCCTATGTGATCAGAACTCCATCAGATATCCAAATACTGGCAAGTGTATAAGCAACATTTTAGAGTAACACCATATCAGAAAGTTCTGTATTATCAAATATCACAAATATGGGACAGGGTTACAAGTATTTAACATGCACATTCCATGCAGCCAGACACATATAAAGCCCAAGGCAAAATAGTAAGGAAAAGATATCTCATGCCCAATATATGTAATAGTGAACAGTGTGTTAAAAACATTGAAAACAGAACAAAAGTAACATTTTAATTTAACTATTGAAGATCGCTAGGTGGGTCATTGTACGTGTCCAATATTTGGTTGAAAAGGGAAGAGAGAAGCAGATGATATCCATCAGTTTACTGAAAGTGAGCACTGCTTCCATTAGCATTAACTACAATTTGGATTCATAAACTAGAAGCATTTTATTATGTTGGTAGCATCAGTCAAAACTAGAAGCATTTTAGAATTTAAAGTAATTTTCATTCTACTAAATCCAGGAATCAGTATAAAAAATGACTACAATATCTAGATAATTCCACAGGACAAATAAAAAGTTCATCAGTGCAAACCTGATTGTGAAGAAATTCATAGAATGCTTCAAGTGCTTCACATCTTTGGTTGGAGGCACAAAGTATCTCCGCAAGATTTCCAACTTCATATCATGCAGAGGATCAGGCTTAGGGATACCTAACTGGATCTGAACCTGAGAATGACCAGCATTATCAATCAAGGATAGCTGATGCAATCATAGCAATAATAAAGCGACAAACCAGAGGGAAAAAGAACATCATCCTGCATTCTATGCTACATGAAATTCAATTACAAGGAATACCTGATCATAAATGTTGTATGGAACAGTAAAACCAAAGTCCAACATCAATGTAGCATTTGAAAACTTTCCATACCTTATTAGCACCTAAATCAAAGAATGCAGAAAATCTGCTAAGCTCTAGGTGATAAATTTTACAAATTGATAACCATAATATGACAAGAAATTGAAATATATGATAGTTATTCAAAATAATAACAACTCATGCAGCTGGGAAAAAAATTGTTATATTTCTCCACTCTATTATCATTGCAACTGTGTTTTTATGGCCCTGTATGGAGAAATAGAAAATACACGATTCCAAAGCTCTTCAAACCCAGGAATCTTATAATTAAGTTGAAGCAAGAACCAAGTTTTCTTTTTATCCCCCTACTCCAAAGTATTATAAGATAATTCTTTTAAGCTCAGCAAGAAGCCTATAGGACGCGAAAGGCCCAGATCCACTTAGTGAATTGTTGCTTTTGTTTTAAGTAACATTCAGTACTAAGCTCTTATTTTTGAGCTATTTTAGTAATTCAGTTCACCTTCTATAATTACAGTTTCCATAAGAGCATGTTTCAGGAGTCTCTAATGTACTTGCACTCATGGGAGTAAAGTTGACATTTTAATTTTGTTTCAAGAATATTTCACTTTAAATTTTCTTTCTATGGAAAATTTCACAAATGATATAGGGCACAGCACAAAACTCAATGTAGTCCTTGCTGTTTAATCAACCAAGAAACAGCAGGAAACAATGGTGAGTCTTTTTGGAATGATGCTACTGGTTAAATGCTACTGGTTAATTTCACTGAGAAAAAGAAACGAAAAGACAGAGATAAGAAGAGGTTGCTTATTCCCTGAAGCTAAATTTTCCAGTAAAGAAGATTCTTTTTTCCTCCCTTTTTTAATAGAAACCACAAAAGAAGATTCAAGCTTGCAGAAAATAAAAAAATTAAGTAAAAGCTTATGTCAGAAACTACTAGGACAAAAGAGACAAGAGAAAGTGTATAGTTTTCAGTAAAAGAATATACACCTGTTCACCAGGAGCATAGTCACGATCAGAGGCAACCTGCATATATTTGCAAAAATTAAATTAAAACTTAAGCATAAGAATACTGTAAGAAAAACTTCTGTGTGTGTGTTTTTTTTTGTTTGGGGGGGGGGGGATTAATTAGGGTTAAGAATCTTAGTGGGCTTGGCCTAAACTAGTACTTAACCTAATTATTAGTATAAATAGTATAATACTGCAAGTGTTTTGTTATTTTATACACCTCCAAACATCAATCTCATAGATCACATTATTTGAGGGGTGCTTGTCTCTTTGCCAACTTCAGGAAAATTTTGTATGTTCTGGTAATGGCAAAAGCAAGAATAATTGTGTGTAATATATGAGAGATTGAATATGACAAAAGTGGAGATTATTAATGACCATGACCATAAGAAAGAAATTTGACTTTCAAGTATTAGAAAAATATCTCTTAAACCATTTTAATTAGACTCCAATAACCATCGATAGATTAGATAAAAGGCGGAAATGAGAGAGTGAGTGCGTGCGTGTGTGTGTGTGTGTGTGTGTGTATGAGAAAGAGAAAGAGAACTTCTGAGCATTGTTTGTCATCATCACTCATTACAATTGCTTCTGACTCTCCATCATGGTTTAAGAAATCTGCAAATGGAATCTGTAAAAAAAAAAAATCTTAGAAACCTAATTATGTTTCAAACATAAAAAAATAAAAGAAGTCTCCTTACAGTAGCAATACCAGAGATAAACCCTTTGTGCTTCCCCATGCTCGAGAACCAACTGGTAATTTGATATTGAAGTTATCAAACTGAACTAAAAACGAAATTTCATATTCAGTGCAATATTAATAAGTGAGGTTTACCAGCGCCCTTCAAAATTCAGTATGAGTAAAGATACACCAGTGTAAAACACATGGTTTTAGCAGATCAGGAAGGTTAATATCCTCCATACAGAGGTAGAGCATATAAGATCAATGAACATCAACTAGGGAGGCTCAGAATCCCCAAGTGCCTCCATCTATTAAAGGAATCTCAAAAGCAGAGCTCCAAAGGGAAGCCGTGTAGACTAAATCAATGTCCAAGAAAGAGAACATACTAGGGAATTTGTAATTCTCAAGTGCTTGCTTACCTAGGGTGCATGCATGCATAAAGTCTTTATAAGTAACATCTCCAAAACTTTGACTGAAACATCCCAAAACCTGAACTAGAAGGATAAATTTGGTCACAACCAGTCTCTGATTGCTAGATCATTCAATAAACTATCCTTCGGCTCCCAAACAGTAAAATGTATAAATAAAATTTAGAACATGCCAGATTAAGATATGAAGTAACTCACTGAAAAGATCTATGGAGAAGATAGAGGAGGGGGGGGGAGAGAGAGAGAACAAAAAGAAAAAGCCCTCTTTGGTTGAATGTTCATTAGTGAATTGGACTTACACCTTTGTCTTATCTATCCTGTGAGTTCAGCTAATCACAACTTGTTGGATTGCTTTACTTAAATTGATATACAATCTAGTCCACCATCTGAAGCCCAACTCAAACATGCTGAAGCAGCCAGGCCAAACAAAAGTATGCTCACAGTTGTTCAATTAAACTGTACCTAGCCAGAGAATCAAGCCATACTTTCTGCTGAAGCTCAGCTCTTTTATTAATGTCACATGAACCCAGATTTAACAGTCAGCTTAATTTACTTAATTACTTGAAAACATGCGGTGTTTCAATGAGATGCTAAATACTCTGACAGGTACCTACCTATTGCAGTGTAAACAGCACTCACACTGTTTTATTTTGATAGAAAAAATCTTCAGGGCTTTGATGATCACTTCACCATGACTTCTCATACTCCAAGACAAGCTATTCTAGCATAGAGTTTTCTAGATTCTGATCAATTTTGTACTAAGATTTTTCATCCTATTGTATTTCTCCTCAAGCAGAAAGTGACTTGCTTTACCACAAGATAGAATGAAAAATCAAACATAAAAATTGATTGAAAAACAACTTAGACATCAAAAAATAAGGAAGCAAGCAAAGTACTTACAGGCTTGATTGCCAAAAAGTCCTTCTCTATTTGGGACTTTTGGTTAATAGTTTCCTGATAAACTAAGCTTTGTCGAATCATCTCCAACTCACTTTCATTCCAAAAAATCTAAGAAGATTCAAAAACTAACCATAATGAAGATTATAGTTTATAATAGTTACAGTAATGCAATATGTAAAAAGAGAAACAACTTATAGTAATACAATATGTAAGAAGAACATTTTTACCATGAAGAAAAAGAAAAAGAAAGAACATTACTCAAAATACAAAATAGAAAGAAAACTTGCCGTATTATGCAGCTCCTGTTGCCACGGAAGACAGCTGATATAAGGATTCCACTCAGAGTCCTACCATACAGAGAAAGATATTACAGACATACAACTAAGTCTCTTCTAGATTCTACCAAGATCAAAGCTCATAGCTATACATGGGTATCACTAGCAAATATGTTGAGTAATTGGGCAGCTTTATTTCATTGACTTTCTCCTTACCTTTGTTGTTTTATGTTTTGTACACTTGCTAAGGAGGATTCCTTATCCTCCATTCTCTTTGGAATTTTTTCTCTTCATCTTAATACACACGCACGCACGTATACAAGGCTCTAAGCTAAAATATAGCCATGCACAATGATAATTTGTTTTATAAGATTTGCAAGAACTCAACAACTCCTGCATTTCAGATGAAACTTTAATAGGAACATGATTACAAGGCTACCTGACCCAGTTTCTGCTCAATTAGAAGAACAACAGCAAGTCTTGCAATATTTCCAACTTCCTCACTGATCAAAGATCTGATTTCAACAGGGAGATTATCCGCAGTTATTTGCTGCAAAACCAATTATGAATACCATTAAGAGCAAGTTGTCATTGTGGCCTATAAAAGTCATGCCACAACATAAAGTTTGCATAAGGTTTAAAAGGGGAAACATACCACACTGTAAGGAACCTTTAAAATGCAATCTCCAGTTTGTATCATCTTAGAAGCAAACAGAGACCTAGATGCAAACCATAAATTAAGAGGTAATGAAACCAGCATTAATATATAATATAAACAGAAAGATGCTTTAGTATTCCATTCTGTGTTATGAAGAATCTTATCCTCAAACAACTGATCCCAAAAACAATAACAAGGCCAATTGCAGCAACAATTTTCCTACAAATTTGAGCTTCATTACACACTTGCACACTTAAATTAAAGCCTTCCATTACAACTGCAAACAAGATAATAACACTTCAAACAATGAGCATGCAGCTAGGAGCTAGCACCGACAGTTATTAGTTCTAAGAACATTAGTCCCTAAAGGGAAACACCTACATTCAGATTCAGAACCCATGACCAATCAATAACAATGAACTTCATATTGAGCATTGCTTCTCCCTATCCAATGGAATCAAAGAAGTACCTGCCATATGAAGAGTTCCCAATTGAAAGCGATGAAGAAATCCTACAACCAGCTTTCCACTCCAACCATGGCAAAAATCCATCATCACAGTTTTCAACCAAGTTCCCAGAAACCTAGTACAACATGGTGGGAAAAAGATTAAGAACAAGATAACAAAATTTAAAAAATAGAATAAAATAAAAATTGATTTTTATGAGAAAAATGTTAGAGGGGAGAGATGGATGAAGGGATTTTGAACCTGGGGTTGGGCAAAAGTAGAGAACTTGAGGGGAATGGAAGAAAGGTGAAGACAATGAAACTGATGGGTGCTGAGAACGCTATGCAGAGACCAACAAAAGCTTGCAGTGCGAGCTCGAAATGGCATTTGCAGAGCTTCGGGTGTTGGAAAACGGTGCCGTTTGCCGAGTGCGCGACTCAGGATGCAACAATGGCGGCCGAGTCCTAACTCGAGTTGCTTGCGTGCTGTGTCAAACTCAGTTCAGAGTTCTGTTCCTAACTATCTTTTTCTTATGGATATTTTTTTTTAACTAAAATTTTTACACCATTGTTACTGTGATTAATGATATCTGAACTATTGATTAATAACGTTCGTAGATTAATTAACACGTTCAAATTAGGCGTATTAATATGTCAACAGGTTGAAATTCACTATTCAGTTCATTGAGACTAGAAGCAAATTACCAACGGGGCTATGGTAAAAAAAAAAATACTTAATAAATAACCAATGGAGGCTATCAGCTATGACCAATTGGTACTGCATTTTTTTTTTTCGGTCGTCTTACTGCATATGGGGACTCCTATTTGGCGGGAAGCTTTGTGAATGGGGCTCAGACCATAGGTCTGCCTATCCACATTAATGCAGCAAGCCAGCAATGGCAGCCAGCCAGGGCAGGAAACAAAATTTCTGATGGTATAGTATGAGCAAATACTTGTATTTATCTCTGAAATTGTATGAGTATTTCACTTTTGTTATTGAAATTAAAAAATTAATAATTTAGTTCATAAAATAAGAAAAATGATTTAACTTAATACTTATTTGGGTGTCATTATTTTGATAAAAAAAAATATTTTTCCAATAAAAACAAGCATTTTTGTGTTTTTTAATATGTTTGGGTAAAATTTCTAATAAAACATAATAACTAGAAAAAATATAAAAAGATTTTTTTTAAGAAGTTATAATTTTTATCTTCTAAAAATAATCTTTTTTATAACATAACATTTTAAAACATAAAAAAGATATTTAAAATAAGAGAAGATCTTTTAATATTATATCTAAATATAAATTAATTTTATATCTAAAAATAAAATAATTTTTATTTTTTCAAAATATCTTTTAAAAAAAGATAATTTAAAAAAGATTTTTTTAGAGAAATTTATTCAAATGAGTGCTTAGTCCCTAGGATGGTATTAATAAAGACTAATTTAAATCACTTTTTACAATTTCAGAAATTAAATCATTAATTTTTCAATTTTATGGAGTAAAGTGAAGCATGCATACGATTTTAAGGAATAAAATGAAGATTCACTCTATAAAATATAGATACTGTCATACTGCAATTGGATAAGTCATTTTGAGTTTAATTTAGGATGTGTTTGTTTATGATTTTTTAGCAAAAAAAACATTTTTCATTAAAAAAATTGATTTTCATATATTTAGATAATTTTTTAAAAATAATCAGAATCTAAAAAAAAAATTATTTTCACCTTTTTTGTAGAAATTGAAAAAAATAGTTTTTGAAAAAAAAATCTATTTTCAATTTTTTCAATTAGAATTTAATTTAAATACACTGACAATGTAAAATAGTTTTACACCGTCAACCAATAGAAATAGTGGAAAGTGACAACTCATACAAATAACTACCCATTATAATGAGAGATCCACCATCTTATTTTTTTCTATTTCTATTAATTGATAGTATAAAACTATTTTATATTATCAATATATACCAATTAAACTCTTTCTATAATATATAAAATTTAAGTTTAATAATAAATTTTTTTAGAAGCTGAAACAAACATACCCATATTTTTCTCTAAAAAAAAGAATAATTATTTCTTAAAATCAAACTTATCATCAAACATACATTGATGACAAAATCTAAATATTGGTCCACCAGATTTGTTAGAATTCCATTAATTCAACCAGTCTTGATTATATATATAGCGTATTTGATTTTACTTTTGTAAAATTGATTTTACAATAAAGTGATTTATATTTAGTAATTTTTTTAAAAGTAATTATGATAAAAAGTAAAAAATTTTCATTTCTTCTAAAATTAATTCTAAAGGTAATAATTAATTTTAATTTCTTAAAATAAAATATCATAAAAAATTAACAAAATCAATTTTAGGGGTTAAAATCAATTCTAAACCCCCAAAATATGGATCCAAACATGATAATACATGAGTGAAAATGTCACAATTTAAGCCCGTATGCTACTTGTCATGCAAAGTTATAGCTGAAGTTCTTCTTTGGCTGATACAACCACTTGTGACAATAATTTTTAGTGGAAGTGAGAGGGCTTTCATTGGTGATACCTGATGAAGAATTGAAAATCACCTGTTCCTTTTCTTATTATACCATTAGATAATATACACATAGTTAATAATTAACTTCAAATTTTTAAATCCTTTTAAGCACATATTTTTCAATTAACGAACCATGAATAATGAAATGACAAAAAAGAACAATATTTAGAGACAGGTGATTTTATTCTGATGGTAAAGTTAAATAATGAGAATATATTCTCTCGTTTTTTTAGTAGTCACTAAAACCATGCATTACTTCAAGATTAAGGAACAAGGGGACAAAATTATGAGATTACTGTTGAACTTGATGGAAGCAAAGCGTAAGACAACTTGGCTATTTCTTCTATGTATTCGATTCGCCTGTGTTTCTTCTTTTACTTATTCCATGTCCAGTGATGATGAGAGGTTTTGGCTATTTCAATTTCAAACACCACACGCAAGGTGAACCTCTTCCACATTTTTAATTTACTTTATTCTCTCAGTGTTTAAGGGTGAACGGTTGAAGTCCTATAGTCTCACATGCATTGATGATGGTTCCATCATCTTCTGCAAAGCTTCTGAAGATGAGGGCGACCATATTTTACAATTCCTGCATCAACTTGATAAAAATATACAGAATATTCTTTAGCAAAACAGACCATGAGGACCCAACTATGCCATTGCTTTCTTGAATATTATTAATCATATCAGCACCTATGACAACACAGCAGTAAACTTTGCTTCCATTAAACAAAAAGTGGATGAACAAAATGTAAGGTGGAGGGAAAGGTATTTTGTCCTATGGAGAAGGAATATTATTGGCAAGACAATTGCTACAACATTTTTATACTCTAAATTTGCGGTCATATCATGTGATGATATTTACTTGCCCAAAGCTCGATCCAAATTGTCTGGTTGGGTGCGACTCGTATGAAATATATGGGCCAGCTGGAAGCACCTCTTGTTTGCCCAAAGTGGAGGCCGGGGACTCGATGATCCCTAACGTGGCATTATTGGCAGACACTAATGGACTTTTTTTTTTATTTCAACTATTGTTTTTATTACCATTAAGTTACATTTAGACTAACTTACATATATTTTGATTAATTTACTTTACAGTTAAATGTGGCTATCTCAATTAAAAAATTATATAATATTCATTATATTTTGGTCGCAACTAATTAGCATTTTTTTTAATCCTATTTGAGACATAATCGAATACTAAATATGAGCATATCTTCCAACTAAAATTCGAATTGTAATTTATCGCATTGTAGGAGACTAGCCCCAACTAATTAGTATTTGAATATATGATAGTATATATATTTAGTATTCACAGATTCTCAACTATTTATCAATAGTGATGGATCTTGAGAACTGATTTTTTAGTAAGCAATCGATGTTTTTATGATACACAAAAGAAGATATATGTGATTTTAAGAAGCTTTTAGAGTAATGATAAGTGCTTAGATAACCCGTTTAAAAAAAAAATCTTCCTTTGTCTACCGAACTAATCTCAACTTTAATTTATTTAATATAACACTTTCCCATTCTATTGCTTTAGCAACACCTAATAATATATTAAGAGAATCCATTTTGATAAATAACTTATTTAAACTTTTATGTAAAAGTAATTTATGAATAAATTATTTTATATTTAAACATAGGCTTGGCAATCCAAGGGGGCACAACAGCTTCTCTGTTATTGAGAATTCATATATTCCTTATCAATATATAGACAGTTATCTCTCGAGCACAGATTTAGATTCAACCTCAATGGAAAAAGAAAAATTGATCACCTAAGACATAATAATAGAAGTGTTTGTTTAGAGGATTTTAAAAAATATTTCTTGAGAAGCTCGACGTTTAACTTCACAAAAAGGATTAAAAAATGACTTTTAAAAAAATAATAAGTTGTATAGCCAAATTAGACAAAAAAGCTAAAAATATAATTTTTGACTTCCAAAATGTTGAAAAAAATTATAAGTGATGTTATTCAAATGGATCTTAAAACTACATGACTTGATGATAACGTGCCAAAAAAAAAAAAGCCTTCGTGATTGAAATAAACAACTCAAGGAAAACTTCAATCTTGATTTCGTCACACTCTAATTGTGAGAATTGAAACTGGCGCAAGTTGAACAATAGGCCTTGACTTCAAATTATATGAATAATGATAATGCAAGGAATAATTTTTTTATCATTTATTATATTTTGTTGTGGGTCTTAAAATAGGTCTTATATTCTTAATCAAAAATAAAAGTTTATATATAATCAACAATAGGCCCAATAACAATAGTAGAGGAGGCCCATTCTCTTAATCATATAAATGGGTATTTATTATTCTATTTAGATAAAGCGCATATTCGATTGTTCCTGAAATAGGAGAAGCTATCTCAGCTTTGGCCTCCTTGGCCTCTTTCTCTCTAATTAGATTTAAAAAATAAAGGGCCGAAGGCTAGTGTCTTTCTTGATCAATTTCAAGTGATTCCCATACCCAATATTGTCTACGATTGTTCACTGTTTTGCATGTTATAATCATAACCAAATTTTTTATTTGAAGGTTTAAAATTCCAACAATAGAGCATGTGAGATGAAAAAGACCTTCACTTCGAATTACTCGAATATTATTGATATTTCCCCAAAGCTAGAAATAGATAAGGAGCACCCCCTCCCCCCACCCCAAAAGATCAAACTCGTAGAACTTCGCATCATATCCATCCAAATTAGAAGGCTTAAGAGATAAAGGGCAAGACGATGTAGAATTAAAGTCGGAAGAAGGACAATGAAAAAGCTGGTTTAAAATCTAATATGGAAGAAGAGAACAAGGGTGAAAAGTGTGGCTACTTCTAAATGCAATGGGGTAGAAGTAGGTGGTGGAGGCCAGCAAGCACTCCATCATGTGTTGCACTAGCCTCGCCGCGTGCTTGACATGCATATCCTCAACCTTCTTCTCAATTATGGAAGAACTATTAATGTCCACCTAATGCATTATTGTCACTCAATTTCGAAAATTAATGAGTTACCAATATCCAATCTTACTTGTTCAAATTCAATGATATTTAATCGGTAGTTTTTTAGTGTTTTAGTTTTTATAAATATTCATGCTCCCATAAAATTTGAGTATATTAGCATCAGTCACAACAATAACATTCATTAATGAAATAGATTATTGCATTGACAGTTTTTTATAAGGTAAAATGAAAATGATACACATATTTTAGAGGTGTATTTGCAAAAAAATTAAATACTCCCTCCATTTAATTTTAATTTATCTGTCCATTTAGATAATTTGGTATATTCTTAAACTAATGTATCTGAATGGATAGATAAATTGAAATGAAGGGAGTACCTCATAAAATTTTTAAATAGTAATTGAGTTAGTAAGTAACTTAAGCCTATTGAAATAATTATGCACATTCAAATCCAAAGAAAGTAATTATATATAAGTTATTTTTAATTTTATTTTATATTTGGTCACATTTTTTAATTTATTTCTATTATTTATTTATATTTATAAATATTACTTGATCTAGTCATTTTATTTTTTTGATTTCTTACAAGTATCCTTCCACCGGAGGCAATACTATTTAATTAATGTGAGGTACTTAAATTTGAGTGATTTTATCAGGTGAGATTCAAACCCTAATCATCACATTATGATAGACTATCAGACTAACCTCTTTATCACCAGACCAAAACCTCGATTAGTTTATCTACCTATATATAAGTTATTATATTTTTGTCACATATTTTAAATTCACAGTTAATTATTCAATCATTTGTGTAATTTTACTATACTAATATTAAGTTTCTTATAAAAAGTAGTAATTGATATATTATGAATATGATATAAATAATTTTAGAAAATTAACTAAAAATAAAATTATAAGATTAAAACTAATTTTTGGTCTTTATACGAGTTTTAGATTTTGGTTTCAGTCTCTACATTAAAAAAATTCTGATTTAGGTCCCTATACACTAAAAAAAAATTGGTTTAATTCCTTATAGTGGTATTGAGTTTGTCCATGCCATTAAAAATTAGTAGTCAATGTTAGCTTTTGTTGTTGTGACTAACGAAAACTGACATAGGATATGATAAAACTCAATTTAAGTCGTTTTAACTTAGAAAAAATCGTTTTAATACTATTTCGATTACTTTTCTATTTTAAAAAAAAAGGATGTTTCGTGCCTAAAAAAGGCCTAAAAGAGGTCCTTCAGAATTACATTAATAACATATTATATATCAAATCTCATTTGGCATGTCAACAAAAATTAATACCATATAGTAATTTTTAATGACATAGATTAACTCTTTAATAAAGTACCAATGTAAGGACCTATATCAATTTTTTTTTTAATGTGGGAACTAAAACTAAAATTTGGGATATATGCAGGAACCAAAACCTAGTTTTAACAAAGTATAAATTAAGAGTAAATATTCTTTTTAGTTATAATATTTTAAAGTTGGCATTAATTTAGTTCTAAAATAATTTTTAACATTAATTTAGTCATAATATTTTGAATTTTAAGATCAATTTAGTTTTATACTTATAATTTGATGGAAAATTTGATTTTACAAAAAATTTCTTAGAACTAAATTGATATCAAATTTCAAAATATTAGAACTAAATTAATGTCAAAATTTAAATTGTTAAGACTAAATTAATGTTAAAATTTTTTTAAGATCAAATTAATATTAATTTTAAAATATTAGAATAAAATTGATATTTAAATTTTTTTAAGATCAAATTAATATCAACTTCAAAATATTAGAACTAAAAAAATTATTTACCCATTAATTAACAAAAGGCCTTATTTCTGATAATTTCATGGCATATATGTCATTGTTGCTATATTATTTTATTATTTTATTCTGTCCACACTGAAAAGAAAATTAATTTTTTATATGAAAGTGATAATATATTGACAGAAACATTAGCAAGACGACGAAAAAGTCTAGTGTGAACGGGGGAAAGAACCGGAGCAAAAGTCATCACTTTTGATCCAACGGCTGTGATTCAAAGATAACGAATTCATGGTGGATCACACGCCACGTTAGGGAAAGGGACACGTGGCGGCATGTTAGTTGACGCGTCACGTCGGTGGAATAGAATATATAGTAGCGAAGATAAGCTTCCGTTATCACAAAGTCAATAAAATCAGCACGAAAAAGCAAACCCTAGTTTTCTCTCTGTAGACTGCATTAGATAGATAGATAGAGAGAGAAAGGGAAAGAGAGAGAGAGAGATTCCTTTTTCCTCTTTCTCGGCTCTTTCGTTGTTCCCCGCTTTCGTTTCCTGGAAGTTGCATAGAGAGCTTGACCCAACCAAAACCCACACCTTCTTTCCTTCACCCACACAACCTTCTTGTTTTTTCCTTATCAGGTATTTTCCTTTCGTTTTTTTCTTCGTCTTCGTCTTCGGCTTCGGCTTCGGCTTCATCACCACCCTTCTTTAATTCTTGGTCAAGATCTGTTTTTTCTCTAATTTTGCTTGGTTTCTCCGCAGCCTGCGATTCTGGGTATTTATTTTGACGAAGCTTCTCTCTACACTTTACTTTCCGCGTTTGATTTTTCGCCCCCCTTTTGATTATTGGCATAGATCTGAGCATCCCTTAAATTCCTGGCTTGTGTTTTTCTGGGAAGACGACACCGTATTCTGAAACCCTTTTTTGGTTTTGGTATGCTTCCGTGAACGGGTTTTCTTGTTCCGGGCCTTTTGTTTTGATGATGTTTTTTGGGGTTTCTGGTTGATTTGATGAGAAGAACTATTGTTGCCCCGGGACAGATTGTTTTTTCAAAGTTTGGTTGACTTTGTTTGGTGAATTCTGGCTTTCTTGACCACTTTATGGTGGGTTTGGTGTTGGTAACTAGATTAATAGTGCACTCATGTTGGTTTTATGCTTGCTCTGCATGTGTGGAATGATGTTGAAGTAATAATACGGATTGATCTTGGAGTTTTTGTGATTATGTAGTGAGTTAGGTTTGGATCTATTATGATTAAATTGGAGGGTTATGGTCTAACTAATTTCACGGGCATACATGCTTTTGGTGTTGGTTGTTTCATCAGTTTAAGCGAATATCTGATATTAGGGCTTTATCTTGTGTTGCAGGTTCCCGCATCTTCTGTGATGTCTTTGTATTCGAAGTGAGGCTAAGGCTAGAATTAGTTTTACTTGGATATGCGAAGCTATTTGGAAGATAGAGATATGTCTACTAATGCTTAATTCAGTGCAGAATCTTTTAGCCAACTTCATTTATTATATTGAGGATTTGCTATTGAATCATAATAACTGAAGTTTAAAAGAAGGGTTTTGACTTGTGAGATTTAGCAAACTTTGGAATCATGCCTGTTTCAGGACATGAAGAGGTGTTTATTTCCTTTCTGATTTACAGCTAACTACGATTAGAGAACCATGCCAATTTGTTCTTTATTGGATATTGATTACTTGATCTTCTATTGACAGACTGGGGTAAAATCCTTTGCTGGGCAATTTAGTGGTTTAACTGCAGGTGTACCAATCAAGAAAAGGAGGTGGTTCCCTTTGAATCGGCCTTCTTCGCCTCTGACTGAAGAACCATGTTCACTCACTGAAGAAAATGAGTTACAACGAAAAGAAAACTCAATCACTTCTCAAGGATCAACTCTATCAAACGCTAGTGTTGCAGGGGCACCAATCAAGAAAAGAAGGTTCCCTTTACTTCAAGATTCTTCATCTCCTTTGGAAGAGGGCTCACATCCGGTAGAAAGTGATGTCTTGCGAAAGGATCATTCAAGCACATCACAGGGTTCAACTCTTTCTACTAGTTCATCTGGATTATCTGATACTAATGGAAACCCTGGCTTTGAAGAAAAGAAAGCAAGTACTGATGTTACCCATGCTAACATGGTGCAAAGCAACTCTTGCTTCCTTAGGCCCAAACTCGAGGAGCCAAATATTGCAACTCAATCATGTGGTATGGATGTCATTGATAGCAAAGAGAAGGTGAAGCTCAATGAAGGTTATGATAAGAAATTGGGATCCCAGATGATTAAGGGGAATCCTGAGCTCTTGTTGGCTGCAAAGCAAAGTCTTGCACTTAACATAGGAGCAGATGTGAGCAAGCAGGGTGTCCAAGAGACATGTAAACAAGAGAGTGCTGTAGTTCCAGAAAGTACTCTTTTATCTTTAAGCTTAAAGGAACATGTGTTTCCAGCTGTTGCCTGTCCTGAAATCAATGAGAGCCAGAAAATAGAGAAAGTGGAATCTGTCTCATTGGAGTTATCTTTAAGCAAGGAAGAATGCACTACTCACCCTTCAAATAGTGATGCTAAAACTAATAGTGACACAGGTCATGTTCATTCTAACCGGGCAAACTGGGATCTGAATACTACAATGGATGCATGGGAGGAACCTGGGACTGATGCAGGTTCAGTTAAAACTTCTAGTGATGGGATTAAAACTACTGATAATGCGCTTGATGAAAAACAGTTCATTTGCTCAACTGGAATGGTGTTACCAACAAGTGTTGAGTCTGTAAAGCAAACAGTTGAAGAGAGTCACAGCAAGTCTTTCATTGTTTCATCTGGACTTTATGGACAGCAATATAAATGTGTTGACCCACAGAATCTCCATCTAGCATCTTATCTTCAAAAATATGCTGACGAACCCTCTAGATTATCACTAAATCCAGGGAATGCTATTCCAACTGCAAGCTTGTCAAGTGTGGTATCTTCTGCTGGTGATGTAAATGCTTCTAGTTTTAAGTCAGTAAAATCAGAACCATTTGATGAGAACTTGAAAAGGGATTTGAAGGAAGATAATGCCAGTCCTGTGGGTTCATTAGATAGTGTTGGTATTAAACAAGAATTAGTTCAGCATTCCAGCGTTGAGTCTTCTAAGTCTTCAACTGTTGGCAATCTAAAGTTAGTTGATCCTAAGCTTATTAAATCTGAACCAGGTCATGGGGGTAATCAAGAAAGACCAAAGACAGCAGAGAGTAAAACGGATCAGTTGGGTAAAGAGTTAGCACAAGGGTCTGATAATTGTTCTGCTGCTGTGGCAGTGCCAGTCACTTTGGAGGCAGTGCAAGTTTCTGTGGAGACAGCTCGTCCTCCAGTGAAACCTGTGTGTTCAGCAGAGTTGACTACCAATGAAAATATAGTAAGCCAGCTTGAAAATTGTACTCAAACAGCAGGAGTCAATGTTGAGAAAGTAGCTCCTGAAGCTTGTTCAAGTGCTGAGCAGGTTCCTCTAGAAACTGATACACCTGTGGTTGATAATGGTACAGAACTGAGTGATCCTAGCATGAAGGATTCTTCTATAATATCCAAGGAAGAAACTGCTGACAATTGTGATGGTTGCAAATTGAAACTCATGAATGAGCCTCCACCTAATCCACGAGAGAGTGGTGAAGGCTGTGTAAGTGATGAAGAAAAGATAACCTTATCAGCTGATATGTTGGAGGATGATTCTTACAGTTCTGATTGCGAGTCTGATGACAATCATGCTGTAACTGTTGCTGTGGATACTGAACGATATGTTGAAGATGATGATTATGAAGATGGTGAGGTTCGTGAACCACTGGAGCATTCCACAGCGGAAGACACCATATGTGAGGTAAGAGAAGTAGAACATCCTGACTCTATCAATAATGAAAATAAACAAATGGAGAAAGGAGTGGTGGTAGGTGATTGTCCTACTTCATCCCGTGCTGTGGAAAATGACAGTATGACTGTAATCCATGGTGAAATAAATAGCAGTGAAGATGGTGTGGACATTGAAATGCATGAGAGGCCTGGTAAGGTCGTTGATAAAATTGTGTGCCTGCAAGAGTCAGTGGAAGATGATGAAAAGCTTATTGCTTCTGATGGACAGCAACCAGTTAACCTTTTGCAAAGGAAGCCATTAGATCTTTCAGAAGGAAAAAATGTATCTAAAACTATGGAGACAGATTTATCCTCCAACCCGGGCACTAATGCCAGCCAAGGGGTAGATGCTGTTCAGTGTGCCGATGAGGTTGTTAAGACAACTGACACCGTTAGACAAACTGACTTAGATTTGCCAAAGATGGAAGCATCTGCAAATGCTGATGATTCAACAAAAGATGTTAATAATGGTGGTAATCAAGGAAGAATCATAGATCTGTCCCGAGCTGCTAGTTCTTCATCCCCCAGTAAAACTAGGTCTATTTCAGGGAGGTCACTACCATCACGGGCAGGAAGAGATGTATTATCTGACACACTTGATGGTGACAAAATACACAGAGGAAGGTATACATTATAGTCTTATTCTGCGTCTCTTTTATTGACTGAGTTGTATTCTTTTCCTTAAAGCCTTTTTTTTTTTCCTCTGCTTCCTGTTTTGATTTTCAGAGATGAAGTTTTCATTGATGCTTCTCGCAAATTTTCTAGAGAGAGACATCAAGATATATCCCCTAGAAATTCTAGGTTGAATTTTGTGCGTGGTAGAGGAAGAGTTAACAGTCGATTGGACACACTTCGTGGTGACTGGGAATCTGACCGTGAATTTTCTGGTGAGTTCTATAATGGTCCAAGTCAATTCCGTGGCCCCAGGCCTAAATATGCATCTGCTATTGCTGATGGTGATCTGGAGTATAATAATGTTGCACCTGATGGCTCATATGTTGGTCATGGTCGGATAGGAAGAAAACCCTTGAATGATGGCTCATATATGGCACCGAGGAGACGGTCACCAGGAGGAAGAGATGGCATCCAAATGGGTCATAGAATTCCAAGAACCATTAGTCCAAGTAGGTGTATTGGAGGTGATGGTTCAGAGATGGTTGGCATGAGGCACAGTGAGAAATTTATGAGGGGTTTCCCTGAGGATACTCTGGATACTATGTTTACACGTCCCCAACAATTTGAGGGGCTGGATGGCCGGTTTACAAGAGGGAGTAGGAACTTCTCTTCCATGCAGAGAAGGGGTCTTCCTCGAATCCGTTCCAAGTCCCCCATCAGATCGAGGAGTCGCTCGCCTGGTCCATGGTCATCTCCAAGAAGGAGGTCTCCTAGAAGAAGATCCCCAGATGGGTTTGGTGGACATCCAGACTTGAACCATAGAAGGTCACCATTCTACAGGGTTGACAGAGTGAGGTCCTCCCCTGATCGCCCTGTTTTCCCTGGGGAGAGAGTGGTGAGGAGGCATGGCTCCCCGTCATACATGTCACGACCTTCTAATGACATTAGGGACATTGATTCTGCAAGAGACCATGGTCATCCAAGGTCTGTCATCTCCAGTAGGAGTCCGTCTGGCCGGATTTTGATTAGAAGCAGGAGATTTGATGTTGTGGATCCCCGAGATCGTGCGGATAATGATGATGACTACTTTGGGGGGCCTATGCATTCTGGTAGGATACTTGATCTTAGCAGTGAAGGCAATGGTGAGGAAAGGAGAAGGTTTGGTGAGAGACGAGGACCTATTCGTTCTTTCAGGCCTCCTTATAATGGTAATGTGAATGAGAATTTTCACCTTAATGCTGAGGACGGGCCTAGACACTATAGATTCTGTTCTGATGATTCAGATTTTCATGAAAGAGGCAACACCTTGAGGGAGAGGGACTTTGACAGACGTATTAAGGGCCGGCCAGGAAATGTGCCACCTAGAAGAACAAGGAATATGGAGGAGCAGGAAGAGAATTTCAGGCATGGTGGACAAGTTTGGAGTGATGACAGTTTTGATGACATCTCCCGAGTGAAGAGGAAAAGATTTTGATTCGCCCACTCTAATTTATTTTATGATCGGAGAAGTCACCTGCTGAATGCTGGATGATAATGGAATTTGTATTGCAGGTTTTCCACCTACAGAATTAGATTAGAATTATAATAAACAGTAATCCTTTATTAGTTTTTCCCTTACTACCTGCCTGGCTTTAGCTCAAGCTAATTGAAAGGGCGGAAATGAAGTAATGGTTGTAAAAGCATGCATGAAGGCCAGAGTTTAGAGGAAGGAATTGTGATGAAGATTGCTACCCAAAATAAATTTGGTCGGAGATCAGTGTGGGATAAGTCTAGTCTACGCTAGAAATATAACTACGGTCTATAACCAACGATAATATATAATAAAGGAAAGGAGGGTGAGTTATGTGCGAGTGAGTAAAATACAAGGCTATTTTGGTTTTAAGATTTTATTGGGACGCTTGTGTTTCTTTGGTGTTTCCTATCGACTAATGGTCAGTATGACTTAATGGTCTTGGTCAGCCGAATGGGGCGTATGACATAAGATAATTGAAACATCACAATGCGGAATATCAATCAATCTTTCGAGCTGTTCGTTTGTTAGGAAAAGGATGGCGATTGTTCATTTGTAATTTAAGAGGGGAGTTACTAAGTTTGATTAAAATATTGGCTATTGTTTTAGGATACGGGCTAATTTAATTCCTGCCGTCCATGGCCATGAAATATATTTGGTGCTACATGGGTTCCAATTAGGAGAGCATAATAGATTAAGACAACTATTTGATCAAAAACCATTTTATTGCTACTTTGAATATATCCATCTCCATAGTGTATAATACATGCGTGCGGTTTGCCAGGAGGCATTCATGTGCCGGCTGCCCACATACTACGTATTCATCTGGAATTGTCTTTCCGTAAGAGAAATGCGATATTCTTACTTTTCCTGTGATTCGTCACAAGTCACAACACGATCAAATATGACGTAGAAACCCAATTTACTTTAAATTCTTCAACAACCTTGGTAGCCCTGATGACGGTGTTGGCGGTGATTACCCATTGCCATTTGTTGTTACTTGTTAGCCACGCCCCCCTCCCGTAGTTCACTGCATCTCCGACTCGTGGCTAAAGTTCGGAGTCATGTCATGAATGTCCATGTTGCCATACTGAAAAGCCCCTGCCATTAGCGTTACATGTGTCTCTTTCTGCAAGGTGTCGCTATGTGCTCATAGCTCGTGGCGTAGGCATAGGCATAGACATAGACATGGACGTGTAAAAGTAAAAGCACATTAGCGCTGCCATTGGTCAAAACAAATTCTGGAAGAGGAGATGATTGAGTACTAGAGAAACTTCATAATTCGCTATTCAGATTCGGCTCAGATGGCAAGTAGCCAAATGCACTGCCAAAGCTCTTCTTTGTCTATACAGCAAGGTTGGCGCACATCCATCTGAAAAACAAAAAACCATACATATCACGTTGAGATATCGTAGTCTCATATTTATTTATGTAATAAAATTAAAGCGTTAGAGTGAAAATAATAGTAAGTTAATAACATAAATCTAGTCATAATTAAATGTGAAAAAAATTAACATGATGTAAATGTGAATATGTATTACATTATTGTATTAAGGGCCATGCTACGGCCATCTTCACGTGAAGACATGATGTGGGTGTCACATATAGGTGACACGTGGCAGAGGTGTATTGATACACTAATCATCTATGATGTACTATAGTAATATCTAATTTTAAGAAAATTTAAAAATATAATTAAATATATTTTAAAATTAATTATCATACACTGATAGTATAAAATTATACTGATAATATAAAATAATTTTACATTACCAATGTAATCAAAAAATTTTATCAGTGTAATTTTAATTATCATATACTGACAGTATAAAATTACACTAGCAATATAAAATAATTTTACAGTGTCAGTATAATCAAAAAATTTTATCAGTGTAATTTTAATTATCATACACTGACAATGTAAAATTACACTGGTAATATAAAATAATTTTACACTGAATACATTGATAAAATTTTTTGATTACATTGACAATATAAAATTATTTTATACTGCCAGTGTAATTTTACACTGTCAGTGTATGATAATTAAAATTACACTGATAAAATTTTTTGATTACACTGATAATGTAAAATTATTTTATATTATCAGTATAATTTTATACTATCAGTGTATGATAATTAATTTTTAAAATATATTTAATTATATTTTTAAATTTTCTTAAAATTAGATATTACTACAATACATCATAGGTGATTGGTGTATCAATACATCTCTACCACGTGTCACCTATCTGTGACACCCACATCATGTCTTCACGTGAAGATGGAAAAATCCATCTTCACCGTAGCATGCCCCATTGTATTAATATCAGAGCTTCTTTTTTAACAAAGACACCTAGTGTGCTACCATTTGCTTAATCTTTCTTCTTCTTCTTCTTCTTCTTCCCCTTTTTTTTCGATTTTTCATGGGTGATCTTTATTTCATTTAGCTTAATTTGATGTATCAATTTTGATTATATGCTTTTCTGAAATGGAATTGAGTTTATACCATAACTTGGTCAAAAAAGGCATTGTAATTGGTCAACGATGAACGAGCTCTCTCTCTCTCTCTCCTTATCCACGTGTCCCTTAATGGTTCGTCCACGAGTCACTTGGGGGTTTGGTTGCACGGCATAACGAAAGGGAACAAGAATAATATAATAACCCAGCACCAGCACGCGAGAAGAAAGAGGAACCTAAACAGAGAATCAGCAACGATGAGGGGTTTATGGCGATTGGCAGCAAGAGCACGACTTCCATTACAAACAGCCAAATCCACGAGGACGGAGAACGGTGTTGTTTTCATAACCCGCCGCGTGGGCGTCACGGCGTCGTTTCTCCGTCACAACCACAACGCTTTCTCTTCCTCCGCCTCTCCATTCCCATCATCGTCCAGATCTTCCCCCTTGTTCGGATTCGCAGGTTTTATTCCTTTCTTCCACATTCATTTTTAATTACGATTATCAATTGTTGTTACCTGTTTGTTTGGACTCAAACGGTCTATGGTACAGGGCAAAGGAGGAGCATGTTCATCCAAACGCAGCCCACCCCCAATCCTTCGTCTCTCATGTTCTATCCTGGCAAACCCGTCATGGAAGTTGGAAGCGCCGACTTCCCCAACGCTCGTTCTGCTATGAATTCTCCTCTCGCTAAATCACTTTTTGGAATTGATGGTCATTTCTCCTATCTATCCCTTCATTTCATATCTCGCATTGCTTATTAGGTTTGAGAATACATGTGCTTAGTTGAATGTTTGTGATGCGTTGCAGGTATTACTCGGGTTTTCTTCGGGTCGGATTTTGTTACTGTTACGAAATCGGAGGATGCTTCTTGGGAATTTTTGAAGCCTGAAATCTTTGCGGCCATTATGGACTTCTATTCTTCTGGGCAGCCGTTGTTTTTGGACTCAAAAGCTGCTGCTGCCATGGACACAGCTATTCATGATGTAAACATGCATCCTACCCCTTTTTTCAATTAATTCAAATGCTTGTGTTGTTTGGTGTCAATGATTACACGGCTTTTATGTTATGCCTTTCTCTTGTATGAAATGTTGATCTCTTTGGGGTAGAGGTTTTTGCTGCTTGTTTCAACTTAGAGGCACCTTGGTTTTATGCTTTGAGCAAATGTGAACCATGCATTTCTTCTATGCCAGCTGGAAGAAAACCTGTGTTTAATGCTCGTCTCTGCTCCTGTAACCTTTATTTTATCTAAAGTCACGTTTCTCTCTGTCGCCTTCCCTGCACACTCCTCAAACAATATTGCCACCCCCTCGTGCCGTTCCAAATCAGTTCAGATAGATTTCTACTAAACGTATTTCAGACCTGTGTCCGAGTGCCCTGGAATATGAGATTTGTCTTACTCCTGAAGTGCATTTGAATTTCTACTCAACCGTGTTTGAGAGGCCTAAACTAAATAGTAGTATGCATGTTTTCCATACAGGATGATTCTGAAACTGTTGCAATGATCAAGGAATTGTTGGAGACTCGTATTCGACCAGCTGTGCAAGACGACGGTGGGGACATTGAATATCGATGTTTTGATCCGTAAGTTCTCTTTAATTGTTTGTTATTTTGGTTTTGAATTACGTTCATGAAACCTTTAGGAAGAATATACATTATAGAATTACCATTTTACTGAGTTATTTTTTAATTTTTATGTTGCGGTTTTCTCTAGGGATACTGGAATAGTTAAACTCAGAATGCAAGGAGCATGTAGTGGCTGCCCAAGTTCGTCGGTGACTCTGAAATCAGGCATTGAAAATATGCTGATGCATTATGTACCTGAGGTAAACCAAGCTTGGGGATATCTTGTTGTGATGAAATTAATGCAGTTATTGTTTCCATATGGATTCAGTTAATCAAAATCTTGAATGTTCTCTTTCTTCAGCGTTGAGGCCGTTTTATTTAATTTTGTATGCTTATGCTTAGAAAACCAGAATTTGTTCCTGGCCCATCTAGTGAAAAAAAAAAAAAAAGAAGGACTTTGTTTTGTTGTTGTTGTTGTAAGCTTAGAAGCCGGAATTTATTTGTTTGTGATTCTCACAACCAACCTGTGGAATTTGGATTGCACATAGCTGTTATAGGGATCATGTGTATAAAATTTTATGCCAATAATGTGTTGTTGAGTATTATATTTTTTTAGCTTGCATTTTCTAGTATATAGAAATTTGTATAGATTAATGGATGTTTATTTAAAGCAACATTAATGGAATGAATTTCATTAACAATCTTTTCAAATGCTGCTTTCTACATTTCAGGTAAAAGGTGTTGAACAAGAGTTGGATGCTGAGGATGAGGAAGCAGCATTAAGTGGACAAATGGAGTAGTTGAACTCATTAGTTTTTCCTATTGCTGCCTGCATTTAGTTTCATAGACTGCTCGCTCAAACAGAGACTTCGGAGTACAACAGCAGTACGCGATGGAAACAAGGGTGTTAGTGTACACAAAAAATAATTAAGTTATGGATACCTAGTAGAATCGCATGAAATTATCGTACCAAGTTAATTGGATCTCACAAGACATAATATGGAGGTAGAAGTTTGTAACCCCATATCATTGACAGACAGATGGCATGCTGTGCCCCCCATACGACCTGCTTCGCTATGATTATTGGCCTTTCCCTCTAAACTATGGTCCTTGCAGAAGTAGAAGGCATTGTTTGCCTATGTTTTCAGACACACTTTGTATTGATATCATCATTTGGTTACTCGCGATTCCCTCTTATTAAATAGTGTTCAAATGGATTTATGCATGTTAAGGAGAGTAGGGAAAAAGTCGGTCGTTGTTTTATCTTATCGCCTAATTACTGTAGCATTGGGCCACATCTACTCTAGGCTGCATTAGACGGTTGATTAATTGCATAACACGGGCCAGTCATGTAATAAGGAATCCCTTGACGCTACAATTTTTCATTATTAAGGCTACATTTTTTTATATTGGATCAATCGTGCAATTGAATTATGTGCACTTAGTTTCCGTTATTACATTCTCTATCACGCTCAAAACAAAATTCAGTTATTAAATAAAGATGTAAGAGTCTGCATAGCAGTAGTGATACACTGATGCTGATTTCAATAGATGAAATATTTTGATTATATATATCGGGAACCTTTTTTATATACAATTTATAAGGGTCTCTTTTGGTGCAACAATTTCTAGGTATGGGAGATACAAGAAAATCTTAGCCCCTGCAAATGATTGTACAGTTTCTTTTTAATCGATAATAAACCGGTAAACCAATCAATGAAATTTGATAAGAAAGCATTTAGATCGTATCCCTATAATTTTGTTTTTATATATAGTTATTTTATCGTTACCAATTAATCAAAACTGTAGCTAGTTCATATAATTTGACTAGCTAATCGAGTCGAATTTTCTTAACAATGTTTATAACTATCTTACAGTTCGAGCCATGGTTTGTTAATACACAATTTGCTAAAGAGTGATATTAATATAATGTAATTCTTCAAATTTGTTTTCGATAAGGCAAACCAGTCCCCAAGAAAAAAAAAATTGAGGTTGACGTCTATGACATTGGTTATCTTTGGATATGTTAGTTCTTTAAATTTGTCTCCTTAGAGTTAATAGTAACATTTGAGATGGTAAACTCCTAAATTTCTCAAATCTCTTGCAATTTAAAAAATGATGGAGATCGAAACGAGAGGTTCCACTAATAGAGAATTGCAGGAAATGACTACGAGGGTTACTAGTGCTCCGTCGGAGCACTTTGGTTGAGGGACTTGGCAAAGATGTAGGGCACAAAGAGGATGGAGAAGAAAAAGTTTTGTGTAATTGTTTCAATGGAAGAAATCATAGAGGCTATATTCGTGATAACTAGGTTGAGGCTCGTTAGAAGGCCTAAAACAAGACCTAAGCATATGTACAAACAACTTGATGTATGCCTATTTGTGTCTTTCATGTCGTGTATAACATCCCCGATTTCCAAGTTCGTCTTGCGTTAATTTCCGACTTCCAACTTCACCTGCAAGTTCCCATGATTTTCGACTTCACCTTTAAATTTCACATAAAATGGGATAATTTCCGACTTACGAGTTCGTCTGGCATAATTTCCTACTTCCCGACCTAACCTTCAAGTCCAAACAACATGGACGTGATTCCCGATATCCGATTTTATGTCTCAAAGAGAACGGACCCTATTTCCGATCTAATAATTTATCTCCAAGTTTCAAGCAAGATATATGCGAGTTCCAACCTCCGACTTAGACTTTCAAATATATTGTATATAATTCCCGACTTCCGGGATTCGGGTATAAGGTTTCCTATTCTGGTACCGACTTCCACTTTTATGTAAAAAGCCCGACTTCCGGGTTTAAGTATTTGGGTTTGATATTCTTGTTCGTGACTTTCGATTTCAAAGTGTTTTATGTGCATGTGACTCCGAATTCCCGAGTTCTGACCTTAATCATACCCAGTATTCCTCGTTTCCAACTTCTGACTTAACTCCAAGTTGATAGTTTAACACAACAATACAAGTACCGACCTCCGGGTTGAATATAACAAGTTCCGGCCTTAGATTTGAACTCAACTAGAATGGACACGAGTTCGGATCTTTGAGTTGATTTTCAAATCATACATGAGTTCCGATCTCCGAGTTTGTTCTCAAGAGCCTTCCATTTCTGTGGTATTCCCGAGTTTGAATGGGGAGTTCCGAGATTATGTGATTGTAAGCTGTATGACTTCCGACATCCGACTTTGCTTCCAAGTGTCGAATGAACCAGACAAGATATCAGAATTTACTTCCAAGTCTCAAATACGATGGGACGAGTTCCGACGTCCGGCTTCAGCTCCAAGCTCAAATAAAATGGACGCAGGTTTCGACTTTACGCAGAATAGAGACGAGTTCCGACTTGAAATAGAATGGAAGCGAGTTCCACTTTTGGGAAGATGTGGAGAGCAATTTGGCCACAAAAGTGGGAGACGTGGCTGAACTTCAATCACAAAATTTTAACCAGTCAACACTCATAATTCCAACTACCCTCATGTATTTAAGTCAGACTCTCCTTCTCATTTGAGGTTGATTTACGCCTCTCTTTCTCCCTTATTCCAGCCTCCTTCTTCTCTTCTCTCAACCAACTCCATAACTCCTTCAAGTTTAACAAGGTTCTAACAATTCAAGTTTCAACACTTAGCTCAAATCACACTCCAAAGAGGTAGGATTCTATTTCTGTTCTTGAATTCTTTGCACTATGGCTGTATAAAATTTTATTCTTCTTCATGTATTTGATGATATATTGGATGTATGTGATGGATTATGATTGGATTAATATGAAATCTTGAGTTGGAATTAAAGTTAGAAGGAGAAAACTAGAAGGAATGAAGGATTGGGATGCTGCCTAAGTGAGGAATCTCACGGCAGTCTGTATGGCAGAGTGTATGGATCCGCCTACAACCGGTTAAATCCGACGAAACTATTTTTAGATGAAAGTAGACATTCAGAGCTTTCCATACATATATAATATGAGGTCATTGGATTAGTATTGAGAGAGATATGAATTTTTGAAGATTGACCTAGGAACCAGGACTTTCATTCGGGCAGTGTAACTTGAGGAAGATGTAACTCACCCTACACGACTCCAAATTGAATGAAATTAACTTTGTTAGAAAGCTTACACATAGTGAAACTTCCCACCATAAAATTTCGAGTTTGTTATGATCCCAATTGTTCCCAGTGGTTCGAGAAAGTTGCCCTATGTTCAAACTAGGCTAAAAGAGGGTAGTTTAGAAAGGTCGAATTTCAGGACTTATAGCTCGAGCTATACTAGAGCAAATGGAATGAAAGTTATTGCAAATGAAAGGTTGTTCTGTTAGCTTTAATATGAGACTAATTTCGTATGATTTGAGCTTAGTTTTGATTTTTAGTGAATTTTTACTTCCAAGAGTGTAATTCGGACCAGTGACCGAATAGGCTGAGGCAAAATTTGAATATCTTGAGTTATATAGATCAAAATGATATGGGACCAATGAGGTTAGAAAATAGACACATAGAGTTATGACATATCCAAAACTTAAGTTTAAATGAGTTGAATAGAAGTAAAAGTGGATTATACAAAATTCGGGCAGAACTGAATAGAATTGGCAGAAATGGCCAAATTCATAGTTTCACAAATGTTAGCGAACATATAAGGTTTGAGTTGATGGTTGCAAGTTTTACATTGATAGATATGTTAGATTGATTATACTACTATGACTAATTTGTCCGTGAGAACTGGCACTATTCATGGGGAAACAGATCTGATCCGTTATGCTGCCGAATTCACGGCAAAAGTCTATAAAGACTATGAATGTTTATATGCAAGAATGAATTTAAGTATGATATGAGTTATGATGTATATAAAAATAAATGATGAAGCATATGTATGAGTATATTCAGCATGTCTATTCATGACCGTGTATGAGAATAAAAAGACATGAATATATTAAATGTGAATCCCTTCACTTGGAGGCAGTTGCACATTGAATCCCTCCTTATGAAGGTAGTTAAAAGACAAAGATGTGGGTCCCTTCACTTTGGAGGCAGTTGCACATTGAATCCCTCTCTGTGAAAGCAGCTAAAACTATGAGATCCATCTACCTTGGAGGTACGTGGTTAGATGAGATCCCTCTATATTGAAGGCACGTGGTCAGATGAGATCCCTCAATTTTGAGGCACCTGACCAGAAGAGATTCCTTCAATTAGAGGCATGTGGCCAGAATGAGATCCCTCCAAGACTAGAGGCACGTAGGTTCCCTTGTGGGTGAGTCGGTGTGACGATGGTTACGAGTTGAGTTGATGAGCTCACTCTAAGATCAGGTTACCTAAGGGCAGTAAAGGTTAAAGATAAAGGCTAAAGATTAAAACATATGCAAGTACCCCACTCACATGAGGCATGGCATCGACCCAACTAGTGTGAGTATAGGGATAGAACTTACATAAGGCATGGCATGACCCAGCTAATGTAAATACCAAATGAAGGTCCCATATTCCTAAGGAACGTGACATGGCGATCACGCTCTGATGGAGTATGACATGGCGATCATACTCTGGAATGTGGCATGTGAAGATTTTATAATGAAAAGGAAGATAAAGAAAGAAAAGTAAATTTTATGTATCTGCATAAATTCAAGTACAAGCAAGGGTATGTGCAGATGTTATACCTTCAGTGTATTGATGCTATTGTTTCAGTTATTATTCATAATATAATTCATGATTTGATTTGTATGGGCTCTCCCAAATGCCAAGTGTATGAGTAAAATAAACTTTGCTTTAAACATTATATTTTCGAACTATAAAATTAAACAGCTTGTATAGCGTGTTCACATTTTTTAAAATAAACCGAAGTAAACTGGAGATGACAGCGATGACATTATGTATGATAATTAGAGAATCTTACTGAGAATTTATAATTCTCATTCCTATTTCCGTGTTATCTCCAGATAGTTCAAGAAGTTCCGAAGGCATCAAATTCTTTGTCGGATAAGGTACTCAAATGTAAAGAATAACCTCAGGGATATGGTACTATGACTTAAGCATAATACTGTACTTGAGAGGGTATTATATCGTATTTTGGATTTTGCTTTGATTGTGATCATGCATTTTCTTGTTAAACTTAGAGTATTTTCCCTGACTTGTGGTTAGTAGGAGCAACTGCAAACACTTACAGGGTGGTCAACATTCCTTTCAAGGTTTTTGCCCCCTTCTCACCTTGTTCTTTATGTAATGTTCATGGTTAATAATTGAAGATGTAGTGCATGTATGGTTAGTTTAAAAGATGGGGGTAGTTGAAATTTGCTTATTGAGTTCCTTTTTGGGTAGCAAAACAATATTTGTGGATTTGAGAATTTATGAATTAAAATTTTTTTTTTCCCATTGGAAGAGATATGAGGGATGTAATATTTTAAGATTCAGGAATTCGATTGTAAATTGAAGAAAGAGATGAGCAACAGTATTGTTCAATAAACTAACCTAAACAACGCTATTCAAAACTCTATGTAGATAAGCAATATTGTCATCTAAGCATGATAACATGCCAAGTATATGTTAGGGTTAACTTTTAACAAAGGCAAATTACTTGAAAGATTAGTATATTTGACGATTGTACATATCCCATATCTCAAGTTTAATTTTGTGTTAAGAAACCAACTTGGTTGATGTTAATTTTGTAAGCAATCAATTTTGAAGTTTAATACAAATTTAGATTTACTGTATATTTTATTCGTGATAATATATTTGTTATTTAAATTATAATTTCATATTATTAGTATATTATGAAATTTAATTACAAATATCCTACCATGCATACCATGCAATATTGGCTTTGCAAAAATTCCCAAAAATAATGTTGATGTAGGCTGTACCGCCAAACATTGCAAAGCCTGGGGACCCCACCTCATAGACGCTCCCTTCCCTTATTATTTATTGTCCCGGTAATATATAAGGGCAATGCTCTCTCCATTGACATTGTTACCCAAACGCGCACACAAAATTTTCTTTTCTTTTTCCCAATCTCTCTCTGTGCTGCGTTCTGGCGTTTTCGCCAATAACCCTTTTAACGTTTTATTGCAAAGTCCTCGCCTTTCTTAACTTTTTCATATATTTCAATTAATCTCCCTCTGTTAAGAATTCATAAATATCTTGCTATTTGTTTTTCTTTTTTCTTTGATTTTTCTGTTTTTCCTAAATCTTTTTTCTTCTTCTCCCAAATTTGGTTGTTCCTGGTTCCTCCGATGCGTATCTGATACCCTGATTTCCGTTTGGAGCTCTTCTAAGGTTTGTCATGCTTCGATTTGTTATGAACTAATTAGGGTTTTTGTCTTTATTTTTTTTTGTCGGATTTGTGGGAATTAAATCGTGTACCTTGTTGATTTTTGTTGGTTAACCAGCGTGTTTGAGAGATGGCGAACGAAGGAAGTAAGGCTGAAACCTTAGCTCCTGCGGAGTCCCATCTGTTCGAGGTAATCTATGAAGCATGTTTCTGTCTTGTACTATTGTTAGAACCACTAGGGATACTCCAATTTCATGGTGAAGTTTCATTGTAACATGAGTTTGAAAATGCACTACTAATTAGTCAGAGTTAATTTGAAACTTGCCTTTTCTTGTTAATAAATTCTGATTCATATTTCACTGAGATTCAGTTCATCATTTTGATAATTTTCAATGTTTGATATGTGTTTTCTGGATAAAGTTGACCCTGTTCTATAACGCACTTCGGCACTTGTCTTTCAGGAAAAGAATAAAAGTGTGTACCAAGTTTTTTTGGGATCCCCTTTCTGTACTATTGTATATTCATATATTATAGCTACGAATAATTATCTATTTAATTTCTATTGTTTCCATGCCTGCAATTTTAGAAAATATTTGGACCCAAATGCTATCTCATCTCTGTATCACTCAATGCAAATATGGTTCAATTGTGTATGCTTTGACCAGTTTTTGCTCTGCATCTTGATTATGCTTTAAAAGCATAACCCGCATCTCTTTGTTCTGTAGAATCGGCATGTTGATGCAAGCCAACATCAGCCATCTTCATATGCTCCCACTACAAATGGGTCTGAAGCTGTTTCATGGACTGTTCATAGCTCCACAGCAAATGGAATTTATTCTAATCCGACCTACCGGTATGATCAGCATCCACAACCACCTGGACGAAGCATTCAAGATGGTCAAAATGTGTCATCAGTTGCTGGTAATTCATCAAATTTGGGAACAGCTAATGTACCACAAGATTACAATGCATACGCATCATACCCAAGTTCTTCTAATCCATATGGTTATGGCAGCGTGGGATACTCGGGCTACTATAACAACTATCAGCAGCAACCTAATCATACATATTCACAGCCTGTAGGAGCATATCAAAACACAGGTGCTCCTTATCAGCCTATTTCCTCCTTTCAGAATACTGGGTCTTATGCTGGATCCGCAAGTTATTCAAGCACTTATTACAATCCTGGTGATTATCAGACAAATGGTGGTTACCAAAACAGTGGCGGATATGGAAACCAAGCAACAATGTGGAACAATGGCAGTTATTCAAGTTATTCTTCTCATCCATATACAAACTACACACCAGATTCCACTGGCTCTTACAGTTCTGGTACTGCACCCACTTCAGTGCAGTATCAGCAACAATACAAGCAGTGGGCAGACTATTACAACCAAACAGAAGTCAGCTGTGCACCAGGGACAGAGAGCTTATCTGTCCCAAGTTCATCTACTTTGGGCTGCCCAATTCCTGCAGTTACTAGTAGTTATGCAACTCCAAATAGCCAGCCTCCACAATCATATACACCATATTGGAGGCAAGAGTCCAGCTCTCCTGCCATGCCTTCTTTTCAGGTTTGAAGATTATTTTCAGACAAAGAGTGTGGGAAAACCGATACTACTTAGAATAGTTGAATTGAAAGAACAGATAAATAATATTTATGCATGTTGAATTGCTTTGCTTGTGGTTTTTGTCTTTGTATTCTGATATATGCTTTACACTCTTAGTGTTAGTCCATTTGTTGTATTCCCAGTCTAATCAAATTTTGGTATATTGGATATCTAATCTTGTTTGGCTTCAGTCCCACAAGCTTCTTTCATTTGATTGGTTAGTGATTTTGAAGTTTTTCTGGCTTAATTAACTTATTAACTTCTTGTTTGTTTGTTTTGGTGGTCAGCCTGCTGCAGTAAATAGCGGTGATCATGATGGTTACTGGAAACATGCGGGCCAAAGTTCTCAAATACACCACACTAATCCTATTCAACCAAACTATCAAAGTCCTTTGGATTTAAAATCTTCTTATGATAAATTTCAGGATCAACAGAAGACCACATCTTCTCAAGGGACCAACTCACACCTTCCTCCTCCTCCTCCCTCTCCTATTCTTCAACAGGTGAACCAGACACCCATGCAAAGTGCTCCATCTTTGGATACAAAATGGGTAAGCAAATTGCAGATTCCAACAAATCCTCGAATTGCTTCAAATTTGACATTTGGACCGCCCAAAGCCGAAAAAGATAGCTCTACAACCAATGCAGCACTAAAACCTGCTTATATTGCTGTTTCACTGCCAAAGCCAACTGAGAAAATATCATCTAGCGATGCTGCTAATTCTATACTTAAGGTGAGAGTTGAGCAATAATATTCACTGATTTTTTTTTTAACTTTGTAAAATGCATCGTAGAGTATTTCACCCTGCCAATTTATTTGTTTTATTTGCATTTTTTACTCTTAAAAGGAATGTGAAGATCCAGAAGAACAACATCTTATTACATGTTGATGGAAACTTGTTATTTGAATTTACTTTAGCTTGAGTAGATTCTTTGATAAGAAGAAAAATAAGTAAGTTGAAGTAAGGTGAAGGGAAGATAATTATGAAGGGTTAGGATTTCTCCTTAACTTAAGAAGAGAACACAAACAACAAAAGAACAAAAAACATATATGAAGCAAATCTAGCCGGTCCCTCAACATATCTATAAGTGAAAGAAACCCCTTGAGAAGGCCTATTTTTCTGTCAATATGGTTGCTAACTTTTGTCTTTTTCACAAAACTAGTCATAGGCTGAAATGGTAAAGAACCTTGTTTCGGAAATTTTTAATGGAGCTAAGATCCCAATTTTGAGTTAACAGTATTATTATTATTATTATTTTTTCAGGAATTGATTTAATGCATGTTTGTTTCATAGAGCAAGTTGGCATTGCTATCACATATAATGATGCCAACATCATGTATTAATGTTAAGTAGTTATTAAACTAATTTTTGCTTGCAGCCTGGTATGTTTCCCAAGTCCTTGCGTGGCTATTGTGAAAGAGCTTTGGCTCGTTGTAAAGATGATAAGCAGATGACGGCATGTCAGGCTGTCATGAAGGAGGTGAGTTTTACTTTTATATTGAAATTTGGAAGAATAAAATATATTAATATGTTATTCCGCTTAGCCATTTATCAGTTCTAACCATTCTTCCATTCATGCTTTGGCTAAATTTTATACCATTCTACCCCTTCCCTTTCATGTACATGCATCATGATAAATGATGATATTGATGCATGTTACCTGATGCGCTTGAAAACTAATTTCTGTGAAAGGATATTGAGGGAAAAGTAAACATATGTAGCATACAGAGCTAGAGGTAATAGCTGATACACACACACATATAAGGACATGTTGCTACAATGAAACATAAAGCTGCATATTTCTTAACCGTATCTTAAAATTATCTGTTAATTCTCCCTCCAAAGGACAGCACCCAAGTGCACACAAGACAGAATGAGCATTGTCGAGGGAGCTATTGGATCTTTATAGTCTCTCTCTCTCTCTCTCTCTCTCTCTCTCTCTCTGTCTCTCTCCCCCGCCCTTTTTGTTTGTGATCCTTAATGATCAAGATAGATGTCATTGTAGAAAACAACAATATATTTAGAGCAAGCTGCAATTTGGAATTGTGAATCTTGAAAGAAAGCTTGTGCTATTTGAAGGAGTATTTATTACCTCTCCGATTCTGCCTTTGGAAAAGTAGTACTCTGAAATCCAGCTATCACTTCCTTGGATGATATTATAATTCTTTTAAGACGCATGGCAAAAAAATTGATGTTACCCTGAAATGGAAAAAATATTAAATATTACCCCCCAAAAACTCAGTTTGAATTGTTCTCACTGATCCATTAATTAGGTGCATTAGTGTTTTGTCAAAGTGCAATAATATGAGTAAAAGAAGGCATTCTAGTTTCTACTACAAACTGGCATATAATTATTTTTTGATGCTGTGCCTGAAAAATTATATAAACTGAAATCTTGGTGGATATCTTTATTTGATTTTGTTACATTAAGAAATTGAATTCAGAGAAAAACCATTGGCATTTTTTTCAATCTCTGCTCATAATTCTTTCCATCAGCCAGCCAGTGTATGTACTAGCTAATTTACTTCACATGGATTAAATTGTTGTGGAGAACATGCATTTGATTTCATGCGATCTCTGCTTGTGCTTCTTATTGACTTTTATTGGCATCAATCACACAAGTGGTTTCATGATTTTGTTTGGCAGTTTGATTTAGTAGTCTTATCAGGCTCCTTAACCTTCTTTTCAGATGATCACTAAGGCAACAGCCGATGGTACACTCTACACACGAAATTGGGATATGGAACCACTTTTTCCAGTGCCAGATACAGATGTGGTCAATAAAGAGTATGATGTCTTCTGCTTGCTGCTTGTTTTTGTATATTGACACATCATTCTCTTGTACTTGTGTTTTCACTAATATTTCAACGTTTAATTGGTGTTTCTTTAGCTGGAGTGTATACAACTACATATTGTTTTTGAATGTTAACCAATCTGAAGGTGACTAAATAAATGATGTGCAGGTGGTAATATATTTATCAACAAGTTGTTGTGCTTTTTGACATTCAAAAACACATAATCTTCATGTTTTTATGTTGGTTCAATTCTGTATGGGAGCTCACCTGTAGAAACAATTAATCTTTCCCCTTATAAGTATAATATTTTGAATCTTGTTGCTATGAAGCACCTTATTTGTAAAAGTGGGGTAAGTATCTCTATCCTGCCCCATATTTGAATTTGATACCAATTCAAATACCGAAATGCGTTTTACCCTAGTATTTGCTAAATTTTTATATCTCCTGTAATTTTTAATATTAATATGCCAATATATTTAGTTTCATGGATCATAATCTATTATATCCTGCTTTAAATCCTCAGTCATCACAACCATAACTTAATAATAATGATTTTAGAAAATACTAGTGGAGTTCATTCTTTAATATGTATGCAATTGCACATATCAACAGACATTTTTTTTTTTATGAATTTGTGCTGATGTATCCCTGCTGTATCATATCCTTTATGTTTCAGAATTTTCTAAACTCCCATGTCTGCATTGTTTCCGTACCTGTATTGCACATTGTACATGTGCTTCATATGCATCCTATCACTGTATCACGTGAATTTTAATGTGTTTAATTATAATTCTAAAGGCTGGATATTATTTGTATAAGTAATTCAACTATTATATGATGATGAGTGTTATTATTTGTTATCATTTCTTGCAGCAGTTCACCATCTTCAACCAATGAATCTTCATTGCCAAAGTATAAAAGAAGTCCTAGACGATCCAAAAGTAGGTGGGAACCATTACCAGAGGAGAAGCCGGTCGATAATCCAGTGTTTATCAGTAATGATACCATAAAATACAGTGGTTGGTTACCTAATGAAAAGGACAGAAAGGTATTTATAGAATTAATAATTTATGGGTTTTTGAAGGTTTGCTTTTGTATTATTGTTGCTGCTTATTTTTACAAGTGATTGTAGTAACCTTTTTTCTTTTTCGAATAGAAGTGCTTCTCATTCTCGAATAGAATGACTTTGAGAATTAGAAGTATATGTCTCAATAAGTAACACAGATTTTGTGCTTCATTTACCTAAATAAATGACATGCAGGTGGTAGTGGAGAACAAAGAGAGCAAGGAAGATGGTTTGAGGAATTCTAAATTTTCTCCATTCCTTCAGAGAACATCAAGCAAGACACCCCAAAGGGCATTTAAGAAGCAGCGCCTTGCTGATGCTTCTATTGCTTCAGAAAATGGTGATGCATCTAGTGATAGTGATAAAGAACAAAGTTTGACAGCATATTATTCTGCTGCAATGGCTTTTAGTGATTCACCAGAAGAAAGGAAGAGACGCGAAAATCGTTCTAAGCGTTTTGAATTAGGGCAAGGGCATCGTTCAGAAAATAATCACTTCAGAAAAAGAAATGCCAGTGCTGGAAACTTGTACAATAGAAGGGCTACTGCCTTGGTGTTGAGCAAAAGCTTTGAAGATGGTGTCAGCAAAGCTGTTGAGGATATTGACTGGGATGCTCTTACCGTAAAGGGTACTTGCCAAGAAATTGAAAAGCGTTACCTGCGCCTAACTTCTGCACCTGATCCTGCCACTGTAATTACCCTGTCTCATGAATTTAAATGGCATGCTGCTTCTTTTATCTGTCTTCCGTTCTCCTCTTTAACCATTAATCTTCTTAAACTGTTACTTAACTTGCAGGTAAGACCTGAAGAAGTTCTTGAAAAGGCATTATCGATGGTTCAAAATTCCCAAAAGAATTACCTTTATAAGTGTGATCAGTTAAAGTCGATTCGCCAAGACCTTACTGTGCAACGGATACGCAATCATCTAACAGTCAAGGTACTGTTGAGTCTAGATATTTTCTGATGGATCACATTACATGTCTTTGACTATCCTACTAGACAATTGTTTGGGAACTTCTTTAAATTTAAAATCTCCTTGTCAGTCTCAAATAGCTATTATACTGAAAGCAGTTCATGTCATTTTTCTATTTTATTTTATTTATTTTAAGTGTTTATTCTGGATACCTTATATTTCCACCTTTACTGTTCTTGCTAACTCTAAATAATGTTTCAGGTTTATGAAACACATGCCCGGTTGGCACTGGAATTTGGGGACCTTCCTGAGTATAATCAGGTTAATAATATAATTATAAATTTTAAATCAGGGAACATAGTATGGCCATTTTGCGATAGCATTTCACTGGTTTTGGAAATGGGAGTGATTTGTTATATAAATTGTGGAATTATTTGATACCTGAAGCAAAGTCGCTATTAATTGCTAAGGAAAGAGCAACGACCAGTTGCCATTGTGCAATGTTCTTTTATGTTGAATTTGAAACGATTGTTTTTCAGATTTGATTCCTTTAATTTATGACTTTGGATGTTTATTCAGCTTGTCATTGAAGTTTAGGGGATTGACAGTATTTGTGTGATTTCAGTGCCAATCTCAGTTGAAAACTCTGTATGCTGAAGGGATTGAAGGGTCCTATATGGAATTTGCTGCTTACAACTTGCTTTGTGTCATAATGCATTCAAATAATAACAGAGATCTCCTATCATCAATGTCAAGGTTAGCCCGAGTTATTTTTCATGTCTTTGTTGTCATAGAATACCTCAAATTTGAATGTCTAATGTTGTCAATGCCAGGTTATCTCACGAAGCAAAGAAGGATGAAGCTGTAAAACATGCCCTTGCAGTTCGTGCGGCTGTAACTTCTGGAAATTATGTGACTTTCTTTAGACTATACAAAGCAGCTCCTAACTTGAACACCTGCCTTATGGGTGAGTATTTGCGGTTGACTTGTTTTCATATGTAGCTTGTTGGTAACACATATCTTAAAGTGGATACACTGAAATGATTTCTCTCAAAAAAAATTCCACAGATCTTTATGTTGAAAAGATGCGTTTTAAAGCTGTGAGCTGCATGTGCCGGTCATATCGCCCAACTGTACCTGTTTCATACATTTCTCAGGTTCTTGGATTCTCAAATGTTATGGCCACAAATGGAGTAAGCGATGAGAAAGACACAGATGCTTTGGAGGAGTGTGTAGAATGGTTGAAAGCACACGGTGCGAACATAATTACTGATAACAATGGAGACGTGCTAGTCGATACAAAAGTATGTTCAATCTCTATTCTTTATATTCACTGTCCTCTAGGTGCTAATCATGTCAAGAGTTTCGTTGCCGTCTTGTAATACTTAGCAATACGAGCCTATAGAATTTGATTTGTTGAATCATCACTCATATTTGGGAACATTTCTAGTTGTGGTGCCTTGAATCACTGCTTTTCTTTCTCCCAGTTGGGGTATAATGAGTATTGGCTTGGACTTGCTCTATGATCTGGCTAACCCTTATTTAGAATTTTCCTGTCATTCAACTTCTCAAGTGTGTTAACCTGATCAAGTTGATATTAGGACATTTGACTGCTGGTTTTTTGATAGATTATAGATAGATAATAGCATGCAGTATGATTGCCCACTGATTCTGCAACGAATGTTTAATTTGCAGGCTTCTTCATCTAGTCTGTTTGTGCCAGAGCCAGAGGATGCTGTGGCCCACGGCGATGCCAATCTTGCTGTAAATGATTTTTTTGCAAGGGCACCTTTATAGCTAAGTTGAATTTTTTTTAATTAATATAGTGAAATCATTCAGGAAAGTAGTGGAGAATGTTCCGGCCCTTTGATGTACTTTTTGTATGGGTAGGTCATGTTGCTAGCAAGCTAGATAGAAAGGGCTGTGTAAAGTGCAATATACGATATGAAAAAGAATTCAAACTGCCTAACCTTATGGCATTATAAAAAACATTGTTCCGAGTGGTTACCATTCTTTGCAGAGGGGCGACATGACTGTAGATGTATTTTTATTTAGTGCAGAAGATAGTAATAAAAGCACCATGAATTTCTTTCCATTCGATATTTGCTTATTTTCACATAGGAATGCTATGACATGCTATTATATTTTAGATTCTATTATCGTATCTTAATCACAAAAGTCGAATTCATTTCAGTTGACCAATTACATTACACGACACGATCAAGATGAACCAAGATAATTGAATAAAAGAAAGCTAAACCGAAAATATTAGATTTCCATGTATTTTGGGACTGAAAAAAAAAAAATGCTATTATATTTGTCAACAGCGTACATATTTACTTTTCCATTAAGTATTCACAATAAGAATAAAATTCTTGCTCAACAATATATGATAATAATTAAACTAGCATCCCTGATCAGAATAAAACTGAAGGGGGGAAAAAAAGAACTTAAATTCGCTTGTTAGTTGAAGAATCGGGCCAAACACTGATCTTCTCCTTCTCATACTTGACATAGAGAGCAGAGACTGCAGCCACGAAATAGATCTGAATAAGGATAATGGCGGGTGTGTGGTAGTTGATCACTCCCTTCCCAGTAGCAAGCTCCACCAGCAACAACGCCGTTAACCCTAGAATCGCAATTCGACCGTTCAATCGCTCGCTATATGCGCTGAACCCGAAGTCCACCTTCAACCCGCCGGAAATCGGTTCTTTCAGTGGCACCGGCGGCAGGAAAACACCGGAGCTGGACGAGCCCTTCTTGGACTTGCGGCCCTTTCGTAGCTCCGCTTTCTTCCCCGTGCCGCTCCGGTAACGGAGGCGGAATTGGTTGATGCGGTTCTCGAAGTCCTCGTCGGCTGGCGGGTCGGGTTCGGGTTGGGATGAGTCGGAATCGGATTGGGCGCGGGTGGTGAAGAGAAGGAAGGAGGGTTGGTGGTTGTGGTTGTGGAGATGATGAGGTTTGGGTGAGAATTTGCAAGAAGAAGAAACCGGGAATGGGTTTGACAGTTGCAGAGACAACAACGATGGTATGTTTGCCATTCTCTCTCTCTCTCTCTCCTGTGTGTTTTGGATAACTCTGTGCCTTTTCTTTTCCTTTGCTCTCTTTCTCTCACTTCACGTCCGCCTCAGAAAAAAAAAGTGTACATGAAGTATACAAAGTACAGCGTAACGCAACACCAACAATAAGGGACCATTATAATTTTTTATTTTTTTTTAAATTTTATTAATTGACAGTATAAGTATATATAAGTTAAATTTTTTTTTTATCCAAAATAAAAAAAAAATTGGGCATTAGCGTATATTGTGTTTTGAAAATGCATGGCAAAACGGTTGCCTGCAGGTAGAAGCTGGGAAAGGTAACACCAGAGGCCGCTAAGAGGGATTAATTAAAAAGAAAAATTAATTGTATTAAAATTAGAATTTAATTTTTTTACACTTATATATAAAATAATTTTATATTATTAATAAATAAATAAAAAAATCAAATTATGATAAATCATATATTATAATGAATATTTATCTAATATATTTTAATATTATTTTATATTTATATTAATTGATAATATAAAATTATTTTATATTATTAATATATAAAAATTAATCTCTTAAAATCATCAAGAACAATCTAATATTAATAAACATTTCTCTGATGTCATATATCCATAAGGTATCGTAACAAAATTCGTTTATCTATTAAAAAAATAGTATAAGGGTGAGTCAGTTTGAATGTCACTAGAAGACGACAAACTTTCGACATTTTAATAAAAAAATTTCATGTGGATTTTTAGACAGTGCATAATTTTGATTAGTTGGGAGGACAAAGTTTCTAATTTTGGTTTTAAAATTTTAAGTTGATATTTTTATGATATATGCAAAAGGTTCATCTCGTAAAAGAATGATAATAGGCTTTTGGTTTTGCTAAGGGTATTGATTAATGAATTAAGAAAATGAAAATTTTAAAATTTTTAATACATATTGAAAACTTAAAAATTTTATCTTTTAATATAAATTTTTTTTTTCTTGATTCTTTAACCAATGACATTTTCGATAAACCTTAAACTTTTTTGTAAGTATCAAAAGTGTGTAGCTTATTTAGTGAATGCTATAAATAATTTTAGTATACAGTATTTTTCCAATTACATGCCTTAATAATCCCTCCTTATTTTCAAGTTGAGTCGTGCATTTCTCTAAATTATATACAAGTGTGTTCCTCGTAAACTTAAGTAAGAAAAATGTTATATTGTGAATCTCTACCTAAAAAATTATGTTAATATATTACTGTGAATTGATAGCTTAATAATAATATAACAGTACATAATTATTTACCTCGTATTAAGATTTTGATGAATATAAGGGATTTGGATTTATTTATATTGTAATGTAAATAAATTGGCATAATAAATATTAGGATGCAAATACCATAGCTATGGTTAATTCAAAAAAAAAAAAGAAACACTATAGCTATGAGAAATAAACAAGGAATGAGTGATCTAAACAAGTGAAAGAGGAGTCGAACTAACTGTGAGCTACTTTATTTGCTCTCTTTGATGACAATGTATTATTGTAGGACCCCAAAAGAGGTACCTAGACGCATCAAATGAAATATTAAATCATAAATGCAAACTTTACTATACACTATAGCGAATGCTTCATGTTTGTGATCATGAGCAAATTTTCAAGTAATGAACAATATGAACATCGCATTTTTGAACCAGAAAGCCACTTGGTATTAAGAACAAGTTACAAAGGTAATCAACAAATAGAATAGAGAAAGGAAGCAGAAATTAAAACTCAGTATAATTAAGTAACCGAACTTGTGATCGATCTTAGGTTCAAGGTATATTCAACTTGATCACCTCCTCTTGTTCTTGCTGCCCACCAACAAGGACAAGTAGAACAGAAACCTGAACAAGAAACCCCAAGCCACGGTGATCCACAAGCAGTTCCACTTGCTCAAATCCGTGACCCCATTCTGCTGCAATATATCAACACCGGTGGTCAAGCAGGTGGAGCTGGTGATCTTCATTCCCAGAGTGTTACTCATGCTATCCAACAGCTTCAACTTCAACGCATTGGGCACCGACCCAAGGGGGGTGTTGTCGAAGATCTGCACCCCTCGCACGAAACACTTCACGGGGTCATCAAATTCGTTCTGCAGAACAGCCTCATAAGGGTACTTCACCAGCGACAAGTAGTGGAACCAAATCCAGTAACTTGGGATCCTGTCCCTGTTGATGAAGAACCCACTGAACAGCAAAAAGTACGCAAGAATCGCCACCACAATAGTGTAACCCAGCATCACGTGAGGCACCACACCGGAAAGGAACGTAACAAACGAGTTCCCGGCCCAAAACGAAGCAAATATTATGAGAAAATAAAACAAGAAGCCCGACACACCACCGTCCAGGCCCACGGCCCAAAAGGTGGTAGCAGAGAAAGCAAGCGAAAGGAATACCAACGAAGGCAATGCAACGAGAGCATGGGAAACGAGGTACGAGGATCTTCGGTAAGCGTTGTGAGCGGTTTCACGCATGAAGATGTAGCGTTCTTGGAGGAACACGGGAAGCGCGTCTGCGGTGGTGTAGAAGGTGGTGGACATGGCGAAGGCGAAGAATCCGAGCCTCTCTTGCACCCCTTTGGGTGAGTCATCGAGCTGCCAGAACATGGTTGCAAGGATGAACCCGGTAACCATGACCGCACCCAATCGAATCCCAAACAGCTCAGGCATTCTTCGAGAGTTCGTGAACGAGCGTTTTGACAGCGTGGCCATCTCGATCCAGAAGGGGTTCGCGAAGGTTGGAACCATTGACGAAGGGTTGGTGTTCGTGTTGGTGGCGCCAGAGACTAGTTTCCCTCTCGAAATGCTGGCGCTGATTGCTTCCTTCAACGACATGCCGTTTCGGTCGTCGACGGCGTTAGTTTGTGGTGCGGGTGCAGGGTGCTTCATGGACTGCCAGGACTTGTTGAACTCCACGAGGCTTTTGGTTCCGCCTGGGGAACCTTCTAGATCCCGAATGAGGTCCAATGCGAACTCGGTGCGGTTCTCTGCGTCCGGTATGGGGTGACCGAACTCAGCGAAGAACGACGGCAGCTGCGCCGGGGAGCCGCTGTAGACGGTTTGGCCGCGGGAGAGGAAGATCATGCGGTCCAGGAGCCCGAGGATTCGGTAGCTTGGTTGATGGATGGACATGATCACGATGCTCCCGCTCTGCGCGATTCTCTGGAGCACTTTCACCACCATGAACGCGCTCGTGGAGTCGAGTCCAGAGGTTGGCTCGTCAAGGAAGAGGATGATAGGGTCGTGGATAATGTCGATCCCGATTGAGACTCTCCGCCGCTCGCCGCCGGAGACTCCGCGGTGGCCTTCGTCGCCGATCACAGTTTTCGCCGCGTTTCGGAGCCCTAGCTGGTCGATTAGAGCTTGGACACGCGCTTTCTTCTTCGATTTGGATAGCGTGCGCGGCAATCGGAACTCGGCGGCGAAGTTGAGGGTTTCTTCGACGGTGAGCATCGGAAAGAGGAGGTCGTCCTGCATTACGTAGGCGGAGATCACCTTCAGTAGCCGCGATTCCAGTGCCTCGCCGTTGAGCGCCACCGTTCCTTTCAGCCTTCCCTTCGCGATACGGTTCGCCAGCGCGTCGATTAAGGTGGATTTTCCGGAGCCGCTGGCGCCGAGCACCGCCATGATCTCTCCGTCGCGTGCCTCGCCGGAGATGTCGTTCAGGAGAGTCTTGGTCCGCGTGAACACGCTCTCTCCCACCGCCGGTGCCTCGGCCACCGCCGCAGCGGCGCCAAGGCGGTTCTGGGGCCGAGGGAGGATCGCCGAGAGGCTCATTCTTCGGCGTACCTTGACGCTGTAGGTGAGGTTGGTGAAGGAGAGGACGAACGGCAACGAGCGAGGCTCCATTCCGGCGCCGTCGCCGATTTCCAGAGAGTGGTGCACCGGCGTCTCGCAGCCATCGCCGACGGCTTCTTTACGCACGTCGCCAACGTGTTTCAGGAGCTGTCCCAGCGTCGGAGAGCCGCCGCCTGCTGCTGAGCGGCGCGTGAGGTCGTCAAGTTCCATCAGTCCCAAATACGGCGTCGTATTGGGCACTGGTAATGCATTATCCGCAACAACGCGAGATGACATTGCTTCTTTTAGTTGACTGGTGAGTTAACGTTGACGGCACGGTTCGTTTGGGTTGGGGAAGGAGCTAAGACTAAATAGCATGCGGTTGGAGAGCCGCCAGTTAACGGCGTGTGAGGTGATCGCTTTGTGAATGTGAAGAACAAGAAAGGAGGTTCTAGCCTAGCTCCTTTTAATATATGGGTTGGCAAGTGTATGGTGTTTAGTGTGTGTGTATATATATTATGATTGAAGAGTTTGAGAAGAAGATTGAGCGGAAGAAGCAAACGGAATGGGATGGGTGGATGCTATGTATAGTGTGGGACAGTGGTTATAGTTATAGGGGACTGTGGGTATTTATTTTGCGGTTTTGACTAACATATGGGTTTTGATTTTTTAGGTGTTAAGAGGTGTGAGAGAGGTGACCTACAACTCCTAATTCATCACTTATGTATACGTCTCCTTTGTTTGCCATTTTCCTTGTTCTACAAGGGTGGCTGTGGGAACATGTGAGGATTTGTTATTTGGTACATTCATGACACATGACACATGCCCCCATAGGGTTATTCATAAGTGTCCTTTTTTACTTGATTTGTTTGAAGTTCATGGGAGTTAGGTTGGGCGTTGATCTGCTGTGAGTCTCTCGCGTAAGCCTTATTCATACAATAGTATATGTTTCGGTCCAATACTATAACCCTGATCTCTCTCTCTCTCTCTCTCTCCCCAGAGAATTTGGTGGTAATTTAAAAAGAAAAAATGTTTCGAAGGGGTTCTAGAGGTGATCATTTTTTTAATTGTTGTACTCTTATCGCCCCCCTTTTTTCTTAATTCCAGCTTAGAAGAAGTACCCTAATTGCACAAGACAAGACTTTGTACGTGGGCTACTAATTCTAGAGACATTAATTAGATGGATTAAGTCTAAGAATCTTGATAACTTGTACTCATAATTAACGTTTAGTGTTTATGTAATAATAGTTGGTAGGAAGCTTGATCAACACAAATTAGTAAACCCTTTTTGTTAGGCAGTACATGTAATCCATTATCTCTTGATATTTATGCAATACAAGAAGATATAATAGAGCTGGTAGAAAGCTCAATCAACATAGTAAAAATCTCTAATTAGATAGTTCTACTATCAGCCAGTTTGTTTTATTTTTTAAAATAAAATTTAATTAAAATATATGTATAGAAAAATGAAATAATTAGATTTTTTTTGGAAAAAAAAGGTTGAAACTAAAGAATAGATTATAAAAAAATTACTTTAATTGCTTTTTCACTAGTTAAAAAGAAGAGATTAATTTTAATGCATTGACACTATAAAAGAGTTTTACACTGTCATTTAAAAAGAATAATAGATAGTTGAGTCAAATATTTTTACTGACATAATAATATATGATTGAATATCTGTGTAAAATATTCTTATACTAGTAGTGCATACAAATTCAATTCTAAAAAAAATAGCTTATGAAAAAAATATATATGAAAAGTTATATCATAAAAGTCTTCTTATAAAAAAACTTAAACAAATTAAATATATCTTCTATATATAATCTCTTTGGCAGTGAGGGAGGGTTTTACTTTTAGAACAGAAAGAATATAATTAAGCTTGTTTTATTATTTTAAGAAAATATATTCTATTTCAAAAATTTTTAAAAGAAGAAGAATAAAATGACAGATTATTATAGAACTTTTCTATCATTCCTCTTTTACAAATATTGTATAACTCTCTAAATTCAAAAATAATAAATATGTCTTTCCTTTTTCCTCACAAAACCCTCCATTCAAACTTACCTTTAATTAACACATATAGAAGTATTTTTTACAGAATTGATGCGCATTCTCAACATCTTACAACTTAATATATTTTAATATTGAATAAAGTTTTTACAGTAATAATAATATTTGGTTGATTCAAGCAGTTGAATACTTATTTTTCTTAAAAAATATTTTAGATTTAAGTTTTGTAAATAAAAAAAAATACTTATTCTTAAACGACATTTTAGATTTAAGTTTTGTGAATAATTATATATAAAAAAACACCAAACAAACTTTACACTTATAGTAAGTATTATATGAGTTTGTGCTCACTACACTCAAAGTGTGACGTTTTTCAGTCTTAGTTAGTGGTGAAACTTATCACCAACTTAAATATTCATTACTTTGTATTTTAAAAATTCAAAAACATGTCTTAAAGAATAAATAAACAAGCTAATGGTGGTGTCACTCTCTGAGTAAAATAAAAATAATTTTACGTGATGCTTAAGAAGTAGAGTTTAATTTGAGTGCACTGACAGTATAAAGTTTTTTAATACTGTCATATAATCAAAATCTTTTATTTACATGACTATTCAAGTAGTGGGTGGTTATATTAAAGAATTTGCTGATGTGACAATATACGATTGGATATCTGTGTAAAAATTTTTTATACTGCCAGTATATTCAAATTAAATCTTAAAAAGTATGCAATAATTTTTATATAGTGGACCAGCCCATTTTAAACTAAATTAAGCAAGTGTAATAAATTCTAGATATTGATAATTTGTTTTGCCCCCCGCGGGCGGGAATGGGAGCTCTCATGGTAAAACTTACATGGGGCCGGCGTAACTGATAAAATTAAAAGGGTTGATAACACATAAGAACAATTGTCGAATCCTGTAAATATCTATTGAGAAGGCTCTATTAAAAAAAAAAAAAAATCTATTGAGAAGGAGCCATAATCTTAAACTATCTTGGCCTTGGAGGCTTAGGCACCCCGCCTAACCTTTTGGACCAGAAATAACAAGGTAAAAAAATTGAAGTTCATCAGTAGCGTGACTAAAATTTCAGTTATAAATATATGATTCTTCTAGGTGTCAAAATAATGTTTACAAATCTGATATATGAATAACAGTACTTGTATTTAAAAAAAAAAAAAAAACCTTTACTATTGTTGTATGATTTATCATAAATATTTAAATTAATATTTTACAAATTAAAGGTATTGTGAGGGTTGTCTACGTAAGTAACACCGTGAAAACCGCTCTCGAAGAGTAATTCACACGGAGTTCAATTCTTGTTGCTTTACACTATTGGCTATTTTTGTTTGGGTGCTCATTTCTCATATGCTGCAAGTCTCTTGTTCAAATAGAAGTCCTGATGATTGGGTGCCAGCTATACGATGGCAGCAATGCAATTTAATTACTTTCCTCATAAGAGATAGGTGTGTGGGGTCTTTGCTTAACTAAATGTACGTATTTGCTAGTGGAACACAACTACAATGAGTGCAACAATAGAGGATTTGTGATGGGGCAAAAATCACAACCGCACAAAATGGGACTACTGCAAATGAACTATCACTGTCGTTGTGCCTATACACAGATAGCGAGCCATGGATCGTAAGGAATCATAATAGATCACCGTTTAATAATAGCGCAATCACTGTCATGCATGGTGTGTAACACACTAAAGGGATGCCATAGATTGCAGGGAAATTGGATTAATATCACATCGTTCATTATTGCTTATGTCTATGGAGGCAAGCAATTGCACGGTGGAGCTTGTATATATGTGTGTGTGTGTATGGAACAGGGCAATTGTACTGGTATGATTAATATTAATAACGTGAGGGTGACAGATCAAATTATGCATTCCAATGACAATGCCTCGTTCATACATGCACATGCACAAAAGAATCTTTGCACCATTTACTTGCATATAACCAAAAAGAAATGAAGGTAATGAAAGCAACCATATACGAAATGACACCTTGTCAGAAAACTTGTCAAACAATTCATGTAGCTTTCGCTGATCAACTATATATCTAATACACAGTAAAGAGTATTGAATGAGTTTGGAGGCGCACTCTCTAATGGTCCCTATTGAGTTAGAGACTGCTGCAAATCTAGGAATTGTCTTAAAACAAGTAATTATTTGGGGTTAATTATATTTATATGGATTTTTCTAACCAATATCCTAAGAGTATTGATTAAGAGTATAAAAATTTTCAAGTTTCCAATGCATTTAATATAATATTAGAAATTTAAAAATCTCACTTTTTAATAGGACACTGATTACAAAAAAAAAAAAAAAACCATTTTATATTTCTTGTTTTCTTCGCACTGCCCATTCTTTCTTCTTCAACCACTCCTTACATCTCCTCCTTCATCTTCGACATCCTCGTCATCTTGTTCTTGCAGCTCTAGGACATTTCTGCTTGCCATTGCTTGTGATTTTGTAGTCGTCCAAGGTATTATCTCCATGCAACTTTCATTGCTTCATCGACATGCAAGATGATACTCGGGGTGATCCTCAAATTTTGAAGATTTTAAAGCAAACCAAAACTCAATCAAAATATATATGAGAATTGGAGAAAAAGGGTAATAATGATCTCGTGACGAAGAGGAAAGAGAAACCAGACGTATGAGTCCAGGCACTCAAAACTGGATGTGAGGCATTGCTATATAAAGAGTGATAAAGTAAGAATAACACCCTATTTTAGTTAAGATTTAGATACTTAGTTTGTTAGGATTTTGATTCTGTTTATTATATCTTATCCTTAGTTTTAGGTCTTATCCCTATTTTTCTATTATCTATTGATTTTATCTCCTATTTTATTGTTATCATTGTAACTGCTTTATCTATATAATAAACTTTCTGATATGATTCATACTTGAGTTCAACCAATCTTTCATTTAAAACATCTTCATGATAGCATAGCCTTTTTATGGTTAATACCAAATCAAACACCAAAATACTTGGTGTCTTTTTTAAAGGAAAAACTCCGGCGCCCCTCCTAATGATTCCTCCCCTTGGATGTGCATGTAACTAGGCGAGAGATTTGATCATCTCATCGTTGGCTTGTGCCACTAGCGCATCTCTTTTTATCTTGTTCGAGTATGACTCACAAGACGTCATATTGAAGACCCCCCGCTCTCATTCTATGAATGTAAGATTTTTTCAAAAGTTTTGGTTGATATTCCAATATGTTTCATGTCTACATCTGATATTTCAAGACCAATTATGATGATCTTATGGTTGTTGGCAAGCTGCTTTCTAATCAAGATCAACTTATTCAACTTTACTGTAATCTGGACTCACCACTCATTTCTACTACCATTATTATCCAAACATGGCCTTTACAAGGCGACGTCCAGTTTGAAGAAGGGTGATAAAGCAAAGATGACACCTTATCTTAGTTAAGATTTAGATACTTAGTTTGTTAGAATTTTGATTCTGTTTATTATATCTTATCCTTAATTTTAGGTCTTATCCCTATTTTTATATTATCTATTGATTTTATCTTCCATTTTATTGTTATTCTTGTAACTACTTTATCTGTATAATAAACTTTCTGGTATGACTCATACTTGAGTTCAACCAGTCTTTTATCCAAAACGTCTTCAAAGAGATGTTCTAAAGCATGCATGCTAGAATATATTATCCATTGATTACATCTCATAATAAAAATAAATAAATTATTAAATAAAAATTGCATTTAATGTTTTGGAAAATAATAACCTTCTAATATTTTTTATCTAACAAATAGGAAGATTTTATTAAAAATGTTGATTAAAAAATTCAGAATTATTCATCATGTGATAATGTGATAAAGTCAATGAGAATTAACTCATCTGCTAGATTTAAAAAAACATCGATAAAGAGCACTGAGTTCAAGTACGATCGACATGTGCCTTGACGATGGAATGGCATGACTTTTTCTTCAACTTTTGTACACAAAATAATTAATATATAGTAATTTGATAAAAATCTTAAAATTAAAATCAATAAAATGTCATTAAAAAAAATTCAGAAAAAAATGATGGTATTTCATTGATAGATATATAAATATTACTTAAAGTTTTATTTAAGTCATAACTTTATTTTGGGGTAATTTTTTTATGTCTCTTTAAATTCTCATATACAACAATTGTGATAAATATAGCCACTAGAAATAGGTAAGTGATGAAAGACTTAGATAATTTACATGAAGTTAGAAGTTTAAACGTCATTATTATTCATGAGAAAAAAAAAACTGTAATAAATATTTTAAAATGAAAACAACACATGAAAAACTTGACTTTGAAACAGGAAAACAATAAAATATTGCCATATTTTCAATTAAGAGTTAGTTAATAGTATCTGAAAAAATTAAATTGAATTAACAGTGTAACGACTACCATAGATCAATAATATGACAACCTTTTTACTGAAATAAAAAAAAATAATTATTTACGTAAATGTCCTGTTTCAAATTTATTTTCGAAAATATCCTGTTTTGGGGGTTATTGGTAAATCGTGTGAGGCTGGCGCGATTTTATGAGTGTTTGTGCACTGCCCACAAATCGTGCCACCCTCATACGATTTATGGTTCAGTGCTCAACGCTCATGTAAATCACATAGAAATCATAGGAGGGTGACACAATTTCTGTGTGTTTAAGTTACACGTAAATCGTGTGACCCTCACATGATTTATGGTGTGCTTTGCTTATAAAAAGAAATCGTGTGAGGCTACTGTTCCATTTAGAAATCGTGGGAGAAGAGATTGGGAAAATCATATGAGGTGGAATTGCGAAAAAAAGAGGAAAATTTTGGTGGAGAATGACCCAAAATAACTTACATTGGTAAGATGAAGTTGGACATATTTCTGTACATATCTAGGAAAAGGTAAATTTTTGCTATGTTTTAATTTTATTTTATTTAGAAAATAAGATATTTAGTTTAGCTTAATTATTATAATTAGAAAAGAAAATATTTGTTTAATTTTTAGATTAGTGTAAAAAAATTTGGTTAGTTTAGTTTATTTTTTATTAGTATAAAAAATATTCCTTTAGATTAGTGGAGAAAAATTTGATTAGCTTAGTTTAGTTTAGAGTAGTGAAAAATTTTTTTTGTTAATTTAGTGGAGAAAATTTTGATTAGCTTAGTTTATTTTAGTTAGTTTAGATTAGTGGAAAATTTTTTTTGCTAATTTAGTTTAGTTTATTTTTTATAGGAATAAAAAATATTAGTTTAAATTAGTGGAGAAAAAATTGGTTTATATTAGTTTTGATTAGTATAAAAAATATTTAGTTAGTTTAGTTATTTTTTTAATGAAAACTTTAGTTTATATATATATTTTAATCATTTTTCATGTATTTAAATTTAGGGTTTAGCTTGATATAGTTAAGCTAATTTTATATAATTTAGTTGTTATTCAATTATATTCTACTATAAAATTGAATTATAGTATTTATTTACTTTATTACAGAGTATTATGAAGTTTAATTTAATTAGTATTTATTTGATTTATTACAGAGTTTTGTTTATTTTAATGTTAATGATATTACGTTTATACTTTTCAACCACGTCGAGTGTTGACCACTAGGCATCACCTATTACCTCTGCCGCATCCTCTTATGGAGCCATATTTGAGACAGGCTGGATTATGGTATGCAGCCTAGATCCCATTTTATGAGCATGATATCGCGCTGATCAGTGCGTTTGTGGAGCGTTGACGGCCGAAGACCTATATGTTCCATCTTCCCTATGCACCACTATCTAAAATCGTGTAAGGATCACATGATTTACGTGTAACTTAAATACACAGAAATCATGCCACCTTCCCACGATTTCTATGTGATTTAGTTGCATGTAAATTTATGACTTACATCGATTTACGCGAAATATTGAAGACTGAACTCATAAATCGCAAGGAGGAAGACAATTTATAGGTAGTGCACAAACACTCATAAATCGTGCCAGTCTGACACGATTTACTAATAGTCCACCAAAATAGGATATTTTCGAAAATAAATTTGAAATATGATATTTACGTAAATAATTATTTTTTTATTTTATTTCAATAAAAAAGCCATAATATGACGGAATAGTAAGGCATATAGTGTTTTACTATGAAGTTTCCCATACATGATAACTTGAGGATTGAACCACAGCATGGTTGGAGACAAAGGCTGAAGAATTAAAGTCGACGAGAGAACATAAGATTTGGAGGAGAGGCTAACGAGCTCATGAAATAGAAAGTTAGAAACTGAAACATGATTGGTTATAGTCCAAAGAATGACCATCACTTTATGGATTCTACCATGCGTGGGCCAGGTCAAAGGAGGCTGTGGGACCACAGCCGCCCAAGGTTCGAAATATTTAATTTGAGGAGTGTTATTTATATCACTTTTTATTATAGACACTCATATATCTAAAGAAAAGATTAAAAAAAAAATTATAAAAAAAAAAGATAAAATGAAAAAGCAAGAGAAGAGGGAAGAGAGATAAATATAAAGTGTTAAAATATATTAATTGGTAGAACATACAAAAAAATATTTCTCATTTAATTTCTTGAACATACTTTTTTTCTTTTTGTTCTTTTAAAAAAAAAAGCTTTTAAAAACAATTTAATGTTTGGCCTCTTAAAGTGCACCCATAAATATTTTATTTGCGCTATCCAAATCAAAGTGGAACATCAAAATTCATCCCTCTACCAAGTTAGCAGAGGTAAGTAAACTTACAAATTTTGTTTTCTTCTAGACATCCTCCTTAGTCTTGGTACAAGGCTGCACATTGCAGATCTATCCATTAAGTTTTTCATATTTGTCAACTTCCATGTCAATCCATGAATAAGGGTACTTCAATATTGCGTGATTGATTGCTACCCACTTTAAGACTCCGATTGTCAACCAATTTCTCAAATTCATATTTTGGGCATGGAGGACTGTGGTTTGCCTGTCTATATTTACATAAAACAAAGTCAAGTATATATGGGGAGGTTCACACTCCGAACATTTATATTAAAAAATTCCTTGAATATTAAACTACGCTTGGATGGATCCAAGTATTAAATAGTCTTTTTCAATGAAATCTAAATTAACGAGATTTTTAAAATAAATTCAGTTACTTAAATATATAATTTTATTTATATTTATATTTGCCTATACATTAATTACTACAATTGGCGATCCGCTGATAATTTAGGCGATAGTCACATGATAAGGTAGTTTACTTTTAATAGACAGAATACGTAGGGTCCAATAACTTTTCCGAAGTTGTGTGTGACACTACTTAATTTGGAAGAGGAATGAGTTAAAAAACTGAACTGTCTTGTTAGGCATATGAGTATCGTAAAGAGTTCCCATTGACAACCATGAAAGGTAACTTGCTGTGAAGGTAATTTAAAATGCAGAAAGTATCTTGATGGGGAAAGCACAAATCAAACTTTTTTAGGTCTTGAAGATAAAAGAAGAAACGTGGTAGTTAATGCAGATGGGCTACCATCCTTTTAACTACCAACTTGCAAGCTAACTTTTACCAATACATTAATTTGCAGCGTCTACCACTCAAAGTCAAAACAGAAAATTGGGTGTCAGCATGTGCATGTGCATGGGCATGTCCATGTCCCTAGCTAATTCATTCATCATTTCATAATGTCCATGACTATGAGCCTTTGTTCGTTCAAATTGTCTTGTGTGATGCTACGGTGTTTCGAATCGTGTTTGGGCATCTAGTTAAAAAATGTCACTGTCTTATTCCCCTCACGCTCCGTTTTTCTCTAGGCTGTATTTGCATATGATGCCTATCTTTTAGTTGGCAAAAGTTTTCTAATGACACATTTTTGCCTTGAACGATTGCGTCATTTTCATTTATTTTTTATTTTTATTTTTTTTTTGGGGTCTTGAAGGGTTGCGTCTTTGTCAGCAGTCAGCACTCTGACGTGAATTTGTTTTTTTTTTTTTTTGTCATTGTTCTATCGAGTGTCAAATGGATCAGGTAGGTTGGATTTGGGCTTATCATCTTGTTGGATCGAGTTACTTTTTACACAAAGGTGAAAAGACAGGCATGCCTGAAAACAACAAATGCAGCAAGTTTTTCAACAAATATAAACAGGTGTCTCTCAAGGCTATGGTAAAACTAAAAGGACAGCCCATTAAGAGAAGATAATGACATTGAGATCCCCATCTTGTTGTTGACCAAAACAAAAGGAAAAAGACCCTTATCATGTTCATATTCAACTCTGAAACAAGAAACAAATAATTGAAATCAAAATAGAACTTGGTATTTTTTATCAGCAAGTCATCTGTAGCCTGTAGTGTAAATACCATTCTTACATGCCTGATTTTGTAACGAGGTAACCTTGCATTTTCTAGTCTATTTTGTTACAGAAAAAAATAGCATTCATAACAATTTTTAATAAAAAATTAAAAATATTATTTAACCTTTTCTTTATTCCTTTTTTTTTATTGTTTTGTTTTTGGGTTTGGTTGATTAACATTGGAAGAGGCCAGTAGGCCACTGGCTTTGAGCAGAATGAACCTTTTTTTTCAAGTCCGATAATGCAAACTCTAAATACAACAGTGCAAAAGTAACAGGCCTGATGACATGCACGCTTGTGTGGCTCCCAATACTCTACATTACACATTTTTTTTTTCGGTCCTACATATTTGTTCATTAATCTTGAACTTACTCCACGCGAAGTCAAGATGGAGTCCAAGAGGGAAGCCCATTTTGTTCAAAAATTTTCTCTGGTTTGTTAGGACCAATAACTTAGCTGGGATAGCCCAATACCATTATAGCCCCAGTGAACAAATAAATTATTTGATCAGCTAAAAAGACTTTTTTTTCTGACAAAAAATACTTTGTTTTTTAAAAATCATTCAAAAAAAGTCTGATTGTAATTTTATTTATTATGTCCGTACATATTATTCATTATAATATTTTAAATGTGCTTTTTTAAATTGAAAATTAATTTATAATAATTTATTTTAAGTTAAAAATGTTAAATTATTTCGTTTGGTAAGTAATCACAATTGAACTGATAAAGAAGTATATTTAAATTATATATTATTATTTTGACTTGTGATAGATAGTTTATAGTGTATAGTGGTAAACACAAATAACTTATTAATAAAGAATTATGAATAAAAATTGAAGTTTTATTTTGATGCTTGTAAGGGATGCAAAACGTTTTAAGATTTTAAATAAATGTAATAATCAGGAAAAAAAAAGTTGAGATGTGACGTGGGGTGAATAATAGTAGAGGTTTTTTTTTTTTTTTTTCAAAGTGGATTTTTTTTACGCACGTAGGGTGAATAATAGTAGAGGTTTCTTTTTTTTTTTTCAAAGTGGATTTTTTTTTACGCGAGTACTACAGAGAGTTTATTAAAACTAGTACTTATATCAAACTAGATTTTTGTTATTAAAATTTAGTATAAGAAAAAAAAATTATTTGATTTTAAACTCTCCATTAAATTATAAATAGGGTGCTTTTTTCGGTGCCCCTCTTCATCGACATTCTTTTTTATTCTATGATGAAGGAAAAAGTAACACAATAAAGGAAAATTTTGAGTTCACTCCTTACCTAACAAATTAGAGAGTAATCTCTTTGGATTCGATTATATGCCTCAGCAGGAATTCTTCACATATATGAATTTTATGATCAAATTAAGGACCAAATATTTAAGGGACTTAAGCTCTTTTCACTCAAACTAATACCTTATTGATATATAGCTAAAAAAATTGCTTCAATAAATGTTAGTTTCATATAAATGTTAACATGAACTATTCATCCTTATAATATTATTTAATTAAAATTTTCTCTTTCAATTAATATTTTTGAATTATGATTTTATGATTTTTGGTAATTGAGATTTCTTTTCCCCTTAAATTTCAATATATTTAATAGTTAGAAATCATAAGATCAATTAAAATACACATTAAAAAGGGGACAATGTACATGATTCCACATGAAATGATCAACAATTAAAATTGTCCTTCACATTAAAAGAAAAAATTAAAATTGTCCTTGACTCGAGCATGTGGCAATTAAAATTCAATGTGTAAATTTAACATGACCTAATCACGTTTAATAATCACTATTGATCCAATTTTCTTTTAATTGCTCACCGTTGATAATGTTTAATGTCGTAAGTTCTTTTTTAAGTGTTTGGCGTTGAGCGGGTTTCAATACAAAATCATGTTAAATTTACGCATAAAAAGATTTGCTTTCGTATCTTGCAATTTGAAAGAGTCAAATCTATATCTATATTATTATTATGTTATTTTTATGAATTTGATAATTTTTTTTTTGTGACAATTTTATCAAACCCAACAACGATAGCCCTTTTATCCAGGGCGGCCAAAGGGCGTAGCATAGGCAACACAGTACATGATGAAAAGGGTCGCTCCAAGGCGGGTGTAGGCGTGGCATTTGGATTGTCATTGGTGTGCTGGCATGAGGACATAACTCCTGTGGTTTGCTTAAACCACCACCATTTGGAATTTCCAACCAGACTCCCCACTCGAAATAGGCGAACCCACACATCTTTTTTTTGTTTCCGTATTTATATGTCTCATCTTTTGCAACTGCTGAGCCACTCAAGCATGCAACTACCTATTTCATTAGGAATAGGTTCTTAAGTGAAAATTTTATATAATCTTATCATAAATTGATTTTTATCATTAATTTAAAAGATAAAGTTAAATATGAGACTCAAGAGAGTATTTAATCAATAATAAAAATTAACACATAATAAAATTATATGAGATTTTCATTAAAGAGGATTTATTTCCCCAATTCATCAGTTTATCATTTCTTAGTATTTTCTGAAGGGCCAATACTAAATGAATGGAAACTTGAAATAGTTAATAATATATGCAATATCATAGTGATACTTACTATTTATCGGTAAATACTTTCACTACAAAATCTTTTTAAGAAGTTATTGTAAACAGCTATATATAGTTTCAATGATAAATGGATTCCTCCCTCCTACCGAAGTTATTTTTTTAATGAGTAATTATAGTTATATAAAATTTGTGCTTATTACATTTTTCCACTGTTAAGAGAACCGAACCAAACCAGCCGGTCGGATTGGTCCGACTAGGAACTAGATCCCAGGCTGGTCCGATCTTCAACATAAAATCGGATGTGGTCAAAATCGGGAAAAATCGATGTACCGGATTGGTCAAACTAGTTGACCAATTTTTTTTGGGTAAAAATGCTATTATTTCTTTCATAAAAAAATAAGAAGAAGCTCAATCAAAACAAATATTTATTTCTTTTAGAACCTTGATTCTTTTAGTATATTTATTTGGTATATACTATTAAATTAATTTAAAAATAAAAAAATTAAAAATAATTGTTATATTGTCTGTGAATATTTTCCAAAAAAAATGTAAGTAAAAATTAAAATAAATAGATTTTACATTTAAGATATTTGATAAAGTGTCTTATAATAAATATTATTTTGCATTATTTATGTTATTGTTAATAATTTAATATAATTTTTTATTTTTTAATTAATCATATATATATATATATATAATTAAATATATATATATATATATATATATATATATATATATATATATAATTAAATATATATTTTTTATTATATCCCGGTCGAACCTTCGATTGAACAAGTTGAACCTCTGAATTTTTGAATTCCTACCTTCACCAATTCAATGTCAGGTCCGATTTTTTTAACCTTGCATTTTTCATACTCTCAGGCACCTCATTAGGTTACTTATTGGTCGTATTATTCTTCTTTAAAAAAGATGATTAAGCTTGTGCACACGGCTTAAGGGGATGACAAATCTTGGCTGTGCTATCTATAGTTACATCATTACACATATTAACCGTAAACTATTAATTCAAGGGTATGTAGTAGCCATGGGTATTTATGCTATGTGAAATGTTATGTGTGCGTATTTATTTTTAGTGTAGACACCATCTGTGAGTATGAGAAGAAAGACACTAATAATAAAATAAAAAATTTTAAAAGAAAGATATGTAAATGCTTTCGAGTATATGTGTACAAGCTAGGTATATGTAACAACACCCTTATGCTATAATACAAAGAGTATCCTTAACTTGCATTATAATGTTCTATCATATCTAAAAATTGTAAAACCAAGTCTAAGGATGGGAACAGGTAATGTAAAGTAAAGCAAATTTCGTCCTTAATCTTACTATCTCCCTTATTGTTCTTTTTCTTTTGTTTATTTTTAGTTAGCATATGATCTAACAATCATAGAAGAAAGTGAGTGATATAATGGATATAACCAGTTGATTTGCCATCATCTTTACATGAGACAATCAAAGCCCATGTTAAAATGAAAACACAAACAGTGTTCAACACAAAGCAAGTGACATAAAATGAAAAGATAATAACCGATGAGTGTTAGGAACCCATTCAACAAACGATAAAGAAACTCAGGGAAAAAGAAACAGTGCTCAATGCAACGATAAAAGAAACTCAACCACGCTTCGCAAACTTGGGGAGCACCTTAATGGTGTCCCTATCCTATACTTCCCTGGTTTCCCATCGGCATCGAGGACCATGAATGAAAGGGCAAGCATGAGCTTGAAGGCTAGCCAGCACTTATGTCAAATCCCGCAGCTCATGCATGAGAGCACTCTCCACAGGCACGACGGCCCCTACTCTCACCAAAATGGAAGCCCCCGAGTAGTCGCCAGGACCGCTTCCACGGTGAGGGAGCCCAAAGCCTTAACTCGAGCCTGGCCTTAGCACCGTCACTAGTACTTTTCCTGCGGCTAATCAATCAATTGCATCATCTTTAGACTTTTGGCCTTCGGTGACTGTTGCTTCTTCTTCTTCGGCAGCTCCGTTGCACTCAGCTGCACTTGCGGCTTCAGCTCCTGCTGCTGTTGCTGCATTGGCGGAAGCTCATGAGAAGCTTTTGCTATTTGTCGTGTCTCCAAAAACAAACCTCACACCTGTCTCGGTGAGGTGAATGCTGATGGCTTTCAGTTCAAGTTCAGCGAGACTACTTAGAAGAAAGTCATGGCTGGGCTCATGTAGGCCATGGAACATCAACTTTTATTACCAGGAACGTTTGCACTGCCTGTTTCACCATGAGAATGGTAGCTGTGGCATCAGCATTCACCAGCACGCCTTAGTGTCGAAAATTAATCTATAATCATTGATTCTAAGCTAAAAATGTTAAATTATTTCCTTTCATAAGTGATCACAATCGAAGTAAGTATATTTAAATTATATATTATTATTTTCACTTGCGATAGATAGTTTATAGTGTGTAGCGGTAAGCACAAATAACTTACTAATAAAGAATTATTAGTAAAAATTGAAGTTTTATTTTAACGATAGTAAGGGATGCAAAAGGCTTTAAGATTTTAAATAAATATAATAATCAGGAAAAAAAGTTGAGATAATGACTTAGGGTGAATAATAATAGAGGTTTCTTCTTTTTTTTACAGTGGGTTTTTCTTTTTTTATGCGAGTATTATACAGAGGTTATTAAAGCTAGTACTAATATCAAACTTGATTTTTGTGATTAAAATTTAGTATATAAGAAAATTTTTGTGTGATTTTAATCTCTCCCTTAAATTATAAATAGAGTACTTTTTTCGGCGCCACTCTCCATACAACATACTTTTTCGTTCTATGATGAAGGAAAAAGTCACGTAGCCAAGTAAATTTTGGGTTTCTCAAAGTACTTTTTCGATTAACAAATAAGAGATTATTCTATTAGAATATGATTAGATGTTTAAGTCGGGATCCTTCTAAATAATATTTTTTTCATATATATAAATTTGTGATCAAATCCAATACTACTACATGCATGCTTAAAACATCCGAATTCTTGTCAATCAGACTAATATCTTATTGGTACACAGCTAAGAAAATTGCTTTAGTAAATATTAGTTTTATATAAAGGTTAAATTGAACTATCCATCCTCATAATATTATTTAATTAAATTTTTTTGTTTCAATTAATATTTTTGAATTCCATAAAAAAAATCGATATTTTTCAATTGTGATTTTCTTATTTTGATAATTGAGATTTTTTCCGTTAAATATCGATACATTTAATAATTAGAAATAATAAGATCAATTATTAATAAAAAATAAGAAACAACACTTTTATAAGTATTTATAGATCAAAACTCAAATAAATAAGAAAATACAAGGATTAATAACATATAAAATTAAAAAACACAAAAATATACCAACAAAGTATTTGTTTGGGTGGAAGGGTTCGAATATCTTAAATATATGATCTAAGGTTTGATCATGGAATATATGTATATAAAATAAATAAATACTATTGAAAAGAATTCTTACTTAAACACTAAATGTACTATGAGAGATTAGCCTCTTATTTATTAAATAAGGGGATATTTTGAAAAGTTAAAAGATATAAAAATATTGGAATAGAATACTTAAATATATGATCTAAGGTTTGATCATGAAATATATGTATATAAAATAAATAAATACTATTGAAAAGAGTTCTTACTTAAACACTGAATGTATTATGAGAGATTAACCTCTTATTTATTAAATAAGGGGATATTTTGAAAAGTTAAAAGACATAAAAATATTGGAATAGAATAAAATTCTAAACCTTAGCCCTACTAGACAAATATTTCCATGGGAACTCCTTTTGAGTAGGGTGTAAAAATGCATTAAGTTTATAAGTTTTGGGCAACAAAAAGTTTAAGTTAAAGGGAAGATTGCATCATTTTAGGACCAATGCATATTTTTAGGTTCATTTAGCACTTATAAATCATCCACTAATAAAAGAATTAAAAATTAAACCTAAATCACAATAATGCATGAGTGAAAGATTGAGTAGATGAGCTAACATTTATTAACTTTATCTTTATGATTTTTTTTTTGAGTGGGAACTTTAAGTTTATAAGTTGATTGGAAGGATTTGATAAAATACATAGATTAGACTAATAAAATCAAAACAAAAAGAGAGTTAACTTAATTCGAGAAAATTTATAGTAAATTGATTCAATGTATGAATTTGAAAAGGGTTTAATTAATATGTATTATCAATATAATTTTTTTTTATATTGACATTTAATTATATGCTATCACATAAATAAAGATAATTAATTTTTACATTCATTAATTAAAAAAATTATTTTTATCTATATAACAATATATAATTAGGTTTGATAATACATACTAATTAATCTTATTTTACAATGCTAAATTAATTATTAAAATTACTAAGTGTATTTGAAAAATTATTTAAGAACATATTTATTAAGTTTAAATAATAATTAAAAAATTTTTAACTGTTAAATAATAATTAAATTTAAATGAGGAGATAACCATATTCGATATTTTCATTTTTAATGTTATATATATATTTGATATTTAACTCGATAAGCTAAACTGATCCCGAGTCTCAATTGGGCACGACACAAGAGAAGAGAACACTCCGCGGATAGAGAGAGAGAGAGAAGAAAGAGGGAGTAGGAGTGGAAGAGAGAAAGCGAATCTCCCAAACCCTAAAATGGACGACAGAGACAAATCCTCCAAGCGAACCAGAGATCGACACTCCGATCGCGACCACAAGCATCGCTCCCACCGCGATTCCTCCGACGACAGGCGCCACCGCGATTCTGACGACGAGCACCGCCACCACCACCATCACCACCACCGATCGGACAGGAATTCCAAGCACGACCGTAAATCCAGGGAAAGGGAAGAATATGACCGGGAAGGAAGCAGAGACAGAGCTTATGACAGAGACGAGAGAGAAGGCAGCAGAGGGAGGTCGAAGCCTCGCGAGGCGAAGCGCGATGAGGATGAGAGGGAGAGGGAGGATTCAGCGGAGCCACGACACTTGTCGCATTCGCTCAAGCGGAAAGAGAGGGAGCACAGCGAGGAAGATAGGGACGATAAGAGGGTTAGGGTTTCGGAGGAGCCCAAGGAAGGTAAGAGGGAAAGGAGAAGGTTTGGGGATAAAGCCAAAAAGGAGGAGGAAGAAGAAAAACAAGATGATAAAGTTGATAATAGTGGAGGAGTGAGTGAAGATGGGAAACAAGTCAATGATAATGAGGTCAAGGTGAGGGGCGAACTAACTGATAACAATAATAAGCAGCTTGATGGTGCCCAGGGCTCTCTTTCTGCTAACGGGATTGCTTCACTAGATAATGTGAGTTTTTCGCTCCCAAATATTATGTTTTCAGAGTTAAATTATGCACTATATCAATTGTAAATTGTAGGGATGCTTACTTTCGTTGTATTTTTAATACATGGATTGCTAATTTAAAATCTCACCCAAAATTGTAGGTCTGTGTGTGTGCGTGTTAATTTTCAGTTATTGCGGTGAAGGCATTGGTAATTAGTATTGAACTAGAATGGGAATGCTAATAGCATAGTACATATATCAGTACTGAACTACGGTCGTTGGAACACTGCTGGTTTTCCAGAGATGTGTTTCGTTATCTTGTCCATACATAATTGTGGTTTATCTCTCTGTTGGACTTGATCTCGGAAGCACAGAAAGTTCACGGACTCTTTGGTTGCTACTAGCTGCACTTTTCACTTTTATTTTTTGAATTTTCATGCCAATACAGATGGGAATAGCAGGGTAATTAGATAAGTGATAGCATTTTATTATGACTTCATCGACTTGTGCCAACTTATAAAATATTGGCTCTCTCTGTTAATTTAACATTTGTGGTTTATGTTAATTTTATACTAATTTTATATGTTGTTTCATACATTGTGTCCTATAATTTTTCAAACTTTGTCGAGTGTATCTGTGCTTCCTATAGCTCTTCTGTTTTTCCTAACTCTTTATCGTCTATTATTCCTTTGGAATATTCGAAGAGTTACACACATTCACTGGTGTTTTTATTGTTGCTCTTTCAGGGTTTTGCCTGGGGATCACCTGCTGTGGCACCGACATGTGCGCCTGAGGCATCTTTGTCCCCTACTCCTTCCTTTCCTATCAAGGTATCTTCAAATTCTACCACAAATGAAAATAAGGGCGTTAGTATTACCAGGTCTCATGAGGTTACTGGAAAATCTAGTACAGATGGGTCATCTTCAACTGCTGGAAAAACTGGAAGCCTGTCCATTGATGCCTTAGCTAAAGCTAAGAAAGCTTTACAAATGCAGAAGGAGTTGGCAGAGAAGCTGAAGAAAATTCCTCAGGTAAGTTGAGCTTTAATTCCTTCAGTTGGATATTTTTCTATAATGAATAGCTGCTTAATTAATTATATATGTTCATCTGAATACATTAAGTTTTGTACTTTTTGGTTGTGCAGTTGAATAAGAGTTCTACCTCAAATTCACAAGGAAGCACACAGATGGGTTCAAAAGATGAATCTATAATTAGTGCTGGAGTGGCATCAAAAACTTCTACCCCAGCTTCTTCTGGCCCTGCAGCAAATATGTCAGTTTTCCCTTCAGGGGCTAGTGCTTCTACTTATGCAAGTCCTCAATCTAGTGGCACAACAGCTGCTGGTATTCCAGCTCCAACTCCAGCCAACTTTGAAGCTGTCAGGCGTGCTCAGGAGCTTGCTGCAAGAATGGGATTTCGCCAAGATCCACAGTTTGCTCCTCTAATAAACATGTTTCCTGGCCAGATGGTAGGAGATATTGCCATCCCACAGAAGCCCACCAAGGCCCCTGTTCTCCGTCTTGATGCTCAGGGAAGGGAAATAGATGAACATGGAAATGTTGTTAATGTGACTAAGCCAAGTAACCTTAGCACATTAAAGGTGTGTAGTTCTCTCAACTGTCACTTTTTTTATCAGTTATCTGCATCTATTTGGGATTGACTTCTTAACCTTGAAATCTGTATCTGAACATTGTAGGTCAACATTAACAAACAGAAGAAAGAATCATTCGAAATACTAAAACCTGTACTAGATGTTGATCCTGAAACTAATCCTCATTTTGATCCAAGGATGGGTATCAATAAAAACAAGCTCTTGAGGCTCAAGAGGCAATTTCAGTTTGTGGAGGAGGGAAAATGGTCGAAAGATGCTGAAACAATAAAATTAAAGGTATTTTTATCCATCCCCTTCCCCTATCCGATTCTATTGATTTGCCCTTATACTTTATTCTTTTCAATTGTGTTGTATTATATGTACTTTGCTGTTATTGTTTGACTCTTGTAGAGTAAATTTGGAGAAGCTCAAGCAAAAGAGCAGAAGGCCAAGCAAGCACAATTGGCAAAGGCAAAGGCTGCTCCTGATATAAATCCGAACTTAATAGAAATAACGGAGAGAGTTGTAATTAAAGAGAAACCCAAGGAACAAATTCCAGAAATTGAGTGGTGGTAAGTATATGCTCACTTGCACTACTGGTTTGTAAATAAGCATTGCATTTGAGCCTTGGTGGAAGTGCAAGGATTGTGTGAAAGGTGTTGTTTGATTGGCATAAAATTTAAGTAATTAAATTTTTTTAGCAAGTATACTGCACATGCAGTTTAAGCAGCTATGTATGAACATTTGTTCTTTCCTTTCTATTGTTTTTATCGATAATTGTACTGATGATAGGAAAGCTATGCTTCATCAATAGCTTTTTCTTTTGTTTGTTTTTGCTTTTGTAAGGAGGATTTCTTGTCCTCCCATTTTATATACTGATGCTAGGATATAAGACAAACTGGAATAGGCCAGGCTGGTTGGTAACAAAAGTTGCGTCGAGATGGTGAAACATCTTTGATGGCCTGTAAATCTGACTCGCAATGAATAATTTGACTTGAGTGTCTATTGGTGAATTAGTGTTGCCTTGTCTTAGTGGAACTCCCAATTTGTTTTTTAACTACTGAAAATTGAGTCAGAAAATCTGATCAGAATACTTGTTTTCCTTGGTTCATATGTGTTTATAAATATTATCTTAATTGTTTGAATTTGTCAGGGATGTGCCTCTTCTGCATTCTGGAAATTATGGTGACACTGCTGATGGAACCATAGGCGAAGATAAACTGAAAATGGAAAAAATCACTTTTTATGTGGAGCATCCTTGTCCTATTGAACCACCTTCTGAGCCTGCCCCTCCGCCACCTCAACCCCTCAAACTAACCAAGAGGGAGCAGAAGAAACTCCGAACACAGAGGCGTCTGGCTAAGGAGAAAGAGAGGCAGGAGATGATAAGACAAGGTGTAATAGAACCCCCGAAACCAAAGGTCAAGATTAGCAATTTGATGAAGGTACTTGGCTCTGAAGCAACACAAGATCCTACCCGGCTTGAAAAGGAAATACGTAGTGCAGCTGCCGAGCGTGAGCAGGCTCACATAGATAGGAATATTGCACGCAAGCTTACTCCTGCTGAGCTGCGGGAGAAGAAGGAGAGGAAGCTGTTTGATGACCCTAATACAGTGGAAACATTTGTTTCACTTTACAAGATTAATGACCTCTCACATCCAAAGGCCCGCTTTAGAGTTGATGTCAATGCTCAAGAGAATCGTTTGACTGGATGTGCTGTGATTTCCGATGGTATTAGTGTAGTTGTGGTTGAAGGCGGAAGCAAGTCGATTAAGAGGTATGGGAAACTTATGCTGAGGCGCATAAATTGGAGTGAATTTACAAAAAAGAGAGAGGAAAATGAAGATTCAGATGATGATAAACCTGTCAATAAGTGTGTTCTGGTATGGCAAGGAAGTGTTGCCAAATCGAGCTTCAACAGGTTCAGTGTTCATGATTGCATCACTGAAGCAGCTGCTCGCAAAGTTTTTGTGGATGCTGGTGTTCCTCATTATTGGGACCTAGCTGTCAACTATGTAGAAGATGAAGCTGTTTGAATTTTCTAGTGGTTTTTTCTGTTCAACATTATTAGCCTGCCGTCATTTGGCGTCATTGCCTTGACTAAAGTCTCTTCTTGAGTGATCAGTTTTACAATTTGCATTAAGCTGTGTTTTAGACAAATAAGAAATATGATAACTGCTAGTGCTCGCTTATTTCCTGTGGCTAATGCCATCTACAATGATTGGATGATAATGGTGGTGTGGAATGCAACCCTGTAGTAGTTCAAATTTTATGGCCTTTGGAATTTACTGAGATGTTTCCGACTGTGTAGTTCGTTTTCTTTGTCATACTATTGTGTTGGAATGTGCTAATATTTTGTTGATCTCGCTTCTGGTGTAACCTAGATGTTCACTGGTCATTCTGAACTTGACATAAGCATGTTTCACAATCAAATTGGTGCCAGCAATGAGAGCTCCGCGCATGCATTTTAAAGATAAATGCTTTTGAAGGGTTTTCAATTTGAGGGGCGTATGTATCTGTTATTCGGAGATGTGAAATGTCGGAAAGATATTGGTTTTAATTGCTCCGCTGGCGGGGATTTTATCTTTTGCCACCTGAGTGGATCGGTCTCTGGATTATGGATAAGCGTTTAACTGATAAATTATTAGACAAATATTATGTACAGCTCGATTGTGACTTGTAAGTCACTCGTGAATAGTTATGCAATACGTAATTGCCTAATTGTTCAATTGTTCGTTCATATATTTTCTTACAAAAATTTTCTTTTTGTACTCGTTAGGATCACTTTTATTTTGTAAATCAGTTTCTTTCTCGCTTCAAACTAGTTAATTCTCCATTCTTCTTTCTGCGATATGTTACAGTGAGTGTTAACATATACTCCTTGCCGGCAATGTCGTCATTGTTCACATGCCCCTCGCTGATCTTCTCCGTCAACATGCTCTTCAACAGGTGTGCCTTAGTTCGGAATGGACTCACCGACATGCATATTTAAAACCATGATATTACTTATTGTTATAACAAGATGGAATTTGACAAATAATCCATTGTAATACTAGAAGTGTAATGCAAGAAATTTACATAAAATTTAAGTACCCTAATTTTTACACTTTGACAAATGGAAAGTACAGATCTTCTTTCACCTTATGGTTAACTGTCATTTTAATTGTTATTGTTAATTTTCAATTAAATTAGAACTTGAGCGCAAGATGTAAGCGGGCATTTATTTTGTTCGTTCTTAAAATTTCGTAAAAGTTCTTGCATAACATCGTGTTTAATTAGAACATTGAAAAAGAATAGGTCCGGGCCTTTGTTTTATTTTATTTTTTGGTGGTTTTAATGGCACATTTAATTAACTGTTTAGTTACAGCCTTGATCAACTACGTATGTAGATTTATACTTTCTAAATTATTATTAATTATAAGTCACATATGATGAAGATTCTCGTAACCTAGGGACAATTTATATGTTTCCATTTTCGAGCATAGAAGTAACTTTTATTTATGGAAAACCATTGTAATAATTCGAATTCGATCAACAAAAAGGAAACCTTATCTTCTCTTCTTCTTCTTCTTTTTTTGCCAAATAAGTTTTAGAGCAGAAGCGTTGAAATGTAGAAAAAGATCCTCTAGTTTTATTTTTAGCCACCAAAATAGAAACGATCGGAACCAAAGAATGATGTGAATCCAAGCGTTCTGACACGGATCGTAAACCATTGCTTAATTCTTACATTTGGCTCCTACCTTCGACCCCAAGTAGAGTGTCCTGCAATCAAAATCTGCAAGAATTTTGATAAAGTCAAACTTTTTTAGCACAATACAGCTAACATTCAAAACATTATACACGGTTTCTTGATCTCAATCATTTGCATGCCTTTGCAGTTCCAATATTCTCTGCATCCTTATTTGCTATAGTCAAATTAATATATGCTTTGAGTTTGCACAGTTGACCCGGAGGATATGGACGAGAGATAAACCAAAAACATGGTGTAGGTTAAACCTTCTATATAAGCTTCAACATTTCATGTCCATAACCAACCCATTACAGTCTTACGTCTCTTAAACCTCTCAATTTTCTGCTACTTAATTGCAGAACCCTTTGGTGATGGCTGCATGTTCTCTCTCAGTGGCCTTTCCTGGCTTCAAACTAAAGTTTTGGTTGATTTTTACATGTCTTATTGGGATAGCTTCAGCTCAGTTATCCCCTAATAACTTCTATGATAAAACGTGTCCGAAAGCCCTTCGCACCATTCGGAAAGCCGTGCAGGATGCTGTGTCCAAAGAGCCTCGCATGGGGGCATCCTTGCTCCGACTCCATTTCCATGACTGCTTTGTCCAAGCAAGTCTCATTTCATCACTCACCATCTTATCTATATTTGCATGCATTACATTCAAAATAGTTGCCCGCATTGTGCATTAGTCTGCTGCATGAAAGAGCTTCAATATTATTCAGCATGTGAATGTTGCGTTACTTATTGTATATAGAATAATTATATATTGCAATAACACAAAGTATATATGTGGTAGATGGCATTCCTAGAATACTGCATTGGGCCCGAGAAAGAACACGCTACTGTTTCTCCCACCAATCACGTAGTTCAGATTTTACATGAGATCCACAACTAATATACAATCCCATACAAAATATATTTACATAATTGGTCAGGAGCACAACACATGATGCTCCCGGACCATGTAAGTATTTCTCGGCATTCCTCAGCGTACATCAGTTTCTAATGAATTTTTTGGCTAATTAATAAGGGAAATCAATGACTATCTATTAGGCCAAAGTCATTTTCTGTATTTGTTTAATTAAAAGTTTTGATGATGTAACTTCTATTTCTTCTAAGAAATTGACATTCAGTTTCAAGTTCGTGTTTTACAGGGATGTGATGCATCGGTATTGTTAGATGACACTGCAAATTTCACGGGTGAGAAGAGTTCTTTTCCCAACGCTAACTCCCTGAGGGGTTTTGAGGTCATAGACGATATAAAATCCCAGTTGGAGAGCATGTGCCCTGGTGTTGTCTCTTGTGCTGACATCCTAGCTGTTGCAGCCAGAGACTCTGTCGCTGCTGTAAGTACAAGTAGCATACAATTTATCTAATTAAATTGGTCATCAAATTAAGATTCATATACCCATATATATAGTGTGTACATTATCATGGGAGTAATGTAGGCTGCCAAATATATTTTTCTCTCAGCTTGGTGGACAAAGATGGGACGTAAAATTGGGCAGAAGAGACTCAACCACAGCAAGTTTAAGTGAATCTAACTCAGACTTACCTGCTCCCTTTTTGGATCTCAGTGCCCTTATCACTGCTTTCCAGAACAAAAATTTCACGGTCCAAGAAATGGTTACTTTATCAGGTAAATGCCCTTTACTACACGTCAACTTTTGAATTGAAGACAGTGTGTTAGCAAAGTGCATTAATTAAGCTTAAAATAAAACTAGTGAAAATGGTATAATTAATCTTTGTACAAATTAAACTACAAAGACTAACCACCCTTTTCATTAATTCTTTTTCCATGAATATTATTGTTCAGGAGCTCACACAGTAGGGCTAGTGAGGTGCCGTTTCTTCAGAGATAGGATTTATAACGAGACCAACATAGATCCCACGTTTGCAGCAGCGATGCAAGCAGTGTGTCCCTTTGAAGGTGGTGATGACAATTTGTCTCCTTTCGATTCCGCCACTCCAACAACTTTTGACAATGCTTACTACCAGAACTTGGTGAAACTAAGGGGTCTTGTGCACTCGGACCAACAACTCTTTGCTAATGGATCAGGACTCACAGACTCTCAAGTGATAACATATAGCAGAAACATGGGGCGTTTCAAGAAAGACTTTGCGGATGCAATGTTCAAGATGAGCATGCTTACTCCACTAACTGGCTCCGAGAGTCAGATCAGGACAAACTGCAGGGTGGTTAATTAATCCATCGACCACTAATTAACACTGATTAATGGCTACTTAATTACAGGATATGTTCTTCAGAAAAGGTCTTTGTTGATTGAAATTTCTTTCGTCGATTCGGTTGTCCAATTTATTGTTAAGTGTAATCTAAAGTATTCTAACTTGTTAAAGTATGATTTATAGTGTACTATTTACATATACATGTGATGAATAACAGATCCAATAAAATGTTTTAATCACTATTTTAGTAAATGTATGCCACTTATAGTGAGAATCATTGAAAGTGGTGCCTTTAGAACTCTATAATTTAACTTAGCATATCTCAATTGCTCGGGCTGGCTTCATGTTGTTGATGGCGACTTTGCTTCAAATTGCATAAATACCAAAGAAGCCTTAAATTCACGGTGCTTGCCTTAGAAATTAAGGAGCCTAATGCACCGGGTCATACACCGGGTCATACGGTAAACTTAACATGGGGTGAACCAGTTATGGCAGGTAAGTCAAGTTTACACCAGTTATGATAGTACAGTTTTCTGACTTGATAGACATAAAGTAAGCTAATAGCGATTGCAAACCCGTACGTCAATGCCCTGTTGCCGCCATAGATTGTCACAACCACTGCTCTCCCAAGATATGCACAGCCACCTGCACAAGGAATTGTCCAAACATACTCCATAACATGCCACCACTAAAACATTTCTCCTTGTGCAAGGTTTTCAATATTTTTCAATTCCTTAACAAGGTCCAATTTTTCTTTATATCAGTTTTTTTAGCAATTTATTGCGTATATATGTTATATTTCGTAAACAAAAAAAAAAAAAGTACAATATACAATAAATAATTTACCAAAATGTACTAATGATAATAAAAAAATAAATATATAATCACCAAAATATAAAATATAAGATACCCTAAAATATATAATAACTAGCAGTAAAATAAATAATTAAAAACCCTAAAAGTAAAATAAATTATATAATAACTAACATTATTCTCTTCCATTATACTGTACACTAAATAACAATATCTAACAATAACAACAAAATAAAAATAAAATAAAAAATTAAAACCCTATAAAAAAAAACAAATTATATAATAACTGACTTATATTGTTGTTTAACATATCATCAATGATAGATAAATTAAACTAATTTATTCTATTTGATTATAATTAAGAATCGTAAATCCTATCACTAATCTATGCAAATCAATAGCCTACTATTCTACTTTATTATTCTCTGAAAAATTATTTGCAAAAACTACATATAACAGCATATATAAAGTAAAATAATACATTATCTATTTATAAAAAAAATATTTATGATACAAAAATATTAAATAAATGACTTTTTGAAAACAATAAGCCCATTACATTATTTTGATAGATTGCCTCTGAAATCTACTCGCACGTATCATTTGTCATAGTTGAGTCTACCATTTTCACTACTTTCGTTCTTTTTAATTATTAACCTCTACTTCTGCCTTTTTTCAGCCATATAATAAAGGTTTTGAGAATTTTTATTTGGTTTAAAAATGAACCTTGTCTAATTTTTTTTCAAATAACCTCTTTCTCTTTTCCTTTTATAGCTATGCATTAAATTAATTATTCTTTTTAAATACACCATGGGCTTCTTTCTTATCTATCTTCAATTGTATGATATCAACTTTTTGTTTAATTAAATACATGTGACAAAATTTTTTTTTTCTATATATACATCCTTCCTTCTTCTATGTGTGACAAATCCTTTGAAACTTCTTCATATCCCCCCCCCCTTTTTTTGGTCTCTCGTACATATGAATAACTTAAGTGTAGCCTAAATGCTACACAACACATAACCCAATCATACAGACGCTTACACCCTTGGCCTGTTAAGACTATCAACGACTTTTCATTCAATCTTAGCCCAATTTCTATCCCACCAAAATGTAGACGGCCCACCCCACCACTTAATAAATTGTGATCTATAATGACCCAATTACCACCCTTAATGGGTTGACATTCAATAAATAAAGGCCGTTTCCTTGTAACAGCCACAATACTTTTTACCAAAATTTTTGCCCCCAAAAAAAAGAAATTAAAACATTTAATAAAATTTTTACAACGGCAACAACCCTACCTTCACATATAATTTTCCTCATTACTATTCAACTGTTAGCTATGATGATTCTTATCTTCATTTAGGCGATCTAATCTTTATTTCATATTGTCTTTCTCATTTTCCTATACCCTTTCGCACATTACACATGAAAATGCAACCTCCACAATTCAATTTCAATTACAACTGTATTAGCCAATTCATAATATTTTTACCTCTTTTCCAGCTCTTTCACCTACACCATGACCATGACCATCACCTTGACCCTGCCCCATTGTGACTATCTGAGAAGTACATCTACATCCCATTGGCCCTTAACTAATAACTTCATTGCCAATACATCACCTACCATTTTCCCACCTTACATTGATTGACAAAAAAGCCACCTCCATTCACAGCATCACAGGTTCATCGCCCCAAAACATAAACCATTATCCTATTCCTTATTATCAACAACCTGCGCAGCAACTTAATTGAGATATTCACTAACTTCAAATCAAGGGCTCTTCGCATTATCAAAATGTTGATCTGCATATTACAAATTCATTCATTAATTCGTAGATAGACAACACTTCATTTCCACCCAACACAAGTCACCAAAAGTGATCTTCTCCTCCAGCTTTTGCAATTTCCCCATTGTCACTACCACCTTCTGCTAAGGTGGAACTATAACAATACAATTGCACCTTTTACCCAACTACACCACATCACCTCAATGCTCAATCCGGTTCCAACTCAAACCCAGTTATGCACTTAATTGTGCAATTATCCCCCAATTTGCTATTCTTGCATAAGTTCTGCTTCATTTATGTTTACTTGGGTTACCCCCAGAACACCATAACCTGCAATTGATTTTTCGTGATCTGTTGAACTAGCAACAATTACCATAATTACACTATAATTAACATTATCACTTACCTATCCGCACCACTTTAATACCACCACCACTTGATCATCACACAGATTGTTCCAATATTCTCCCTCACAAACCTTCTAATATGCCTATGGTCTACCTCTTATTCTATCCCATTCTATGTCCTTGCCATTATTTAGGATATATTCGTTCGTTGTCGATGGTTAACCATTCCCAATTGCGGACGATCAAGCCTCCACCCCCACCCCAATACGGTGAAGGGTACATCAACTACCAGCTTGTTAAATATATAGTCAGTTAAACATCGACCTCACACTACATCCACTGCAATCGCCGCCGGGTATATATAACCATCATCCACTACATCGGCTACAGATCATTCGCTCTCCATTCCCCAATCCTCCCAACAAAACAACTACAGACTTTCGTAACATTATTCATATTACTTAATAATTTTTCTGGTCCATCCATACATATATATTTTATTTAGTTTTGTCCGCACTCTAAACTTATTCACCCTATTCTCATGACTTAATCCTCAACGTCCATTACCATTTATCATAAAATAACACTCAAGATCACATGTGCACTCAAGGTGGACGCGTGGTGCATCCATCACCTGACTTTGTCAGATGCATTTGAGACAAAACCTAAATTCACGTACTTTATCTAGATCTGCATGTATGCACTCTCAGTTATTGTGGGTTATATATCTATCTGTTCAAGAACACATTTTTGCTTAACTCTTCTTGATCACTGCAGGATCCAAGTTAACTTGACTGAATAGAAATAAGTCTACAACAAACTCATAGATCGATCATGCTATTTGTAGTTTTACATAGATAGATAAATCGGTAAGACTAAGACTAACAATATGTAAATAAATATTCATCAACCTTAGAATTTTAATCAGGAAAAGTATGATCACTAAAAAAACTGTTAAATATAATTTCTTTTGTGTTTTAATTATACACATTAGAGTTTTTTTTTTTCACAAAAAATTATCGAGCAAAGTCATGATAAAAATGTTTATGATCCATTTATTCAAAAAATATTTAGATATCTTTAGTATGATGATCCATAATTCTTATTAATAACATATTGATCATATACTTTGTTTTATTTTTTATTTTAATTTTAAAACTGTTCATAATAACTATACTTTATAATCTGCTAATCCTTTCAATTAGTCAAGACTATATATTATCAATAAAAAGCATATACACTGAACCACTAGGTTTTGAATGTGCAAATCGATAAGCAAATGCTAAAATAAATTGACCATGAACTGAAAATCGACTTTTAATGCAATCTTACAGTTCTATTTGTCTCTCCATGGTTTCACATTTTTTCCCAGTAATGATATGTGAAAATATCTTTTTTTGCATTTAGTTTTATATGCTCAAGAAAATTGTTTAAGGAAAAAAATTAGAGTAAAAGTGCGCTTGTTTTAGTTTTTAAAAAAAGTAATTTTAAAGTTTAATTTTTATATATATCTGAAAAAATAAAAAATTGATTTTTTTAAAAAATTACTCTTTTTAATTTCTACAAAAATGCTGAAAATATTTTTTTTATGAAAAAGTAATTTTTGCTAAAAAAATCCCAAATAAACACATTTTAAGGGCTCATCACAACAAGAAGTTTGGTAATTTGGGTTGTTGGAGAGACTTTTGGGTCCACATGCACAAGTTGGAAGATGTAGTTGCAATCTTTTTTATTTTTTTGGTCCTCGCTCTGGTGCAGATTAAAAAAAAATATGCACCATGAAGATGTGAGCTGTAATAAGTGAGATATTGACATTTAGAATAGTATACCATATAGTTGATCACATATGATGTACCAGAGACTTTCCTCTTTCTCCTATACCACCCCCAAACTCCTCCTTCCCCGACAACGAATTTTTCCCAGGCAATGAAGAATAGGATGTTGGTGGTTATGGATTGGTTTTTTTTTTCATGGTGTGAAGATGATAGAATCTCTTGCTTCAAACCCAGGACAATAGCAACACATTCAATCAAGCCAAAAATCAAACGATCAACATGAAACAAAATTAAAAAAAAAATTAAAATCTAAGCTTTAGGGATGAATAATACAACAAGATTGCAGCAAAAGACAAATTTTTGAACAATTTAGAACATATTTCTAATATTAATCTGTACTATTTAGCTTAAAATTATAACCCAATCAAACCAAAAATAAATATTTCTTTTTTAAAAAAGACAAAGATCCATACCAAGTACCACCATAAACCCCAACCCACCCAGCAACAAGCACCACTGTGGTTCAGCTTGAACAGCAATAAGTCACTGTCCTTTGTCATCATTTTTTTTTTTTCAGATCCGCAAGTCTCAACTGCCACCGTCCTCCTCTGCACCCTCACTATAGCAACTCAAGCCACCCCTCATCGACGAAATTGCGACACATGTTGGATGCCAACCCACCTCAATCGTTGGACAACACTGCGCCATTGCCGACTAACCTTCCTTTCCATCGCGACCCAATCGCATCCATATGTCATCTTTGTCCTTGGCTGCTTCATGTTGAGTGAATTTGGCTGGGCAGAACGCAAATATGAGTTTGAAGAAGGACAATAGCGGAGAAGGACTGGATCGACAGTAGGTGGTCACTAGGTTGGGTGGTTGGGGCAAAAGGAAAAAGGAAAAAGTGAGATGGGGGCAAGAAGTGAGATTGGACGGAGAAGATGGGGAGAGAAAGGAATGGTTAATTGTAAAAGTGAGAGGAGCAAATTTTAACCATTAGATTTTATATGAATGATCAAGATTAAAATATAAAGTCATATAACATTTTTAAGTAATCATGTAACTTTTAACTTTAAATCTTCAATTTTTATATATGGTTATACGGCCCAAATTTACTCCTCTCATTTTTATAATAAACCACTCCTCTCATATGATATGTCCCATATATATATATATATATATATATATATATATATATATATATATATATATATGTCTAATTTAGTATTTCAAACACTGATTAAATGATTTATTATTTTAACATATAAAAAAGTTTTAATAAGTGATAAAATTATAATATGTTAATTTATCCTATCACATTCAACACAAGGCTGGAAAATAGAACAATGTACTAATAAAAAAAAAAAAAAGATCAATATATGCTTTTGTTCTCTTGGCATTCTATCACGTACTTATTCCCCGTAATGATATATCGGAAAAAAAATAGTGCAATCTTATTTTTATATGCCAAAAAAGGGTTTATTACAAAACTAGATTAAGATAGTGCAACACTAAGTTGCTTATTTGTTTTCTTTAATTAATAAGTGAAGATAATTTATAATTCATCAACTTGGAAATTAAAAACATTAAAAAATAAATAAATTTAAAATTAAAATCTTGCCATCTAGATTTTTAGATATATTAATACAGATAAATCTTGAATTTTTTTTCTACCCAAATTGCCATAAATAAAGTTAGAAAATCATAGATGATATTGAAGGTAGAAATTAGTGATTATTTGGTAGAAGAATAAAATTAACAACAAAATTTATAATATTTCATAAAAAGACAAAATTTATAATATCAAGATTAAATCCTCCTTAAATTAATATCAATTTTTTGTTTTTTCAAAGCCAAACGAAACAATGATATTTACTCCAAATTTGATAATTTGAGTAGTTGCATTGACCGTTAGGTCCGCGCTCACATTCAGCTTTTACGGGCACTTCCTTTTCATAGGAGTTAGGCTGTAGGACAGTCTCTGGAAGGAATGCACATGGAGTATTCTGGAACATTCACTGTAAAATCACGGATTTATCTTAATTACTGTTATTATTTGAAAGACAGTTTTTATTCCAATCAACACCTCGGTGCTCAATTTTGAATGTTATTTGAATTGTTTGAGATGGGTGCTTTCTTAATGACATTTTCACTTTTCTAAAATGGTTGGAGATTGTACTTCTTACTTGTGATTCTAGGAGGCCCTGATTTTTCTTGGCCACCATCATTTTACTCTAATCGTGGTTCTTAACAAATTTGATTATTTTCATTAAAAAGGAAGAAATAGCAGGTTTAACAATTTGAGTGGTTGCTGCAGTATTGACCGTTGGGTCCACGGCCACGTTCTCACCTTCCAAATTTCCAACCATTGCGGTTTGCGGATTCGCAATTCTCCAACCTACCCACAACTCATACACATTAAAAACCTTTCTTTTTTTCTCTCTTAAATTGCATTCAATTCGGTTCTAAAAAAACCAATTTTTTCCAATTCCCAAAATAATCACTTGTTCAACCTATCCAGCATCAATGGTAGCGTCGTCGGTGACCGGCGTGGAGGTGGAAAATGTGACATTCCCGGCGACGGCGAAGGCTCCGGGTTCCGGCAACAGCTTCTTCCTGGGCGGGGCAGGAGAAAGGGGCCTCCAAATCGATGGTAAATTCGTGAAGTTCACCGCCATTGGTGTTTATCTTCAGGGTAACGCCATTTCCTTTCTCGCCGTCAAATGGAAGGGTAAGACCCCTCAGGAGTTAACGGAATCGGTTGAGTTCTTCAGGGACATCGTTACAGGTACAACTCCATCTTGAACCTTCTTCTGCGGCCATGCCTATTTTGGTATGATTCAATCATGGTCAATTTTTGATGGTGAGAGTTGTGTTACTTTTATAACAAAAATTAACACCAAATATAATATTTTTAAGCATATAGCATATCAATCTCTACTTAATATATGCGTAAGTCAATACTATTCCACACTTTAATCTGGGTTTTGAAAAAAAAAAAAGGAAAAAAATGCACATTTTCTTATGTATGAACTTTCTTTTGTGGTACTTGGGTCAATTAATTTTTGTTACAGCATCTACGCTTTTGGAGATTGTGTAAATTGTAGCATAGTTGATAGAAAACTTTAATAAACCTTGAGTTGGCGTTGTACATGATTCAAATGAATTATAGGCGATTGCAAAAGGATGTTTCTAGCTTGATTATTAGTACTATAAGCTCTGAGTATTTCTTTCCGAAAACATATTTTACTATTTTAGATAAATCAATGTTAGTTGCAGCATCTTTGGTTATATACTGAATTATACTTTGCAATCGTTGTGGCAGCAGCTGTGGGAACTTGATATATAAGCTTGAGTCTGTTAAGTTTTCTCATGTGGCCAAACTAAAATTGTGTGTGTGTAGGTCCATTTGAGAAATTTATGCAGGTGACGATGATCTTGCCGTTGACGGGTCAGCAATACTCCGAGAAAGTTTCGGAAAATTGCGTAGCTATTTGGAAACATCTTGGGATTTATACTGATGGAGAAGCCAAAGCGATTGAGAAGTTTGTTTCGGTTTTCAAAGACGAAACATTCCCACCAGGCTCGTCTATCATTTTCACAGTATCACCCAAAGGATCTTTAGGGGTTAGTGATGCCAAAACTAGGGAGTCCTATTTTTCACCCTTTTATATGCTTATAATATGGTAATGGATCCTCTAACTTTAAATTTTCATTTGACAAGACCAAGTGTGATCTTTCACCATTAATCTAAAAAGTGGGATCCAAACAAGACATGACATAAGAGAATTAATGGTGAGAGATTACATTTGACTTTATTAAGTGAAAATTTGAAAATTTGAATTGGGAGGATTCATTCCCCTTATAATATACTGTTTGTTTTTTCAAGCTCCCTTTGCAATAACATAGCTGACTTTCAGTAAAATAACTTGGTTATTAGAGTTCACTATTTCCCACCAAACTTGGTAATTACAAAGTTATGAAGTATCTTATAGTTACGACTTATGATGCATCAATCTGCCCTGTTAATTCTATTTTGTCAACGTGATTTATTGTTTTTGACATGGTTATGTTCTTTTCAGAAATATTGGTACCTTTTTATTTCAAAATTTTCAATTATAAACCTGTTTTCTTTGTTGCAAACAGATTAGTTTCTCTAAAGATGGAACCATTCCAGATGTTGGGACTGCGGTTATTGAGAATAAGCTACTTTCAGAGGCTGTGCTTGAGTCAATGATAGGAAAGCAGGGCGTTTCCCCTGCAGCAAAACAGAGTTTGGCCGCCAGATTATCTGAGTTGTTCAAAGAGGGTGGTGATACTGATAACGGATTACATCACGCGAAAGATGGCAATTCTACCACTGAAGTCAAAGCAGAAAAATTAACTTAGGACCACTTTCAAATTATCACTTGGCAACTTTTAATGTAATAATAATAATAATAAAAATAAATAAATAGTGAAAATGCAGAATTCTCTGTTTCATCATTATGATGTGTGAAATGTGAACAAATATTGGGCAGATGGCTCAGGATCCAGGTCCTTTTTAATTGGCGCCTCCAGTTTTCATTTTCTTATCATGTATTCTCTCTTTTCATTTCCTATTTTTCTTTTTCCTTTTTCTATAAATAAAATGAGGTGGGCAAGTTAAGGAAATTCATCTGTGTACAAGCATATGATCATTTTTTGGGTACAAGAAAGAAGGAGGAAAAAACATAATTCCCACAAAAAAAAAAAGTGCTTTTAGCTGAAAGAGAGGAACTAGAAGAAACCCTAGGGGGTTAGAAAGAACAGGACAAGCATCTTCTAAAGATGGCCAGCACTTGGGAATGAAATTGATAATAACCTAGATTATAACTTCTTTCATTATTAAATTAAATATTATCATATCCCAATATGAATAGTTTAATTGGTTTTGTAATATTACTCTTCATAATATTTTAGATTAGTTAAAAATTAAGGTAGATAAATTACTGGGAAGTCTCTAACCTCTAACATGGCTTGTAGGATGATAAGAGTCAGGGTCCAAGACTATTAGGCGAGGATGTGAGTTTTGCTTGAGGTCAATGAGGAAGTGACTTTTGGTGGTGGAATTTCTTAGGAAGGCTGGTCCTCACCCTAGCTGGGCCTATGGTTGTTGAAAGAATAGGCAAACAGATGTCCAATTGGATGGACGGCCTATTATATCTGAAAACGATGGCAAGTTCTTCTAGTGTCAAAGAAATGCAGAGACACCATTGTCCCAACAAGTGTAGATCATGATGACCTGCCTAATGGAGGAAGTGGCCAATTTGCTCAGATTGTCAAAGCTATGAATGTGAGATATGATATGTTGTACTGTTGTTTCATGATGCGTTTTACATGGCACACAATGCAAATTGCAAATACATGGAAGTTTGAGTGTTAACTTTATGATTGCTTTTGCAGAATCTCAAGCCTGAGATCATGGTTGAGAGTTTAACGTCTGATTTTCAGGGTGACCTGAAGGCTGTTGCCTGTTGAAATTCTGCTTCACTCAGGTTTAGATGTCCTCGCTCACAACATTGAGACAGGCAAACGGCTCCAAAGAATTGTTAAGATCATAGGGCTAGGTATGTTGCGTTGCTGATCCAACTGCTTTATCTGATGAGGGCAATTCTATCCCTTTGCAAGGCAAATCCATGGAAAACAACTATGGCCTGAGCACCAGAGAGAAGCTAAGAACATAACCCTTTCCCATAATAAAGCATTCCAGCATATATGTGTACTTTGAATTGTCTCATTTATCTTGTATTTGTTAGATATTAGTTTTAGTTTTTGTCAGCGGAACCATGATTGCTGATATTGTTTAAAACTGGGAAAACTGGGCTGCAATCTACCTCATTTTTTATCTTTTTTGCTTTTTGACTGCAGAATAGATGCTGGAGCCTCTAGTCTTAAGAAGAAGCTCAATGAGATAACAACTTCACCGGGGACTATAAACAAAGGTGATTTTAAAGCTGCTGAGGAAACAATAGCAACACTAGAAGTATGTGTCTGTCATAGCTCCCTTTCGGTAGCCTCCCTTCTCCCTCCCTCCAGTCTGCAGTGAATTTTGCAATGTGACAAATATATTAAATTATTAATATATAATATGGGGGGAACAAGCTCATTTGAGCATTTATTTGAGTTATCCTCTCAATATCCCTGGAACAAGATATTTTACTGGTCCATTTTGCTGGCATGCAGCCGGTGCACTTGTATCCCATGATCTTATTTTGCACCTATCTTCTTCAGGAAGAGTTGTGTTACTAGACTCTAAATTCCTTAGTTCCTTCTTGAATTCCACGGGATATATTCGCTCTCCTCTCTCCGTCCTTCTCCCCCCTTCCTAAAACTGTATTTAACTATTTATTGTATCTATATAACCCTTTACATGTTTTGAAATTTAAAATATGGAGTATAACCAGCTAACCACTTTGCAGGCTTTAAAAGTATTCCTAGCACAGATTCGGATATGTTCCAGACTGGAAGGATTATTACTGAAGGAAAGGAAAAAAAAAAAAAATTTAACCAATGGAGACTTTCATGAGGTTCATGCCCAAAAGGATAATTCTTTCATAGTTTCTTTTGGAAGGATAAGCGGAAGGAGAACTAGAGATATAATATATTACCTTGCATGAAAAACTAATTATATGGAGGAATTAAAACAAGAATGGTTTACCTTGGGTCAACTAAAATAAAAGATGAATCTCAGCAAATAGAGAGAAATTAATATAAAATTAATCAGGGCTCATAGCTTTTCTAATTTTCAGAATTACTCTTCTCTAATTGTCAAGAAAAATGTTTGGGGAATGCATCTTTTGGGATGCAATATGGGACATATATGAAAAAAGTGAGTAAAATGATAAAATAACTTGGATAATGGGTCTCACATAATTATTGTTACTTTTATTCAGTTTTTTTTATGTAAAACTTACCAGCGTTTATACAAAACTTACTAGCATATTATTAAAAAACACTTGCAAGTTTTTTTTTTAAATGCAAAACTTACTAGTATTTATACAAAACTTATCAGCATTTATGCAAAATTTACCGGCATATTGTTGAAAAAAGTTGGTAATTTTTTTTTTTTTACAAAACTTATTAACGTTTATGCAAAATTTACCAGTATGTGCACTGTACATGCTAGTAAGTTTTTTTCTTTTTTTTTTTTTTTTTTACAAAACATGCTGGAAGTTTTTTTTTTTTTTTACAAAACTTACCAGCGTGAACAATGCACACGCAGGTAAGTACGTTGGTAAGTTTTATGTAATATACATAAAACTTACCAGTGTGTGCACTGTTCACGTTAGTAAGTTTTTTTTTTAAAAAAATTGAACAAAAGTAGCAATGATTATATATGACCCATTATGTAAGCATTTTTGTCCTTTTTTCACTTTTCAGTATGCTGCATGATATCGTTCACACCTTAAGGTCCCTTATCAGCCCTGCTCCTACATGAGTACATATTGTAGCTTTTGGTAATAGGCGTAGGATTGGTAGAACACACATTTTTGGGCATATTCCGTTTTCATGATGTTGTCTGTTTTATTTGAATGCTCAAAACATATATAGGTTAATACTACTTTGGCTGCTTCCCAAGCACGATTGTGTAATGTGAGGGAAGAGAGGAACCAGTTTGAGGAAGCAAACAATCAGATAGTTAAGGGCCCATCCAATATACACTAGCTTGAAATTGGTGCATAATGCACTTATGCGTTGTCCAAATCTCATAGTTGAAGGGTGTATTAATACTTCTTTAGGAAGGATACACTATAATTTTTCCTCCTCCACTAGAAATTGGCCCAGCACCGTCATGCATACGACCCCCCTCTTCCTCTTCCTTCCACTACCACTGATGGCCACCGCGCCCCCTTCGACCCCACCACCACCCCCCCATGGCACCCCATGGCTATCGCACCACCTACAAAGAAGAAGATGCTACCATCGAGGGGGTTGAAATCCACAACGGCGGCGAGCGCGTGCAGTGCTTGAAGAGGAAGTCCTTCCCAACATCTTCACAGAGAAGCTCGTCAGCGTCTCCAACGATGTTCTCTCATTCTCATAGGTGTCGAATTTGGTGGCGAACTAGACCGTTGATGACAGGTATTACGAGATGATGCATTTGGATGATGCCGAGATGCCGCCATTGATGGAGATGCCGAGATGCCGCCATTGAGGTAGGTGATGTAACCTTCCTCTTGCAAGGATGGAGAGGGAAGAAAACATAGTCCCTTGAGAATGTCAATGATCGGAGGAAGGAGAATTGAGATCGAGGTAGAGTTTGGTGGCGGCTTCCACCATGTCGATGTGGCAGGGCGTGTCATCGGTGGCTTCATGGAGAACAGTAGCAGACGAAGCAATGAATTTAGCAAAAAAGAGACTTTATTATAATGTATTATAACTAATTAGAGTATCAATAGATCATCAATATTTACTATTGGATCACCCAGTGCGTGGTGCACCATTTTTAAGGCAGTGCATAGTAAAATACATTGATAGTTAAATATCTGAAGACAAAGATTTGAACTTTGAAATTCTCTCTTTCCTGGCTGGGTATCATGTTAAATCCACATTGTTTAGTATAGTATTTTTCTCGACATCCAGTTGTCCGAAATACTGATTTGACCTTGATTGACAGGGAGATGAACTTTTAAAATCAATTAGGTCTTGTAAGTTAGAAGCAGATGTTATCAAAACCTGGATTAATTTTCTGGAAGATACTAGCGGTCAAATGCAGAAATTTATGAGAACTAGGCCAATTATGTAATTAAACTTGCTGAGCTTGAGCGATGATGCCAAATTATTGCTGAATGTTGTGGTATATGAGATTTTTCATGAATTAATACCATCACTAATTCTTATGTTTTAAAGTGATGAGTTGGAGAGCCACGAGGAGTGGAGGACTATTTTGTGAACTTGGCTGTTCAACTTCATGTTGCTTACCACGTATTGATTTTCCTATATAGAGTTAAATAATGGATCCAAAATTGCTGATTCCTTTCTGCTTCGCTGTTTTCTTTTTTTTCCCATGTGTAATATGACTTGCTATGTCATGCACAGACCATATTGGAACATTTGTTGTGAACCTCGATAATTTAAAGTCAAAGGTAACCTTTCATGTATAAAATTTGTTATTTATATATAGCATACCTCGTACTTCAGGTCAGTATATCACCTATCCATCATCTATCCACCATTGGATAGGTGTGGGACCCAATCTAAGTGGGGGCCACACACCCATTCAATAGTGGATAAGTAATATGTCGACATAGAGTACAAGGTGAGATATATCAAAATATCATTTCTCTTCTCATATTGATGTTGTTATCTACATGAAAATTTGTCAGTTTGGCAATTTCTTTTGAGAGACAAATTATTTACAATTGCAATAGAAATTTGCATTTAACCATTTGTGTGTGTGTGTGTGTGTTATGTAATCATGCAGAGAGTTTAGAAAATTTAAACAGCAATAAGTATGTGATCAAATGGTCAAAATTTTACTCATGTGAAAAGTATTAGGCTTTATTTTAAAGTGTGTGTATATATATTTGTGTGTGCATGTTTATTTTTTTATTTTCTTAATTTTTCTCGAGGAGATAGGTCAGAGATGATGTCCAGTGCGGATACTGAAGATTCAAAACTATTAAGTCCATGGAGAGATCTTGAGGAGGAATATTTGATCTACCAAGCCAAAAGGTATATATGTGGCATGAGAGTAATTTTAAATCACTGTCTTGTTTATCCAGCACTTCATTTGTTGGTTCTCCCCTACCTTAGAAGTGTACCCATATTCTGGATTATTTAAGTTTATGGCATGGCTTCTTAGATATGCTGTTGTAGACTCTTCTATTGACTACACTGCTGTGAGTTTCTTTTCTTGGGGTAATAACTTTCTGGATTGTGCAAGTTCGTGCTGTCCACTTATGCTTGACCGCCAGTATCTGTTGCTGTTGTATGTTTGATTGTCTATGAACAATAGTAAAGTAGTGATACAATGATGTACCTGGGCTTATTTATGGTTTTCTTTCCTTGTTTTAGATTATTAACAGTGTAGCGGATAATATGAAACAGCAGTTTTATGCTCAACAAGGGTAAATTTCCAGGTTTTGTATTTCCCTTATGAAGCACTTTGTATTTGACATAAGTTTCAAGGTGATGGATATGATGGTCTGTCATGTGTTTTGGACTATTACATGGTCGGGCCTTTATGACTGTTAGATCAAATTTAGTTAAAATCTAACCGTTGATAATGTTTTGCCGAAAATTACGTTAACAACCCTGCTTCTAGACTTTAAAATTGCAAGACAGACCTTTAACCCATAAAATTGATTGCTAACCCCTTCCACAAAAAAAAAAAAATGATGTCAGCGTGTCTGTGACTCCAGCAACTCTTCTGAGAAAGTCTATGTGGGGTTCTATTTTGACACATTCTTTCAATTTGCGAGGGCTCCCGCTTCCTGTCATTAGTTCAAGGTACCTGCAGTTCATGGTAGTGGATTAGAAATTTAGAGCATACCCCTTTTCCGGAACGAGGGACTAAAGGTTTATGATATGGGTGTCGACCACTTAGCAGGTTTTGAAGTTGGAAAATTTAATGGTGTTTGTGGTTGTTGGTCGGCAGTATTGGATGTTTGCATGCATGTGTGGTTGTATGGTGTTTGATAGTTGATTGTTTTGAATTTTGTAGGTGAAGCAGGTCGTCTGGGTAGAAATCGAGCCAAGCGACGGCGGTTTCGGCGATTGGGAGGTCGCTGGGACGACCAATGAAGTCGAAATCCGGCCTGGGGTGGAGGAAAGTCCCTTTTCAGTGATGTCTTTGCTAGTTACACGGTAAATTGAGTGCTTGTAATTTTGCATGTCTGGTTTTGTATTCCACAACTTTAATTCTGCATTTGATGCGTGGAATTGTGTTCTAATATGATCGTTTGTTCTTTAATTTAGTAGGCAATGAGTACTGGTGTAGAGGATTGTGTAGGCAATAGGTATGGTACTTGACTTTTTTATTGTGTTTCTACTCTGTAATGTGGGACCCTCCTTCCGTCATTTGGTACTTCTCTATTATCAAATGTGTCGTGATATTGGTTTAGCCAGCATATATCTGCATGTTTTCCAGTGCGCGTCAGTTTTGCAGCAACTACTCGCGTCAGTGTAACGTATAAGTCACCATGTACCAAAAACTTCAAATTTGGAAGTGAAAAGAAACCAAAAAAAGGAAAGAAAAGAAGGAGCACACCTCTATTTTTTGGCCTTGCGAGTTGGCTGGACTAGCATTTTGGTTCTTCTTTTGTGTGATTTTCTTCTTCTTAGGAGAGTGAGAATAAGGTGATGGAGAATTTGGCCTTTTACAATGGCCTGATGAAATACCATCACGGATTTCGATAAAGTTACCACTCTCTTCACCTTCAAAAGTTCCATCCAACGAAGGGTACTATATTTCCAAGGCACTTCGGCCAAGGATTCTAACCTCGAACTGTGACTTCCCTTCATGTTTCAGCATCAAAAACTGCCACTTATCTAAAGAATAAAATTCTAAATTTCCTCCAATCAGTGCATGACCAAACGTCAACATCACATTTTTCCCAGTTCATTTCCCATTTAGCACCATTAGGAAGCAGAAGGAATAGTGAGTTTGATATTCCTTGCCAATGTTTACTTACGAAACTTCTGGGAATCTTGTGTCAGAAACCTATTGTTAATATATTATATAGCATTTAACGATAATAAAGTAGTGATAGGTGAAATGTAGCTACTCTTACCGTATCAAAGTCCTTGGAAAAGAAATTTCAAAATATAAAAAGAAAAAATAACGATGCATAAACGAGCCTGGATATGATCATTAAGACGATAAAGATTAAACAAGCCAATGGCCAATAAAGAGCCTATTTGGATTCCAATTTGCATCCATTAAAAGGACATTTAAGAGAAGGAAAATGATTTTATATAATAAATGATAGTGTTCGATTTAATTTCTTATTTTTTAGAAGATCTTTTGAAATTTTAAAAGGTCTTTTGAAAAAAGTATCTTTAAGGTTATTTTTCATTCTAGAAAAAGACTTTTTGAAAAGGAATCTCACTATTACTCTCACGCCAATAATCAAAAGTAATTTTATTTTATCCTATTCAAACAAAACTCATTCTCCTAAACTTACTTTTGACATATTCAAACTAAACAAAAATTATTTTTTTAAAAATAATTCCTCTAAAAGACTTTCTTTTAAAAGATTTTTTTCCAAAAATTAAACCAAACAGAGCCAAAATAATCAAGAGTCAGGAAAAAAAAAAAAGCCTAGTTTTAATTTCATTATTCATATGATACTACACAGGTATATGCATAATATACGGATATAAGAGAGGGAGATGAATGGTTACCAGCTCCCCATTTTGAAGGCTGTTTTACCCAGTAATCTGGAAAAAGTAGATGGGGCCATGAATATCCTTGCCTTGAGAAGACATTGTTTGAAGATGAAGCAAATTCAAAGCCTCAAAACTATATATATATAGGCATGAACCCAATGGTTTAGCTTAGTGGAGTGTGTTTAAGTGCAAAACCAATGTATTATAAATATAGTAATTACGACAAAAGTGCTTATAAGTTATGGCTAAATTATTGATAAATTGCAAGAGTCGACAATTCTAAACTATATGATAGTTGGTAACCATTATAACCACGTAATTGTTGAATTGCAAGAGTCCACAATTCTAAGTCCCCTGATGGTAACCCAAACATCGCAAGGTATTCTGAAGATATTATTGCTTCATACAAATATGTTTAAAATATTTTCCACTGTTATAGTGATCCTTCCAAGCAAATAGATTTCTACTTTAAATTTGGTCATTATGAATTTTTTTTTTTAACGAGATAAAACTGATTCTCACTGAGTGTGTTTGGTTGTGATTTTAGAGGAAGAGTAGTACTTATTTTTACAAAAAAGAGCACTTCTAGCACGATTTGAGTGTTTTGTTTGTGCTTTTTAAAAGAAGTAAAAGAAGAAAATAATTAATTTTTCTATTTTTTATAGATGTAAATAGAGAATTATTTCTTTCAAAAAGCTAAAATAGTAGCAGAGAGAGAAAATAATCCTGAATTTCGAATCCATTGCTTTTTGTATTATTTTACTATTCTATCCTTAATTTTGTCTTAAAAATACCACTCTGATCAACTAAATTTTAATTTTATACTAAAAAATATTTTTATATTTATAACATCTAAATAATTTAATAACTTTTTATTCTACTAAATAGTATCTTTAGAATTACATTCAAAAGTAAAATAAATTTTTATTTCTATTTTTGTTTCTGCTTTTAAAAAAATATTTCTCCTAAAATCGTAATCAACCGGACCTATTATGAGATTAGTTTATTATGTTTCAGTTTCTTTTTTCTTTTTTTTGGGGTTGATCTGGTATTGTGTTTCAGTTTCAAGACTAATAATTCATTCAACGAATTTATAATAGAAGAGGAAATAAGGGCCAGGTTGTATGTTAGTAATTCTACTCACTCTCGGGATTTAAAATGTGAACTACACGAAATATATTATGATTTCAATATAAAAATATGACTTATAATCAGATGATCGACTGAGTCACCCTCACCCATTTGATCTGCTATACAATATTATTATGGGGTTTTATATGTTCGACATAATATCCCCCTTTTTGAATGTTGATAGAATTTGCACTAGGAAAGCAAAAAATAGAAGAGATTATATTTACCTTGTTAAAACATTAATAAAAAGAGTGAGGCGGTTGCTGTAGAAATAATTCACCTGGAATTTAGTTTTCTTCTTATTAGTGCATAGTTTCGATTTTATCAGAGATTGATTGATATCATAATTAGCTGATATCATAAAGGATTTAAGACAATTTTTTTATCTTTTCATTATTTAATATAAAGAGAATTGAGGAGAAATAATTTTTATTAAATTATTCTCTATAAAACATAATCATTATGAGGTAAAGTCATCGTTAATGCTGACAAGTCCAAAATCTCATTCCAGACGAAAGTTCAAATACATAAAATAATCTAAATATCAACCATTATTTTGGATGTACGTATATATACCAACCGTTTTTTTTTTATTTATTAAATTTGTCCGCATCAAAATGCCAGCCATAACTTTGAAAAGTTTGAATTAAAAGTGGGCCAGGTGGGTTTTTCATTACTGGACTGGGTTGGATGCCGTATCACGCCGAAAAAATGGGGTCGAGTATCTTTGCCGCAACCAATAAATTGACGAGTTTGTGTTGATTTGAATAGGTGAATGAATGGGGCAATGAAGGTTTTGCATAAAGGCAAGAGCTCTGTGTCCATTGCACCAAAGTGGTGTCAGGCAATATTTATCCAAGAATTTCTGAATGATTTTATTCCTTTAGGCACCTCTTTATATGTGACAGGAATATGCGGGGTCCTGAAAAGGGATTAATTAAAAAAAAGGTTAGATAATAATACAGATGTATATTTTGTGTTAGGATTTCACGAAAATATTTAAAAGGAATTAATAAAAAAATAGAAAATGTTCAGATTATGGGCCTATTTTTTTAAGGTCGTGGATTATGGGATAGATGTAGCCTCGCAAGTCATAGTATGGGTTGGTCGAAAGTGTTGGGTTGGGACGTACGTTTGGAGGTCCAACTATTAAAAAAAAGAAGAAATTAATAATAGTTATACGGAGGATTAATAAGTGATATATGGATTAGAGATTGAGATTGGAGAGGTCGTGTGATGGGACTCACTAACTCATTGGAAACCAGTCCAATAGAAGAACAAGACGGCCTAGTGATGGTGCTGCTGAACGGCCCAAGAGGGTGATTAACATATGTGCACTAGCACTCTAGTTTTTCTTTTGGTTTGTTAGTTTTCCTGCTGTTGTGGGGTGTTTACCTCTGATCTGCTCAAGCCTACGACGTTGAGCTGGAGGGCGATGCTATCTTAGTGTTGTACATGAAAATGAAGCTGCAAATGATTATCAACAAACCTTCCTACCGCATTCATTTGACTTGCAACAACTTTATCCTTCCTCCTAATATGGTTATCGATCACACTCTAAACTATGGCTATGGAGTCTTTGTCATCAATGTCTTCTGGGAGGAGGATACAGCCATCGCTCTACCGCATCTTCTGTCGGGGTCCTCTACCCAATTTCCACAGCAACTGCAGATGCTGTCATCACCGGCGGGGCAGCAGTTTGGTCCCCATCAATGCAGACGCAGTCGGGCGGCTTTTCATCTCTACCGGCATCGGTGCCGGCACTGTCAGTGTTGCTATCCCCTTCGACTTCTTCTATGGTGCCAGTCTCGCTGTCGACGTCCACCGCAACTGGCCATGAACAATGTATGAGGGTGGTAATTGTCACTCGGTCAAGCTCGGATGCGACTGTTTTGGAACCATCTCGAGGCGCCCTCCAAGGGGGCCCCTGCGAGACCTTATAAGGGGATCCTGTGAGAAGGAAAAGTATCCTCCGACGGGGCTCCCACAAGAAGGAAAGGAACCCTCCAAGGGGGCTCCAGCGAGAAGGAGAGGCGCCCTCCAAGAGGCTCCCATGAAAAGGAAGGGCACCCTCCAAAAGGGGCTCTGCGAGAAGGAGGGACACCCTCCAACGGGCTCCCGTGAGAAGGAGGAGTACCCTCCGATAGGGCTCCTATAAGAAGGAGAGGAGCCCTCCAAGGGGGCTCCCGCAAGAAGAAGAAGTGCCCTCTGAAGGGCTCCCGTGAGAAGGAAGGACACCCTCCGACAGGGTTCCCACGAGAAGGAGAGGTGCCTTCCAAGGGCTTCCACGAGAAAGAGGAGCGCCCTTTAAGAGGGGCTCCACGAGAAGAAGGGACATTCGGCCCTCCATCGGGTTCTATAAACCTTTGGACGCCAAACTCAAATCCATTCTGCTTTAGCATCTTGGAGATGCCCTTGGCATCTCTCTTTAGGCTTCGGCGCCTCAGGGGGTGCTTCTCCATGGTTCTGGCTCCCTTCGTCTATTGACTCCTTCGATGCCTCTAGCGCTTCTGGCTCCTCTAGCCCTTCTGACTCCTCCAGCGTCTTTTGCCATTCTGGCTCTTCTGGCTCCTCTGAGTCCCTATCTATCAGGCTCTAATATCTGGAGCCTCCAGTTTCCGGAGCTTTTCGTCTTGTAGAGAGCACCTCATCTTCCCTTAGAAAACCCTAAACCCTTAGATGACTCTTCTCCTTTTTTTAGGAGCCCCCTTGGAACGCTCCTCGCCTTCTTGTGGGAGCCCCCTTAGAGGGCTCTTTTCCTTCTCGTGGAAGCCCCTTAGAGGGCCCTTTTCCTCCTCACGAGAGCCTCCTTAGAGGGCTCCTCTCCTTCTCATGGGAGCCCTTTGAAAAGCACATATCCTCTTCGTGGGAGCCCATTGAAGGGTGCTTCTTATTCTCGCTGGAGCCCCCTTGGAAGGCTCCTTTCCTTCTCATAGGAGCCCTATGGAGGACGCTACACCTTCTCGCAAGAGTTCCTTTAGAGGGCTCTTCTTCTTGTGGGAGCCCCTTAGAGGGCGCCTATCCTTTTCACGGGAGCCCCGCTGGACGGTACTCCTCTTTCTCACGAGAGCCCCTAGGAAGGTGTCCTTCCTTCTCGTGGAGCCCCTCTTGGAAGGCGCCCCTCTTTCTCATGAGAGCCCCTTGGATAACACATCTTCTTCTCTAGAGAGCCCCCTTGAACGGAGAGGGCGTCCCTCCTTCTCGTGAGAGCCCCTTGGATAACACATCTTCTTCTCTAGAAAGCCCCCTTGAAGGGCTCTTCTTCTTCTGAAAGCCCCATCAGAGGGTACCCCTCCTTCTCGTGCAGCCCCTATTGGAGGGCGCCCCTCCTTCTCGTAGGAACCCCTTGGAGGGCGCCTCTACTCCTCATGGGAGCCCCATCAAAGGGTACTCCTCTTCTCACGGGAGCCTCTTGGAGGGTGTCCTTCCTTCTCGCTGAGCCCCTTTTAGAGGGCGCTCATCCTTCTCGTGGGAGCCCCTTGGAGGGCACTTCTTCATCATGCGAGAGCTCGCTTGGAAGGCTCCTCTCCTTCTTGTAAGAGCCCAATTGGAGGGTACTCCTCCTTCTCACGAGAGCCTGTTGAAAGGTGCCCCTCCTTCTCACGGAGCCCCTCTTGAAGAGCGCCTCTCCTTTTCATGGGAGCCCTTTGGAGGGCGCCTCTCCTCCTCACGGGAGCCCCGTCGGAGGATACTCCTCCTTCTTATGGGAGCCCCTTGGAGGGTGTCCCTCCTTTTCGTGGAGCCCCTTCTTAGAGGACACCCTTCCTTCTGACGGGAGTCCTTCGGAGGGCACCTCTTCTTCTCGCGGGAGCCCCCTTAGAGGGCTCCTCTCCTCTTGTGTGAACCCTATCGGAGGGTACTCTTCCTTCTCAAGGAAGCCCCTCTTGGAGGGCGCCCCTCTTGGAGGGCGCCCCTCCTTCTCGCGGGAGCTCCCTTGGAGGGCTCCTCTCCTTTTTGTGGGAGCCCTGTTGAAGGGTACTCCTCCTTTTCACGGAAGCCCCTTGGAGGGTGCCCCTCCTTCTCGCGGAGCCCCTCTTGGAGGACGCCCCTTATTCTTGTGGGAGCCCCTTGGAGGGCGCTTCTTCTCCTCACAGGAGCCCCGTCGGAGGGTACTCCTCCTTCTCATGGGAGCCCCTTAGAGGGTGTCCCTCTTTCTCACGAAGCCCTTCTTGGAGGGTGCCCCTCCTTCTCACGGGAGCCCCATTTGGAAGGCTCCTCTCCTTCTTGTGGGAGCCTCGTCAGAGGGAACTTTTCCTTCTTACAGGAGCCCCTTGGAAGGTCTCGCGAAGCCCCCTTGGAGGGCGCCCCTCCTTCTCGTGGGAGCTCCTCGAAAGGCACTTCTTCTTCTCGCGGGAACCCCCTTGGAGGGCGCCTCGAGGTGATTTCAAAACACCTTGTAGCCAAGCTCTCTTTTAAGGCAGGGAAAACAGGAATCTCGCCAATCGTGGTCTCCAGCACTGCCTCTGAAGGTGGCTTATTTTCTGTAAGTGCATGCTGATTGCTGGTATTGTCTCATTCTTGGAGAATCTAAGCTATTTCATATAGAAAAAATAATTGAACTTGTTAAAATTAGACAAATTAAAATGAAGTATATTACACCTAACTAAAATTTTGCCCTTAGTTCCAATCTGGAAAAACTTCAAGGTTTTATTTTTCAAAGCCAAATAAATAGACGCTTGACAAAGAGAAAACTGATATACTGCTCTTATACCATTTATCGACTCCAGCATTAGCGATAGACCAGCTAGGCTCAATACTTCAAAAGGAGCTCTATTTTCTTCTACAACGCTTCCACAGCAAGTGGCCAAGAACCTATGATCCCGAAGTTGCCGAATGCATTCTCCAGAAGATGACAAATGCGTTCTCTAAGCTTTTTGCATGTCAATTCAAATAGCAATAGCATTCAAATACATGTATGCAACTTTGACAAAACCTCATTAAAATAAAAGAATAGCATTCATCGAAAAACCACAACACAAACAGGATATAGGATTAGGGAATAAAAAAGGAACCTCAGAAAATATTTCATAATTCACATGTAATTAATACAAATCACACAACAAATTGATAATGCATACAGGATATATGGGAACAAAACATTACTAGAGAAGAAATCAGACCAACAAAGAAACTCACATATAGAGGCCCACACATCGGATTGATAGGTAAACCACATTTAAAAGGTTTAAGTACTTACATGTTAAGATCAAAGGTAATAAATGGGTCTAAGAACCTCAAAGCAATGAGTTATTTTCAAAATATATTCATAGTAATAAAAACATATCTCATATACAAATAAGAAAGAGCTAATATATTTCAATGTCAAAAAGAACACAAACATTTATGATAGAGTAACCAGAACAGGCCAGCCAATGTTACATAAATTAAAAGGAAACTGAAGTGGATACACATAAAGGAAACTAAAAACACGAAGTCCATTAAGTAATGACACATAAAGGACAATTGAGACTAATTATTCAAAAATGATAGCAAATAAAGAACACGCCAGATCACAAAAATAAAGGAAGAGGCAACAAAACACACAGTCGTTTGACAAAAAAATTTGAAACTGAGTTTGGGAGCAAAAGACTGAAACAACATAATGCAAAGACCAATAAATTTGTGCAAGGTATAAGCAACACAGACCAGTAACAAAATGAAAGATACCACAGAAAATAGACACAAAAAAGTGGAAGAAAAGTATGTATTATTCACACTCTAAGAGATATCAGTGTTATATCTACTTAGGTAAGAGAAGAAAACAGACAAAAATATGCAAGAATAGAGAGAACACAAGGGCACTAAGCAGCCCAATTCGCTATTCTGACCCTGAGCTATATTACCACTAATACCCCTATATTTCTTCCTCTTATACACTTTTATCCCTTCTAGAGCATGGTTACTTACACAAAACCTCAAATAAAATAACATACCATAGATAATAGATAAGAATAACATGCATTCAAAACTGAACCACACTAAAATAAAAAAAATAAATTCATTGAAAAACCACAATACAAATAGGATATAAGATATATGAAAACAAATTGCTGGAAAAGGATGCCACATAAAAAACATTTCAGATTAGATATAGCAACAGACAACACAAGACAAAGTAATTTGACAACAAAATTTGGAAAAGACTATGAAAAAATTGATACTTGACAGGCATGTATATGCAAGAAAATAAAAAATTTCATACCTGTCACTCTCTTATAAGGAAGCCCCTTTTCACAAAGCCAACAATAACAATTGCGGTATTATAATTCAAGTATGTAAGAAGAACAACAAAAAACTCAAAGCACCATAACAAAAATCCAATAATTATATTATAATAGAGACAAATACAACACAATAAATATTCCAACACCTTACCTGTTTCAAATTGAATAGCTAAAGCCTAAGCTGAAACAAAAGCACACTACTCTAACAATCTTTATCCCATTTGTAATAATTTCCTCCCCATAACATGTTTTTTTAGGTTCAAAACTCATCATGAAAAAACAAGTCACTTTCATATGCATCTATAATTGTCTTCCGCCCTTCAACAATTGTGCAAACTAATCATATGCAGACCAAACTTGGGAAGTTTCCACATGATACAGAAGCTTCCACCTTTCAAGCAATAGAAATCACAATAAGGTACTTGAATATATCAGCACATATTAGGAGAAGCACATTCAAAACAAACGAAAGTGGATCAAAGTAAGAAAACAAAATGCAAGTGTCAAGAGATAAATGTCAGTTGCAGTAACTCAAACAATGTCAAGACAAATTGAATTAAATTTTCACCACTTGGACAGTTAGCTCAGTCTCCAATTCATGTCCACATTGCAGGTTCATTGCATCTAGAACTTAGAATAAAAGAACCCTACAAATAATGGTTCACATTGGTAGCACTATTCAGAACCTAGAATAGTTTAGTTTATTATCATTCTTAGTAAAATATAATTTAAAAGATAAAACATTTGTAATAATACAGTAGCTACAAAGCTACAAAGATTCTATCATGTAAGACTCGATATTTAAATCCCTCATGGAAGACCGCAAGTATGTTCTAATCTGATCTGGAGTCCTCAGTGGTGATCACATCAGTATCCATATTTATGATTGAGTGAATGCATTGTGATAACATCAGCATCCATATCTACAATAGTTAGCACACATTATATTAGATAAGTCAGTATCAAATTTCACAAAAGGAACATTTATTAAAAAAAGCTAAACTCAAATCACTTCAGAAAAGAAGATTTGATAACAGTTTTGATTACATAATCATCACTATATCAAAAACTGAATAAACTAAAGAAGGAAAATCAGTGCATCCACAAACTACATTGGCCATTTCAGTACCAATTTTGATCAAACAAACATTCATTTTAGAATAAAATCAATTTGAGAATCAATTTTTTGAAAAAAAAATTCTTAGAACTCAAATCTACTATATCAGTAACAAATACCAATGAAAATAAATAAATAAATAAATCTTATCTATATAAGGCTGAACTCATAATGAACAGCAACATGAAATAGATAAGCTAAGCAATTTGCAAACTTTAGGCAGTACACATTAATGAAGCAAATCACAGTGAGTCACAGAATTCAGGCAATAAACAGAAATAGGACAAAAAAAACTTAATTACAATACTCGGCTCATAGTATATTAGATAAGTCAGTACCAAAAATCCTAATAATTAATTTAGAAAACATAGCATAACAAAGTAAGTTCACAATAAAAATATAATTCGTTATATAAATATATTACTCATTATATAAATATATGCATATACTTTACATTTTTAAATGAGAGCTAAACAACAAATAAATTATTTTATTTCTATTTCCCTTTTCCTTCTTTAGAAGCGTAATAAAGTAATTTTCAAGAAAAATTCAATGATTACTTTCCTTCTAATAACACATTTTCAAAAGTGTAATTCATTTTATAACCATACACCTACTTTTAAGTGATAGAGGAACTCATAAAATAAAATAATTTAATTTTTGTATTCCTTTGTCATTTTCAACCTCCTTATAAAACAATTTCTCAAATTACACAAACTTTTTAAATTAGAGCAATAATATTGTAACATATTCGCCAAATTCATCCATAGATGAAATGAGACTCAGTGAATTTACACTCATATGCATTATCCCATCTTTTCTATATTTAACAAAATTTATTTGGATAATTATTATTAAAAATTCTTTAAAAACATTCTTATAATTTTTCTTAATATAAAATTATTTCTACAAAGGACGAACAATGCAAATTAATCACAATGAAATATATCACAACATAATACAATGAATTATATCACAACTACTCAAAATATTGAAAACATCACATAAGCGCATTCAGAAATTCAACTATCGCATTCTACCAATTGTCATTTGTATCTAAAAGCTATTACTAACATAGAGCAGAAGGGGTTGTTGCATGGGTGAAGCTTTCTCCTTGTTCGTGGATGGGCTTCCTATACAGATGTCATGGGACTGGTTGTTGCAAGTATTCAAAGGGATAGGAGAAGTTGGTGATGTTTTTATACCACAGATAAGAAGAAGGAACAGGGAATGCCGGTTTGGTTTCGTGCGGTTTAATTATTTGGAGCATGCGAAGAAGGCAATCAAGGGGTTAAATGGGACTTGGATTAGAGGCAAGAAGATGTTGATATCCTTTACAAAGTATGATAGAAATGGGAGGTCAAGGAGTTTTGAGGAGGAAGGCAAGGCAAAGGGACTGGTGCAGAGTGAAGAGAATTACTGAAAACGCACAAATGAAATGAGAAGCTTCAAAGAGGTGACCCTAGGCATGCCTACAATCAACAAAGGGAAGTTTAGGTGAGGAAAAGAACCAATGTAGTGCATGATACTCAGTCAGCCAGATTCAATAAGGAACTTGATGAATCAAAACTGGAAGAGATGGTATCGAGAGTTGTGGAAGAATTGTTTTGATCAGAATAGGGATTAAACAAATCCTTGTGTCTGTACTGATAAAAGCGGTGAAAAGGTCCAGATACCAGATAGATGAGATAATGGTGGATGAAGATCTAACTCACAGGAAGGAAGCAGAGACGACAAAGTTGAATGATCTGAAGGAGAAGCAGAGCTTATTCATGGAAGATGAGCTGGTCCGATCAATGGGGCGGAGGAACCGAGAAGGAGATGGCATATTTCGTAAGACTCTGGCGATGGAAGCTTCTAGACAAAGTGTAGCAGAGGTGGGGCCCAGCAGGAAGAATGTTGAAGAAGACACAAGGCCAAGGCCAGGTGTCGAAGCTCGCCCCATTTCAAATGTCAATAGTAGGCCATTTATAGTGGGCACCGAAAGCCCAATCGAGAGCAGCCTGGAATTCCCCCCCAGTTTTGATGCTCCTTATGGGCTATGTGGGGAGCCCAATGCTATTCAATTTCAGAGCTCTGCGTTAGGCATTACAAAAGGTGAAAATGAAATGGAAGAAAGTGATGAAATTGAAGGTAATAGAGGCGGAATCTATTGAAAAGGTACCCCAAACACCTCTGGTTGAATCAATGACAAGTATGCAGAGGTGTGTTCATGAATTCGAGGTACCAGATGAAGAAGACTTAGTGGAAGCACAAATCACATGGGAGATTGGGAAGGCTCTAGGATGTTCGGCTAGCAATGAAAAGCTTTGATCGAGGCAATAGCCAAAGTGCCGGAATGTAAAGATTTTGTTTTGCCAAGGAAAAGGGGGCGACCGAAGAAGATCAAAGGCTGATAATTGGTCCAGTTGCTTCGCCGAGCAGATTAAGGGGAGTTTGGTTGTGATTTGATTTGATTTTATTTTATTTGATTTGTTTGGTGGGTTAGTGTTGCTTTTTTCTTTGCTTGGTTGTCTTTCGGGTGTTAGGTTCTTGGTTTTGGATCTTGTTTTGTTTTGTTTTGGTTGTGCTACTGGCTTCCTGCATGGTAGATCATTCTGGTTTTTTGCTCTGGCGCTGATGTTCCTCTGGTGGTCGTGGAGTGGTTGTTTGGCTTCTTTTGTTGTTGTTTGCTACCGCGGGTGTTTCGAATCATGTCTCTTACCGTTTGCTGGTGCTTTTGTTTGGTTTTTTTGCTTTGGGGTGTTTTTGCCATTGTGTGCCTGGATTAGGTTTGTTTGGGGTTTTCTCTATTTGTCTCTGTATCTTTTGTGTTGTGTTTCTTGTCCTTTTGCTCCTCTCTGTGGAGAGTCTAAAGAGTTGTTTTCAATTATCGAATAAAAAAAAATTACAGTGTACCAAAAAGAACACCTCAATAGTGAAAACCCACTTTATAGAAGTAGACCAAAACTAGAAATGAACAAGCACCGAGAGCGAACAAATATTTTATTAATGGCAATTGGAATACATGAAAAATCATGAAAATCAATTTCAAACATTAATGATGAACATCATAAATTAAATGGTGCAGCCATTCAAGTCTGACTTAAATAGAAAGCATATTTGATAAATAAAAAAAAAAGAAGTAATAGAAAAAGAGAGGGGGGGTAGGAAAACGCACTATAGTAGAAACAATCAGATAAAAAGCACAGTGCAAAAAAGATATTAGATAAAGAATATTACAATAAGTTATATTAAATGAAAGTAGTAGCCGAATGAAGAAGCATTTCAATTGAAAATCAAAACATGAACCTCATTTTATAAGAACAAATAGAACAATATTTGTTGAAGAAAGAAGTGCAAAATAAAAAGAGATCCTACCCTTCTTGTTCTCCATGCTCTTTGTAATATCCTTTCTCTTGTTAATAATACTTCTTTTATCAAAAGAAAAGGAAGTGAAAAAAAATTCTAACAAAGAATTTTAGAACTAATTAGATACAGTTAAGACCACAAGTAAATTCAAAGGATCCATTCTTGTATTCCAAGCTATAATAACGAACTTGACTTAAGGATCAAATTGACTCAAACAAATACTTGAAATCTAGAACACAACACATGAAAATATGAGTTAAAAAAAAAGGTGCTACACCCAACAGATCGTTCATTATGTTGAGATGTCGTGGTGAAAGTAGAACTAATCCCATCCCTTTGAAATCCCCCAACACCTCGTAAAACACAAGCTCCTAATAAACCAACTTTTGAATCTAAAAGAATGTCAAAGGAAAAATATTAACATATCAACATCAATAGTCAAACCCAACTTATAAAAATTACTCAAAGCTAAAATAGAACAGGCACCTAGAGCAAACAAATTTTTTATTAATGGCCATCTCAAACATTAATGATGAACATCAACAGTCAAGCAGCCCTGGACCTGATATACTACAGAAATTAATACTTTCAAGATTAGCAAAAGAAGAACATCACTGTAGCTAACTCCATTGAGTACAACAAAAATTCAATAAATAAACAAATTAGATGGGATGAATCCAACAGAAAGATGGCCAATATACTCAAATCCATTTTAATGAAAAATATAGAATAGAACCAAATAAATAAATAAATAAATTTCCTCAAGCATTAAGAATAACAAATAAACAAAACCTTAGAGGCCCGCAACACTTGAGATCGCATGTCAAGAGAAACTCCCCTAGAAATGTTCATAACAGTGTTAAGTTTTGGTTCTATATTCTAATAGGAATATATATTGATATCCCATTTTTCAAAATTGAAATCATCTTCTGCACCGGCATTCTCCATCTCTTCACCTCCACCAAATGACTGATCTTCCAAATCCTTCAAAATCAAAGTCACTTTTTAAGTGTTAGCAACCAGTTTACATAAATTGACTAAAATACTCAACCAATTTTATGCTACCTGAACAATATTGTTGCCCCTATTGTTTGAGCATAAGGCTTCGAATTCAGTGTTCTGCTCATTTCCCTCGTTCCCTACCCCCCTGTATCTAACATTTTTGCTGCTTGATGCCATTGTGCATTTCCATAAAACTGCCATCACAGAACTTTATTATATGTCTTTCACATTAAACAAATTAGATCATATGACACTATCAATTGATAATCGTATGATTTCAATCTATTATTACAGCCTAAAAGACAAACACACTATGAATTAAAGGTCCATAACATATTTCTCTCTTTCTCTAGAATATTATTCTACTATAATACCATAGGCCACTTCACATCGCTATATATTAAGACAAAAAAAAAAAAAAAAGAGAAAAAAAATTCATCATAGACCCTAAACATACCTTTAGATAGATCGGCGAACTCCGATGGCCAACGCAAAACGGAAAAATCGCCAGCGAAAATTTTTCCTTGACAGTAAAGTTGCAAACACTCTGTCAAAAAGTAGAGTAAATGAACGAAATGTGAAGCTTCTTAGTTTTTTCAATAAAGTCTCGGTAGGAGCATTTTTCTTTGGGAAATAATTTTTTGTACGTTGTAAACTCCAACACCCTTAAAGACATCCCACTAGGATTTTAGAAAAAGTTGAAATAAAAATTTTAAAATGTAAAATTAAATAAATTGGATGGTTAGATATAAGGTGTTGATAAACACCCACTTTTTGGATGTTCAAATAACACATCTCTTTTTCTTTTACAAAAACTCAACTTGAAAATAGTCAATGTCACAGTCAATGGGTCAATTATGTCTTTTTACTGAAAAAATTTCTCGATAACCGGACCAAAAATGGATCACTGATGTCCAGTTCTTTATCTAGCCCATTATAAAAGTGACCAAAAATTTAATTGGTTGAAATGGAAGGCCTTCTTTGGTTTGTGAGTGAATGGATGAGAAATATTTGCATGGTCTAGAAGATTATGCACAAGGCTAATCAATTATGTAAGTGCATTTTATATAGAACTCACCACTAACACACAATTCCATACAAAATGCACTTCCATGATTGGTCGGAAGTACAGCCATATGATGCTCCCGAACCATATAAATATTTCTAGTGAATGGATTCATAAAAGCAGGCCTTGGTTTTTGTGGGCTCGTATATTGTCTTTATCCTCTCAATGGATGAAGCTGTATTGTGCAAGTTTGTTCATGAATGATTAGGAAAAAAAATGACATTTATTGAGAAGAGAGTTAGTGGAGAGAATAGTTAGTCTAGATAGTGGGCGAGATTAACAATCAAGAAGAATTATGATAGATGAACTTATTTTATGGAAGACACCATACCTACTCATATCTTATCCACCATGAGTGGGCACGGTCTCCCACACAAAATAAGTTTACCAAACATTTCTCAATCGAGAATAGTGGGTTGAAAATTATCATAGGATAGTGTTTTGACCAATGAAAAAATAAAAAATATATTATTATAATAATTAATCTAAGTGAGTGTATAAAAAGTGGAAAGCAAATTTCTAAGGCCTAATTTGGTAATACTTTCTCAAAATATAATCCGACTTACAAAAAGTATAAGCTAATTTTTTCTATTATGTAAGCCAAAAAAATTGGAGTGCCTTTACTCCTAGCTTTTAAAAATTAGGAGGTGCTCTCGAGAATCCTCATGAAATGCTTTTTAGAGCTGGTTTGTGCTCTCTAAAAATTAAAAGACTAATGTAACCTTACTCTCTTTAATGACACTAAAAATAAAATTATTTTCTTTAATATTTATATTCATTATAATCATTTTAGACTTTAAGAGTAATTTTAACAAATAATACTTTTATGGCTTATACTTATTGAAAGTATTTTTCACATTATTTTATCACATAGTACTATAACTTTTTTAAAACAGCTTTTAAAAAGTCACAATAATATTGAACCAAATTTTAACTTTTCCCCCACAAATAGTATAAAGGAAGTTTCTAATCTTTCCTTAAGTAGTAATATTTTGAATTAAAGTAGAATTAGAAGCACCAGAAGCAGCTATGTGGCAAAACTTTTCTCTTAGTATTTTTGAAATATTATAAATTTTGATGAAACTATAATACTTCTGAAATATTATAGTCTTTATTATCATTTTAAAATTATTATTTATAGTTATGAAACGTTTACGTGCCCAAAATTTCAATTTTTATATTAAGAATAATAGGTAGGTTTGCAATTATATATAATTCTACAAGCTAATCTTATAGAATTAAAAAATTACCTAAGAACTCCTCTTCAGAGTTTTTAACTTATATTCTAAAAATTATTAATTTTAAAATTTTAAAAATTAAATATCTATATTCTCATTAAAATCTTTATCATACTAGCAATTATATTAATTAAAATTTAATTTTTTAAAAAATTAAGATGTACAAATTTCCTATATTCTAATTTACTATTTTATATAAGCTATTAGAATGGTCTGGTGGTAAGCAACTAAGGTAATACGCGAGATTAAGGACCCAAACTTCATTACAACTGATATACTAAAACAAAACATATTTGACAAATGAATATCTTTTCCAAAAATGTTTGTAATAAAAAATTAATATTATGGTATTATACAAGAAAAATTGAGATCGGAGTGAAAACAGGGCCACTGACAATTTTTATAAGCAATGATTCATTTCCTATTTTTCCTTTTTCTAGATATAATTTGAGACGGGAAAGTAAAAGAAATTCATCTGTGGACAAGCATCTTTCATTTTTTGGGTACTAGAAAGGAGGAAAAAAATATATAATTTCACAAAAAAAAAATTGTTTTTAGTTGAAATTGAGGAACCAAAAAAACGCTGGAAGGTTAGAAAGAACAGAGGAAGCAGCATCTTAGAAAATTGCACAGCCCTTGGAAATGAAATTGATAATAACCTAGATTACACATGCTTCCGTTATTAAAGATTATATTATTTTATCCCAATATAAATAATTTTAGATTACATATTCTTCCATTATTAAAGATAATATTATTTTATCCCAATATAAATAATTTTAGTGATTTTATAATATCATTCTTTATAATATTTTAGATTTTATAATGAGGTGTTTTTTTTTTTTTTTCAGTATTTGGTCATGATGAAGAGGTCACCTTTTTTGGTTTTTGGGCAATTGATGAGGAGGTGACTTAGCTGGTGGAATTTCTTTCTTATTCTCTTTCTTTCTTTCTTTTATTCTTTTTAATTTTTTCAGGTCTGAGGTGGTGGGATTTGAATTTCTTATATCGAGATTGGTCTCCACCCAAGCTGGGCTTACCGTTATTAAAAGAATGTGCATATGGAAGTCCAATTGAACGAGGGCCTATTGCTGACCCAAAAAACAAAAGAACAGAGCCTATTATTACATCACAACTATGGCGAGTTCTCCCGGTGACCAAAATAATAAAAAGAGGAGTGTAAAACATGCCAATCCTGCTTAGGTAAACATGCCTATTGTGTATATTAACAAGCAATATTCAGACCAAAAAATGAAAAGGCAATATGACTCTGACGCATGGAGAAAATCACGAATGCCTCCTTTTCTAGTCTCACACCTCACAGCATACCAATTTTGAAGGCAGAATTGAACCATGTTCCTCAAGCGTCAACCAAACCACATTTTTGTTGGCATACCTTCTTCTCTTTTTATTTTTTATTTTTTGAGATTGCATGCAATTAAACTCATTTTTCTTGCATATGTATAGACAAGTTAATATATTAGCCGGAAAGATATTGTGGATATTGTTATGGACTAGACCTCATTTTTCTTAATAAATATGCTGAGATAAACAGAAATTCTATGTCTATAAATGTCGAGATTGAAAACTGCATACAAAGGCGACGACACGTGTGACACTGTAAAAAGTTTCAGTGTCTTAAGTCAATTTTTCTGAAGTCATGCGGTTTCTAATTTTATTTTCTCGTGATAGCATTTTTCTTGTAAGTATATGGCTGCATTCAGTATATGATCATCTTAATTTTCAAATATTTGAGCTCTAAACCCTTTTTCATTTCACAAATAATGCACCAACAAAAATATTGCTAGGAATAACTGGTTCACTGATTTTAATACATTAGCGTACCAAGCTACACAAGTACTGAGATAATTTGGATAATAAAGTAACATTATTTATGACAAATAGATGTCTCCTGGATGCTTTAATTTTTCTTCTTTCTTCCAAGGTCACCTTAAAAGGTTCTTGGAATATGCTGCAACTCTCAGAATTCAATGTTGGGGTTGGCCTCATTTAGAAACTCAAGAAACCTTGTAGCCAAACTCTCTTTTAAAGCAGGGGAAACAGGAATCTCGCCAATGATGGTCTCCAACACTGCCTCCGAAAGTGGCTTGTTTTCTGTAAGTGTATGCTGATGTTGTGGTATTTTCTCATCCTTGGAGAATCTAAGCTGTCATTTGTACAAAAATAATCAAACTTGTTATAATCTGTTTGAGACAGATTAAAGTAAACTATATTACACCTTACTAGAAATTGGTGATTAATTATACTAACCCCTAATGTTCCATTGGGTGATTGTTCGTAGAAAACAGAAGTGCCTGGTGGGAAATTTTGATCCTTGAAGGCTTCTCTGAATTCCTGGATAGCTTTTTCTTCTGCATCACCGTAAGTCCCGACAGATTTCATGTGGGCCACACAATTTTCCGACACCTTCCTTACGTATTCTGGACCATCCAATGTTTTAAGCTTTGACCCTCGAATTAGTTTCTCAAAGGGACCTAACACATTCATATTTCATTATTCAACCCTTCCATACAAATTGGCATCATATCAATTCATTCCTGTTCCACATCTTTGAATAATTTAAAAATGAAAGTGGGAACAAATTAAGGGAGCTCCTATAGCCACCAAAAACAAAATAGCAGTCGTGCATAGTAGTTGTTTAGGAATTGGATTGAATGTATACATATATTAATCATTTCTCAATAATTATTCTAAAGAAAGGTTAATTAAGCAGTTGTAATACTTGCCTTTTTCATACATATTCATGTCCATACAGCAGTTGTACATACTTGTTTAAAGAAATAATTGAAGATGTAACCGATAATTTTTTATAGTAAAAGAATATAACATATTGTAAGTAGAGAACATGACAGCCACATCACCCTCGCAGAAGTCCAAGGTATTAAATTATTAAAATAAGAGAGTGAATACACTTAGCATGTTATAATTTCTAGGCTTGTTGGTTTTATATAATTACGCTACCATTGATGATGTCTCTGTAGAAGTCAAGAGACTCCAACAACTCAGCTGCAGTCTTGCCCTTCCACTTAGCAGCCAGATCTGCCACGGCCTTGTCTTCCAAATGAGCCCCTATTCCCGTGAATGTCACGAATATTCCATCAATTGTTAATCCTCTCACCCTACAACAATGTTTACCAATAACAAAGCACCGAAGTTATTGTGCAAATCATTTAATTGTTTAATATAAAAAATAAAACGGGATAATTAATATATGAGTCCTTTTATCTAGTTTTAATTTTTCCGTTTCCTTGTTTCTATTCTCAACTTTTGTGTCTTTGGCATAGACACTTTCAAGTTTCAATACTAAGTAAAGGTACTAGACTCTTTAGCTCAGATGAGAATCCATGTACATTAATAACAAGGTTAGCCAAGTTTTCCTACACATGCATTTCAACGCGTGGAAGCTATGCATTGGTTAATAATAAAGTACTACTAAGAAAAAAAAAGTATATGCAGTTTTAATTAAGAACATGCGCCACCAAGGAAAGAGGACTTGGTGGAGCCCGGAGGTGTGACCACTGCCGGGAATTCAAGGAACTCCACCTTGACCCCGGTGATGGATGCTGCCTCGACCATTGCTACACACCAATAGAGTTATGTGCTATTAATGTGTGTTTTAATTTGATGGAGAGAGTGCAGATGGAACGGGGTTTATATAGAAGGGACCTGAACTATAATAAGGAAAAAATATGTGACACTTGTGGTGGTGGCCCAGCATCATATGAAATGATGATTCTTCAGAATGAAATCGCTGTTAAGTGGGGCCAACCATATGTGCGAGTTTCATGGTGGATAAAACTGGGTTTATGATTAAATTTCTCCTGCTGAGGCCTTAGGTTGGACATTGTCCAAAAAAAAAAAAAAAATTTATTGGCACAATTAATCTAACCTAAATAGTCAGTCAAATTGACTTATGGCTTTTCATTCAAACGAGGTGCTCGATGATCCCTACTTTGCACACAAAGAAAAAGCATGTGAATTAAACCTATACAGCGCAGCCACATCCGCTGATCTGTTCTATAATTAAGTTACTAAGGTTGAGTTACTAATGAAAAACTTCAATAGTTTGCAGAAAATTACGAGTTCAAACTTTGAAGTTGGTAGTGTAAGAAATGTGTATTATTTGTGTTGTCGCCAAACAAATTTATTTCATTTAAGATCATTCATCCGACATCTTTTTAGAGCACCAATTCGTCCAACTAATTTACAGTACGGTAAAGTATACTATACAAAATCGGATAGCAGTGCGTTTTGTACTTTGTTTTAGTTTGCGTCTTTCATTTGTCACTCCGTTGATTCTAATTAAAAGCCGGAAGAAAAGTGCATCTAAACTTTCAGCTATGATAGGGAAAGTCCCACACCAAATGAATTATTATATGCATTGGTGCACATATTTAAACTATAATTGTGTAAATTGTAGCATAGTTGATAGAAAACGGTTTTTTGATGTGGGGTTGATCTTCAGCTGGCGTTGTACATAATTCAAATTAATCACAGGCCCTACAAAAAATGTTGTATTCTCATCACTCGAGGAAAATATTATGTCATTTCAATATTATCAGATCATTTGCTTATTCTTAAAATTTGAGAATCATTTATTAAAATCATCCCGAACTTGCACTAGGCGATTGCAAAAGGATGTTTTTAGCCTGATTATTTGCTCTGAGTATCTTTTTCTGAAAACACATTTTACTATTTTAGGTAAATCGATGTCAAAGTAGTTATTCAATAAATTTTGCTGCATCTTTGGTTGCTTGCAGCTATGGGAACTTGACACAAGCTTTAGCCTGTTAAATTTTCTCATGTGGGCAAACTAAATTCTTTTTTGTGTAGGTCCATTTGAGAAATTTGTGCAAGTGACAGTGATCTTGCCATTGACGGGTCAGCAATGCTCCGAGAAAGTGTCAGAATATTGTGTAGCCATGTGGAAATATCTTGGGATTTATATTGATGGAGGAGTCAGGGCAATCGAGAAGTTTGTTTCCGTTTTCAAAGACGAAACATTCCCGCCGGGCTTGTCTATCCTTCTCGCAGTATCACCCAAAGGATCTTTAGTAGTTAGTAATGCCAAGACTTTGACTGACATCGTCTTTCCCTTTTATACACTTATAATATACTGTCTTTTCAAGATCCCTTTGTGAATAACATACCTAACTTTCAGTAAATTAACTTGGTTTTTAGGAGGAGAAATGATGTTTATACTTATTTCCGCTGCCCAACTCACTGCCCAGAAAATCAAGAAGAGAGAGCATTGGTTCAAGGTAGTATGACTTACTATCTGGATGTGGACTCCACAACTTTTTTTGAGTGTGTGTCTAGTAGTGAGTCCAAAAAAGTGAGTGCAGTACTTAATTAGATTTTTCCTATTTCCCACCAAACTTGGTATTTACAAAGTTATGAATTATCTTATAGTTATGGGTTATGATGCATCAATTTCCCGTTAATTCTATTTTGTCATCATGATGCTTTATTGTTTTTGACATGATTATGTTCTCTTTAGAAATATTGGTATTTTTTTATTTCAAATTTCAATTATAAATCTATTTTCTTTGTAGCAAACAGATTAGTTTCTCTAAAGATAAGTCCATGCTAGAAGAGGACTGCATTTATTGAGAATTAACTACTTTCAGAGGCTGTGCTTGAGCCAATGAAAGAAAAGCTGGGTGTTTCTCCTGCAGCAAAACAGGATTTGGCCACCAGATTGTCTGAGTTATTCAAAGAGGGCAGTCATTGATAACGGATTGCATCATGCTAAAGATGGAAATTCTGCCGCAGAAGACAAAGCAGAAAAATTACCTTAGCACCACTTTCAACTTATCACTCCGCAAATTTTAGTGTATTAATACAATAATGGATTTCTATTGTTTGGATTGATAAATTTATAATAGAGTGAAGTGGTTAATAAGAGAATAAATTCTATTTTATTCCACCAAAACCTCCCATTTTTTGTTCCTCCCAATTTGGGAGATTTTGGGTGGAAATCCATTCCACTCCACTCTCTTGAATTTCATTCTACTACACTCTATTATTTATCATCAATCCAAACATACTTAGTATTTGGTCATAATGAGGTGACTTTTTCTTTTTTTTTTTCAGGTCAATTAATGAGGAGGTGACTTGTAATGAGGAGGTTACTTGGGTGTTGGAATTTTTTTTTTTTTAAATTAGGTTTGAGGTGGTGGAATTTGAATTTCTTATAGAGCTTGCTCTCCACCCATGCTGGGCCTGTGGTTATTAAAGGAATAGGCAAATAGAAGTCCAATTGAACAAGGACCTATTGCTTAACAAAAAAAAGACAAATAGAGGACCTATTATATCAAAATAGTGAAGAGTTTTTTCGATGACCAAAATAATAAAAAGAGTAGAAATATTTTGTGAACTCATTATATGGGGAATATCGTGTTGATTCATACTTCATTTATTATTGGATAGGATGTGAACCTCATTTGAACTGAACACACACTCTATTCAATAGTGAATGGAATGTAAATTAGTATAAATTCCATAACATATAATAAGTTAACTATTATAACTCTAAAAAAGGGGAGTGTAAACATACCAATCCTGCTTATGTAAGCATACCTATTATTTATATTAACAAGCAATATTCAGACAAAAAAAGAGAGGAAAAAACCAAGCAATATGACTCTGATGCACGGAGAAAATCACGAATGCCTCCTTTTCTAGTCTCACACCTCACAGTATACCAATTTTGAAGGCAGGAATCATGTTCCTCAAGCCTGACACCGAACCACATTTTTGTTGGCATACCTTGTTTTCTTTTTCTTTTTCTTTTTCTTTTTCTTTTTTTGAGATTGCATACAATCAAACTCATTTTTCTTGCATAGGTATAGACAAGCTAATATATTAGCCAAAAAGATATTGTGGATATTATGAATAGATGCCCCGTTTTTTTTCTTAATAAATATGCTAAGATAAACAAAAATTGTTTCTAGTTTAATATGCTCTACAAGTCACAGTAATTATATCTATATAAATATCTAGATTGAAAAATGTATAGAAAGGTGAGGATGTGTGTGACACTGTCAAAAGTTTCACTGCCTAGGTCCACTTTTCTAAGGTCATGCGGTTTCTAATTTTATTTTCTCTTGATAGCATTTTTCTTGTACGTATATGGCTGCAATCAGTATATGATCATCTTAATTTTCAATTATTTTGATCTCTAAACCCTTTTTCATTTCACAAATAAAGTACCAACAAAAATATTGCTAGCAATAACTGGTTCACTCATTTAATACATTGGCGTACAAAACCACACAAGTACTGAGATAATTCGGACGAGAAAGTAACATTATTATGACAAATAGATGTCTCCTGGATGCTTTTATTTTTCTTCTTTCTTCCAAGGTAACCTTAAAAGGTTCTTGGAATATGCTGCAACACTCAGAATTCAATGTTGGGGTTGGCCTCATTCAGAAACTCAAAAAACCTTGCAGCCAAACTCTCTTTTAAAGCAGGGGAAACAGGAATCTCGCCAATCATGGTCTCCAGCACTGTCTCTGAAAGTGGCTTGTTTTCTATAAGTGCATGCTGATGTTCTGGTATTGTCTCATCCTTGGAGAATCTAAGCTGTTATTTGTACAAAAATAATCAAACTTGTTAAATTTTCTTTTGGGAGACAGATTAAAGTAAACTATGTTACACCTTACTAGAAATTAGTGATTAATTATACAAACCCCTAGTGTTCCATTGGGTGATTGTTCGTAGAAAACAGTGGTGCCTGGTGGGAAATTTTGATCCTTGAAGGCTTCTCTAAATTCCTGAACAGCTTTTTCTTCAGCATCACCGTAGGTCCCATCAGATTTCATGTGGGCGACACAATTTTCTGACACCTTCCTTACATATTCAGGACCATTCAAGGTTCTAAGCTTTGACCCTCGAATTAACTTCTCAAAGGGACCTAACACGCAGTCATATTTCATTATTCAACCCTCCAATACAAAGCGGCATCATATCAATTAATTCTCATTCCATATCTTGGAATAATTTTGAAATGAAAGTGCCAACAAATTAAGGGAGCTCCGATAGCCACCAAAAACAAAATAGCAGTCGTACATAGTAGTTGAATTGCGTAGGCATAGGATTGAGTGTGTGTTCATATATTAATTATTTCTCAACAATTATTCTAAAGACAGGTAAATTACGCAGTTGTACATGCTTTTTTTTTTAATATATATTTATGTCCATGCAGCAGGTGTACATACTTGTTTATTTTTTACGTATATACAAGACAAAATTCGGGTATATATATATATATATATATATATATATATATATATATATATATATATATATATATGGTGTTTGGAGTGATTTATTGGGAATATATAGGATTTTTGATAAAATTTGAAAAGTATGAGATTTTGAAAGGAATTCGATTTGTTGTTAGACGGATCTCATTATTTTTAATTAAAAAAATTGAAATTCGGCAGGTTTTCAGCCAAATCCTATTATTTTAATATAAATGAAAAGAGAAAAAAAAAAAGATTCCTACAGGATCCCATTATTTTAATAAAAAGAAGAAGAGAGAAAAAGGATATCCGATTTATCGTTAGTCGGATTCTATTATTTTAATAAAAAATAGAAGAAGAAAAAAGGAGATTCAGCTTGCTATTAGTTAGATCTCATTATTTTAATAAAAAAATTTGAAATTCGGCATACTTTCAACTGAATTTTTTTTTTTTTTGGTGGTGTGTGTGTTGTATGTGTGAATGTGTGTTTTTAGAGAGAGAGTGGGACGAGAAAGAAGAAGAAAATAGAAAAGAGAGGGGGAAGAAAGAGACAAGAGATAGAAGAAAAAGAAAAAAGGAAGAGAGAGGAGAGAGAACAAGAGAAAGAGAGAAAAAAAATTATAAAAATAAAAACATCATATTTTTTTAATTTTATCCAAAATATCATATTTATGAAATTTTTTTATATAAAAAATAATTATCTACAAAATTTGCTTATTTAATTATATGCAACGTTTTTAAAAGAAATCATTATAGATGTAACCAATCGTAGTAAAAGAATATAACATAATCTAAGTAGAGAACATAACAGCCACATCACCCTCGCAAAAGTCCAGGGGATTAAAATAAGAGAGTGAAGACAATTAGCATGTAATAGCTACTACTTAAAGGAACATATAATATAAGCTTTTCTTTTTTTTTTTGGGTAGGTTATAATATAAGCTTTAATGTGCGCAAGTTTGTTGGTTTTGTAAGCTACCTTTGATGATGTCTCTGTAGAAGTCAAGAGACTCCAGCAACTCAGCTGCAGTCTTGCCTTTCCACTTAGCAGCCAGGTATGGCACGGCCTTGTCCTCCAAATAAACCCCTAATCCCGTGAACGTCACGAATACTCCATCAATTGTTAATCCTCTCACCCCTAGAACAATGTTTACCAACAACAAAGCACCAAAGTTATTGTGTGAATCATTTAATTACATTCACTGCCTATGCTTCTGTAGAGTAAACTAAATCTTTAGGTCTTTCAAATGCATAAATTAATCGAAATTCTTTCAAGATTGAATTGTTTAATATAAAAAAAAGATAATAAATATGTGAGTCCTTTTATCTAGTTTTAGTTTTTCCATTCCGTTGTTTCTATTCTCAACTTCCGTGTCATTGGAATAAACACTATCAAGTTTCAACACTTCGTAAAGGTATGGAAATCCTTAGATCAGGTGGGAATCCATGCATCAATCAAAAACAAGGTTAGCCATATTTTCCTACACATCCATTTTAACGCGTGGAAGCTGTGTAGTGTTAACAATAAAGTACTTAGAAAAGACAAACAACGAAAGTGTATGTAGTTTTAATTAAGAACCTGCGCCACCAAGGAAATAGGACTTAGTGGAGCCCGGAGGTGTGACCACTGCCGGGAATTCAAGGAACTCCACCTTGACCCCGGTGATGGATGCTGCCTTCACCATAGCTACGCACCAATAAAGTTATGCACTATAAATGTGTGTTTTAATTCGATGGAGAGAGTGCAGAAGGGAAAGGGCTTTATATAGAAGGGTTTTGTACTATGAGAATGAGAATAAAAAAATATGTGACACTTGTAGTGGCGGGCCAGCATCACATGAATGATAATTCAGAATAAAACAAGTTGGTGACTTAATGTCGCTGTTAAGTGGGGGCCAAACTTATGTGCGAGTTTCATGGGGATATAACGGAGGCACGATTAAATTTCTCCGGCTGAGGCCATAGCTTGGACATTGTCCAAAAACTATTTTTTTTATACAATTAATCTAATCTAAATAGTCAGTCAAATCGACTTTAAAGCCATTATTTTCATTCAGACGAGGTGGTCGATGATACTTACTTCGCACACAAAGAAAATCCTATAGGTACTGCGAAGCATATGAATTGAGCCTATACAGCACAGCCACATCACATGGGAGTGTTTGTAGGGTAATATTGTTTATATGTATATGATCTGTTCTATAATTCGGTTACTAAGAATGAGTTACTAATGAAAAACTTCAATAACCTGCAGAAAGTGACCGGTTCTAACTTTGAAGTTGGTAGTGTAAGAAATACGTATTATTTGTGTTGCCAAACAAATTTATTTCCTTTAAAATCATTCATCCGACATTTTTTCCAAAGCATCAATTCATCCAACTAATTAACGGTGCAGTAAAATATACTGCGCAAAATCAGGTAGCAGTGAGTTTTGTACTTGTACTGTACTCGTGTTTGTTTTAGTCTCTGTTTTTCATTTGTCACTCCGTTGAATTATTGTATGCATAGTTGCACGCATTTAAACCATAACTGTGTAAGTATTTTTGGTTTTGCTAATTTTTGAGACAGATTTAGAGAGAATGAATAATTTCATTAACAAATAACAGTATTTATACATACACATGGATGAGTTAATATCATGACAGCTATATCTAACTAACTGATCTTACGATAGCTGACTTATAACTAACTATAACGTTCATAAACTAACTATAATAAGGTGCTTTCTCCGGTCTAAGAAATGTGAGAAGCACTCGCATTCTCGCTCAATCATTCACCACTAAAAATGAAATATATATTAATTTTAATGATATGTTATTAATTATTAATCAAATCTTATTTTAATTCCAACACATATTTTTTTTACATTTTACCTCAAATATTATTCAAATTTGCTTTTTTAATTTAACAAATAAATCCCTAAATCTATTTGATCGGAAAAAAAAAATCCCAAAATCTCGTCGCCTTCTTCTTTGGATCTCACATCCCTCCACTATTGCCTGAATCGCCTCCATAGTCGCCTCCACTAGCTGATGAATTGTCGACCGCCGCATTAGCATACCACCACAAATGGCCATGCTTGCTTGCCATCACCGCCATGAGCTCGCTGCTACCACACTGCATCTGCCACCATCAAACTTGTCCATGGCCTGCAACAGCTGCCACACACAACCATCTCTCTCCATGCGATTCATGCCACCACACCATGCCAAGCCACCTTGCCGGAGACTAGCTCAAATCGTCGTCGCGCCATGGTCGCTGCACCAGGCCGCGACTTCATCCCCTGTTCTGGGTCTGAACCTAACCCATTTCCCTTTCCCTTTCCCTATCCCTTTCCCTTTGTTAGTACTTTTTTTCTTTTTCTTTTTATTTTATAAACTTTTATTGGGTGATTTTTTTTTCTTATGAGTAGTTGTTGTGGGCGAAGTTGTTGCTGGAGATTTGAAGTAAGGTTGGGAACGAATGGTGTGGTTGAGTAGCTATGTGTTTGAGGGTAGGTGTGCCTAATGAGTGCCACCCAAAAAGGTTTTATGTTTGTAATTAATCAATGTGAATTTGAAGTTGGATTTGAACAACTGTAAGAACAATGGGAAGTTTAGAGTTCTTCATGTTCTTCGTGATTTTTTTTTTCAGTTACGTTTTAATCAGAATGAACTGGAAATAAGGAGAAAAGATGCATAAATAGAATTAAGGATTTATGTATAAAAATCAAGAAGTATATTTAAATAATATTTGGAGTGAAAGTGTAAAAAAAAAAATCTATTGGAGTCAAAATAAGATTTGACTGATTATTGATGATGTGGCATTAAAATTAACTCGTGCCTTATTTTTAGTGTTACCAGGTAGAAACGACGCTAATACCCTCTAATTTAGTTGGGTACAGTAGAATTCACCCTATAATAATTGTAAGTGGTAAAACTAATGTTCATATTATTATTATTATAGCAGTTAGGGATGTTCATTTCAGCTTATGCAGATTTCAATTATTATTTGTTTTTGAATCTTATCGAAAACAAGACATTTGTGTCCAAATTAAGAGATCTATAGTGATATTCTTTTTAATTTAATGTTGAGCACTTATCATAATTAATATTTTAACTTATGTGTGTTTACTCGCATGTTACATATTCGTCCACACCATTCTCCCCGTTGTTACCTCACAAAAAGCCAATTCGTTATAAACAATTATATATAAGTCGTCGTATTATTGTATTTCAACTTAATTATTTTGTCATAAATGAAGTTTAGTGAAACTAGTTTAAGATAAATTTGGCTTTTTTAAAGTGCGAGATGCATTTTTAAAAGATAAAGTAGACTTACATGACAATTTGTGTCGGAACATGTTAACATTAAGAGTTTATATAAATGAGTATCTTTATTTCATGCCAGACCCTCGTTAAAACTTAAGAAGAGAAAAAATTTTAAGAAGTTAAACATGTTGTTATAAAACTAATACCTAATGTCAGTCCAATCATTCAAATACATAATCATAACTGCAAAGAAGAAATGCATATTTATCATGTGATGAATACTGATGAAGTGATGGTTATCAATGTACATTCCTTTTTTTTTTTTTTTGATAAAAAGAAAATTACCACTAAGCTGTAGCCGCACGCTGTTTATCAATGTACTTTCCTTATGTTTGATTTTGTTGTTCCGAAAATACGCACGCAGAGCTCAGATGCCTTCATGCCTCATATTGAGGTAGTGGGGCGATCCAGCTTATTTCCCATTTCCCCTTACTTTGTAATATAGCTGTAACTACTGACACCGAAAAAAGGGAAAAACATTTTTATCGTTATGTGGGTAGAATTTCGAAATGGCCTTTGCGTTTATGAAAACACAGATCCTTCTTGTGAATGGTTTATGCACATACATATTGCCAAAAAAAAAAAAATCATAAGAAATAGCTTAATCTGACATGTTACGAGCGTGATATAGGAATCAAGACACAATCGAATATCTTCGGACGAGGTCATTGCTTTGGATATTGTCAAAATTAATATTTTAGTCAATTCCAGAGGTAGTCTAATTGACTTTAAAGGCATATTTCACGGAAAATCATATGTCAAAATGTTACGAAAATTATAATATAGTAATGTTATAAAACATTCAAGTGCTTTAACACCTTATTGCTGTATTAAATTTCATTAAAAATTTCGTAAGTCTTATTTATTTTCTAAATTAATTATGAGTTATTTTAATTTTTATTAACAATTAAACAGCTCAAGTGTCTACTATGTAAGATTTAAGATTTAAGATTTAAGGTTTAACCTTTGAACTTTTCATAACATAATCCATTACAATATATATTTAATTTCACGCTTGTTTAGTTCAATATGACAACCCCGTCAAGTAGAATTGATCGTTACTTGCCAAAATTAAAATACTTTTTGGTTTGATTCCCACTATATGTTGCCCTAATAACGTCCAATCGTGATAGCGTTCTCTTCCCTTAACATATTTTCAAAGAAAAATAGGTTAAATGACTTGGTGAGTATCTGGTTTTAGTGAGAGAAAGAAATTGTTTAATCCATGATTTAGATACAAGAAAATTAATGTGTTTGATAAATGGAATAAGAACTAATAATGAATGTGATATTTTTCATTGTATTTATTACTGAGGGTAAATTACATTGACATTTATTGAGTTTTGGTGAAATTTATTGTGACCCTTCCTTGTTTGTCTAGGTTATGCTAGCCTCCCTTTAGAGGAGGTTATTATTATATTTACATGAGTGTTTAATGTCATATTTTATAAAATATAAGGGTATCCGATATAATATTACATAAATTTCAAAGAAAGGTCAATGCATATTTTTTTATATTAATGGATCGCGAGAAATTTCACCAAATCTTATGGGAGATCAATATAATTTGTCCTATTAATAAATTAAGTAATATTACTAAATTTCTCAGTCATCAACATATGACTTTTCAAATTTTTTTACAAGTAAAATCATTAATAATTAATAATATAATTAAAATCTACGTACAAGTTTTTTTTTATATAATTTATCAAATATTTTAATAATTTCTAAGAAATTAATATCCAAATGACAGTGCCATGTAAGATTTTATAAAGTATGTGCAAATAGATCTTTTTATGAAATTTTTTTATATAATATAATTATATATAAATTTTTATCATTAATCAAGAAAATAAGTACTAATATAAATTTTATTAAAAAAATTAAATAAATAAAAAATTACATATAATTAAATTATGTAAAATTTTCGTATAAAAAAATTCAACATCAAAGGTATCTTATATCACAATTTCCCGTGAAGATGGAAGACTTTTCAAAAGTAAACAGAGACAATGGTACAGTTTCTCCTTTCTGTGTTATATGGTCATTGTGGGATGCTGGAATTCATATTATCTTTCATCATGAATCGTACAGTGTTGTGAAGTGCAAGGAAATATTTTGGCGCAGATGGCAATCATGGGTGTGTGCTTGGTGGTTGGTGCGGCTAAGCGTTGTTCAGGGCTCCAGATTGTCGGTGGAAAGTTCGGTTTATGCTATCTCAAAGCCGGATAACATAGAGCTAGCCATGCATTTTTGGGGTCACAGCACACTGGGGATCATTTATGTGTCCATGGTGTATCGATTCGGTTAAGGGGTGTGCCTCGGACCCTGTTTTGTTGGTTCCTTTGTCTGTTCTAATTGGTTCCTAGGTGGTCTGTGTTAGGGACTGGTCTCATTTATTTTTAGCTTTTACTTTGTTCTGTTGTTGATGCTCCTCCCGTTTTGGGTGGTTGAGTCCTTTTCAATAATCCAAAAAAATGGAAGATTTTTCAATTTGACGTCCTGACAGAATTATTCAGCATGCCCCACATTCTGTCTATATTTTTTTTAAAAAAAATTAATTACATTACACTCTATGTATATATTTATGTATATATGGGCTTCTTATACGAATTTTTCAAACTTTGGGGAGAATTTTCATCCTTTCTTTTTAATATTTTTCTTCACTCTGCTCTGCCCGTAGTATTATGTACCAAAACCTGTTTCCATTTTTTTCTACATCTATTAATTTTAATACAAGATAAAATTAATTTCGTTTTAAGGAATGTCCATCACATTTTCTGTAATTCTTTTTTATTTTTTCAAATCAGTTGAAAATTGTGCTCTGACAACTACCATTGGTCAGAGTTAATCCCCAACTTTCTTTAAAACTTATTGCAAGACTTAATTGAAAAGTCGCCTTAAGCTGTGGTGCATTACTCCCCAGTGGAGTTTTCACAAATTGTAGCTAATAAAATATGGTGGAGACTTGAGAAGCAGACATGATTCAAGAAGACTTCCCGACTGAGATTAGGAGAGAGAGAGAGAGAGAGAGAGAGAAGTGCGATCTGGATAAAGGGTTACCGTGCGTCAACGTCTTCGCCGTCAAGAAATGCAGGGAAGTAGGTTAGGTAGCGTATTTCTCAGCTACCACCACCCAGCTATGGTGCGTTTCTCTCAAAATTTTATATATAGTTAAAAAAAATTAAAAATTAATTTTTTTTAAATTGTAATTATTTTTAAAAAATTATTTAAATATATTAAAATGACTCTATTTTAATGAAAAAGTAATTTTTAGTTCAAAAAATTACAAACAAATGCACCCTTAATTTTTAGCACAAAAATCTTTAGGTAGCGCTATATTATTTCATATTTTTATGTTTGTACACTATTAATATCAACTAATTTCACTCATATCACATTAAGTCATTATATGAGTTAAATTCTTAAACAGTTATATTTAGTTGATTCAAATAATTTGATGTTTTTATTTTTGAGCAAAATTTTAAATTCTATATTGTGCATGAAAAAGAAAATTAACACTAAAATTTTTTTATTTTTATAATAAGCTGACCTAGTTTAAATCAAATTAATTAAAATTTATAAACTTGAAAATACTAATAATATAAACCTAAAAAATAAAATTTTTAGGCCGCTATTTCTTTTTTATTCACAAACCTCAATGAGTCAATTTTGATATTTTATTTAAGAAAAATTAATTGTTGAATTATTTGAATCAATTTTTAATATATCATATTTGCGGCTATTTAATATATAAAAATTTATTTTAATTATTAATACACTTCTATGTGTAGTAATTCTTACGACTTTACATGTATTAAATAATCTTATCTAAGAATTATTAAATTTTCGGAATCCCCACTGTTACTTCACTGCCCTTCCCTCCGGTAAAGAAAAGCTGCAATATTTTATTTGGGACGAAGTTTGGGCTTATCTTTATTTTTAAATTATTCTTTTAAGTAATTTTCATGTTTGTGGGGAGTTAGTCATCATGGAAGAGGACAAGAAAAATAAACAACAAATCAATGACTATGATCATGCATGCCACTTTGATAGAAATTGAAGGATTTAGATTTGACCGTGTCACTTTTTTCTATAGAGGACTTAAAGACAGAAAACAATATTTTTTAGATGAAATTTAAAAATATTTTCGTGAGTTCAGTGCATCTAAATAAGTTGTATGATTAATTTTTTCCTTTTTTTATGTGAAATATGAAGTCATTCAACTTAAAGCATCCGAGGCTAATACATCAGTCACAAAGAAGGGACCTCATTTAGCCATAATTGAGATTCCAATCTCCTTGCTAATTTAGCTAGCTTATTAGCTACAACATTGCATCTCCTAGATGTAAATTGTGCTCTGAAAAAATAGAATTTAGATGCAAAACCATAAGCTTATGAGAGAATAACCCTACTATATATAGGAATGATCCTTATTACTGTTATTGAAACTTTGGAATACTTCTTTTGCATCCGCCTCCAAGATTAGGGATTGAAGTTCCAATTCAGATACCATCCGCAAACTCTCTATCGCAGCAACAGTTTTTGCCTAATGACTATTCATGAACTGTTGAATCTTCTCAAATTTTGCCACAATTAATCCGCCCAGATGATTCCTACTGGTGGCTCCAATTTCAATTGGCGCTTATGCTGTGATGAGCGCTACATCGGTGTTGAGTTTTGCGACCCTAATTGGTGAAGCTTCCCACTAATCGATTCCCTCATACATGGATATGTTTTGGGTTTCCAATTTTAGCCACAATTTGTATGGTTAATTTTCATACTATTATTGAAATATGAAAATTATGTAACTTTATTAAAAGAATTGTTATTTTGAAATTTAAATTCAAGTTCTTAATAAAGTTAGTCATTACTTCTATGTACATTTATGGAAAAATATAATTAATCATTAAATCAGAGTATATTTATTTAAATTAATTAACATTTTAAACTTATTTTCTTTTATAGTATCAATATTGTTATTATATTCTAAAAATAAATTTAATTTTTAAAATTGATTAATGTATATATTGTTAATAATTTTAAATATTTTTCATTTAATTTTAAATTTTAAATTTCATTAAAATTAATAGTAAATATTTTATTACATTTTAATTTTTTAAATATATTTTATTTTTAAATTTTATATTTTAAATATTTCTAAATTTTATTTAAAATTAAAAATACAATTCATTAGACAAGATAGTTCAATTATAATTTAAGAACGACTTACTTTAAATTTTATGATAAAATTTTAGGAAAAATCTCAGTTCAAGAAAATTAAATATATTTTTATTACCTGTTAGGATTTTCCATTTAGCAGCTACAACTTAGCTCTGAAAAAATAATTAATAACGAAAAAAAAATCTCTCTTTTAGTAAACAAACAAACAAAACACTGTTTTATTCCATAAAGTAGTAGTAATACAAGTGCGGGAGATGAGCATTATATCAGTTTATTGACAAGTATAAAGAGGGAAACTCATAGTGAAATTAAACTTAGATATTGAAAAATCCTCAAGCTCTCTATGACCCTATCTTTCGCAGCAAGCCTTGAAACTCTTGTGATTCTTAGTTTCCAATTGTGAGAATACCCTCTTTCAATACGGCAGGTAATCTTGCAGCCAAACTGCGTTTTAAATCAGGAGAAACAGCGTGCTCGCCAATCATGGTCTCCAACACCGCCGACGATACTGGCTTGTTCTCTATAATCGCAGCCTCTTTTTCTGGTATTGTCCCATCTTCAGAAAAACTAAGCTGCATGTCGTTTTCAAACACAATATATATATATATATATATATATATATATATATATATATATATATATATATACAGACGCTGATATTATTAGTTCAAGAGAAAAAAAAAAAAAGTCATCAATTAGCGTAATTAAATAACATATTTGATGATATATACTAACCCCTAATACTCCATCAGGTGATTGCCTGTAGAAAACGGAAGCACCCGGTGGGAAGTTGACATTCTTGAAGGCTTCAGCAAATTTTTCAATGGCTGCGGCTTCTGCCTTACCATAAGTCCCAACAGATTTCATATGTGCCACGCAGTTTTCCATGACCTTCCTTGAGTACTCCGGGCCACTCAATGGCCTGATCTTGGACCCTCGAATCAATTTCTCAAAGGGGCCTGAAAAATTAAAATGAACGACTTAATGGCAATCACCAACTTGCAACCAATTGTTATTCACAATTCAAAACCTTTGATACCAAGCATCATGTCCTGCAATTCCTAATTTTCGTGACACGCGTTTGCTTTCTTTACATCATTCTTTTTTCTTTTTTTTCAAACAATCTTTCGTATACAAAATGGCACATTACTTTTTAATGCCGGGAATGAATCTATTCATGTAATTTTAACATGGCTAAGTCGCGTATAATCCCTTACCATTAATTAAGAGAGTGAGTCTCTATATGATATTTGATAAAATAATAATAATAAAAAATAAAAAATTATATATAATTTAGTCCTATGAAAATTACACATGAATGGACCTATTTTAAATGCGACGCTAAGTAGCCATGCTGGCGATAGCATGACATGATCAAGATGTAAATGATGACTAGATTTTCGACTTTTAAAAAAAGATTGACTCGTCCAATTGTGGAGTGCACACGGCCGTCCACGTGTTGGTATCTCTGATGTTTAGCATGCTTGTGTTGACCGTAATTTTGTCCAAAGATAATTGTAGAGTTTAATTGGGGTGCACTAATAGTATAAAATTTTTTTACATTATCATTCAATCAAAACCTTCCATTTGCATGATCATTCAAGTAGTGGGTGGTTATATCAAAGACTTAGACTAATGTGACAATATATAATTAAATATCTATATAAAATTTTTTTACACTGATAATATATTCAAATTAAATTCATAATTATATTATAAAAGTAAATAAACTCCAATCCAAAATAATATTTATATATAAGTTATATTATTTGTAAATTCAAATTTTAGTGATGTTTATAAACATTCACATATAATTTTTTTTTTATAATCTTGTCACTATCATATTGTACATTTTCAACTCTAAAAGTGAAAAATACTTATAAATATTTACCATTTCAAATGATACAAAAATAATTTTCCTGTAATTTTATAGTACACTGGAGTCATGTGCACTTGAATGTTTTTAGTCTCATATCAATTTCTTTTCTTTGGTTTAATGTTACGTTTAACAATTTCAAGAGTATAAAAATGAATCTAAAGACTATAAACCTCGCGCATCCATGAGTCGAGTCATGGCCAATTTGTTTAAAACTTGATCATCCAGTTTAATAGTTACTCATTCAATTTGTATGATAAATATTACCATGCTAACATCTTCATTTTTTTTCTTATATTTTTTTGAAAATATTTAAGGTATTTCTACTTTTAAACATCGCAAAATTTGCGCTAAACATTAAAGATAGAATCCAAATGGTGATGAAGTATAATGAGTCTGTTGGTTTGCGCTTTTTCAAGGAAAAAAATATTTTTTTAATATTTTTTTAAAAAAATATTTTTGATATTATTTATTTATATTTATAAAAAAAGTAAAAATAAAAAATAATCAAATTTTTTATTCTTTTGAAAAGTAGATAGGAAGCTTATTTTCCTAGAAGAAGAGAGAAAAATATTCTTTAAATTTTGAATCCATTATTTTTTCACATTTTTACTATTTTATATTTATTTATTTATTTTTTAAATATCACTGTCTATTTATTAATATTGTAATTTTATAAGAAAAAAAATACTTTTATTTTATAACATCCAAATAGTTTAATAATTTCTAATTAATATAAAAAATATTTTTACAATTATATCCAAATATAAAATAATTTTCTATTTTTACTTTTATTTGTACTTCTAATTTTGTTTTTAAAAAAGTACTTCTCCTAAAATTTTAATCAAATGGACCTAATATTAGAATAATTCTACATCTTTTTAATCAACCTATTAATTTTGTTAGTTATTAAAACATAACTCTTATTAATTATTATTATATTATTAAAGTCATTCTATTTCTACAAATTATACTATTGTTAAATTAAAATTTACAACTTTTCCATTTAAGTTATATAAACACTTCATTTTGTATTTTTTTCAACCGAAAAAAAAACATGGATGCCAAATAACACATTCAATTTTGTTAAGTGTTTTATTATATCTTTTGAGTGATTTTCTTAATACTTAACAAAAAATAAATATATTTAATATTTTTCGTAATTGAAAAAATAGAGTCACGTGATCGTCGTTTTACCTGAAATGATGTCTCTGTAGAAGTCAAGGGATTCCACCAACTCTTCGGAAGTCTTACCCTTCCACTTCTGGGCCAGCGATGTCACTGCTTTATCCTCCAAGTATACTCCTATGCCCGTGAACTTGATGAAGTTCCCATCAATCACCAACCCTCTCTCCCCTACGCATTCATCAACCAATTAACAATGATGATCACAACCATCAATGGACAAATCAATCATAAATAATAAGAAAAGAAAGAAAGAAAGAAAGAAGAATAAATCATTCAGTTTTGGAAGTTTCACTGATATACGTTTTTTTCTTATTTGGAAAGTATGGTCCTTAATAAATAATTACTATTTATTCATATATTTTATTACTTCAAATAAGCAATGCACATAACTAGATAGTAACAATTAATTATTAAAAGCGTCAATATCAATATCCTTTAAAAATACAATTACCAAAGACATTTCCTTTGGTTTTTATTTATAAATTTCTACGAATAAAGAGATAGAAGATATATGGTGCACAAAAGCAATATATGCAGTATATATAAGAACCTGCGCCGCCGAGGAAATAAGACTTGGAGGAGCCTGGAGGGGTAACCACCGCCGGGAACACAAGGTTCTCCACCTGGACTTCTGTGATGGTTGGTGCTGCCGCCATACTCAAACAAAGACTCTGAGAACTATTTCTTAAAAAGGTACGCTACAATTTTTGTTTGTAACTTGTGAGAGAATACAAGAGGAGAGTGGTTTATTTATATAGATTGTGTTTCAACTTTTGAGCGTGGAAACTTCAGACGTTATACCTTTTTCCCCCCTTTTTTGGGTAACTGAGGGGGTGAGGGGGCTAATGTCCTCAAGCCCCAACAAACACAGACACAAACACAAGCTAAAGCTATCGATGAAAAGTCAGAGTTAAAAAAATAATATATTTTAATTTATGTAATATGTGAAAATTAACAATATTTTTTATCTAGTTTTTCTATATCATTTTAACAAGTGTCGTTTAAATTTAGATTAAAAAAAAAGTACCGATAAGATATGTATTAGTAAATTCTTCTTCTAAACTTAGAATAGATACATCGACGAATGAGAAAAACATAATAAATTATGAAATAATATTAGGTCTATTTTATTTTTGGCGGACACAATTAAGTCTATGTTAAATGTATACCGTTACTGCCAGCGTATGTGATAATTCTCTTTCTTTAGTGTGATGAGGGATTGGAGGTCATTTGATAAAGTAAACTTTTTAAAATATTGATAAGCTGCCTGTATATATTTATAATGACATTTATATTGAATAAATAGTATTATTTTATTTGCATACTTAATAGTATTTGTTTTAGGTATTGGCAACGGTTCCCGTTCCCACTTCCGTTGAGCATTGTAATGTCCTTCAGGTGGTTGGGTTTTATTGAATGACATCTCACGTGAACAAAATTAAATAATCCGATACATATATTTATTAGATTCCCCAAATTATTTGTAAATCATGGAAGTCTTATATAGAGGCAAGAGTAATTAATTTATTATTTACCAAAGCAGTACATTACGTATCACTAGGCCTCATTCCTGATTTCTCCTACTTTTTTGCTTGCCTACCTACCCACCTAACTGGCGAGTGGCCGCCATCACTAAATTACATCCTATTACTTCTTTTAGGAAAGTATCACCACTTTGACAATGTGTCATTTATACATATTAAATGTTTTTGAATGTGCCGAACAAGAGCACAATTTTTGTAAAGAAATGCCATGCAACGCTCAATACTTCAAAGCATATTTCTGGGATCCGAATCGATTCGATTGGTTAGATTAGTAGTAATCTGATTTGAGTCAGTATAATACTATAATTAGAACTCTTCAGTAAAATTTATATTGATGTGATCCAATTTTAACGATTGAATTGATTTGAATGAGTCAGTCAATTTGGATTTTTGTTTTGCAGAGTCAATTTTGATTGCCTCGATTTTATTATTATTATTATTAAAATAACTTTGTATTATTTTATTGAATTATTTTATCTTGGATGAATATTTCCGTTTTATACAATGACTTTTTCTTTTTATGTATTAACTTATATATAAATAATCTTATTTAATAATTTTTTAAGAATATATTTTATATTTATATTGTCATATTGTATTAGATTGTAATTTTTCATTTAATAAATTTTGAATATTATAAATAATTTACATTTAATTAAAAATATAACGTGCTTATTATATAGTGTATGATTTATATGATTTAAGAGCTTTTATATTGAATTTTTTTATTTGAGCGCTTGACCTATAGTAAGATTGGCAATCTAGTGACTTACAATATGTTTGGATAATTGATAACGAGGAGCGAAAAGGTATAAATATAAAGTAATTAAATTAGTTCATTTATTTTGGAGTTTAAATATATATAAAGGAACTTAATGAGAGCTATTTCTCTTATTTCTCCCTCAAAGTTACTTTTTTAGTGTTCCTTCAAAATTTGAGTGAAATTGGGGAAAATGAGAGAATTAAAAAATAGAACATCTAGATAACATAAATGTTCTATTTTGTTTATATACAATATAACTTCCAAGCAATAATGATGACATTCCATTCCATTTTTCTTATTAACTATGTTTCATTCCTGCTCTTCCTTATTTTAGCATATTTTTATTAAATTCGTTCCGTTCTATTAATGAAAAATATCCAAACTTAGTGTTAGTTCTCTAATCAAGCCATAGCGGGTTTATAAACGCTTAAGTGGATTACAGAAACAATTATATTTATTGAACATCATACGGTTGATGGTTTTTTTGTTGTTTTTTTTGGGGGGTGGATCTAGTCAATATATATTATCCTTTTAATAAAAAATTATGTATTGGATTACTTCAAAGTCATACGCCATCTCCATTCATCCCCTATAATGGGTCAAAGATATTCTCTCTCTTTATTGATGTTTCCCCCAGTGGTCCAAATCGGTTTACTCAGTCCAAATTGGTTTACTCGTATATGACAGACTGAGCGATGAACATGAAGACACGTGAAATGCCTCGCTGTATCAGCGTTGTTAATTTGTTGTGGCATCCATTCTCTCTCTCTCTCTCCCCCTCGTTTTTTTGTCCCGTCGTCCATGGCACTCCCTCACTTTCTTAGAGTTTGTATTAAAAAAAATGCAAAGAACATTTCCCTTGCATGTTTATACACTTAATACTTGAAAGTGTCAAATTACACAGCTCTCCAAGAATTGACATTCGACTTTCTTTTCCCCCTGATAAATGATCATGTTAAGCTACACCACATATGAACCGTTCACGCAATAAACATCAATGTCAAATCCTAGTTATTATTTTCCGTCATATCTCATTCGAGCAATTCAGCCTGCCATGCACTTATTTAAGCACTAAATACCCTCTATGCATTTCCAAACAATTATCAACTTTGTATCATCTCGATAGTTTCTTCGAGCAAAGTTATCAAGTTAATGTAAGGCGTTCCCTGGGGTTAGCTAGATACAAGATATTTAAATGTAAGAACCTTCTTGCCCATGGGGTTAGCTGTTACCCTTGCCAGTGATCCTATGCTGTGTTAAGCAACATGAGCACATGACCTTAGTCACTCGTATGTTTGTTTTTTTGTTTTTGTTTTTGGTCATAACTCACACACACTAAGGGGAGAGGGGAGAATGGGGATCTCTGACCCCAAGACTTGAACCGAGTTGCTCCCAAATGCAGCTTCCTTTTGGAGGCAATAGATTACTACTTGTGCCACATGCCTCAGCCAATTACTCGTATGGTTGTTTAGCTCATACACTCGTATGTTATTTTCACTAGTCACATACCTATCTTTTTGTACAAAGGCGGGCTCGAAGGCCTAAGAGACAAAAAACAAAAAAGAAAACAGCTAAAGGGGGACGAGACGAGGTACATACCTTTTTATCCTTTACCCGACTCAACCCTTGTGCCCCTATTATTCTGTAAATTGTGACTACTAAAGTTTGCTTACTTTCAAGGCTTATTATGTGGTGTACCAAATTAAACATGATATACTACACATCATGTAAGTTTCACTAGGGAGTAGGAAAGGAGATGATAAGTGAGTTATTTAGTCACACCTAAAAAATGAGGTTAAACACATTTAAAAAATATGGCTAAATATTCCTTTGTTTTGAAATATCCCCCTGGGTACTTGTAGAACCACTGTGAACAGTACCATCTTCTCTATTCTTCTAAGAAAAATATGCAAGCCTTAAATTGAAAAGATCCAACAATTAAATAACAATATACCAATGCAAAATCCTCAAATCTACAAAACTCCACTTCCAGATTGCTTGAAAAACCAAGCCATGGGACCTGGAATTCAAACATAGCACAATGAAAATGGTCACTCTCTCCAAAAATTTGCTTAAACCACTTCAACTCTCAAACATAAAACAAATCTACCAACCCAAAATGATCAATTGATAAATGAATTAAAAAATTCAATTAAACACAAAATTAAACAAATGTAGCAACAATAACAGTAAATTAGGATTGACAAAAAAAAAAATGGGGGACCAAATCATGAATAGGTTGGACGTTGCCCAAGAGCCATTCCTTTCCACCTCATCCGCTTCTATGACACCATCCGCGTTGAAGGAGCCCTCTGAATGGACCCCTCAAACCTCGACACCCTTCAATGCCCTCTTGTCCACCTGCAACAATTGCGACCTCTTTGATGAAATTTCCAAGCAATAGGATGTGCGCAGTGGGTGACCCTAAGAAAGCTCTCAAGGTTCTAATGGAGGTGAAGGATAAGGGCGTGGAGATCATCATGGTTGCTTACACTAGTAACACGTAAGGAGGCAACAGCCATAAGATTCAGTCGATGAGGTTAGATTCGATGATAGAGTAAATGACGTCGTCGGTAAGGGGAGGGGAAAAAGATGTTGGGGTGAGAGAGAGGGATGGATAAAGTCAAAGATGACCAAGGAAGCCTAGTGTAAGGGTGTGCACAGGTCGGGTTGGGTTGGATTTGTGGATAAAAAAGACCCAACCCAATTAATTATTAAGTTCGGGTTGGGTTGGGTCGGGTTCTTCAAAATTTTACTCACAATCTGAACCATTCTTGAAAATTTTACTCACAATTTGAACCAAACCAACCTGACCTAAATCGGGTTAGATTGGGTTGGGTAATTAGGTTACTCTTCTTTATTAAAAAAAATAAAACAATATTATTGTAAAATCAAAATCAAACCCTGGCTTCAAAATCAACCAACCAGACAACCAGTATTCCAGTATTCAACAATTACAATAGCTAAAAACCAGATAATTAGTATCCAGAAATTATAACACCAGATCTACATGCACTAGGCCAAAGAAAAAGAAAAGCACAGCAAAGAAAACCAGTTCTTATGATTGATTACCAAGGACCCATCATCTTCCATATGTCCAGCCATCAATCATGACCCATCAAAAGAGCCATAAACCACCAGATTTGAGAGTCTGTGCGACGGCGGTGGCCTTCCCATGGTGGTAGCTTCTCGCACGGTGATGGTTGCTTCCCGCAATAGTGATGGTGACGGTCTTGTTGCGGGTTGGCAAACTTGTGATGGAGACCAAAGTGAAAAGTGGCGGACCTGTGGCTAATCGCCTTCTCACAAGGAAAATGATGGCTTCACAATGGCTTCTTTTGGTGGCATGCAGCGGGCTAATGGACAAGGGACGTAGTAGAGGGTGAAGGAAGACTACCGAAGAGGGAAAGGGAGGATGGAGGGGAAGAGGGACAGCATGTGGCGAGCCGGCGGACAGGGGACACGACGCAAGGAAAGGGAAGAGCTAAAGAAGGGAGGGAAGAATGGAGGGGAGGAGCGATGACTGTATTGGGAAAGGGAAGAAAAGAAATTAGGGTAGGACTAAATGTGATAAGAGTAAAACAGAAAGTCACAAACACTTATTAAGAATATTTTTTTTTAAAAAAAAAAAGAGTGGGGGTTCGGGTAGTCAGGTCAGGTCAATTAGATTCTACCCGAATAGACTCGATTACCTGGTCCAAACAGGATTTTTATACACGGGTCGGGTCGAGTTATTCGGGTTCGCGGGTAGATCTATACCCATGCACACCCCTAGCATAGTGAGTTTTGATCCACACTATCCAATATTGTTAAGCCCCAATAAACGGTTGGATTAAGTGTAGGAACATAGTATATCCTCCTCTTTTAAATGGTGTACCATACACCATACTTAAAGTGGTGTATCACAAAATTAGCCTACTTTCGAAAGGAAACTCACTAATAAAAAATCACTTTCTATTCAAAACCTAATCCAAATTCAATTTTAATCAAACTGATAAAAGTTATAGAATTCTAATAATAATCAATATAAAATCAAAACAGTGTCACTCATTTCTCTCCATTTTATATTCTATTTTATCATAAATAACTTTCCCTGCTTATGTAACAAGTAGTACATCATTTATATAACACATGTTTATAATAAAGCTAATGGCGCAAATTTACACTAGAAGTTCAAAGTTGAATATTAATATACATAGAAACAACAAATAACTTTGAAGCAAGGATAAAGTTCTGCTCGCCATATTCTGAATATTTTTAGGCCAAGTAAAGAAATTGCAATTTATTTAAGTACAACTCCGATACATTTCAAGCAATTAGATGGGTCTGTCTTCCTTTACGGTGTTAGTTAACTAATTTAAAATCACCCAAAATAGAGTGAGAATTGAAAATTCTCAGTAGATAATATAAAGAGTTCTAAAGTGTTTGAACTATGGTGGTTTTAGCCGTATCTTAGCATGAAAATCTATACGGCTACTGTATCATAATCTTATCACATTACTTACAAGCAAATCATACTTCATAAACATTATGAGCAGTAAATGCTAAAAGAAGTAGATGCTATATAATACATATTGTGGCAAGTATTAATATAATTATAATCTCTTTGCATTAAGTTCCACTTTCCTTTACTTGCTTATCTCACACATATTCGAAGGCCTTCTCTTAGAGAATTCTCATTCTCTGGTATTACTCATAACATCATGATAACAAAACAAAACATTTACGCCATACTAACCAACGCAAGTAACATAAAAGAATTTTATATCTTATCTCTCTACCTTCTTGGTGGTTAATGACAAATCTTAAATATCTTCTTTTAAATTATTTAGTTGTCATTATGCATAAATTCTCAATAAATAAACATATGCATAAACTTATGCAATAAATATAACTTAAATAAAGGATTCAAGTAAACAATAACTTGAATAATATAAATAAATTCATCACATAATAATTTAAATAATAAAACATAAAATTAAGCAATAAAATAAATAGAACAAAGTATAGAAATTATAAATTAATTTATAAACTTAAAATAAACGAAGTGCATAAAAATTAAAATGATATAAACTTAAGTAATATAAATAGTATAATATCTTAAAACATAGAGATGTCAATTCTAAATGTTAATTTCTAAAGGGACCAAATCTAATATAATTTTTATTTAATTTTTTTTAAACTTTCTTATCGTAGTCCATAAATCTGTATTTGTCATCATGGCGCATTTAGTGTACATAGGTCATATCCTTGCAAGAGTCATTATAAAGCTATAATAATGTTCATAAGTCAAAAGTTATCATACTGTCTATAAGTCAATATATAAAATTCCAAATAAAGGTATAACTAATTTAATAGTTTAGGTCTATGTATAAATATTTACTTTTTTTTAAGTGTTAGATGCAATGTTTTACTCTTAATATTGATTTCTTAAAGAAATTATCATAAAAATTGATAACTTAAAATAATATATCATTAAATAATAATAATAATAATAATAATAATGATAATGAGTAACTGTAAGATAATGTTAATGTAAAAGAACTATAAATAAATTGTAACACAAAATGAAGGAGTGAATTTAATGTGAAGAAGTAAGAAATAAAGTACTGGAAATAAATAATAGGTAACATAAATATAAGGAATTAATAAATGAGATAAATTGCAATAGAACTAATACTGAACAATTTTAATATAAAAGAACAATGATTAAAATAGCTTGGAACAATAAATAAATTGTAATAATAAGTAATACTAATCTACTTTAATGTAAAAGGACAATAAATAAAATATCTTGGAATAATAAAATAAATTGTAATAATAACAAGCAATAGTATAAAAAAATATTAAGTAAAATAACTTACAATAAATACATATAGGCATAATTTTATTTCGTAAATAATTTCATTATTTAACTTTAAGTAGTGTGTGTTTATTAAACACATTACCAATCTCTAACTCTTCTCTTTTCTTTTACTTTCTTTTCTCTTTCTCTCTTTCCTCTCGCTTCCAACACTCACAAGCGACATAACTACTCTATCTGCTTCTTTCCTTCTTCTTTGTACATCTAAATTCATGTATCCACATACCTATTTATGGGTGCAAGCTGAGCATTTGTGTAGTAAAATTCTTATTATAATAGATTTTTCTCTTGACTTTATGACCAACCTACTTAAAATTTCCATAACTATATTTCCTATATGACTGTATAGTCATCATACTTAAGTTCGTAAGATAATTTTTCTTTCTTCCTTTAGAACCATCAAGTATCGTAAAAACCCTTTTTACATTTTTATCTTACTTCTCGACTTTGCTATGCATTTGGATGCAGCACTTGTATTTTTCTTCATTTCTAATTTATTGCCATGTTTCTTTTTCTTCAAAGACTTATGCCAAGTCTTTGTGTCATTTGACTAGTTCCTTTCTTTCCTCCTCCTCCTTCTTCTTCTTCTTTTTGTTTTTGTTTGTTTTTTTTTTAAAACTCTCATCCAAAGACTTCTTGCAAGACTCCAAGCCACGAGTCTTCCTCCTCTTTTTTTTTAATTACTTTATTATGATATTATTGTTATATTATTAGTTTACCTCTAAAATGTTTAGCTAGTATTATTTATCACTTTTAAAAATATTACTTGTTATTATTCTTATTTCAAATAGAGCAATATATTTTGAAGTTATCATTTGTAGTCTAAACTTTAGAATGTTAATGTATATGATTTAATTATTTAATCAATTGATGGTTAATTTAAATAAATTAAATTGTTTCATATAAAATATTTTATCACGAAGGGGATATTATAATCTACCCAAAAAAAAAACCTAGAGTGGCCAACTTTCTCTTATTTTATTAAATTTTTCATAATTTGTAATATTTGTATATAATTTCTTATCTTTTTCTTGTGCACTATTTGCATATAATTTTATTTTTATATCTATATCTATCTATATCTATACTTCTATAAAGGGGATTCATATCTTGTATATCTATATTCTATTTTTATTTATATATAAAAAGGATTCACCAAAATAACTACTTTTTGGTATCTCTTTATTCTATTATCTTTTGTTAAATCCATAAACATATATATATATATATATATATATATATATATATATATATATATATAACCACATCCGCATAAAAATTATGAGTTTAATAAGAGTGTACTGATAGTGTAAAATTTTTTTATATTGTCATCAAAATATTAATTTGTGGCCAATTCAGTAGTAAGTGGAAGACTTTCTTGATGTGGTAATATATGATTGGATGTTTATGTAAAAAAATTTTACACTGACAGTATATTTAAATTAAATCCAAAAACTAAACACATCCACACCCACACCCACGTACTCCAGCAGTAACCGCAACATTCCTCCACAAAATTCAGCCCCTCATTGCATGAATAGTTGAACCATTTAATATCATGAAAAAAATTAATCTCTTATAAATAAATATATTTAATTATATTAACATTTAAAAAATAAAAAATGTGGCTTCATGCCAGTCAAGTCGCTAGTACTTAGTTCTATAAGGGGGCTGGGAAACTTTAACTACTCCATTGTCATAATTCTCAATTTGCCAATTTTGTCATTATTACTTAATTTTACACAATTTATTTACATTGAAAAAATAAGGGTAAAACCATAATTTAACTATTACAATGAAAAACCCATGTCAACTGCTCAGTGATTGCAAGAGTCTAGAAAAAAGTTAAAAAACTGCTCCACTTTCAATTCCTTTGTAACTGGCCACTTTCTATTAACTGTACATGTTCTATCCCTCTCAACATCCTACTATCACATTCACATGTTGCGTCATTTTAATTTTTTGTATGAAAAATTATTTTGTAGTAAAAAATTTATTAAATTATAAATATTCTGAAAATATTTTTTAATTATCATATAGATATACAAATATATTGAGTTATATTAATACTTAAAAACAAAGGCAACGTAATAGACACTATCGTTAGTATATATAAATGAGATTCTCTTTAGTAAGCAGCTTTTAGTTTTTCCAAATAAAATTGAAATAAATTTTGAGTTTTATAAATATATTTAATTAATATTCATGAATCATCAATTAAATATAAATGAAAAAATGGATAAAATTGTAAAAAAAAACACTATCCAATAATTGATCAATTTTCACTATGTATACTTTAAAATTATCCACTAACTAAAATTACACTGAAAATAAAATATGTTTGTGTATATTAACGCCGAAGCCCATAGCAGAAACGGGCCAAACCCCATAGGGTACAAGGGCTGAAGCCCATTAGTTCATTCGTTCAGCATTTATTGTACATTGTTGCTATTGATTTTTTTTTTTGAGACGTACATTATTACTATTGGTACTACCACACTCGAAGAGCTAGGGGATATAAAAATATTCTTATATTTAATAAGAGATTTAAAATAATATTTTTAAAAATATTATATTTTTTGAAAGAAAATTTGTCCTCAAAATATTTTTATTACCTTTTATAGGAATTTAATATTTTTATGGATAAAAAATATTTGTTATAATAAAAAGAATAAAATATCTCTATTACCATCTACCACCTGCTGTTAATCACCATCTACCACCGACCAACCACCATCCACCACCTGCCACTGATGGTCGGCCACCCACTGCCGCCATTTGCTATTGTCACCACCATCTATCGACTGACCACCCATTGCCGTAATCTCCATCTTCTTCAAAGATATTTTTAGAAATATATAAATTATTTCTAAAAATTTAATTAACATATTAAATATATCTAAAAATTATACCTAAATAAATTATTCCCAAAAAATATTATACCTATAGATGCTATTCTCATAAATAAAAATTCAAAACGCAAATTGTTATACATTGCCCCTAAACGCAAAAAAGAAAAGAGAAAAAATCGAAAAACGAAATTGGAACGGCGTCGTACGTTAAGATTTGACGGCTTCATCCTCTCGAAATCCGAAAACGTAAGCATTGCCAAATAGAAGAGACAAATGGTTGTTCTGTCTCCATTCCAAACCTTCTTGTTCTTCTTCTTCTTCTCACTCCCAACTCTGTAAACCCTAAATTTCCTGCATGCTTTCTCTCTCTGTGTGTTTGTCACTCTTCCGTTCTTAATTTGAGAACCATCTTCTAAAATCTGAAAAGGCCGTGGCAGAAAAAAAAAATGTCGTCGTGGCTGAGATCTGCGATGAACAAAGCGGTGGAGGTTGGGAACAAGAACAACCTCACTCGCACCGTCAAGAACTACGCCGACTCCGTCGTCCAACACGCCGGCCAGGCCGTCGCCGAGGGCGCCAAAATCCTTCAGGATCGCATTGTAATTTCATTTTCCCCTCTTTTTGTTCTCGCGTGCCCTTTTGATTACTTGCAATTTCGAGTGTGACTGTTATCCTAATGTTAATTAGCTGAAATTGTTGACCATTCTATGCTTCTAGTGAACTCATTGACCTCGTTTTTGTTTCAACTGTTTGTTTTTCCTATCTTGTAAACTGCCCTCTTTTTTCAATTTCCTTTTTCTCTTTTCCAATTTAATGAATAATTGTTTGGGGGAAGTTTCTTTCGTGTTGTAAATAATTCTAATTAACTGTCTGGGAGCTAAATTAAATTCTTGGTTATCTAGTTGCAGCTGAAGTGCTCTGCTACCATAAGGGTATCAGGGTATGTGATATTTTGATGTGAGATTAATGAGAATGATGAGGATAAACATTTTGTCATGTGCACACAGGCTGCTCGGAATTATAGAAGTGTTGCACTGACAATTAAAAGGTTGGAAGAAGCTGCTATCTCCTATAGGGGACCTGAAAGAGTGCAGTTGCTTAGAAGATGGTTTGTTGTGCTTAAAGAGATTGAGAAGTTGTCTGGAGCTTCTGCTGAAGGTAAAGAGAAGACTCTTGAACAGCACCTTGCTGCTGAAGAATCAAAGGAGAGCCCAAGGAGGCCATCTCTGGTTAGAAACCTTCCTGTATACCTTGCGTGCAATCATTTTGGTCTGGTCTAAATGGTTTGAGGCATTATTCTCTGCTCAAGTTGTTGGACATTTGGTTATACCTTCAATGATTGGGTTGTCTCTGAAATTATGGTGTATTGAAGCCCTTCTCATTATTTCTACTTTGCATCAACATAGTCTATCTCAGAAGTCCTTGCTGTTTGTTTTTCCAGTGATACTGGTCGTAGAAAAGCTAGGCTAGATCTTTCCCTGTTTGGGATGATAATAGGATTCTTGGGTTGTTGGCTTCTGTCGTTTTATCTCAATTAAATTACAGGATGAGCTTTTCTTTGCTGTTCTGTATTATATTAGTGCAGAGTGCCAGAGTGGTTGCTTTATAGCATTTTACTGTTTCAGAGTTCCATGATTTAGAGCTTCTTTTACTGTCCACACTGTGATGCCATTATATTAGATATTATAAAGTGTTATGAACTTCTTTGTTAGCTTAGGTGAAGAATCATTATGTATCTATGATTGTAAATTGTTGATGTGTAAATTTTTTAGTTGTTGATGTAGTCATTGGAATAGTGAACATAGTGACATTCTTTAACCTAGGCTGTTTGGGTTAAATATACTTCTGGTTCTTTTCAGGTTCTTTATTACGATAGTGATGTTGGAGGTCAACCATTAAACTTTCGTGATGTTTTTCTTCAAAGTCAAGCGTTGGAGGGTATAACATTATCAATGGTATGCTAATTAATGGCAATTGTTAACTATGATTATGCTGATTTTCCCCTGGTATGTTAAGCATACAATATATATGTGTGTTTTGTGTGTGCGTGTGATCTGCTCTGTAAGCATAAACATGTAGTTAGAGTGAATAACTTTTTGTGAATTTTCATCAATGATATTTTGATCTAGTAGAACATAACTTCTTGCTTGTTTGTTTTCTTTTTGATGTATAGTTATTGCAGATTTATTATTCTGATAGTATATCATTATAATGGCAAAAGAAGATCATTCTGCATATGTCAAACTTTTGTAATTGCTGATGATGGAGGTTAACTGCAGGGTTAACTCTTTTCTGTTCCTCAGATTATCGAAGCTCCTAATGAGGAAGAGGTTTCCCTTCTCCTGGAGATGTTTGGGTGAGTCTACGCCTGTTTTATATACATCTCTCGAATGTCTCATTGTGATTTGCAATTGCAACCATGTATGTGCTATTTTACTGGCATGAAAATGCATACTCAACATGTTTGATGCCAGTGTTTATATGCATATGACAGTTGGGTCGACTGAATCCTCCTGGTCCCGGATTTGATTGAACCCTTTGGTGCATATTTGTGTGAGACTTATACGATCAATATTTTATAATTGCAAAAATAATGTTGTAGCTCAACTAGTTTTTTAATTTCATATACATCTTTGTGAGAACCTATATTAGTCCTGGAGCGGATTATACTATATAATCAATTGTAAGACTTTTATATTTCAGTTCAACCAAACACAGGCCCGATCATATTTTAAACATCCCTTGTTGTATAGGCTTTGTCTGACTGGAGGAAAAGAAGTTCATAATGCCATAGTAAGCAGCTTACAAGATCTGGCAACAGCATTTTCAAGCTACCAAGATGAAGTGCTGGTAAGGATGATTATGATTACACTCAGATCTAGATGGATTTATTCTCCAGTTGTACAAGCTTAATATGTTTTGTGCCCCCTCTTCGAATGATTGCACTTTGAGTTGGGGTGTGACTTTGTGAAATCTTTGGAGGTTGCTTGATAGTTGATGTGTTGATGAACAATAATCGATATTTACATTCACATTTAAGTTTCAATTTCAAGTATGCACGGTTCAAACTTCTGGAGTAGTATATTCCTTCACCAAGTTTTGAGTTTTTGATTTTGGAAAATATCTCAAACGAGTTTTATAGAAATAAGTAAATAAATAAATGAAATGAGTAAGCTAAATTTATGCTGCACAACAAACTATTAAAATGACAGCTGATGGAAAACTTTGTCAAATCATGACATGGACAAAAGACTATTAAAACCAAAATATAAATTATCTGGAAGCATTGCACCAAAAATTATATATAATTTTGATATTATCGGTAATGCTATGAAATAACTATTAAGAACCATGTTGTGAACTTGTCCTATTTCCAAGACTTGATTATACTGTTCAAATTGATGACTGTGTTTTCATTATATATCATTTTAAAATTTAGGAAATATCATTAAATTTTAAAATTTAGGAAATATCATTTAATCTTTGATTAATCTTAATATTTTATAAGGCATTTAAAACTGATAAATTATTAGAATGGAAACTTGTAAATTGAACAAAAATCAGAATTTTATAACTTAATTTGTGGAATTTAACGTAGCATAAGATTTTTTTGCTTGTATTAATGTAGACAGAATACCAATCAGAACCTAGCAGCTCAAACAGTCAGTTTAAATGTTGACCTAACCTTCAATTTCTTATTGCTATCTTGGAAGTTAGAATTGTTGAAAGTCTCTGAATTTTTAATCTTAAAGGTGTCCATATAAGAATATAATTAAAGAAATCAAGTGTAAAACACTAAGAAAAGGGGGAAAGGATACTAAATTTCTAGTGAGTAAATGGAATTCCATATTCGATCTCATAGATACATATAGAATTCTGTGGAAAGCCGTATTTGCAATCGCATGGATAGTGGGTGTACCAAAATCCTGCTGGCATTATAGCACTAGCAGTTCTCACAACTTATAGGTATACAGCTCTGGGCTATTCTTTGTTTATTTCAGCATTACATGAGATTATCTGTTTTGCCTTGTTTTTCAGGTGAAGCGGGAGGAATTGCTTCAGTTTGCACAAGGTGCCATCACTGGGTTGAAAATTAACTCTGATGTTGTAAGGTCAGTATGAACCAAGGGTTCCTGTTGTCATTTTCTTCATGCCATTTCTGCTATACACCTAAGTTATGAGGTTTGATCTGGAGCTAAGCTACCTTCACATATGCTACTGGTGTCACATAGGATCAAAGCTACATACTATTCAGGAACTCCTTGATATAATTTAAAAGTGGAAAAACTGGTCTGCAATCTACCTCACTTTTGGTCTTGTTTTGCTTTCTGACTGCAGAATAGATGCCGAAGCCTATAGTCTTAAGAAAAAGCTCAATGAGATAACTTCACAGGGGACTGTAAACAAAGTTGATTATAAAGCTGCTGAGGAAACAATGGCAACACTAGAGGTATGTGTCCATCGTACCTCTCTTTCTGTATTTTCTTTTTTTGGTCTGTACTGAATTTTGCAATGTGACTAATATATTAAATTATTAATTATTAATATATAATATGCGGGGAACAATCTCATTTGAGCATTTATTTTGGTTAGCCTCTCAATATCCATGGAATCAGATATTTTACTAGTCAATTTTGCCGGCATGCAGTCAGTTCACTTGTAACCCATGATCTTGTTCTGCACCTATCTTCTTAAGGAGTTCTTACTAGACCTAAATTCCTTACTTCTTTCTTGAATTCAATGGGAAATTTTCACTCTCCTCTTTCTGTTCTTCACCCCCCCTCCTCGTAAAAATATATTCAACTATTTATTGTATTTATATGACTTTCTCCGTGTTTTGAAATTTAAAATATGGTGTATAACCAGCCAACTACTTTGCAGGCTTTGAAAGTAGCCCTAGCACAGATTCGGATATGTTCCAGACTGGAAGGATTATTGCTGAAGAAAAAAAATTTAAGCAATGGAGACTCTTCTGAGGTTCATGCCCAAAAGGTACAATTCTTTCATAGTCTCTTTTGGAAAGGTAAGAGGAAGGAGAACTAGAGATACAATATATTACCTTGCATGAAAAACTAATTATATGGAGGAATTAAAACAAGAATGGTTTACCTTGAGTCAACTAAAATAAAAGATTAATCTCAAGAAATAGAGAGAAAATATAAAATTAATCAGAGCTTGTAGCTTTTCTAATTTTCCGAGTTACCCTTCTCTAATTATCAATCACCTCAATGAAAAGTTATCATTTAGTAATTTTTCATTTTATTCTTACCATTTAGATGACATCCACAAAAGTCTAAAATCATCTCCAGTGCTGATATTCCTAGATGAGTACATAGCTTAGCTTTTGGTAGTGGGAGTGGGATTGGTAGACCATGCATTTGGGGGTATTATGTTTTTATGATATTGTCAGTCTTATTGGAATGTTCAGTTTTTATTATATTTTTGAATAACATTTTTTAATCAATGTAGTTCTGTAGTTTTTTAATATCATTTTCATTTGTAACAATGTTATCATGTCTACAAGTAGGTTGATAAGCTAAAGGTCTTAACAGAATCTCTTGCCAACTCTGCTGCAAAAGCTGAAAAGCGTATTTTAGACAACAGGTAGACTTTCCAGATAATGGAATTTTATGTTCTAATGCTCTCTCTCTCTCTCTCCTTCCCTCCTCTCCCGCCTCCCCTACTCGTCTCATCTGATATTATATTTATACTCATGGAAGAAACAATATTTGTTGAAAGCATTGCATTTTGTGCATGTTTGGGAACATGCAAGAAACAGCTTTTTCCTAAAAAAAGCTGTTTCTAATAAGTTTAATCTTAAAGTTAAAAGCAGATTATAACCAAAAGCTTATAATTTTAAACTGAAAAACAACTTATAATCACAAGCAACATTTTGGAGTTTATGATTATAAGTAGAAGTTAATTATTTCATAATTGTTATATTTTTACCAAATTGACCTTAAGTATCATATATTCTATAATATAAATAATCATTTCATATTTTTTTTAATTAATTTTACCATATAAAAGTAACTTTTTTCATACAACTCAAACAAAACAGATTATTTTAAAATCATTTTTCAGCTGAAGTATTCAAATATAAATTGGTTCTCACATTAGCGATTATATAAAAAAGCGATTATACAAATAAGCGATTATTAAAATAATTTTAGTCTTTGAGCTTTTCCAAACACACTTGTGTTTTGGCTTTGAAAGCGATTTTAGTCTGATGAAATTAAAGTATAGACTAACTGAAGATGAAGAGAATTCTTCGGCATGACATCCGAGAGAGAGTATGGTTAACACTGATTTCTTTTTATTATAATTATTTTTAATGCAAGCAATATCTGTTATATGGGATGATTTTGAGGGATTTAATTTGTTGTTTAATAATTTGCTACAGATAAAGTACACTGAACCACATACCTTTTTTGGTTTCTTTTTTTTCCAAAAAAAATTGACAGACTACAAAAAGAGGAGGCATTAAAAGTTCGGGTTACTAAAGATGGTGAAGTTAGCGAAAAGGAGAAGGTAATGTGTTCAGCAAGGCAGCATTGTAAATTATGGTTTGACTGTAGTAGACGAGGAATTTATTATCTTTTTCATAGGGGATTTCATGGTTGTACGTGACTAGGCTTTTATTGCTATGAAGTATGTATATCTAAATTGGGTGCGTTTTGCTATACTCCTGCTTAAAAATGGTGCATAATGCACTTGATGATCCAATAGCGAAGATCAATGGTCTATCGGTACTCTAACACTACATGGATGCATCGGAGTGGCCCCCTTTCTTCTTGTTCTTCTCGTTCCTTCTTCATTTTTTCTTTCGTCGCTTCGTCGTTTCATTGTCGATGCCACCGCCAACCCATCCTTCGGCGTCGCCGCTGACCCACCCTCCAGCGCCACCATTGCCCCTCGTACCCATGCTCCACTGCATCATTGCCCATGTCTCTACCTTGCCGTGCCATTGCCTCGCTTTGCCGGCCCATAGTTGATGTCCGTGTGGCCTTCGACGTCGTGGAGCTTCTGTCACTTCCCCCGTCACGGATCCAACGCCCATAGGGGATGTGCTATCCAGTTTCCACTTTCATCTTTGGTATGGTGCAGTGGGCCTCCATGCGGTGGACAATGTCAGAGGTGAGGGTGGCAGTGGCGACAATGGCGACAGTGGCAGCGAGGAGGAACAAGAAGAGGAAGAAGAACTAGAGAAGGAGCGAGAAGAATTCGAGGGGTGAGTGATGGTGCTTCAATGCTCCTAGTGATCGATTCCATCGATACACCGTTTCATCTTTAACGTTGGATGAAAAGGTGTATAATGCACCATTATTAAAAGGGAGCATTGCGGATGGCGCCTCTAAATTGTCAATATAATAAATAATGTAGGGACAATATGATGGTTTGAGGGAGGGTATCCTCATAGGAGCATGTTTGTTTATTACCATCTGAAGATGTTATATATAACTTTTCCTTTATTATCTATATATATTTGTTCCGTATTGTTTAGGCACTACTGGATTTCCAGAATAAGCTAATCATTTACATTCATTACTCAATAGATTCTATTTCTCGTCTTCCTTCTTCTTCTTCTTCTTTTTTTCATTCATTCATACATACATACATACATACATATATATATATAGATATATATATATATATATATATATATATATATATATAAGGGGGGATCACTGTGCAAGATTTATACATTTATCCCTTTCAATAGGTTCACCTTTTTTTGGGGGGCCAGGGATGCTGATTAAGCTTTTTGGTACAATGTTTGATTTCTTTGTGTTCATAGAAGTAAAGACCATGCTGAAACAATATGCCTCTGATGTGTGTGCTAGGTGTTCCATCTTTTTGTAGAGAGATTGTTGATTTTTTTTCTTCCTTTTTTACCAGGAATTGACAGCTGAGATATCAGAACTCCAACAGAAAAAGGAAGAACTTGAAGCTGAATTGAAAAAGGTAATTTGTTCACTATCTGAATTCTTGACGCTGCAGTATTTTTCTCATTTCTGGTGCTAGAAATGTTCTCTTATTTTGTTATTCTAGAAAGCATTGAAATTTCAAACTGAACTCTTTGCCTCTCTCCTAGGATTTTGTTCTGTTGCTATTCTGACTTTAAATGTGCTCGACCTTCATCTATAATTTCAGTCAGTTGCACCTTAAAATATGAGATATTATAATATATCCTTCTATTTCTTAGTTATAATATATAAATGATTGTAATCTGGCTTACAATATATAGGTAAATACATTTTTGGCTGCTGCTCAAGCACGATTGGGGAATGTGAGGGAAGAGAGGGACCAGTTTGAGGAAGCAAACAATCAGATAGTTGAACATCTGAAGACAAAGGTTTGAGCTATGAAGTTGTTAAATCCACATTACTTAATACAGTATTTTTCTCTGCACTCAGTTGTCTGAAATAATTATTTGACCTTGATTGACAGGAAGATGAACTTTCAAAATCAATTAGGTCCTGTAAGGTAGAAGCAGATGTTATCAAAACCTGGATTAATTTTCTGGAAGATACTTGGGTTCTGCAGCGGTCAAATGCAGAAATTTATGACAAGCAGATCCAGTATGTAATCGAACTTGCTGAACTTGAGTAATGATGCCAAATTATTGCTGGATGTTGTGATATACTAGATTTTTCATGAATTAATGCCGTCACTAATTCTTGTGTTTTTAAAGTGATGAGTTGGAGAGCCACGAGGACTATTTTGTGAACTTGGCCATTCAACTTCTTGCTGCTTACCAGGTATTGATTTTCCTTTACAGAGTTAGATAATGGATGTAAAATGGAAGATTCGTTTCTGCTTCCCTGTTTCTTTCCCATGTGTAATATGACCTGCTATGTCATGCGCAGAATGAGCTAGAGCCTTGTATAGATCATATTGAAACATTTGTTGTGAATCTCAAGAATTTAAGGCAGAGGTAACCTTTTTTGTATTAAATCTGTTGTCTACATGTGAATTTGTCGGTTTGGCAATTTAATCCCCCGCGCGCGCGCGTGTGAGAGAGAGAGAGAGAGAGATCACATGTCAGTTTGGCAATTTAATCATTTGTGTGTGTGGTTGTGCGTGCGCACGTGTGACGTATACATTTATATACACGCTGCGAGTGTCGAAAAATTTAAACCACAATAAGCATGTGATCAAACAGTTGAAATTTTATCTGTATGGAAGTGTTAGACTTTAATTGTAAAGTGTGTGTGTGTGTGCATATGCGTATGCATGTTCATTTATTTATTTTCTCAATTTTTCTTGAGGAGACAGGTTAGAGATGTCAACCAGCACGGATAATGAGGATTCAAAACTATTGAGTCCAAGGAGAAATCTCGAGGAGGAATATTTGACCTATGAAGCCAAGGTATATAATTGGCTTAAGAATAATTGTAAATCACTGTCTTGTTTATCCATCACTTCACTTATTGGTTCTCCCCTACCTTAGAAGTGTACCTGTATCCTGGATTATTTAAGCTTATAGCGTGGCTTCATAGAAGTGTTGTGAAAGAAACCAGAAAAGTGAAGAAGTATGATGTATCAGTATTATTCAAACCCTTGAACAGAGATCTGTATGATATCAGCCAAGGAAGAAAAGAAACAATATAGGAAATGCAGAAACAGAGAAAAAAATCCTGAGCACTAAGCAGCTTGGCTCTCCAAGCCTAGTCCAATATTTGCCCAATTCCTTTTGACTCCCACTCCCTTCCATCCAAATAATCCCTTTCACAACAGAATCTCACTCCCATGCACATTCCACACGCCCCACTTGCATGCACAGCAAGTTAGTTATGCTGAGAGGGCCCCACCAAATTTGCCCCCAACCCGTGATTTCCTTTTCCTACAATGTCCCTGTATTTCTTCCTTATGTACACTTTAATCCCCCCAGGAAGTTGGTCCTTAACATGTTGTGCATGCAAATTTGGGACGTGTGCAAGTTAGTTTTGGGGTCATACTAAGAGCATACTAAGAGCATAAAGCATGTTGGTTTTTTCTTTCTTGGGGTCATAACTTTCTAGATTGTGCAAGTTCGGTATCCTCTTAGTATGCTTGACACCCCCCCCCCCCCCAAAAAAAAAAACACAAAAACCCAAATATCTGTTGGCTGTTTTATGCTTGATTGTCTATGAACAATAGTAAAGTAGTGATACAGTGATGTACCTAGGCTTATTGATGGTTTTCTTTCCTTCTTTCAGATTATTACCACTTTCAGTGTAGTGGATAACATGAAACAGCAGTTTTATGCTCAACAGGGGAAAATCTCCAGGTTGTGTTTCCTTTATAAATCACTTTGTATTTGACACTTTGTATTTGACCTATGTTTCAGTTGTTTTGTATTTTCTTTCTAAGTCAGTTTATGGGTTCACTCATCCAGGAAAGATGAAGAGAGAGTTAAAGAGCTTTTTGATGCCATTGAAAAGTTACGAACTAAATTTGAGTCCATTGAGAGACCAATTCTTGAAATTGAGAGCCCAACTGCAAAGGCTGAAGCACCTCCTGCCGAGAAAAACCTTGATGATACACCTGTTCCAGCTCCAGCTCCAGCTCCAGCCCCAGCTCAAGGTACTGAGCCTTCAAAGACGCAGACAGATGAACAGCCAAAATCACCTTCAGTCAAGGGAGAGCAGGTATTTGACCATGAAGCCGAATTAGCTAAGCTGGAATCAGAGTTTGGAAAGGTTAGTCAAGACTACTCAGCAGAGGAAATTGGTGATTGGGAATTTGATGAGCTTGAAAGAGAATTGGTCAGCAACAAGTAATTATGTGAATCTTTTTCTGAGACCTTAATGCTTGCTATTGTAGTTTTATAATCAAACATGTGCAAGTATTTATATAAATTTGTAAGTTATATAGGTCGGCTGTTGGTGAAGCTGCAACTTGGTCAGACGCCTTTGAATTTGTAACATCAAAAGTGCATAATTTCTTGATTCTTCTGTAAAGTACTGAATTTGTAACACGCAGTCATCAACTGATTTGAAATGAACAGTTTGGTTGTAAATGTTTGTTAAACCCATGATAGTTTGTGTGCATAGATGGGTTCTCTTTAGGATGGGGGCCAGACTGAGTTCCCAGTCCAGGTTCTTGTTTGAGGGGTGATTTTTCCAGATCGCAGCCCCCCCCCCCCCCCCCCAACCACAAAAAACCAAAAAAAAAAACCACAAAAATACACAAATACACAAATACACAAAAAAAAAAGAAAAAACAAAAACCCCAAAAAAAAAAAAAAAAAAAAAAACTGATGAGTACTTTTTCTTGACATGTTTGGGAATAATGAACAAAAGTGATTGTTTTTACACTGAAAAACTAATTATTTTAAACAGCACTTTCTTTGATCATTTTGATTGTGCATTTCTATTAAATATGAAAAATATGAATAAGATTTTTAACCAATCATTTTATGCCTCTTTAAGTAATTTCCTATGATTATTAAGGTTTTTTGTGTACAAATAAAATGAACAATATTATGTTACAATTATTTTTGACCTGAACATAAAACTAATTTATCATCAACTTTCGAAAATAATTGTACACGTAATTGATTGTTAAACAATTTTTTGACAAGTAGTCCAAACACTTCGACAGTTTTGGAGCCATTACATAAGTTCATTCTCAGCCCATTTCCACTTTATGAAAGTGCCTATTTTATTCTTCTTTCTGTATGGTATCAACATGAATAGACCTAAGGGTGTAAGGGCCAACTTGATTAATCCAATCAATCTCAATCAAACCAATTAAATTGGTTTGGGTCATCAGGTCAATTAGGTATGATCTAATTAGAATTGATCAGTATTTGGTTCGGTCATCGGATCTGGGATTTTGCAACCTGATACCTGACTTAACCCAAATCCTCTATATTCTTTTTTGTTCTTAACAAAATAACATATTAGAATGACAATTGTTTGATGCTTATGTTTTCTTTTAATTATGTTAATGACAATATTAGAATGATTTAGTATTTAGATATTAGAATAAAATCTAAAATTTGCTTATATAAAAATTTTAGTACTTTATGATTATTTTTTATTGTATTTTTTTGGTTGAAGCTGGAAAAAAAAATTTAAACGAGTAATCCAATCACTAGAACCGAATCAACCCAACTTTTGATTGGTTGGGTTTGGTTTAGTTCGGATTTAGTCAAAAAATTTTATGAATCCAAATCAAACCAAACTAATTAAAATTAATTGGTTCAAATTTGTTTTTCTTTTGTACATGATTCAAGCCAATCCATTTACACTCCTAAATAGGCCCTTGTGTTATTATAAATTTTAATTTTAGCCTTTCACGTGCCTAGGCAATAGAACTTTCGTATGTGGCAACAATAATACTATTATTTTGTTAATCTTTCTTATAAAAACGATTCATCAATATGGTGTTGACGTCGGATAAAAGGACTAAGTTTATCAAGACAAGACAATAGAGCAACTAACTGTTGAGGAGTGATTGAAGATTCCCTTTTTTTTTAGGTGGGGGTTAAATTTTTGCCTTGACCTATCTTAATTTGGCCAAGAAAGTATATTAATCATTGTCTAAGACTACAAGAAAATTTCAATATTCTCACAAGATAAATTTATGTTGTTGAGGCATTGGCTTAGTGGTGGATCTGTCCACCTCTCACTAATTGCATCAGGTTTGATACTAGGCCGAGCTTGGTTTGTGGCATATAAACCCTCTCCCTTCCCATAAAGGAGTGCGTGCATTGAAAAAAAAATCAACCACTTTCGGTAACAATAATTGTATTATAAGTTATTATCAATAGGGGTGAAGTTTCACCATTCTTGATCATTATATTCTTCTAGGCAAATTAGGTCTCAGAAATTTTTTGTAATTGCTTGACAACCTAACTTTGCGACAAATTCCTTATAGAAGTGACGTTGCAATCAGCCTAGCTAGGGCCTATAACAACAAAAAAAAAGGTGGCTGTTCATGATTTTTTCACATTGTGCTTGCAAACACAATCTCTATTAACAAAATGCACATTGGAAGAAAAAGCGAGGAAAAAATATAGGACCTCGTCTTTTTGCTTGCGACTAAAAATTGAAAAAGGAGAAAGGGGTAAACCAAAAAGTAGGTAGGAGTGTGTTAAAAGAGGATGACAAACCAAAGTCTCGAGCTTTGCAGGCATTCCGGCCTTAGTTCCCTTATCCCACCAATATTTGTCGGGTCATGTGTTGCTTCATCTTGTTCAGTGTGTGCATTTATTTACTAAACTATATTCAGTTACAATAGGACTTTAATATTGAAAAATGATATTAATTAATAAACAGAAAAGCAAGATGAGTTATGTCACCAACATAAAAAGAAAAGCCAATAACTTATCCATAAACAAATGAAGGAATAACAAGAAAAGACTGAAAAAAGAAGCCTATGTTTCTATCCATGTACACAAAGTTCTAGCAGGGCTTTTCCCGTGTGCAAGTTATATAATTAAGTATGTTAAAAACAGAAGAGTCAGTAAAAAGTGGAAGAACGTAGTCAGTGGAATGGTTATGAGCTGAGCTGTTTTTTAATCAAGTGCTGGAAGTATTCGTTGTTTGCACATCAGATTTAATTATGGTGCTACTTATATGAATGCAGAAAGGAATGGCATGAGACATATCTTGTTCAGAAACCGAATTTTGTTGTATTAGAATGTGCAAGTGTTACATAAGACTCCAAAGATGGCTCTTACATTCACAGACAAGATTTTCTTGGAAAGTGCAATATGTTGTGGGTCTATTCTTAACTCCAACTTATGATACAGCCACCTTGTGAGAATCAAGCTAAGGACAAACATTTTAGTTACCATCAGGAGTTTCCACTGTCTTCTTCTTTTAGTTTTAGTCACCAATTTCTATGCAGTTACAAGGTTAAATATAAATAACATTCAAAACGCCGACCACCCCCTTCTGCTTAAAATAACTCAAAACAGAAAATTAATAAAGGTTTTAAAATTAATATATTTTGCCTTCTTTTAAGGTTTGATCCATTGATTTTTACACATTCGCCTATATCTTATTAGAAAGAAACCAAATAAACGGCTATGGTCACCATGTAATATTTCTAGCTTTCTATTATACTAGACTTTGTCATGCCTACTACACTACAAGCTAGTAACTAGCCTGAGACACAGTGAGACAAACTTCAGTTTTTGGTCAATTTCTCTGTATTACTGATTCCTTGGAGAAGAATGGAACTCGTGTTGGTTACCATTAGCAAAGGAAATATAAATTTAACAATCCCAATGAGAAATAAGCCACAGTTTATGTTCTGTGGGTCAGTGCTTCACCCCATAAGAAAAAAATCGGGTTTAAATTTTTACATTTGGATGCTAGCTTGCAGACAAACTCCTTCAATAATGATAAGACAAACAAGAAATAAAAAGGCAATAAATTATAGTGCCACTACACTGCCTTTTGAATATGGCATTCTCTCCACTTTTAAAAGCAGCATTTCCCTTCATTTTTCCCATCATATAAGCTCAGCTACCATTGGCTACTATCCCACATAGGAAGAACTCTAAACACCAGAGCTGTGTGCCTGAAAGTGCGAAATGGCTTCAAAACTCCTAGCATGTGATCCTGCTGATGATGATTACATTGACATGGAAGTCGCCTCATACTCCAACTTCTTCTGTCATTCTGTAAGCTATCATCCACAACCTAGAGAATTTGAGTTCCAAATGTCCTCCATAGTTCAAGAAAAAGAAACAACAACTTCCCCAGCTGATGAGCTTTTCTACAAAGGAAAGCTCCTCCCTCTTCACCTTCCCCCTCGGTTGCAAATGGTTGAAAAACTGCTGCAAAACTCCAACCCTCCTTTTGATAAGGAAAATGATATTTTTGAAGAGATCTATAGCACTCCATTAGCCACTACCTACACAACACCGATCACAGGCACCCCATTTGAGTCCTGCAATATCTCTCCATCTGAGTCTTGCCAAGTTAGTAGAGAACTAAACCCAGAAGAGTATAAAATTGAGTTCCCAACAGATACAAGTGGATTTGCTGTTGAAAATCAGAAGAAGTCATGGACCAAGAAACTGAAGCAGTCATCACTAGGTTCCAAGTTAAAGGCTTCAAGGGCTTATATCAAGTCCTGGTTTGGAAAATCCGGTTGCTCATATGAAACCTATGTAACCTCAACCAAAGTTGCTGATGAAGGTTCGGTTTCAAAAGCCAGGGAAAATTTAAATAAGCATGTGCAAGTTGCAAAGAAAAACCCATATGGCCAAATTCATAGGGACAAATATCAGTCCTCCAATTGTGTCATGAGGAACTACAAAGAAAAGACCAGAGAGGATGGAAGTAACCAGCACAGAAGGTCATTCTCCGTCGGCATCAAAATGCTTTCAGGGAACAAGTCATCAACATCTTCATCACTGTCTGGCTCAACTTCATTTTCACTGTCAAACAAATCATATGGATGTCAAGCCCGGCAGCTTCTCAAAAGGTGCAGCAGTGCAAACTCAGAGATAGAGAATTCAATCCAGGGGGCAATTGCATACTGCAAGAAGTCTCACCAAACGTTCTCTTCAAAGAAGACTGCAAGTGAAGTAGGATTCTACTCATTTTCTGCATCCAGAACCTCAGTTTGTGAGGATCAAGAAAGAGTAGAGCTTTGCAGGGGTTGATAGGGAATAAAAATAAGTACTTTGCTCATGTACTTTTCTTCATACATTGTCTTTCCACTTCAAAAGTAATTTTGATGAAAGATAGCTCTAATTCACTAGTTCAAGTTTTAGAAACTCACATCTGATGTCATGGTTGTCGTGGATATTTAGATCAAACCACCAAAAACCGATGGAAGTTTGTCTACACAAAGAATTAAGCTTTTGGTCCTTAACCAAATTATGGTGAGTTAGAAAATGAGATTATTCTGAAAATAAAATTCCAAAATTGTACTATCGACTTTCTAAGTCAACAACTTGCTCCAATATGGCAAGAATCAATTGGTAATTAATACAACCGGCACAGCAAAAGTTTTTATTTTAATCTTTGTAAATTATTTTTGAGCTCGATCAACTTGACATGATTCGGAATTTCATCTACTGGTAAATCAACTATAACAATTAATGTATTCTGATAAGCATCACTATATATCTAGCATTTTCATATGGCATTGTCTGATTCATATAATCGACTCCACATAATGAGATAAGGCTTAGTTGTTGTTGTTGTTTTGTACTGATTTCCGTTTTCTGAACTGCAAGTATTTTAAACTATAAGGTACAGTGATGAGAAGAATACTGCAATGTATAAATAACTAACATATCAGGGAACACATCGCTGCTGACTTTCCACCTGCAGTGAGCACTGGAATGTCAAACACTAATAATTTGATTCTGTTTTCTATAATTCCTTTAATCAGTCATGAAAAGAATTATCAGTACAGGCATAGTACTGATAAGCATCACTATATATCAGGCATTTTCGTATTGATTTCCTTTTTTTTAATTTTTTGTTAATTGCAGTCATAGATTTTAAACTATAAGGAACAGTGAAGAGAAGAATACATTAATGTATGACTTATGCAGAAATCTCACTGCTTTAAATTTTAAATACTGTCAACTATACCAGGGAACCAACCGATCACTGCTGACTTTCTACCTGCAGTGAGCACTAGAATGTCTAACACTAATAATTTGATTCTGTTTTCTATAATTCCTTTAATCAATCATGAAAAGAATTATCGGTACAGGCACAGTACGAACCTAACGAGTGAAAGAATGATGTGAACATTATTCAGAACTCAATTGTTGAAGCAGAAAACACCATTTCTACAACTACTAAATTGAGAACGGGGACACTACAACATCTTCTGAAATGGAAATTTGAAATTGAAAAACAAATGTGAATGGTGAAAAAATAGTGAGAAGTGGGGAACATCTTTCAAAAAGCTATCTACTAATGCAGTCCTCAAGTTCGCTGTCAAGGAACGCTAACATCAGATTAGTGTTCAAATGATGGCAAGAAACAAAGATCGAATCTTTTCCTGGCATACTGCTAACGAATTATAATTGCTCACCTGTCAAGTCTGAGCCTCTAACTGGCATTAATTTTAGGAGCCACTTAATGAATGTGCAATTGCCATATACCAACTTTCTCGAATAAATAAATGTATTTTAGAATACACAATGTTCGTTGGGTCCTGCTAATCATCAGAGATTGAGAGTAAACAGTGATCATGACTGTGGCAGCCCACATGTCTTCATCCCTTGGCAACTATAAGAAGACACTGCCTTTAATTCCTGTGCGAAGAAAACTCCTGGATCATTAAAGTAAGCTTATTCTATAGTATTGGAAAAAGCTTGGTCAGATAGGTAGAAAGAGAAAAGAAGAGTTAGGAGGAAGTTAACTTCATACGTAAAAGAGTATGTCAAAGTAATCACACTTGACATATAAAGAAATCCTTCAGTGCAGACAAAGTGAGAAACAGCTTTTCAGGTGGTTCTATCTTGATTTATTTCAATTATCTTACTGGTATTTTCATAGGGACAGGAACAGTTCTATGATATGCCAATCCTTAAACTAAGTGAAAATGTTATCATAAGTAGTTTGATAACTTTGGACTTCGGGGCTAGAGAAACCAAGAGCAATAGGGGGAAATATATATAACTCCGACCGGGATTTGAAACAATACAAATGACTTCTCCAAATGGTACATTGCAAAAGGCTTTATTATTTTGAATGTTGATATTAAATCTTCTCCCTTATATGAGAATTTTAACATGGCAACTTCTGCTTCAATTTTTTCCATCAAGAGTGACCTTTGTAATTTTCCGTGTCTTAAGGGGATGTTTATATGTCAATACGTCGTACAAGGTGTTTCTCACAAAGCAAGAGGGGAACATGGTTACTAAGCACAAGATATAACGAGAAACATACATCATGATTTCCGTTTGCTTTCATGCGTGTCTTCTTTTATTTTCGGTCGTGCTTTCATGTGTGTCCGAGTTTGTGTGTGATTTATCTATTCAGCATAATAGGGCTTTTAGTGTTGTTTATGTTATCGAAATCCAAGCTGCTCCTTGTATTTCAATTCGTTGTGATGATTTCAATGGTAACAATGCTGTTTTTCTTTTTATTATATTAACTAGAGTGAGCTCTGCTTATTGCGCAGAACAAAGAAAGTGACCATAAAGAATATATTTTTTATTATTATAAAAAAAAGATGAATGGTATGTGTTGTGCCAATATATAGATGATATAATAAATGTTATTGGAATAGTTTGATACGAAATAACTACATAATAGAATGAAATATATTCATTTAGGGTAAAACGTTGTTTACGTCTCTCATGTTTTATGGAAATTTTGATTTAGTCTCGAATCTTTTTTTGTTCTATCTACATCCCTAACATTTTTAAAATATTTCAATTTTACTTTTTTGATAGATAGGATCCAAATTATAAACATAAAAAGCTAAGATGGAGGTTAGGTTATCTATTACTTATCTTAATGAGATAACATTATTTACCACATCATTTCCCCCCTATTTTTATAGGATATGAAAGATTTTCCCCTCTAATGTACATGCCCTATAATGCCTAATTAATTTTTCTAGAACTAAAACCCTATGCCCAAAACTTTCCCTTAGAGAATCAAAGGCAAACAATTTTCATTCGTGTTGTTTGGACATTATTGACCCTATTAACATTATAGTTTAACCTCCATTTCGGCATTTTCCACTTTTAATTTAGATGTCGTCTATCGAAAGGACAATATTGAAATGTTTTAAAAATGTTAGGAATATAAGTAGAATGAAAAGAATTTTTGAGACTAAATCTAAACTTTGTAAAATATGAGGAATGTAAATGAAATTTTATCCATGTATTTATGATTAATCTATAGTCAGGTAATAGAAGTTTTAAACAAAAATATGTACCCTTAATGACTATCTAGAATGTATAAAAATCACATAAATGTATGATATTCAACTAAGCTTAATCTCTTTGATGTCATATTTGTGTTCATCTTTTTTTGTACCTCTCTCCTTTGCACTTATTTTCCTTTCTTTTTTTTTTTTCAATTAAGCTGCTTGTGAGTTATATTTTTTTGATTTTCCTATCAATATTGGAGCTGCTCTTTTTTATATATTTTATTAAAAAAAGTGTTTATTTTCTTCCCCCACCCCCCCCTTTTTCTCTCTCTCTGTCTCTCTAAAAAGCCCATAAAGGCAGACCCCAAAATGTGCCTTAAAGGACCGAGATTTCATTTGCCTTTGAAGAAAAGGAAAGATCTTCGAGAAGGGAAGAAAAATGCGTAAGCTTTGTTTTGGGTTTTAAGAAAACAGCGGATATAGAGAAGCAGGAGAGGGTGATGGTGCTGGAGAGAAGATAGCGGAAGGGGAAAGGAAAGGATTGTGGTGAGGGGTAGGAAAAGAAGAATAGGCCCTCGGAGTTGGAGTACGTCTGTTTTAGATTTTGACACGCTTTGCTCTTAGTGGCGTTGCAAACTGCTCATAGTAGCTTGAGATTTAGAGGTGACAATTTGACAATTATGCTAATGTAACAAATTATGATATAGTGAAATTGTCAATGCCATAACCCTAAGCTTCAGCACTTATATATTATTATAAATAGATTTCCAACTAACTTGTGTTAATACTACACCGTGTCAGCATGCAACATTTTCAAGCGTTAAGTATGTAGTCTAGGTCAATTGTGATGATTCGCCCCAAGACATTTCAAGCAACAAAAAATTCGAGCAACAAACTGAGATGCCAGGCATATTTTGACGATATAATAATACATAAATTGAGAATTAAAGCACAGTTCGATTATTGTTTCAGCAGATCACAATCTGGGGCTGGGCTTAGGATTCAGTTGCATACTCAGGCCCTGAACCACTCAACAGTTACAATGATGGCCGGAGCTTCCTTTCAATTTGTCATGATCCTACAGCAATTGCTATGAGAATAAACAAAACTGTACAGTGTACACCACATGAAGCATTAGAGTTTCTTAGTGAACTCTTATAGCACTAATGCGACTTGGAAGTAGCAACTCAAAATACCTGTCAATCTTTTTCACCACAATTTTGTCTTCATGACCCTCAAAGGTTGCGAGTTCAAAATCAAAGCGCATAAATTCGGTCAACCTCAGAATTGGAGAAGTCAGAATGAGGCCAAGAGTTGGATCCACTCCTCCTAGCAAGCTGCTTCTCCTTCTTCCTCATTGATCTTGTTCTCTTAGACCTCACTACATAGTAAGTCATGGTGCCAATAACTCCAGATATTATCACTCCTCCAACTAATGTAACCAGAATTGCAGCCCACTCATTCCTTCGACCAACGATAATGTAAGAAGAGGCGATAAATGCCACTGAAGTACATACGGAAGCCAACCACATCAGCTTGTTAATCACCTCCACCACCCTTTTCTCCGCTTTAGTTTCACCTCTAACCAAGGTAATTTGAACAACCACAACAGCCAAAGATGTAAAAAGAGCAATAGCATTGAAGATGAAGAAGATTTTAAAAGCAGCATAAGTTGCTACCACTGCTGTGCCATTATCATCATCCCCACCAGGCACAGTGAATATAGCAGCAAAAGCAACCGTAGCAAACAACACAGCCACCACAGTCACTGAGTTTGTGGCATTGTTAATTCCTTCCCTGTGGAGTTTCCTTAGCTCTTTGGAAATATTATGAACATTTTTGTTGGTTTTTCTGGTTTGTTCAAGTTGTGTGTGAACATCTTTCTTAATTTGAGTAACAGTTTTCCTCAGTTCATCCCTCGGTTGGTTGAGCTCATTAGCTCTAAGTGCCCCGTATCGACATAGACACTCCTTCATGTCTGTCGCCTCTTCAGAGAGGGGAAGATTCTCAGCAATGTCAAGGGCTGTTTTGTGGTCCCTGGTTAATGCATTAACATTGGTGTCTGGCAGAAGTAACAACTCATTCACTATCTGTGCAGTAAAATGAGAGACCACGTTGTTAGAATTTTCATTTGAGAAGCTATAATGGATGGTTTGAATGTATGTAAATTCAAGAAAACTCAAAAATAAAAGGCCCTATGCCTCTGGACAAATTGAAGTTAAATTATACCAAAGCAGCAGCTTCATTTGCATCTTTAGTAGCATATAATATTTGTACCCATTGTCCCACGGTGGATGAGTAAGCAAACTGCTATAAGGCATATACAAGTATCCTACTACTAGGGATAAGGCATTTTTAGCCATGTGGTGCAAGCCCCATTGTTAAAATAGCATAATTTGTGTTGCTCATGCTTCAAATATGTGTGGTGCTTGTAATGCTGTGCTGGGGTTGACATACCTCTACTCGCTTTTTCCTGGTTGCTACATGTAATGCTGTGTTACCAAACTTGTCAGGAAGCATAACAATAGCAGCATCTGCCTCAAGAAGCAATTTTACCACATCACGGCTCTGCCCTTTTACAGCCATATGCAATGCAGTCTGCCCTTTCTTGTCAGTCCTCCGTGCCAATTGCGGATCTTTACTGAGCAAGGCTCTTACAATCTCTACATGGCCCTGACGAGCAGCTAAGTGCAAGGCATTTTTGCCATTGGACCTAGCAATTTCCAATAAGCCACAGTCCTTTGACAGCAGTTCATTCACCACTTCTGTGTGGCCTCTTGTCGCTGCAGTTATAAGTGGAGTGGCATTGGATGGACCAACAGTTTTGCTTAACCCAGGATCATAATCTAGTAAAACCTGGACAATGGCTGCAAAATAAAACTTACTATGGATTAAAGGGATGAGCAGAAAACGGAGTACTCACATTGCATTATATTTAGACATAATACACCAAAAAATTGTATCTACACATCGTTAAGGATTAGCCAAAAATGCAATCAAGATCTAACAATCAGGACCCAAAGAAGCTATCCTTTAACTTAAGCAAGTAAACAAAGATTGTTATATATCAAAATTTGGTCTGGCAGGCTCCTCTGCATATATAACACCACTGACTGACAGATGAAAACAGTGACATCATATAGATCTCCACCCTCCCACAATTCTTGTTTCTTGATTTTTCCTCTCAAGATTTATTCCTATTTGACTATAGGAGTCCAAGAGTTAAGCAATCTCCCTACAAGAATTGCTTCCCTGGAATCAGAACTTTGGTTGTTGTCCCAGGGGTGAAAGTTGCTAAACACTTCAAACAACTCTTTGTGGGTATCAAAAACATAGTTATTGATTTTCTCAAATTGATACGATATAATAGCTGGTATAACTCACTTCATAACATGCTAAGTTTCTTCCACTTAGTTCATAGCAATGACATCTCCCCAAAATGAGTACAAAAGTGACTCCAATATCCTAAGACTACTTGGACTAATAATTGGGACCAGAAAAACCATAATCGAATTGGAAATCTCACAATCAAAATAACCTAATAAAAAAAATAAACCTAATTAAGAATGTCAATAGCTCAAAAACTAAAATAAAAACAAGAAACCAAAAAGCAACACACATAATAACAAACAAGAAGTGCAAGAAAAAAGTTTACCATGGTGGCCTTGACTAGCAGCAATATGCAAGGGATCAAATCCAGATCGATTCTTCTTGGAAACTGTCTCCTTATTCGAATGCTTCAACAACTCTTTCACAACATCAAGGTGTCCCTTCTCAGCAGCAGTGAACAAAGGAGTCTCTCCGAGCTCGTTCTCTTCATTGACAACAGAGGCTCTAACCTCAGCGATCTCAGCGTTGAGCTCATCGCCGCTAAGAGTCCCCATAATCTGCGAATCGATGTCCATAAGGATCTGCTTCACCGCACCAAGATCCCCTCTCTGCGCCGCCAAGTGAAGCTCCGTGTCGTTGTGGCGCCCCGTCACCTGCTTCACGTACTTCTTCTTCCCTGCCTGGTCGATTCGCTTGCCGGAGTTCGACAACACCAGCGCCGGCGCCGTTGCCGACGACGGAGACGGAGACGGAGACGGCGACGGCGATATCTCCGAGATTGGGCTGCTGTTGTTGTTGTGGGTCGGAGTCATGGGTCCCTTCTCTATGTCCCTTTGAGATTGAGCTCCTAGAACACAAAACAAAAACGACACGTAAACGAAACAGGCAAAAGGGTCGCAGAAAAACGAAAGCTTTCTTAAGGGGCAGCTACAGGTAGTGGAAAGCAAGGAACTTTAAAGTGAAGTAAGAGTAGAGAGAGAAAGAGAGAGAAAACCTGGCTGGTTGAGGTTGGAGGCCATGGAGATTGTGGAAGAAGACGAAGAAGAGAACATTTAGCAGCTCAGTCAGTAGGAAGAGTTGGTTTGATTGTATGGTGAGAGATGCAAAACTGAGAAACAATAATGGAAGAAAAGATGATTGGAAGTGGACACAGGAAAGTGAGGGGAAAGAGGGGGGGAGAAGGAGAAACACATTTTGGATATTCCCTTTTCTTTTTCTTGATTTTTTTAATTTAATTATTAATTATTAATGAAATCGGCCATATCTTTTTGCAAAAACATTCGACTTTAAAAATTAATTTAAGAAGGAGAATGTAACGTGAATTACAGCTTTTAGACGATAACATCTTTGTTTACTTGTTTATTTCGTATATAAAACAAATATGATTAAAATTAGTAAAATGTATGAATAAATAATAAAATTTAATTTAAATATACTGATAGTATAAAATAATTTTATATTATCAATTACTAAAAATAGTAAAAAGTATTAATTTATATAAATAATCATCTATTATAACGAGAAATCCATCGTGATTTCTTACTTTTCCTTAATTCTATTGATTGACAGTATAAAATTATTTTATATTATCAATATATATTAACTAAACTCTAAATAATAAATAGTATAAATACTCTACTGAATATTCAGCAATTCTTTTACCGAAAACATTTTCACATTTTTGTAAATAACCCAAGCTAATATTGGAGCCATTTGTTTCTCACATACTGCGAGTAACATAATTAATGGTGACAAAGAGGAAAAAATGACAACAACATGGGCTATGTTAAAAAGTTTAAATTACATTTCCATTTGCAACGACAATACACGAAGTCAACTTCCTTGCGTTTAGTTGTTGAAATGTGCGAGTTTGTGTGTGTGGGGTTTATCTGTTTGTCTGATATGTATTTACCTACTTAAAAATGGTTATGGCGACGGCAAGAGAAAAAAAAAAAAAGTGATAAATATATTTAATTTTTTTTATAAATATAAATATACTTAATAAAAACTACAAAAAATATATATATATAATAATATGATAATGTGTAATTAAATAATTAAATAACAATATAGAAATAGAGCCAATAAAAATTCATTAATAATGTATTAAAGTTAAATTTAGATTTAAAAACAATTATTTAATTTGAATATAAATAACAAAATCTAGTTGAATTAAAAGTTTTTTGTTAACGATGAAAGGTCATTATAATCCGAGTTTGGTGAGACTTGCTTCGACCTAGCTGACCCATTTACGCGGCTTTTTCTGCCCCAGTGCGCCGTCATAATAGAAGAGTCTTTACTTACTTTATCCATTTTGACACATGTCCGAATTGAAAAGTTGAAGCCATGGCTCCATACTCCAGACCTTATTAAACATGGCTTGATTTATTTGATACTAGTTGGTATATTTTTCATTAGTTTCTTCAATATTGTCTAATTTGAACAAAGACAACTATACATAAAATTAATTATTCTCTTGGGACAAAACCAGGAATAATTGAAAAACTGTGGTCATACACTCTTCCATATGGTACTCGAATATGCACATTTTATAATCAATTAATCATTACCAATTTAATAATTAACCTATATATTTTAATTATTTATATAATTAAAAAAATTAAAAACCAAGACTTGCAGGCGCTATGCAGTTTTAAAAAAGTCAATATTTCCATTAATAGAAATGTTTAGTCTCGCGAATCCGATTATTTTAAATATTGTTTTTTAACAAATCCTAATCTTAATATTTATACATTCAAAACATAAATAAACTTAAATATCCTTTACTTATTTTATAAGTGTTACTTAAAAACAATTTTAGAGAAACATATATCTAGGAAACTATGAAACGTTAACAATTCTGATTTTACCTTTTTACTTTTAACAAGTAAAAAAAAGTCCTCCTAAAACGTATAATGTATAAACATATATTCTGATTCCGATGCATGCAATCAGCAGTATGGGCAAAATTTACACGCAAAGTTTACTAGAATGTTTGCTTTAATTTTTGGAAAGCCTCGAATCATGGGTGTGGGGGAAAAATTGTCTCTATATTTCTGTCCAGACTATATAATTTGAGAGTTCCAAAATTAAACCAAACATGCTATGCATGAAATCCTAAGGAAGATGAAATAAACAGAATTTCCATCAACGCTCACGAGAAATTTAGTATGTATATATATAAACATATATGTGTTCTGATATGTTGTCAGATTTACATGCAACACAACATAAATGAATACCTAGGTTTGACCATGTAGACTTCAACAGCACCAAGCTTTCATTTCGGGTGGTTGGAGTTGGGGAGTTTAACAACATAACTAAAAAAAATAAAAGATCATGTATATATCAATGGGGAGAAAAAGTCCTCCAATTTAGGCCACACTAACTAGCTGGATTCTAGATATAAAGCCTTCGAGGGTAAAATCAAATGGATCTACAAGTATTTCCCTTCTCTGGCTAGAACAACATAGAAAACTGCAATATCAAGATGAAAAAGAATTAATGGAAGTAATTCACTTGAATATAAGATAACCCATCATGCCCATTTCTGATTTCTATGCTCTGGATTTCAGTCGTTAGAAATGGCAGATACCTAAATGCGTAGAGCCACATCAAGATAAATCAAATCGAACAACAACACAAGTGATATTGTCTGAGCTTCCTCGTGCATAAGCTTCTTTAATAAGTTCTCTGGATGCAACTTCTGCATCTGTGATATTTTGTACTAAAGACACGGCCTCCTGAAAAAGTAGGGACGGCATAATCAGATGCTAAGGCCTCAGGTTCCATCAAAGATTTATTGCCAAGACGCTTTACCAACACAATATTAATTTTGCAGGTGGGCATAAAATGCCAGAATTCACAGGTCTTAAAAATTACGACTAAAAATGAACATCAGAGTTCGAGTTATTGTAAATCCATGCTCCAGATGAAGAATCTACGGTGTTTCAAAATTGCATGTGCAATAATTCATGCATTGACACCTATAGGATGCTATGTTGCATATCTGGTTGTTTAGAATAAGAAAGGTCAAAAGCTAACTGAAGTCCAACTCTCAAGGGACATATCTTACAGTTCCTGGATAGATAAAAATTTGAAAACACATATCCCTTCCATCTTCCCTCCAAAATCAAAGAAGCAAGGCCTTGGAGGCTGCTTGTACCAATAGCTGTTACGAGTGCACATGCAGAAAAAGTTCAACATGCAACTGCTATAAACCTTAAAATGACCAATTTCATTCGCTGTGAACACATTACACAATTTCGGCCTATTGTCAAATAAAACTGTACCATGAAAGCCAAGAGCCCTTTAAGTTGCATGTATATTTGCACTACCAAGGTTGTACGCAACATAAAAAGGACATACAATGAAGACAGCAAGCACGGAGACTATCAAGTACAAGAGTAAAAGATCCATATACGTTAGATGAGTACACTGAAAAAGCCAACAAATGAAACATGCACATGTTAACATATGATGGAACAAAGTTAGCTCTTAATTAATAAGTAATGACTTTACAATTGTTTTTTTCAAAAAAAAAAAAAATGTATGTGGTCAAGGTTGATCATTGGAGGTCAAAGTTTAAGATCATCCATTCTAAGCAAAGTCAGATCAGCTTTGGTACAAAATAGTCAGCAGAGATTACCAAAAACACATGAAAGTTCAGAGGACCAAGTTTGCGTGCATGCGTGCGTGCACATGTGTGTGTATTGTTTATGGCCAACTATAGAATGTAAGATGGGCTCACCTTGTTTGATATAACATTCCAAAGACCATCACTAGCGATTATGATAAAATCTACACCATCTATTTCTTCTTCCTAAGCCACAACAGTAGCGACAAGGGGAAAAATTAGCAGACATAAGGTGTATAATAACAACACTGATATAGCAAATGGCCAATCAGACAAATGGATGATCAGACTTATGGTTTTAAACAACCTGAATTTCTGGGTCAGCAACAACATATGGCTTAAGAAGTTTGTCTCCAAATGCACGGGAAACAGCAAGAACACCGCCAACCCTCCATGTCCCTGAATCAATAAGCAGCACAGTAAGCTATTTATTGCTATCATTAATTTATTGCAAACAAAAAACAAAAATGCATGCTAACACCAATACATGAGAAACTTACCTGCCCAAATTATGAACCCCCCTGCCTCTTCAATCCTTTGACGTTCATCAGATCTATCAGGTTTGTGATCAATAGACAAAGGGACAGCTACAGCAAAACACAGACATTCATATAAAAGTGAAAAGAAGAACAAAGGATGATGGGGGAAGGAATTATGTTGCTTCTTGAGCTATTTTGCATATTGGACTAGTATAAGTATTTTGCAATGAAATTTTACTATGTATTTGAAGAGCAAATGCCCAAACTTGGGTATAAGAAAATATGCTGAACAATTCCTTCATTCATCACCAAATTCAAATAAGTCCCACACATAAGTGACATGGCACCAACCTGCACCAGCTCTAGATGCAACTACTCTGGAATCACCAACATTTGCAACAAGAATTCGATCCCCCAACAACATAGCTGTTGATGCAGTGGACCCAGCATCTCTTTGATGGCCCTTTTCCTCATTGAGGTAATCAACATCTGTCTGTTTAAATGCTTCAACTGAAATAAGACAAATTATTAGAGTTTAGACAGTAAACATGTTTATGTTTAGAGACCATCCACGTAGCAAACCAAACCACTATAATGGGATATGAGAATTTCACAACAACCTATAATTTTACATAATAGAAGTTCATAGTTCATACCAATAGCAGTCTTTGTGTCTTTGATAAATTCAGGATGGCTACTTAAATTCTTAAACAGATTATTTTTCAGGTATTCTGCAGTCCGGGAACCTCCATGACCTAAAAAGAAGAAAAGAAATAAATTTAATAGATGCATGAAAAGGACATGTCAATGAGAAATAAACTACACTTTTTTCAATTTTAGTACAAAATTTTGGTGACTTTCTATTGATATATTAATGTTAAGATCTGCATATAGTCTTTGATTTGAGTAACTTGATTCTTAATCCCAATCCTATCCGAGTCCTAGTCTAATTGGAAATGATGAGCCCTGTATTCTGCCAATATACATAATATCCCTTTAGCTCATAAAACCCTAACCTAAACCATTCTAGAAGTCCTAATTCTGCTGCTGACTAATAGTTTCAAAAGGAGAATTTCAGAAGATCATCCACCTGCCTCATTTCCAGTGCTCTACTTTGTCTCATCTAACCTAATAACTGAACCCTAAAGGCCTGTCCCAACAAATTCAAGACAACAGTCCAATTACTTCAGAGCTGTAAAAGCACACCACAAGCCCATAGTTATGACAAGAAAGCATCTCACCAACAGAATTAACCCAATAGCATAGACAAGATCACAACTGCGAGCAGACCAGTTATAAAAGTAAAACAGAATCACCAGTTTCAGAATGTTATGACTGACAAGTAAACATCTTACAACAACATTGCCAAATGGCTATGATGCAAATGAAATCAGTAAAACCATTGAAAGACATAAAGGACTAAGCTTAACAGATACAGAACAAAAACCTTAGACATACCATCAAAAACACCAAAAAAGGCAACCGTCTGACCATCAATCTCTGATATTCTGGTCTCAAAAAAATCCTCCATTGAAGACCTTTTACCCTTGAAACTGGAATATCCATAGCTAAATCTTCCATTTCGACTTCCAGAGAGAAAGCTAGAATGAAACCCAAGCACCTTACTCATTTTTTCAATATTTGAGAGTTTGCAGGCCATTAAACAACAAAAAAAAAAAGGATTGTGGCAAAGAGAATTCAACTAAACTTCACAAATCCTAGTTTTTCTTTTCATGAAGATTATTTATAGTAAAAGAATTGCTGTTGACAGTGAATAAGAACACAATTTATGTCATTACCACACCTTTCCATGATATCTGCTCTATTCAGACATGTTTATCAGGCATAAATCAAATAATATTTATGATTTAACTTGGTAACATTTCCCAAATTCCTGAGTATATGGTGGATCTTTATCTTTCAAATTGAACACTAACTAAATCCTATCTTTTCCCAATTTTTTTCATCTTACATCCCTATTTTGGATTCCTATATCTTGTTTTAAAAGCAAAGAAACTTATGGCTTAACTTAAAAGCAATAGAGGAAGACATTTTTTAAATGTATTCTAATCGTGATAACTTAGAAATATAAACCAAAGATTTATATTTAAATATATTATATATCATTTGTAATCATTAGGTGGGGAATGGACAGGAAAACCTTTACCATTTTGGCTTCAGCAATTAGACCCTTAACTTCTAATTTTTGCAATGAAATAACTTCAGTTGTAAAGAAAATTGCTAGACAACCAAAATCTTTTGCCAAAAATTAAGCGTCAAAATGATGTGGCATGATTAGTGACCTTTGGATGAAAAAGTGGGTCCTACCACTATATTTCATCCAATCACTATTATAACTTCTGTCAAAAATTCTGGTTAATTATTATGGCTATGTAGCATTGCTGCAGTTGTAAAAAAACTCTAAATAGCCACACTTCTTGTATGTCGAATAGATAGTTATAGAAATTTTGCTTGTCAAGGCATTAATTCGTTTGTTGAGGGGCTGGCCTCTGAATTGGTGATTGCAAAGATTTCTTAAAGTTGTAGTGAGTGTAAGTGCTTGGTATTTGTGGTAGTTGTAACGAGAAATTGTAATAACAAAACACTGCATTTTTTCAGGAAGAGTAAAAGGGGAAAAAAAAAAAAAAGAGAAAGAAGAGGAGAGGCAGAAGAATCCCTTTATAATAGCAAGCACGGTGGTTACAAGTGTAGATAAAGCTATAATATAGAGGCACTAACTAACACAGAGTAACATATAAATTAAATTAAATTTCCTACCCTAAATTTTTCAGAAGCTTAAAAAGAGGAAGAATGCCCAAATGCGAATCCTTCAAGAAGTAGTATGGGGATAGGCACCTACCTTAATTATTCTGTACAGAAATATCATATAATAAAAATAGATAATTGGTTGATATGTGAGGATATTAGGATGCGATAAATTATGATTAAAAATTACACGCATGTTGGAATTCACATTCCAGGGGTCACTTATCTTTTTTATTTCTTATTTTGGTCCATGTTAAGAATATTATGTAGTCGCAGCAATTAATAAATTTCCCATCAAAATTTTTCTACGTACTGCCTACACGCGAAACGAAAATCAAGGCATAAACGACACCGTTTATCTGATCGTGATTTTACCCGATAAGAACTTTAATTCAAACCCCGCCAAACAAATAGAAAATTCGATCAAAAAGGGAATAGAAAGCCTCAAAAAAAGAAAAGAGAAAAAAATAAAAATAAAAATAAAAGGAAAACCGAAACAAAGGATGCAATGGAATGGAATGGAAATAAGGAGGGAGGGACCTGATGCCGCCACCGCTGAAGAGAGAATCGTGATCCCTGGACGACATCACAATGTTGGGTGCCGCCGGCGGTGCGGGCTGATCATCATTCGCAGAAGAACCCGAAGCGGATGCTGTGGCGGTGGTGGCCGCGGCGGGGGGAGGGTCTTTGTTGTTAGAGATCATTGTTGATGTTGTTGATGGAGCATGTTATTGTCCGCTCTTTTCATTTCTCCCTCTTCTTTTTGTCCTCTTTTGCTATGCACCCTCTTCTTCTAACCCTCTACGTCCTTTATTTCACAATTTTCCTTTCTTTTTTTTTTCCCCCTTTTTTTGGTCAGACTCTCTCTCTCTCTCTCTCTAAGGCTAGCACTGCTACATGGGCTTGGGGCCGGCCCAATATTTGAAAATTAGTTAACTCATTGTGTTCTTATGGTAATTTACTAATTTAGTACGTTATCAAATATCAACAATGCTATATAGCTAAAATATTTGTCAAAATATAATGTGTGAAAATAAAATAATGTATCAAAATTTTAAAGAGTTTAATTGATATGTATGAACAATATAAAAAGAGTTTTACACTGTTATTTAATTATATATTTATATTTATAAGATTTTTAAGATAATAGGTAGTTAAATTAAATATTTTTATTAATATAACAATATATAATTAGATATTTATGTAAAAAAAAATTTATACTGACAATACATATAAATTAAATTCTATTTTAAAATATAAAAGTAAAAAAATTAATTTATATGTAGTACTAGTATAAAAAAAATCTTATATAAATATCTAATTATATATTACAATATCAATAAAAGTATTTAATTCAGTTATTTATTATTTTAAAAATCTTATAAATAGAAGTATTTGATTAGATGACAATATAACTACATCAAAATTATTCCAAAATAAAAATGAAAAAGAATTATGAAGTGCCTAGCATTTAGCATAATATTTTAGACCGTAACGGTGTGTTTGTGAGTTGAGATTTTGGAGTAAAAAAAATGGAGAAAAGAAAGGGTTTAAAAAATAACTATAAATCCATTTTACTGTTTAAATTTTTTATTTCTCCTTTAAAATCTCAACTCACAAATATACACTCACAATCAAATTTATGGAGCGCAACATTTTCTGTTAAAGATAGGGAGAAAAGAAGCCAAGGATAAGTATCTTTGAAAAAGGGCACCAACCAGCCAGTGAAGCGGTTAAATTGTGAATTAATCATTTTTGGTTACTTTTTATGTATAATTTAATTTTTAATTCAGCTTTTAAAACGTTGTCAGCCACTGCTTATTAATTTTTTCCTCTGCAATTTTAGATCCATGCTTACCAAAAGGTGTATTTTCAATGAAGAATAATCTTACTTACCAAGCGTGTATTTATTTTTCTTTTAAAATAATCCCCTTCGTCCTCTTTCTATGCCTAATTCTATTTTTTCAATAAAAGAAAATCACGATTTTTTCTAAAGTAAAAAATTGTATTTAATTGATAATATTTTCTTGGAGAATAAAATTTGAGATATACACATAGACGGTTGAGAATTGAGAATCTGAATACGTTTTCATGATATTCAAATTCTATGCAGTTATTAGAATTCACTCAGTCGGGAGGATTGATAAAACCCTTTTGATCCTACGTTGATCGGGTTCTTATCTCTTTGTTCCTCATGCCTAAAATGTTGTTATCACTCACCCCTGAGCTTGTCTCATATTTTCTTTTGTCTTGAAATAATTATTCAATTTTAAACATGCATATGAATTAAAAAAAATAATTTAAAAAAATCTTAATATTAAAAAATTTTAAATATATTTTATAAAATTATTTTTATTTAATTTTTATTTTTTTAATTACTTTTTCTCTTTTATTTAATAGAAATATAATTAAAAAAATTAATATTATCTAAATTTTTTAAATAAATAATTATTTATAAATAAATAAAATTAAAAAAAAGATAATTATTTTAAGATGGAGATACTATATTCTTTTTTTTTTTTATCATTAATTGTAGCTCCCACATTCATCCCATATTCCCTTATTGCTGGACATATTGGCCCATGTTATTGTAACCTTAAGTCTTCAGTTGCATCCATAACATCCCCCACTTTGTTTTGTGTTCTGAGTTGTGATCGTGAGCTAGTGGTGGACCTCTCCTTGGGTGGGGTTGTTTTTTGTTTTTTTTTGGCACACTCTAGGTGGCGCCTTTAATTTGTCATGCCGTATTTTCTAAAATTAATTTCTCCCGGAATCATTTTTAATCAAATTTGAAAACAAAATTATAATACTTGTATACTTTTTACTATACTTGTACATGTAAAAACTTTTTTTTTTTGTTTTTTATATATAAAACAAATTTTGTATACTTTTAACTATATATATATACAGGCATATTTTTTATCCCAAAATTAAGAAATCAAAAAATTAAATAAGTTATTGCTGCGATGTTTGTAAAGTTTACAAACTAATTTAATAGCAATGCTACAAAGTCGAAAAATATAAACTGAATTTTTAACAGATATCATGATAGTTGTTTGGATGAAATAAAATAAAATAATATGACTCACTTATTTATCCAATAGATAATCATACCACACCATTCTAACAATTAAATTATGATTAAAGTTTCTAACTCTCCAGCATTTTTCATAATTTAATGATTTATAAACTCTTTATTTATTAAGTCTTGTTATTTAGATATATATTTTTGTATGTCAATCAATTACTGCTGATTCATGTATAAATAAATAGAAAATTTATCTATATAATTGGATAATTATGTAAATATAGTGATAAATGATATATTGTCACTAATTTCAGCAATATATGTAAATTTTTCACTTACTTATACTTAAATTACCAATAATCAATGGATACTAAAAATATATTTCCAAATAACATTTTTTGTTGTTTTATTTATTTATTTTGCAGTTGTTGATGTTACCCTTGAGGTCTATTATATGCACAACGCATTAAGATGGCCAACAATGGTAGCGACGGTCTCCCATAGCGATCCCATGCCCTGAGCCCCACAATTCCTACATGAGAGATTATAGTACCATTCTCATAACCCTTGCGAGCCAATGACCAAATTACCTATACCAGATTTCTTTTAATTGGGCAAACAAATTCATAAAGTACCCGCTGAAGCCATTAAATTTTATTTACTTGTTCCCCATTTTATGTCATGACATGTGAAGTTCTAAACCAACTCAACTCCATATGCTTAAATGGTCACGTTCTGACGAATCTATGTCACAGCAGACAGCGATCCAGATAAAAGTTTTTTTTTTTTTTTCCCTGATACGCATATAATTATAAATGAACAGGAAAGAGAAAGCTACAGGGCAATAAATGTGCCAATAGGGACATGCAACCTTGACTTTTTTTATTATTATTTCTTCTTCGTAGGGCCACACATATAAATACCAATTTCTATTCTTTTCCATCTGGCTAGTGGCAAAGGACGTAGCCAATTAATGCTTCTACCATCTTTTGGCAAGCCATTAATGAGGGAGTTCGAGTGTACACTGCGCCTCATGTGCGGGTTGTTTCATGTTTCATGTGCAAGGGTAAGTTGAACCATAATTTACATGCAGTAACTTATTTTGTTGTTAATTATGTGATTGCTGAAGCCTAATGAAATAGTAAAGTAAGGGGTAAATAATTAAATAATGACAGAGAAAAAAATCAAAATCACATTACGGGAAGAGGTAACATAATATATATGCTGATAGCAATTTTTCTTTCTCCATAAAACGAGATAAAATCTGCTCTTTTTATAATTTCCTTACGTCTGCTTAGTTGCTAAGTAGGAAAGATAGAGTTTATACCAGGGGGAAAAAAAAGAAAAGAAAAACTCATGTCCAAAATGTTGCACTAATAAGAGACAACCGTACAAAAATTAGGTTACTTGTAACTCCAACTGAGAACATTATCATACCCACAATAGTGGCTTGAACTTTATTTCACCAATAGCACAGTACACAGGGGGTTTCGAAGTTTACCTCAACGAATTAACTCTCTACACTTGCTTTCCCTCGTACCCAATCATCTATAACTATAAGTTTGAAACAAGGACGGGAACAAATATTTAAGGGGCATACTCTGGTGAAGATGGATTTTTCCATCTTCACGTGAAGATACACGTGGTTGCAACAAATTGGTGATATGTGGCAGAGGTGTATTGATGCACCAATTATCTATGATGTATTGTAGTAATATCTAATTTTAAAAAAATTTATATTTTTAAATTTATTTAAAATTAAATATTACTACAATACATCATGTGACGCATCGTCAATACAATCTGTACGCCACGTCACCAATTTATTGCAACCACATCATATCTTCACGTGAAGATGGAAAACTCCATCTTCACCAGAGTATGGCCCAATATTTAAAAGGTTGGAATTACCATGACACAACTTCCTAAGCCTGTATAGTTTGCGAGTAATTTATTTCTTCTTTTCCTTTCTCTTCTTATTTTACTGATCAAACACTATCTTGCTAAAATCCAACCTCACGAAGCTAAGATATTCATCATTGAGCCAACTGTACTTATCCTTGAAAGGGTTGTTCAGTATGTCCGGAGGGTAACTGTCTATGGAGTCTTTCCACACATTAGCATCGGACAAATCCCTCATCACCTCCCAAACACAGTTGTTGCACTTGAACCCAGCTCCAAGGCTAATCATGAGGATCCTATCACCCTTCTTGAGCCTCTTCTTTGCCTCCATGTAACCCAAAACGTACCAAAGTCCACCAGCAGATGTGTTACCCCATCGATGAAGTGCCATCCTAGCTGGCTCAAGGTCATATTCATTGAGCCTTAAACCCTTACCAACCCCATCAATAACTGCCCTCCCACCAGGGTGCACACAAAAATGATCTATCCCTGACTTGAAATTCAACCCTCCCCCCAAGACATTCAACTTGAACTTCTTCAATATTTTACCCTTGCCAAGAAACGCAGTGAAAACCCGAAACATTTCACCCTTTTTCATGCTACTCCGGGCAGATACAATAAAGAACCGCACCATTTCCCAAAGTGGCAGAATCGCTGGGGCCATCGATTGCAGGTTCACTGTCAAGGCTTGTGCAGCAGATTTGACTAGACTCTTGGTCAACCGAAAGCCTGCATACCCTTGATCATCTTCCACTTGTATGCAGCAGTTGTATGCCTCATCATCTGCACCGTACTGCGTTCTCTGCATGTGCTTCAGCTTCAAGATTGCACGGTGCCTGAGCGCTGGCTTGTTTGTGAAGAGCATGGAACAGCCTCCAGAGCGGAAGAGGCAGTTTGAGAGCATCATCATCTTGTCCCTCCCACAGTACCAATGTGCACCAAGATCCTCAGTGCTCACAACAACCCCAAAGGAGTTCTTGTAGGTCTTGAAGAGTTGCTGCACCAAATCAATGGCAACCACGCTTGCACTGCACCCCATTCCGGCAAGGTTGAAGGTCTTAACGTCTTCCCTCATCTTGTACCTGTTTATGATGCGTGATGTGAGGGAAGGTGCCGGTGAGAACAAGGACACATTCACCACAAGGATGTCTATCTCTGAGGGAGAGATTCCTGTCCTCTTAAAGAGGCTATCGAGTGTGTCAAACATGATCTCATCGATTTCTGCATGCACATCTTTGAGGGTTGGACATTCTTCTCTGCCCTCAAGGACGATTCTTGGGCAGTAAGTGTTCTCCCCAATCCCCGAGCTAACGATGGTTTTCAGGAGGAACCTGTATTCCTCCAACCCCAGGTTCCTGTTTCGCATCACGATCCTTGCACAGGAATCTGTGTCAAGTTTCGTGTCTTCTGGGGGTTTGAAGCACTCATAGGCCAACATGTAACAGGATTGGCCTCTACGTTGAAGAATCAATTTGGAAAGGATAAAGAAGGAATACAACAAGGGAAGGAGGCAGAAGAAAAGCAAAAGATCCATGGCTAATTAGAAGGAATGGGATATTTTGTGATTGTTTCGAGCGCAAAGTACCTCTATATATAAACGCGGTTACACCCATTTTTTGTGCAGTGTACAAGTTGTGAAATCACATGTACAAGTTGCATGAGGCTTGCGTTACATGACCTACAGGCAACCCCGGACCAGACGATGTTGACTTCTGAGTATTGTTTGTCATTGTGAGATATAAAATAAAATATATAAAATTTCCAAGTTACTTTTTGTCAAATAAAATAACCCTAGTCTCAAGCTGTTGGTGTGACCGTGTGATTGATCCCTGGTCTCTTCTATTTACTGTATAAATCATATGCCTCTGAAAATTTTTCAATCTTTTTTCGGCTAGTTATGATTCGTGCTGTACAAACAGGTTTCTCGTTGAAGTAGGTCAAAGTTATAAATTCTAAGTGGACCAACCAACAAAGAGCCGCATAAGCACTGAATGTTCTAAACTTTCATCTTTACCGACGATTAATTTGATTCACATTTCAACTAACATCCACTACTGGAGTTGAGAAAATTTAATGACTCTCCGGTTAGAAATTCAAAACTAGCTTGATGCATATGGAGTTCCGCTAGATATTTTTTATGGTAATTTAAAGTTGTGTCCAATATATTCAATCAAAAGTAGTGGTACAATTTATTTACTTCTTAATTGGATCTTAAAGTCTCCAGTTGTTCTATAAATGACAACTTCTATTGTTGTTCCATTCAAATAGATAGTTATAACGGAATTGTGAATATGAGATGTGACATGATGTTTGAAATACGCCAAAATTAGAAGAAAACTGGGGAAAAATCATTGGCAGCCTCTTTCTTAACATTCGCTTTCCCTTCCACAGCCCCCCTCTCTTCTCTCTCTCTCTCTCTCTTCTCTCTCTCTATCCCTCTCCGTCTTTAATCTTTAACAAATAGAAAGAAAGAGGAAAACAATTATTTTTAGATTTTTGTATTTTGTATTCAATGCAAAACATTTTGACATCATAAGTACGTCACATTTACAACTACGTAAACTACTTCAGCAGTATATATACTAAAAGAAGTTCGATTCACACGATATCACTAGTTTACAAAATTATTATTATGAAAATAAAATACACATAAATTAGTCAAGCTGAAACTTTAAAGAGGTCTTATATATTTTAATCTAGCAAATAAATTTTAACTGGACCAGACCACTGTAGATTCGAAATTTTCTATGTTTAAGAGTCTCATCAGGAACGTTAGGCACCAGAATCACCAGGCAAGTAATTACACAACGTGCGCTTTCCTTGTTGGGTGAAACACCTTGACACTGTAGAAACACTAATCACGAGCGATATGCATACACAGAAAATGTGCAAGAAAGGATGAAATGCCAGACAACTTGGCGATACACTGCATTTATGACCAGCTCGGACCAAAAATGAATAAAGAAAATATAATAGTTTCTTTTCCCTCCACCAGACACGCATGTAAGTCTGCGACGAAAATGATTCAAAAGGAAAATCGAAATTTGAAGATATAAGAAAGAAAAAAGATTTACACGTGTCTGGCTGCAAAACCAACTGGTAAAGTAAGGGGAATTCCGTGATTTTTTCTCAGCAATCCTTCAATTAATTGGAGGGTCGATTTGATATATAAAATCCTAAAGAAAAGTAAGATTTTGTCAAGTACCGCTCGAACGTCTGCTTTAGTAATGGCAAAAGCCAAATATGCGAATAGTTTTGCCCACGGATGAAATTTTGTTTGGGTTTGTTGCTCTGAAAGACCGGAATATTGTCTTCAATCGTGGATGAGATGAGATTACTAAATAAAATACATAACCAATTAAAATAAAATGTTATAAACTACCCTAAGCCAAGACCGGATCACATCATATTTCGACCATTCGATCGAGTTACGAGCTGATGCATGATGATGACGTTAAAAGATTCAAGTAGTCAAGTTCAACATTACTTTAGAGGTACTCGTATATCTGGGTAAACCCGTAAACCGACTCAACCCAAATACAAAAAATCGGATTGGGTCGAATAGTTGGGTCAGTTCAGGTAAAATTAAATTGATCAATCTATTTACCAGGTATAAAAAATAATACCAGCTGTGACTTGATCCAATGACTTGAATCCCAATGTCTTTTTTTTTCCCCTAATATTGATATGTTTTAGATTTTAGATTATTCTTAAATCCCTAATTGCCTAACATTTCAAACTCTCATCTCCTCCATATCTCTATATTATTCCCGCAACCCCTTGCTCCCCTCCCTCACTACACTGCTCGGCCGCCCTATTTCCCTATCATAGCTAGTGGCGTGCTTTCCTTCCTCTCGGCTCACCGTGATAAGGCACCTGCGTCGTTCAAGCCTTCCGCCCTCCTACCTTCGGTTTGAGTTTTGACCCTCATCTATACACCAATGTGAGATAGAGACGTCAAAGGTCATTGCATTGGAGAGGTTGTCATCATATTTGTTCTTCAACGGCCGCACCACCTCACCTCATCCTCCTCCTCTTCCTTCTTCTTCTTTTTCCTAGAGTTGTGGTATTGGCTTCTTGATGATATCAAGTTTTGTGCTTTGTAATCTTTTTTTTTTTTTTTCAATATTTTAAAATAGGGAAACTTTGGTTTGATTTATTTTTGTTTTGATGGTTGGTTGGAACTTGTTGAGATTGAGTTCTTTTTTTTTTTGTTAGAATTTTAGATCTAAGATTGGTGTACCGTTGTTGGTAATATTTGGTTGAAGTGGGGGTTTTTAGATCTAAGATCTGAGATGAGTTATAATAAATTTTTTTAATTATTTTTTTGAAAGAGAGAACTCAATCATTCGGTCCAATCTAACCCATTTTTTATTGGGTTGGATTGGTTTAAATTAATAAACTTTTTAAAAAAAATTCGATCTGATCCAATCCGGCCCGGCCCGACCCGATCTTATTTGATTGGGTTAGACTTTATTAACCCTTAAATATGACCCGTGCACAACTCTACTATACTTGATCTATCATCTTTACCTCTTCTACTCATGTTGTTATCATTTTTCTTGCTTTCAGACTGACTTCAACATTGAGGTGTCTTTGTAGCTATCCCTACTCCATCTCTAACAGTTCAATCACCATTGTCGGTCAGCATTAAGTTTTCTGACATCGATCGTCGTATAGTGAAGGCCAACCGTATGAAAGACGAAATAGGTCCCCTATCCCATAGCCATTGAGAATCCTTGAGTTAACAATGTCCATGATTCTGAGCTGGTGATTAGAAAAATAATATCTTGTTTTGACAAAATATTAGATTAGTGAATACCTACGTCTCTAAAATCATGTAAAAAGGATTGTTTTTCCTTTAACTTTTAATTATCACTGGATGCGTAGATATATATTCCACTCTGTTGATACAAAAATTATTTTTATTTTTTAAAAAAGCCACCGGTATTAATTCTACCAACCTTACTTCACGAAAATGGCACAGACGTCAAAATGTGTAGTTAAAATTCATTCATCATTATACACATCTCCAAGAAAAGAAAATTAATCACTCATTCTTATTTTGGTGAAAAATCTATGACATATTTATCTGTGAAAGTAAGAAATTATAAGCAAGTTAAATATAAAAATAAAAAAGATTACTTTACATAATTGCACCGTATTTGTTTTCTATATTTCGTTCTATTCTTTTTCTAATTTCTCTCATCTCATGGCGTTTTTTTCACGAATTTGTTGCCAGTGAGAGGTTGATAAGGAAAGGCTAAACATATCTAACACTAATTAATGATCATATCAAATATCAAGTGTGTTTAGAAGAATGATGAGCATCACTAGACCTTGATTAACTCCTTAATTACGAACCTTGTTATAAACCTAAAAAACATGATCAAATTTGACTATTTTTGATTGCAGGAAGGGATAAACAACAAGCATCTGAGCAGTTGAGATATCAAATTGATGTATGCCAATGAAGTCATGAATTCAAACATTGTCATTTTCAATCGAAAACTTAGAGACTAATAATCAACTTTGATCCATATGCATGGGATTTTAATGGTCTAGATATTTTAGGGCTGACGTATAAATTACTGTATTAGACATATCCAAAGTATATAGTAATAATTAATAATAATTTAAGAAGACCCTATAAATTTTAATAAAACATTGTGCATGCATGAGTGTTCCAATTAAAGACGAATTATGGGCTTGGCAATAAAGCCAAAAGCAACAACTTAGAAAATGAAGTGTCCATATGTGTATAAACCTATGCCACGAGGAAATGAATCATCGCCTATCTACTGAGAAACAGATAAGATTCAAAAAGACGAGAAAGCAGCATATCAGCTAATTCGTTGAAATTATGCATGCGCATTTAAGCTCCCTGTTGTACATTATTGAGCAAATTAGTGACAAGAAATATATGGGGCTGCGTTGTGATTCTTTCTCATGTACCGTGTTTTGAACTGCACCACTGTTCGCCCTCTCTGTCATCATTCATTGCAAATTTGCATGACTTGAACTCAAGTAGCTTTCTGCCTAGAGATTATACACACTGTCAAAATCTTATCCGCCACCCCTCGTCTAAGGTCTCTTTCTCCACTTTTCACCATTATTCACTAGTTTGAAATTAAGCTGCGGACTGCCCATGATGGTTGAACATGTTTAGATGGTAATACATAACTCATATATTGCTTTAAGAGTGTGCGTTTGGATTAGTTGTAAATTTTAGGTTCAAAAGAGTTTGTAATCTTAAGCTTTTTAAAATAACTTTTAAAAAATACGTGATTATTCTTAAAATTAATCACTTATTACCAAAGATGTTAGTCTATACTATTTAAGATATAATAAATATTTTTAAGTCTTAATTTTCAATATCACAATTATAAAAAAAAAAAATTATATAATTTTTTAAAAAAGAATTCCGGCACTTCCTTCGTGAAAAGATAACACTGAAATAGCTCATTAATATCTTGGATGGCAAACCTTGGATGCCAACTTAGATGTGGACTTATGGATATATCGATGACTTGTAAAGTTTAATATTAGAGATATATTATTTGTATAATTCACATTTTTATTTTATTTTAAATTTAGAATTGTTAAGGTAACTAAATATATTTGCAAATAGTTAAAATAATTTAATATTATGACGGGGACAAAAAAATGTTAGTGGTTTATAGTGGTTACTAGGTAATGAAAAATATAATGATGGAAGTTATGGGGAAAAAATATTTTTTTACAGTTTTTTTTTTCTTTCTTTCATTTGTATTTGATTGATGGAACATGTTTATAGAATTGAAAAAAGTTTTAATCCAATTAATAGAGACTAAAAAATTAGAAGTGTATAAAGATCGGGTTAAGCTAAATTGATATGCCCAAACTTAGCTTAATTTTTCTATCAAGCCATTTTTTAGATCCCAAATCTGACCCGATAATAATCCAAAAGATAATCAAAGCGGGTCAATTCAATATTTAGACAATATATACAAATTTTACAATGTTATATATAATTTTTTTGAAAAGAATTACGGTACTTCCTTCAAGAAAAGATAATACTGAAATAGCTCACTAATATGTTGGATGGCAACTTAGATGTGGACTTATGGTTATATTGATAACTTGTAAAGTTTAATACTAGAGAGCTGTTATTTGAATATTTCACATTTATTATTATTATTATTATTATTATTATTATTATTATGAGGGGACAAAAAAATGCTAGTGGTTTTACTAGGTAGCTCTTAAAAATATAGTGGTGGAAATTATTGGGTAAAAAATATTTTTTACGTGCTTTTTCTTTCTTTCTTTCATTTGTATCTAATTGATGGAATATGTTTACAGAATTGAAAAAAGTTGTAATCCAATTAATGGAGACCAAAAAACAATTAAAGAAGAATCCCTTTTATATATAAGCATAAATATTATGGAACATTAGGGGTGTACAAGGGATAAGTTGGGTCAGGTTGACAATCCCAAATTAAGCTCAATTTTTTTACCAAGCCATTTTTTAGAATATAGATTCAACCCAACCCAAAAAATAACCAAGTCAAATTAGGTCAACCTGATATTTAGGCAATATATATAAATTTAAATATTATCTATAATAAAGTCATAAAACTTTAGAAGTTAGAAGCAAAATTCAAAATATATTTTACAGTATATATTTTAAAACAAATTATTTTATATACTAAAAAAAAATTATTTCAATGCACCATATCAAAAAAATTATTTCAATATAAAAATAATATTATATTATATAAAATATTTACTTAAAATATAAAAATTTCATAATTTATCACTAATTTTATTAAAAATTATAACTTTTAAAAAATTATGTGAATTCAGCCCAAGTTAAATCAATCAAAATATTACTTGATCTCAACCCAAAAATACACCAGGTTAAAATGTTCAAACCTCGACTTAGGCCAAAGGTTATTGGACCAAAGAAATTTATGAACACCAAAAATACCTTCACTTTTATGAAAATACTTTATATTTTTTTACTTTTCTTTTTTTTTCTCTCTCATTTCTTACCTTCCACCGGCATGCTATTTTAAGGATGTCAATTATAAATTCTATAAAAATAACATTTTTCTTTTCTTAATACTATTCAGATCCCATATCCGAAACGGGCACCAAAAGGCATGCATCCAGAAAGGGACAGTGAGGGATACAGCACCTGCTGATCAACTGCGTGGGTTTTGTCAATTTGCTGAAAAGAAACTACCAACATGCACATCCCCGTAGACGTAGTTTTCATTGTTATTGCAACTGATCAAGTAAGCGAGTGCTGTTGCAAGATTGGGTTCTTGACTTTGATTTTTAAAACAACTACAAACATTTCCAAGAAGCTACGCCTTTATTTAGCCTCGTAATCCATACTAGGTTGACAAGGCTGATTCGCTTGAGGCATGAGGCAAATTTATAATTTTTTAATTCACGGATGTAATTCGTTTATTTTTTTTATTTATTCTTTGCTTGCTTCCATCTGCTCCTGTACATATAACTACTAGCCAATAAGCCAACAAGCTTGTAACTTAGGTGCGATGTATTATTAATCCGTTAATCATTAATTAGTCAACTCTGCCTGCTAAGGAGAACTTCTCAGACAAACCGGGTCTACTAATTAATTAAGACGGGCAACTATCAACGGTTTAGACAAGTCATGTAGACTCATTAAGCTTTATGTGAGATCTTTTAAATTTCAGCTGTTTAGGCCACCAAATTAGGTTGAAGTGGGTCTTCCGGCCGTAAAGATCTACTCAGATTTTATTATTTATTTATTTATTTATTTGCATTGAAGGATATTCTCGGCCAAATGTGTTTTATTTTTCATATTTTCCTTGAATTGGTAAGGTTCGTTTCAACTTTCTAACTAAATATACAGGCATTAATGTTAAGGTTAAATATCTACTGAATTTAATGATGCAAATGGTTGTTTGAGAATTATGCGTTAGAGAAATTCTGTAAGAGAAATTTTTGGATGATCCTAGAACGCCATATAGATGGTGAGTATAGTTAATAATAAAATAATATTTTAAATAAAATTATGCACTAATGTTAGATTATATTTTAAAATATTATTTTATTATTGACTATAAATATACTCATATGATGCTCCATAAAACATCTAAGAATTTCTCATTCTTTAGTGGAAAGTTTTTATCTTTTATAAATACATCAATATTTGACATGTTTGATATAAGTTAAGCCAAATATCGTGTTAAAAGTTTATTTTTATTTATTAACTTAATCTTACACATAGCAAATTTTGGAGTATTTATAAGAATAGGACAATGATAAAGGACTTAGCTAGTTTGTATAAAGTTATAAGTTTAAACCTTATTACTACATATATATATATATTTTAAAAAAATATTGGTGTATTTGAATAAAATTTTTTTCAAAATGTATTTTAAAATAAAAGCTAGAAACAAAAGTCTAAATTTATATTGAAAAAATTTAAACAATTAACTATTTTTAATTTACTTTAATTTCAATAAGTAATTATTTATTCTAATAGATTACATAGACTTAGAAGAATTTTATATTAAAAACAGATTTCTCATAAAAAAAATACATGGACAAACAAATCCAATAAATTTGCATGCTTCTATGAAAGTAAAAGTGAGGCAAAAAAATTTATGAATTAAATTTGTGTTAAAAATATATATAAATCGAATTTTATGAAATTTTTTTCTCATGTTTTTGTTCCCATGCCTAACTGACCCTTTTATGGCTGAAAGTGAAGGAAAAAATTTTATAGGTTAAAGTTACTAATAAACTTGTATGTAAAACTAATTCTTAAATTTTTCATCTTTATTTTTATCTAACACCAAACACACTCTAGATAAAAAATTCTTGCCCAAATTTTTTTTTCATATGGATTAACCGCTAGATCGCAAGGTGGCATGTAGATGCCCTAGCCCCACTCCCTACAATTTTTTTTTAATCAATTATATGTAATAAGTTTTTGAATATACTCTCTCCAATTCAAAATATTTGTCACTTTAAGCAAATTTTTTTGGGGTTCAATTATTTATCATTCTCATATTTCTATAAAAAATTTATTATAAAGTTCTCATTCCTACCCTTAATATTAATACAACAACATAATAGAATGTTAAACATTAAATAAAGATAGTTTGGTAAAATTCTTCTATAATTAACTCTTAATTTTGGGTTCTTAATACTCATGCAAATGGTCAAAATGACAAATATTTTGAACCGAAAAGAGTAGTACATAAGCCCTTGTATTAATTAATTTGCAAACTAATAGAAATTGAATGAATAATTTTTAAAAATAAAAAGTAGTTATTAGGTTAATGAATGCATATTGTATAGGTTTTCTACTTTATTAACTAAATAAATAAATACATAAAGAGGTTTTTTCGGCTTGAAGAGACATACACAAATTAAGAACTAGTAGAAATAAATTAGTGATAAGAGATTTTGATAGTATATATAAGGACATATATTCAAATTTTAGTGCAATTAATGTACCAAAAACATTAAGAGCATTATGCCCGAGTTTAATAATATGATAAATTTATTTTTTTAAATTATGAAATTTTGATTTAAATTCTAAAATATATTACCTTTCATTTTGATCTTTCAAATATATACTAGTATTACACTAATTAGTCATCTATTTATTAGCAACTCTAACTAAAATGCCATGCTAATGAACCCATCAAAGTAGTCCTTAAAGTTTGACTGAAATGATATTTGATTAGATGAAATTGATGATATCAATCGATATAACTGAGAATAAATTTTATAAAAAAGACATATATCACTTTTTTTTAAGGTATTTCTATATCTAGATTTGCCATTACTAAAAAGTTTTTATAATAATTATTTTCTCTAAGATTTGAATCCATGTTCTTTTTCTGATAGTGCAGCTCACTTATTACTGCACCTAATGTATATTTAATTATATCTTTAAAACACTAAAATTTATGTTTGCTTTAGTTATATAGTAGATGGATCTCTCATTATTATTTTGATAAACTTTAAATCAAATATTAGTTAAAGGAAATAATACTTTATGGCAACCAAAAAGAAAGTAATTACTTTATTATTATTTTGAAATTTATCTTTCTGAGGTGTATCAAATATTGCAGAATATTTAAAACAACGGAAAGAAACCGTGTAGAAATTAAGAGTTCTTGTTGTCTATCAAGAATACTCTGCCAGTCGACTTTTCCATGAAAAAATCCATAGCCATTGACATATATGAGCCCTCTTAACATCAAAATTTATCAGTAGATCGTGATATGTGATATGTGACATTGATAGGCAACCTCTTTAATTTACAAGTAGATGATGATATGTGACAGCAACATATAATTCCAAGGACTTTTTATAGCCCTCATAATTGTTTTTTTTTTTTTATGAACAGCTCCATAATTGATACGATCTCATTCGAAGTTTTCACAGAAAAATTATATGAATAAGCCATTAGGAATGATCTAATAATAAGAAGGTTGGATAATTTATATGAAATTTTAAGTTCAAATTTTATTATCGTTAATATACAAAAAAAAAAAAAGAATTACATGAGTAAATCAATAAATTATAGAACAATGTATTCTAGGAAATTACCCATTCAACATGAAAGTAATTAACCGAACAACACATTCCATCAAGAGAATAAATCACATATTATCGCTTAAGGGTGTATCAAGCAATAGAGTTATATATTTTTATGTGAGAAATGAGATGAATAAATCTTAGTTATTAAATTATACATAATGACCAAATTATAAGTTGTTTATAAGATATAGTCCCTTAAAAAAATTATATAATTTTATATTTTAATCTACACTATTCTGATAAAAATTAATAATCAATATTTACTTTTTTTTACTTCAACGATTAATCATTTATCCCACTTGATGCATTCATATATCGTTTAAATATTCAGCTAATCAAGTTATATATTAGATTAGACCTTTTACCTGAAAGGTCAACACCATAACATTGAATCGTAATTACACATCTAAAGTTCGATTATTTCAAACTTTAAGAACACAATGACATATAGAAAAGACAAAAAAAAAAAAAATCAACATATCCGTACTCGATCGATTGAAATGTCATCGATAGCTAAATGCATTAATAATGATAATGATACACCAATAGAAAATTCAAACTATTAATTAATAGAATTCTGACAATTAGGCAAATTTTAGTTCACAGAATACTTTACATGATTGCCCCATAACAGCAAAGTATACAGTAACAAGTAGTTTTAAGCTGTGCATCACAACATCCGTTGTTGTATTAATTAAATTTGAAGGATTATAAATCTGCGCTAAAGTTTGGTTATTTCAAGCTTTAACGACACAATGACATATAGAAACGGGAAAAAATAAATAAATAGAAATCGGCATATCCGTGCTTGATCGATTGAAATGTCATCAATAGCTAAATGCATTAATAATGATAATGATACACCGAAGAAAATTCGAACTATTAATTAATACAATTCTGACAACTAAGCAAATTTTAGTTCACAGAATACTTAACATGATTGCCCCATAACAGCAAAGTTTACAGGAACAAGTAGTTTTAAACTGTGCATCATAATATCCGTTGTTGTTTTAATTAAATGGTCCTTTCACTGGTGCGTGGGGCACTAGACGCCTTTATCAATCTAAATTATTTAATGTTTATTAATGGTTGAAATTGTTTTTAAGTATCAATGCAACTAATAACTAATGATGCACTCAAAAACTTCCTTAAAGTGCCTCATTCCCGCTCCTTCACCCTCCACAGGGACTCAGAATGTGTCATCGCCCCTTCGCTTCCCTCGTCACCCCCCCCACAGCCTTTACCGGCAATTCGGATCACTAGTGCGCTGCCACAATTAGTCACTACTGCCACCAAAACCAAAGTATCCCTTCCTTGTCTGCCACATCAACCATAGAAACTTCTGGCAGTCCACAAATCAATACTCTCCAACCACACCAATTCATCTAATCCACTACCAATTCAATTTAGGCAAACTCAAGTAAAAAACCAACCTTTGTTTCCCTCTTCCCATGGATTTCAGCATAAGAGTCTCAAACTACACCATCAAACCCAACTTTATTTTCATACGGAAGAAAGCTTCCATCAACACTAATCAATTCATCAAAAGAAAGGAAACGAATTATTATATTACTAAATTTAAACAATATGGAAGAGAAAAATAAAAACTTGTCAACAAAGCAAATCAATAACAAGACCAAGTTCCTATTCCAATAACCAATCAACAAACTCCAACTGAACAATAAACATTACATTCAAACCAACCAAAAACCCAATGCAACCTATTAAAATCGAATCTAACACTGAAGGCACTAGGGAATTTGTTGGCGAAGATAGAGACGCGAGCACCGGTGCCTCGAACCAAGGTGGAGGAGGAAGAAGAGGAAGGTTGACAAACTCGGTGGCCAACCTTAGCTTCGACGATCGTTGGAGGTGTGCCATTCTCATCAATGAGGATCGTAGTAAGCGTCAGCATGGTTTTCAAAGATGGAAGCAAGGCCCATCCTTGTGATAATGGCTCAAATTGGTCAAAGAGGAAGACGACATGACCAAATGCGCAACTAGCAAGGATGTCGCCAACTGTAGGAGAGGTACACCATGGAAGAGAGTGGCGGGTGGATGTGAGAGTGGATGGGAGAAGAGCAAATGGTGATATTATTGGAGTGAAACTAAAGTAACTTGGTGTATAGATAATCCATCTCAATCTCAGCCATTAATTTCTATTGAGTGGCTAAGATTTTAAACTAGTGTGCAGTGCACTTGACTTAGCCGATGCACCACAGCCTTGGCCAAACTTCAATATTATAAGACACGTAATCATTCATAATGGAAATTCATTTAAGAATATTATCAAATTTAATTAATAATTTAAAAAAATTAAAATGAATAAATAAAAATAGAGTTTCTTTGCTCTGTATTAATAATGTAAAAGAGTCTTACACTGCCATCCAATCAGATGCTTTGTTTATAAGACTATTAAGGTAGTGAATGGTTGAGTCAAATACTTTTGCTGTTATGATAATACATGATTAGATATCTATATAAAATATTTTTATACTAATAATACATATAAATTAAATCCATAAAAATATAAAGAAAAAAATGAACCAAACATAAAAAGTATAAAAAATACTTATTTAAGCCATATCTAAAAGTTGATAAAAAAGTGTTTTTATATATTTTTTTATGAGATTAATTTTTATGTATTGTTAGTATAAAAAAAGTTTTACATTTCTTTTTTGGTGGTTTGAAATACAAAAGAAACTACTTACTTGTACAAAATTTAATCCCTATTTTATCAACTAACAGGATATTACTAATAGCCTGGGAAGGGATATCCTAAAACACTACAGAGTCTCCTGTAGATACCCCTAGGAATACCTTAAGGGAACATTTGGCAAGAGGTTTGAATTTTTATTTTCAGGAATAAGATTTTTGGGAATGCTATCCTCGAGAATAGCTTCCCTAAATATGTGTTTTTGAGAGTATTTAGTAGATTGATTGAATTTTAGGGAATATTTTTTGCACATTTCCAAAAAATCCTTGGCAGAGGGCGACGGTGTGGCCATGGTTCAACTGTGGAGGGGCGATGGTCTGGCGGCAGAGTGCAACGGCTGGCGGAGGTTTGACGACGGTGGAGGGTAACCAATGGTGGGTGGTAGTAAGTGATAATAGGGGCAATTTGATCTTTTTATATGGAAAAACATTCCCATCCTATGGAATGATATAATTCCATGTATGAGATAAGAATATTTTGGTGGAAATATTAATCCAAAATAAATTTTAAAAATATAATATTCTCGAAAATATTTTTACAAATCTTCTACCAAATACTGGAATATTTTCATATTTTCGAGAATGTTTTCCTACCAAATACCCTTAAAAAATTTTACATTAATATTTAATTATATGCTATTATATAGGTAAAAGTGATTAAATTTTATATTTATTATTTAAAAAAAAACTATTTTTACCGGTTATATAATAATATATAATTAAATATATCTGTAAATCGCTTTTATATGACAAATGATATAGAAATTAAACTTTTATTGGTTGTGGGACGCACAAGTAGATGTGAGAGAGATTGCGTGTGTTGAAGCATTCAACCTCAAAGAAACCGGAAACACAGGCGAAGATGGTGTCGGTGCTACCATACGCGGATGTTGATTCGAGCTTGAGGGCCATGGCTGGTCGTGCTGAGGGATTCGGCCGCCTTTCCATAGGTGGCCTCCACGGTCCTCTCTATTTCGTCACCACTCTTGCAGGTTCTTCTTTCCCTCTTCCCTTCCCACCCCATCATTCTCCTATTCTCTTTTCTCAATGCATTTGCTAAAGTTATGCTCTTTTTCATGCATTTCGAAATGGGTATTCTTAGTTTTTCCAGTTTCTTCCGTATTTCTAGCTCATATTAGGATTTTGATCAATTGGACGTGTGATATAAAGTGATTAGCCCCACATATGTTTTTGGGGAAACTGAGGACTTTTTGTATGCCTTTGGTAGACTATATATTTGCGGAATCATTCTTTTATTTGGAGAGTTTCAATTCGCTGTCTTGATTATGAAAAACGAGGTTATGTTGATACAGATGTTTAGAGATAGACAACGGTATAATGGAAGGGAAACGTCGAACCGTTGTTTTGTTTGTACCATTCGTATTTGTGGGGATCACGTGCAGGTGTATGTGCTAATGGTTGATTTATTTGTTAAATTCGTTGGAAGAGATATACAACATGTAAGTTTTTGCGTTGCTAGATTGAATTGTTGTTTGTGATCGTGGATTGGCCATGATTTGCTTTCAGATGATGGTCCAGGGTCCCTTCGCGAAGGGTGTCGTAGAAAGGAGCCACTGTGGATTGTTTTTGCAGTTTCAGGTACAATTCACCTTTCATCATACCTGAATGTGTCATCTTACAAGACAATAGATGGCAGAGGACAGAGGATAAAACTAACTGGAAAGGGCTTAAGGCTGAAAGAATGTGAGCACATAATTATATGCAACCTTGAGTTTGAGGGTGGTAGAGGTCATGATGTGGATGGCATTCAAATAAAACCAAATTCTAGGCACATATGGATAGATCGATGCAGCCTTCGTGATTACGATGATGGGCTTATTGACATTACAAGACAAAGCACAGATATTACAGTGTCTAGGTGGGTTCATCTTCTCCATTTTAAAATGAACCACAATAATAATTGATTAAATGTGCTGTATTGTAATAAGTTACTTTGCTTTTGGCACCAGATGTTACTTTGCACAGCATGATAAGACCATGCTAATTGGAGCCAACCCTTCTCACGTTGGTGATAGGTGCATCCGGGTGACGATTCATCACTGTTTCTTCGATGGAACACGGCAAAGACACCCTCGTGTGAGATTTGGGAAAGTTCATCTGTACAACAATTACACCAGAAACTGGGGAATATATGCTGTTTGTGCCAGTGTTGAATCCCAGGTCAGTATCCTCCTATAATTCTCAGCATTTAAAATTAATTTTTTTGTGTTCTAAATTGTATGCAGAATTGATTTCTTTAGAATCATTTTACAGATATACTCGCAGTGCAACATATATGAAGCAGGAGCTAAGAAAAAGACTTTTGAATTTTATACTGAGAAGGTAAAATAATCTGCTTCTTACTCCATGTTTCCTGTTTTGTTGTCTTGAATTAGGGCCCTTCATGGCCTATTATATTCTCAAGTTTACTCTGCTTTAATCCATTCTTCGTCTCTAATGTCAGATCCAGATATAGCCCCAAAAAGGGATGTTAGGTATCTCAGTTTGAGTCATGAACATTTTCGTATTCCTACTCTGATGTCCAGATATATAACTAATTGGATATGCTTCTTTGACATAGTCAATTTCGTTATTGTCTTGGCACATACATAGTTGTGTATTATGGCCCGCCTCTTAAATTATGTCAGTAAATAATTAAACCGGTCATATTGGTGGACAGAACTTTATACCCCTGATGGATACTAATGGTTGTGATAAAAATAATTCCTTAGGCGGCAGATAAGGAAGAGCAGAAGTCTGGCTGTTTAGTATCTGAAGGAGACATGTTTCTGAATGGTGCTCAGCCATGCTTACTAACAGAATACAGGGACGAATCCATGTTCCATCCTAGTGAATATTATCCAACATGGACAATGGAAGCAGCTGGACATTCTCTAAGAGAAGTCCTCCAGTTATGTTCTGGTTGGCAGTCCATTGGTAGGCCAGTAGACCAGATGGTCTATTGACTAAAATTCATTGCATTGCTGGAGTACACCTTCTGGTTCGTGCCACCATTGACATTACATCAAGCAAGTTTTTGAGAAAAAGGTTTAACTTTTGAGTAATAATACTTTACTCTTGGGTTTACCATAAACCTTATACATGTCAATATCTCAACCATTCAAAACATAATTTACAATTATAATATATAAATATTATAAGAATCACTAGTTGATATATTATCATGTGTCGGATTCATCATAAATTCGAGTCTATACTATTATTTTTCTTAACTCTTTAGTTCCTTAAAGTCTTGTACTACTAACATCCTTTTGTATTCTATAAACACGAGACTTTGTGGGTCTGACACTACTTTTCGTTTTCGTTCTCTGTATCTATCACTATCAGGAATCATAATTTCATTTTCATTAGTGAAATTTTGAGATCAGGCTTCCTTTCTTTCGAAAAAGAAAAAACAAAACGCAGTATTTTGGAGGTGGTAAAGCAAGAGAATTATATAGTAGTCTCCTATATAGCCACGTTCTCGAATTCCTTGACGTTGACTTAATATAAACCAAGTATATATGTATATGAAGTATGAAAATAAGGTTGCTTTTTCTCAGCTGGCAATTTGAAAAGGAAAAAGTAATTAACGAAAAATTTCCTCGTCTTCATAAATGTGTTGAGTATTGATGCGCTGCGTCACCGACAATAGTAAGTCACCTTATCATCAAATTCACATGCAAAGAGTTTTCCGAACGGATTTGAGGTTTTCGAAAATTTTAGATAGTAAACTATACAATTGTAATCGTAGATGAAAATTTTTTCACTGGAACCCATGTATGTAGAAAGAGATTTATATCAAGTAGCATAACCAAACAAATGGGACAACATTATTATATGCTGGAGCTTGTATATGTCAGATGATGCTCATATTTAAGGCTGTCCTAAGTTTTTAAATTAAAAGAAAGAAAGAAAGCATAGGAGCTCGAGCTTTTCCAGCGAAGTCGAAACTACTAAAATACTAGGTAAAGTTGTTATGGATTAAGAAAAAGGTTTGTATCTAACGCCAACTATGATCTTCATTCATGTATATCTTTACCTAAATATTCATTTTTTTTTATATTCATTTTTAACAACTGGGTCATGTAGAGGGATAATTAAGAAGCGAGCAATGCTTTGATCAGTAGCTAGCATGATAGAATCACACGATTGGGGGGTTAAAAACGTAGTATCATATTCATATGAGAGACATTTGCACTGGTTCATGGGGCAGGCCGCCCTGTGAATCCAACAACGACAACGATGAACTAGAGCCCAAGGTGGATGCCCCGACAAGTAATTTGGCTATGTCATAAACTAAGAATCCCCACTCAACTTCACCAGATATATGTCGTTATATTTTAGTGCCATTTTGCATGCTATTAATAGTTTCAGATCATGCCTTAACTTACCGTCCTCTACAATCTAAGACGTCTGTTAAATGCATCTTCAAATAAAGTGTTAAATTTCCGGAAACCGGGCATGGCAATTTCTGATAGAGTATTTTCTTGGAAACCTTTCTCTGATAAAGCTGAGAGAACCCAAGTCTCTCATACAGTCTGAAGCGTATCGTCTTACACTCCCGACACGTCTAGCTACCCATCATCACCCAGGCGGTATTTCAAATTGGCAGCACCGACATTCTCAACAATGAACCAAAGCTTGTTGCTGGCAAGGAATATGAGCCAGGTTAGGTGAACTGACACTGCTGATGTGAAGATCAAAAGAATTTGGATTTTCAATGATTCAGGCCAAGGTGAATTAATAAGTGTTAAAGATATAAAACCATTTATGTGTCTCAATCTAACAGTTTAAACTTTTGGGAGAGATGATTCATGACATGCTATCGGAGCATGGGAGAGATGGTAATACATAACAGGTTGCCAGCAAGAATGGTGGTGGAAATGCATATGCTCTGCTAGTAAGGATATGTGGCTAATTGTTCATGAGTTCTTTTGGATTGCTGCTTCCAGGTCCGAGAGTAGCTTAGCTTTAATAGACTCGCCAAGCTTTTCCAATACAGTATGAGCTCAAAGGTTGATCTGAAACAGATTCCATGAACCTGAAACTCTGGAAAGGAGTAACGCTGGGGCTACTCTGTCCAATTATGCCGTCGGTGCCAAAAACTACCTGCTGCCTTTCTTCAAAATCTTGCAGCCAATGACTTCATGAAGTCGTTACCTTTCTCATTATTGGGACCGTTTCTAATTTCCATTGCTTCGGGGGCCTTACTCAACTACTGTAAACTGACGTGTAAATTTTATAAGTAATTGAACCCCAATTAAATGAAAGTCCCTTACAAATTAGTTCTTGCACTTAACTCGACGGAATGAACCACTATAGAACCATGCGCAACCTTGAGTTTGCCATGATTATTTATGGGGCAAATTATAATAACTCTCCTATTAAGCACGGATCATAATGTTATATAATGCCTTGAAATTCACTATCATGATTCATTGAACCAACCTAAGCGTGCAAATAAACTTTAAGCGAATATGACTATTTTCCACAGACGAAAGGGTCATGTACCTTGCTAGTTTAAAACATATCTTTGTGATAAATAATAAAATACAATTTTTATTTTACTTTTTGCACAAAACCATAATTCGAGAGCTTCTTACAGTTAGCCTTTGATAATTCCAAGATGCTTCCCCGCCAATAAAAAAAACTACAGCTAGTTCAATTACCGGACAATACACCATACATACAAGACGCATCTAGTACATAAATTGTATTCATATTGATAATCTTCGATGTTCCTCCCCCGTAAAACACTATCAAAACACCAATTGACACACAAATTGACTCGACCATCAACCTTAATAGTACGTTAACAGTACCATAATCGGCCCAAGCCCTTTTGTTTACTATACGCTATGCGAATTGATTATCGTCATACTCCCACAGTCCCAGAGTACTATCATCAACACCACCAAAATTATTCGTCTACTGTGATCAAATTATGCAAATCGTGAAATATAAAAATTGGTATGCTAAGCCTTGTTAAACAAGCTTCAGTCCTATCATAATGTCATTTGCTTCTTGATGTTTCGAAATAAATACTAATATAGCTATGAAAGCGCGCTGCCCGTGAAGTCCTTAGTTGGTAGGACGCCAGTTCAAGTTTTCGTGCCGCAATTGTAACAAAAAGACAGATGAAAATGCTGAAAAATGACACGGCAAAATTTAATGTAATCCTCAACTTTGAACATAAATCCACTTATAGATTATCACTTCGCAAAAATCTAGTCACTTGAAGAGAGAAACCCCAGGTCCGAAGAGGTCAAATTTAACACAACAAATAACACAAACATGAAACTACCTCAAAACTTGCCAACTATTACTGGTGTAAATGCCCAATCAATAGATAGATTGCTATAGACTCCTACACCTTGATAGCATATTTCCTCATGGGGAAATATGTTTCTTTCTTCTTCTGCCTCTCCGTCTTCAACGATGTCTGCATGAAGAAGAAATCACATGAGCAACAATGATTCAGTTCCCATAAACAAAGAAGCCTAACAATTCCTGAAGAATATAGCATCCCAAAATGACGTCAACCAGAAACTAATCTAGCAAAAGGCAAAAAAAGATCTACACATCATCAGTGGCATCTAAAAGTATCCCTTCTTTTCTTTCTAACCAATTGTATACAAAAAAATAAGCCGACCCGAAGGTTATGACTATCTCATAAGTTTATAAGCAATGAGGAAATTTTAATTTCGTTTCCTTCTATCATAAAAAGTATGGAGGGAAGCAGCAAGAGCTTGGCATAGAAACAATTTTGGGGAACATGTAGAGTTCCTAATCATCTGCATGATCGCAGGATCATTCTTTTTTCTAATATTAGAAACTTATGCGGGTATTTCCATCTAAAACCAGCAATTACTTAACTAAGATATATATTATACGTAATACAGGTAACTCGAATGGAGGAATTGTGGTACATCTATATATATTAGATTAGCAGCCAAGCCATTATCTCGAACAGCTGACTTATTTTGACTTCAGAAGTTATACACAATTACTTCAGTATCATACCTAGACTAGAGAGAGATTTATTTTGTTTTCATGTTACAAGTACTACATTTCACAAGAAATTACGGTGCGTAGAAAGAGAACCACCAAACTTGAAAGTGAAATTAGTAATTATAACCTGCCATGGTGCGCTTCCTAATTCTTTAAAGGGAAGAATATCATGTACGATGACGGTACGAACAAAATAATAGAATAAAACATAATATCAAAGCCATGTGCAGAAATTAAACAACACGCACAAGTTGCTATGAGGGTTCATCTTAAATATCACGTTCATTCAAATCCAGAATACTTAAGGATGCGCTAGAACTGAGCACAAGGCACTACCTGGTGCTTGGTAAGCCTTCTGCGAATAGCCCTGGTCTTCTTTGGGCGCAGATCAAGGGGCAAGTACTTCTTCTTCTTGTAAGCTTCCCTCAAAGCAGCCTTCTGCTTCTGAGAGATCACCGTCAAAACCTGTGCAATGGACAACCTCACCACCTTGCTGAAAACCCCAAATGAAAGGGGATAAAAAAAAATGCATAAAACACAAACACATCATAGGCAAAAATAAACAAACTGAGAAACAAACAAACCCATTAAAGCAAATAGAGTAAAGCAGAGAGTTTTACATCTTGGAGAGCTTGTTGGGGGCACCACCAGTGACCTTGGCAACACGGAGCAAAGCAAGCTCCGCCTTCAGATCCTTGAGCTGGTTCAACAGCTCAGCCTTCGTCTTCTGCCTCAGCTCGTAAACCTTGATCCTCGCTGCACAAACCAATTTTCAATGTCACAAACTAGAAGCACAAAAAGAAGAGAATTGAAGAGGCTAGGGTTTTGGGCATTACCCATTGCTGAATTCACGAGCTGCCGCTGCCGCTGCTGCGCCTCTTACTTACAAACCCTAATCCGCAATGGGAGGGACGAAGCTCTGGTATGTGATGCTTTCGCATTTTTATATAGAGAGAGGGTTGTTTTGGGTTTGGCCCTGTTAGACTTGGAAATGGGCCTACTTTTATTTGTTTTTTTTGAGGACTTTGGTCTTGAGAGTTTTGGCTTCCTAGATGGGGTCTTTTGGAAGGACTAAAATCAGGTAAAGATACCCAAGTTCGAGACATTTGTTTTCCCTTTGAATGAAAACGTGGCTAATGGGATTCGACCAAAAAAAGGTGGCTTATGGGCTTTTAATTGGATTAAAGCCCATCATGGTGGCCATGATCCAATATCTTGCACTAACACAAGATGGGATGGCCCCATCAAAAAAAAAAAAAGAGATGGGATGGAATAATCCTCGACCAAAAACCAAAAAAAGAGTTACAATAATCAACCGTCATTGACCAAAAAATAATAATAATCATCCTCTGCTCCTTTAGAAACTTTACCCTTAGTACCCCCCAAAAAAAAAAAAGCCTTTACCCCTTTATTTAGTTGGATGAAAAATAGAAGAAAAGAAAATGAGGTTGAAAAAAATTGCTTGAAAATGTCATTTTTTTCTCTTGTTTGGATGACAAGAAAAAATGAGAAGAGAAGGAAAAAATGTGATAAGTTTCATATAAAACATTTTCTTCTTTAAGGTTGTATTTAGTTGGGGGGTAAAAATGGAGTGAAAATTTTCCTGAATGGGCCATCACCCATCCATGAAAAATTTTACCTTACTTTTATCTCGTAACCAAACACACTCTAAAATGAAAAGAAAACTATGGAAAAAGTTGGCGGTGATACACAATTACAATTTTATTCTTTTCCTTTCTACAATAAAAGATAATTAATAATTAAGGATAGAAAAGTCTTTTTATCTCTCTTTTTTTAATTCAACCAAATAATAAGAGAAAAAACACATTTTCTTCCTTATTTTTTTCTCTTTATTTTTTTTCTTTCATTTTTTCTTGCATCCCATCAAAGCATTAATATATTTGGTCATTTGCCATGATGGTTTGTTTTTATTGTGCAAGATATTAGGAAAAAGACAACTAGTTATCTTTTTGGTAGATTTTGTGCCTCTTGTGCCCTCGATAATGTACATACCTACTCTTTGCTGTTCTAGCCCCTCTTGAGCCAACATTAATATGTGAAAATCTTGCCATTTCTCATTCATAGATCTTGCCATATTCAGCAATCAGTATTTCTTCATTATACGAAGAGTTGCATAGTGATCGAGCGTTGAATACTTTCGTTTAGTGTACACTCACAGGTGAACTTCCTTGCATCAACAATGCATCTTTTAAAGGCGTGCTATCTATATCGTATAAGTGTATAGAAAATAAATAAAATTCCTTTCATACTGCTAGTGCTTATCTCATTCCTTCCACGCAGTATTAAAGGCATGCTACAGAGTATCTGTTGTGTATAAACCATAAGAATGTATGTCAATTTGGCAATTTTATAGCACATAATTTTGCTTAGGCATGTACAGTATCTAACTCGAGCCCTACATTTCCTCCAGCGTTATGGAGTTCAGCAAACAGCATCAACACATTTTTTAAATTCGAAAATGCATTTTTTTTAATGATATATTAAGAAAATTTGTCCGTTATAAATAGAACATGTATTAATTGAATAATCAAGTATAGTCGGCTATGTGCCTTTTTTAATGGATCGCGTCGTACATATCTATAGCACATAAGACGTGCGGAATTACCTTCAACCAGTTTCTGAAGTTTACAATGTAAATATCAAATACGGCTACGTTCTATCCTCTTGTTTGGTCTGCAACTCTACATCGCTCTTCTCCTTTTTTTTTTTTTTATAGTTTGATTATCCTTCTTCTATACGTGCAGAATCTTTAATTCATAAGCAACATATGGGAGCAGGCTTTAGTCAACCAAATGTGATTATCTATTTGTTTTGTCTTTTAGGAATTTTAGTTCTTAAGATATCGTTAGCTACGATACAAGTTGAGTTGTACACAGAGAGGGGTGCGAACGTTGACAATTTTATAATAATATAGTTAATGATATGACAACACTTACTGAAGCCATGAACTTGTAAAGTTGGCTCAGATTTATGGATAGAATCTGAGTGCAAGAGTACAGTAGCAACAAAACGAAACTCGATGACTTTAAGGATCTTGCATTATGAAAGATACAATACGTAGTGTTGGGAAAAATAATTTGAACACTAGTAATTTAGCTTTAAATAATAAGAATAAAATGGCAAAGAATAACGGTATGTAGATAACAAGGCATTAACTGAATCGCTGCGACTCGCCCATGGGCACTTCGCCTACCCAAAGCTTTCGGTGGAATGGCGTTGAAGGTTAACCCAGGATTAGACGCGGTCTCCAGAACTCGGCCCACACACGATTTATCCCAAGACGTTGAGCACAGATCTTGCAAGAGTGCGAAACGCATGAAACAATGTAACTTTCATCACAGGGTAAGAGTGAAACGAAGAGATGGGGATGCTCAGATTGTGCACAGAAATAGCGAGTTTATATATGAAAAAGAAATACAGTAAAAGAGATTGAAACTAAACAATTGGATAACATCGAAAAAGAGTCAGCTATGTAATAAAAAGAATTGGCTGGAAGCGATTAAAGAAATGCGCACTAAAAAGCACTTTGCGCCGCTGTATTTAACTAACGCCAAGCTCCATCGCACTTCTCAATACCATAGGTATTTACCTGGTTACATCATCATATATAAATATTTATTAAACCATTTTCATGAAGAACGCGACTTCTTACATAGCTTAACACGATAGACAAACTAAGTTTGAAACACACTAAGACCCATATATATACAACACGTAGTTCAACTGTTACTGCAATGAAAATTTCTGTCTTTGAATCTGAATCGAAGTTTTATTAGCTGTGGCAGAAAACTATGTATTCCATTTTGTCTGGTAATTAGAGGTTAAATAGTACTGTTAGCTGGGATAATTTTGCTCCAGTGACCTTAACTTTTTGCGTCTGGCCTTACTCCATGCATGTGCCGATTTTCTATGCATTTTATCGTTGGCATTTCCTTTTTCCAATTTTTGTCTTTATTGCAATTTGTGACTTTTCTCTTGACTTTTTAGTTAAGCACATGGTATAACTAGCAATGGTTAATTGGGAAAAGAAAACAATGTTATTGAAGTGGACGGTTGAGACATTATGCTGCTTCATTGTTATGAGACGATGGTGTGCGTTTGATGTGGCGCTTCTAATTCGTGTTCGTGCACTGAGCGTGGTGAAAGAATAGTCCAAACAAGTTGGCCCAAGTACTATAGTAATGCAAATTGTAAAACTACATATGGATACGAAGCATCCACATCACATCATATTGCTTTTGTAATCATCAGTTTTCTCCATCCAAGTTCAAAGATGAAGGCAAATTAATAAAAAACGCCTTCGCTAGTTCTCTCGGTCAATGCTGCCGTCCCTCGTGAAGAAATTTTAAAAAGTGTAACTCAGTCGTATATATTGAATTTATATAGATTTTATAATAGTTCACAAGTGTCACATATTCTTTCACAAATAAATAATGTGTTTGTTGGGGGAAAGAAGCACTGTGTTGTGCATTATATAACTTAAGATCTTTATTAATTTTGGTACTAATTTTTGCATATCTTAAGCTTTCTGCGGACTTCCGAATGTGTACCATGTACGAGATATGAAAGTAATTTATTTTAATACTGTAAAATAATAATATTTATACATATTTTAAATATTAAACAAGGCATGACTGGGGTTCAAATTATTTTACCAAAGCACTTTTTTTCATCCTGACTTTATACAATTGCAGGTCTACTTATATTATTCTGCAAAACAATTATACAATTATTTGCCACGCCACGAAAACGTCTTGTTTTGTCTGTGAGAAAATGATTTAATTTTGATATATTATCAATATAAAATTTTTTTATACAATTATTTAATTATATATTATTATATTAATAAAAATATTTAACTTTTATATTTATTATCTAAAAAAATTTCATATATAATAATATATAATTAAATATTAATTTAAAAAAATTTTACTCTGCAGTGCATTGAATTAATCTCGAAAAACACTAGTTCCATGATTATCTGGGACAAAATGCAGCTCGTAATTTCTGCGATCATTTTTTTTGGGTACATTTCAACTATCAATTTTGAGCGGAGTCTACAAATGTTATCCAATAATAAGACATATTATATACTTTTTTACGACAAAAGACATAATTATCAATAATCATTTTCTCCATTAAAAAAGAAGGAAAACTAGAAACGCGTCGTCCTCCTAAAATTTATTGCTACCTTCAGTCTTTTACCATTAAAGCTGTGGTCGAATATCTCTATACTTGTACTTTATGCCGATATTTGTCGGGATTCCTCGTTTACAATGTGCTTTATAATTGTGCTGGAGAGGTTAACTTATATATGATCAATCTTCTGCCCAACTATTATTATAATTGGGGTCCGATTTTTAGATTATTTTATTGATAAGTTATATATAAATAATTTTATAAAAATTCAATAAATTTAAAAATATATCCTAACCTTAAATTAGGAAGAATCTTTCTTTTAATTTAAATTTTTGCCAATTAAAAAAACGTGCCTTACAATTGTGCATACTTTTTACTGTATCAAAGAAAAGTAGTGTAACACAGGTTATTTTTCAAATAATGTAAACAACAAGAATTAAATGCCATCCAAAACAATAAAAAATTAAATGCATCCAAAATAAATTTATGTCAGCATAAATATGGCTGATTTTGTTGAAATGCATATTTCACGTGTGAACTTTCCTTATTCAACCCGACATTGTACTTTTGTATGTCTGGTGTGGACGGAACACCAAACAGCAAGATGGGCGGTAGCACTTCGGTATTCCTTCGGCTATGGTACATAAATTGAATTAATTATTGTTGAATTATATAACTATTTTTTTTACAGAAATAACTATTTATTTATATATTATTAAAAATAAATTTATTAATGTCAAAAAAATTATTAATCAATTTTTTGTGCAAATAAATTTATTAACCATTTATGTAATATTTTTTACAAAAATTATGACTACTTTGATTCTTTTAAATTATTTAGATATTTTATTGATTTATTTGAGTTAATTTTTGTAGTAATAACTAAATAGTTAAGTATTAGATATAGAATTTTTAAAGGAAGACAATATATTAATAAAAGTAACTTTAAAATATATTCTTATTAAGATTAATAATTTTATTAGATTTTTATATGAGATAATAGTTTAATTACAATAACAATATAACAATAATGAAAAAAAAAAATGGGGCGATTCAAGAATGGCGTGAAAACTGGGGCGGTGGGGCATCAAGTCTAATGTAGGTTGCATGTGCTTGTGGTTATTTAGGCAAAAAGTTAATTTTTTAATTAAAAAATTACATTTTATATATTTAGATAATTTTTTAAAAATAATTAAAATCTTAAAAAAATATTTTCAAATTTTTAGAAATTAAAAGGAGTAATTTTTGAGCAAAAATCAATTTTAAATTTTTTCAATTATATATAAAATTTAAATTTTATAATCAATTTCTTTAAAAATTGAAACAAATGCACGGATATATAAATAGATAAAACCAAGCTTTAGGAAAAGGAAAGAAGAAAGACGAAAGAAGAAGCGTTACAGTATGTTGGATGAAAATGTAATCGGCTAAATCTCTTTAAAGAAACTTATCCGAAAAAATAAACTCTCAAAAATTACCAAAGTTAATACGATTGAAATTAAGAAGAGTACTCTACTCGTTAGTAAATGAGATCCTCAAATGATTCACGGAAATAAGTTTTTGAACAAAATCGATCAATAAAAACTAGAATAGAATTTGGACTTATATTAATCAACCAATGAGCTTATTATACAAGGCTTTAAAAATTAACAATGAATGTAAAGAAATAACATAAAATTAAAAGTAAACTAAACAAAAATGAAAGCTAAGAATTAGAATGGCATGATGTGTATTCTGTGTCCCATTCTCCCATTATGCACGAGCCTTTTATACTCTTCCTACATTCTTACCACTTTCTATTTGCATATACATAGTGATTCTAGGCTCATTTTCTATGCACCCACATTTTCAATAATGATTACCATTGCCTCATTGTGGTTTCAGTCTCCAATTACTCTTCTTTCTTCGGCCATTGGGCTTATTTATTTTTCTTGACCTAATCTCCTTCTTCAGCTAGTATTACTCTCTTAAAACCCAATCTATTATTTTTCAACTAATAAGCATGGGCTCTGCATCCATTTGTTTCTTCAAACTTAATTCAAATTTCTATCCAAACCTAATTTTTGGTCACTTGTCAACCCATAATTAATTATGGTATCAAATCGGTGAATATTGGAAACAAACAAGAAGGATAAGTAAAAGATAAGTATGGAAGAAAATAAAAATGATATTTAAACAAAAATGAAGCACGTCAATGACGCGAGGACTGGGGCATGAAGACTCCAGTTGGTAAAAAAAGTGTAATTACACCAAGAGTAAAATAATAATAATAATAACAAAATATGAACAAATCAAGTCATCAAGTCGAGTCATGAGCTTGATGGCCACGTTAATTTGCCTATATATCGATGGGGACGGATGTTAATTTTCCCGCGAAGAAAGAGTGAGATCTGACACCGTTTTTGGAGGGAAGAAACGAAAAAATTAAGTCAATATAGGTGCACTTATTTGTGATTTTTTGCGGAAAAAATTATTTTTTTATTGATTTTTTCACTGAAAAATTCTTTTTATATATTTAAATAATTTTTTAAAATAATTAAAATCTTAAAAAATTTAATTTTTAATTTTTTATTTATATATAAAATTTAAATTTCTTAATATTCTTTACAAAATTGAAATAAATGCACAAATATATAAATAGATAAATCCAAGCTTTACGAAAAGGGAGAGAAAAAAGAAAAAAGAATGAAGCACATCAATGACGCAAGGATTGGGGAATGAAGCCTCTAGTTGGGAAAAAAGTGTAATTACACTAAGAGTAAAATAATAATAATAATAAAATATCAACAAATCAAGTCATCAAATCGAGTCATGAGCTTGATGGCCACTTTAATAGCTAATTTAAATGAATTGGTAATGTAAAATAATTTTATATTTTTAATTAATAAAATTAATAAAAAATATTAATTTATATAAATAATTATTAATTATAATAAAAAATTTATTATAATTTATTATTTTTTTTATTTTTATTAATTAATAATATAAAATTATTTTATATTATTAATATATCTTAATTAAATTCTTTACCTATATCTAGGGGGGAAGGATGTTAACTTTCCCGTTGAAGAAAGAGTGAGAACCGACACAGTGTTTGGCGGAAAAGGAAGAAAAAAAAAAAAAAAGAGAAGTGAACCAGGAGAGCGGGCCGTCAAAGGAAGAGAGGGGGGAAGAAAAATAGTATATTTGATTTTGTTTTTATATAATTAATTTTGATATTTTGTTAGAATTAATTTAATTATAATTAATTTTAAAATAAAATTATTTATGTTTGATAATTTGATCTAAAAAATGATTTATGTTTGGATAATATTAATCAAAATTATTTTTAAATATATAATTTATAAAAAAATGACCAAAATTAATTCTGATGGGCTTAAAAAAATGAAAAAATTTCACTTTTATCTAAAATTATTATAATTAATTTTGACATAAGAAAACAAATAAAAACAATAAAATAAAATAAAATTGATTTTGCTTTCCTAAATTCAATTCTTAAATACCCAGTCATCCAAACACGCTAAAAAAAAAAAAAGGAAGAACAGAGACTATCAAAGATTTTAGTTGGGGCTCACTATTTTCATCCTTACATATTATAGAGTAAAAAATAAAATTATTTATAAAATAAAATTATAATTATATTTATTTACTTATTTTTATTAAATTATTATTAATTTTATTAACTATTTCTTTATATTAAAATTACTTATTACTATTTATTATTTTAGTTTATTTATTGTTCCTTTATATTTACATTATTTATTATTTATTGAGTGTCATTTTATTTATGTTTATTTTATATTAAAGATACTCGTTGTTACTTATTATTACAATTTATACTATTTGTTGTTTCCTTATATTTATGTTACTTATTATTTATTGTAAATTATTTTATTTATTATTTCTTTAAACTACTTAAAAATTATTATGAATTGATTTTCTCTTATAATTTATTATTCTGATTATTTATGTAAGATATTAATTACATATAATTTCTTTATGAGATTGATATTAAAGAATAAATTTACTAGGATTGCACATTATTATATATATTGAGAATATATGCATAATAGCAAGTATGCGGATTAAAGAAGCCATTAAGAGTGATCTAGTGGTGAAAGGTTTGAATAATTTGCATAAGGTTCAAGATCCAAACTTTATTATCGTCAATATATAAAAAAAAAAAAGAAGCAAAGCCTATGAATTAAAGAAAGGACATTTAAGACTTGTGGCTAATCGCAAATAAGGCAAAAGGATAGATGTAAGATCTTTTTATGCTATTTATCTTGGTTATTGTGATATAATGATCTTGCTTTGTTGTCATGACGTTATGAGTAACAATAGAGAAGGAGAATTTCCTAAAAAAAAGCCCTCAATTATATGTGAGATAAATAGGTCGAAGGAATGGTGAGACTAAAATAAATATATTGTAATGCAAGCAATATTGGCTTATTATATTATATGTAGAGTTGCATTAGAATGATCTATTTTTATTACCTATGATATCATGTATATGTGATCATATAAGATTTTGAATATGATATGATAGTCGTGGGTTTTTTCATACTAAGATATATTTGGAACTAACTATAGTTCAAATCTTTTAGAGCTACTTATTTTCTATTGAAAATTTTTAATTCTCATTTTATTTTTAGTAGTTTTAGATTAGTCAAATAATGGCCCAAATAAAGACAGACTCCTCTAACTACTATGAATATACAAATTACAGAGTTATATTAAAATAAATTGTAATTTTTTAATTGGTTTATAAATGCTTAATATATGATCAATAACACTTTGGTGTACTTATATATATTAATATTTAATTCTGAACTTCTTATGTAATTTGTACTATTAACTTTATTATGAATAGATATTACAAGAATCATTTATGTAATTGAATTAATTACTTGTATAATACAATGCAATTAATATTTCTTTAACCGGATTAATTATATTTTGTCACAACACTGAAACTACCAAAATCCCCTAAACATAGCATAGAATGCCCTAGTACTATTGGCATCATTAATTGGATCACTGATCTAGGCAAGTCAAGAATTTTAAATAAATGGAAAAAAAAAAGGAAAAAAAAAGCTTAAAATTAATAAAGGAATCTATATTGTTTATAATCTTATAATCATGCGTTGTGGTTTATTTTATTTTATTTTATCTTTGCAAAAGTAATGGGGGAAATGAAAGTCAAATATGAGATATCCCAGATTCAATGAGATGTGAAGGAAATAACTACTAATCTGTGGGCTCAACTGTATGTTTTGCTTTAATTGATAATTTGAGTTTCATGTAAGCAAATTTTATGAAAAATACAAGGTTTAAATCACACTAGATAATCTAACATGGTAAAAAATATAACTTTTTTTTAAATAACCAAAAATAACTAATTATGTGACGTTGTATAAAAAAAATTAACTTAAAATTTAGTTTGATTATATTTTTAAAATTGTTTGCAAAAAATAAGATAAATAAGGAAAAAAATTAAATTAGATAAAACTAACTTAAAATTTATTTTCTGTAGAACTAATTTAGGGGGTGTTTGGCAATTTTCAAGTAGAAAAATAAAAATCAAATTTGTTGGTATAATGATATCAGATTTTAGATAGATGCTATTTGATAACTAACAAAATCTTTTGAAACTAGTATTTATATCTAAACTGATTTTAATCTAAAAGTTTTTTGAAAAAATAAATTTTGTGTTGATTTTATTTAATTTCATTTTTTTCCTATCTATTATTAAATCCTTTTATAACAATATAAAAAGCTAGTTAAACTAATTTTTAAGTTAATTTTAAACCAGATACTATTTAGTTATAAATTAGTTTATTTTTATATAAGTTAACATAATTGATTTTGTTTTGTATTAGATTAAATTGATTTTTCAAGTTGTGGGATATCCCGTTAAATTAAAATTGATTTAGACGAAAATTAATGTTTCTTTGGAAAGCATTAATTACCAAACAGGCTTTGAGATTTGTACTACAGACATTACAAATGAAATATAACCTTATTATATTTACATGCTACTGTTATTACGCGTGCAAAACATGGGAGGTTAAACAAAGATCATGAATATTATTTGACATGACTAGAAGCTTGGATTTGGTTTAATTTGTTATCAAATGTATGGATATGTGTCCTCTAATATTCTTGGTGAAGAAATTCATATGACATTTTTAAAAGAGCATTTATACATTAGTACATCAAACATAAAATGCAGGGTAAGCGTAAAAACATTACGATTAATTAAAAATATTAAGAATGTTGTGCAAGAAAACATGCTTTCTTTAATGATTAATTAATGCTGAAAGTTTCAATGGAAACAGATCACAATAACTTTACGTAAATAGTACAAAGAATAGAAGCAAAATACATACGTATATTATCCTTCTCTAGAATTATAAATCAAAACTTATGATCATACTATATAAAACAAAAGGTGAAAGTTGGATGAAATTAGCTAAATATTCTGCATTTCAATTCATTTATATTCATTGATTCATCTTGTAATAAGATCGAGAAAGTTAGATTATAAACAATCTAAGAACTATATATCATGACTTAACTAATTACATGTTTCGAAAGAAAAAGAACAGCTTTAACCATATTTTAACACAGGTACAGAAAATTAATAGAGTTTAATTGGTATATACTTACAATATAAAGAGTTTTATGCTATTATTTAATCAAATAATTGTGTTTATAAGATTTTTAAAATAATGGGTGGTTGAGTCAAACATATTTGTTGATATAATAATCCATGATTTAGATATCTGTGTAAAAAAATTTTTTGTGCATATAAATTAAATCTAAACTAATTAATATTCCTCGGGACCAAAGCGAAAATTTCGTTTTTCTGTTCTATCATCGTTGCATCTTCTTCTTAGCTGTCACCAAACTGTCGAGTGTTATCGAAATTCCTATTAAAGAATTAGATGATGAACCTATTAAAGATACACACATCATTATCTGAAATTCCATTCGAAATATAACCATACGTTGAGCACAAAGCACTGAAATAATGTTTAAAGATTGCAAAGGACAAAAACATTGAAAAAAAGAATAGATTGAGATTCATGAATAAGAAGAAAAGAAGAACAACTAGAGTTAAAGAAACTTCAGTCAATAATTTAACAGATTAAGAGCAAACTTTTTATAGGAACTACCTTGCATGAAAAAGAATTAAAAGAATTAGATGATGAACGTATTAAAGATACGCGCAACATTATCTGAAATTCTACTCGAAATAAAACCTCATGGCACAAAACATTGAAATAATGTTTAAAGATTGCAAAGGAAAAAAAGATAGATCATGAATAAGAAGAAAAGAACAACAAACAAAGTTAAAGAAAGATCAGTCAAGAATTTAACAGGTTAAGATCGAACTTTCTAAAAAACCAAGACAACATACATGCTATATCAGATAAGGAAAGAAGAGTACTATTATGGCTATAGGCTGGTTACAGATATCGCTATATATACTATACAGTGCATTCCCAAAGGCTACTGAATATGTTAAACCATTTACCCATGCGCATGATATGCCTTTAAGATGATGTGGGGAAGATTGAAGGTTTCCCTTGAAGAAAAAATTCTGCAACCGTTCAAAATATCAATTTAGAATTAATAGTTTCCACAATGTATCAATTAACAGATTTCATAACAATCCAATCACCGATAATGTGTACAGAGATCAATTATAGCAATTATACTCCAAATAAAGTCTCAACACACCGCATAATGACACCATGCGATTTAAAATCTACATCATATAACCGTTAGTATTCTTATCATTAATAATAATAAAATTAAATTTATTAATAGGACGATATTAATTAATGGAATAATGAATAGAGAAAGATATAATTGAAGGTAATGAGCAACTTATTCAGGATTGTAAAAATTATATATTGCTTATAGAAAGTGGAAACTGTTTGATATATATATATATATATATATATATAGATCCTCACACAATATCATAAATTTATTTGTTGTTTATTAATGATAATAATTCAAACGGTTTGATAACGTGAATTGGTTAAATTGTTTAAAATTATAAGGTAGGATATCAGCCTCTATTTTTGTTGACATTGTTGTTGAATTATTTACAAAATTAGATTTAAGCATTAATTGAAAATGGAAATATTAACATACACGTGAGAATTTGAAAGCATGTAACCAGGTCAATAATTAATATAATCATACACAACGAGATATGATTATGCTTTATATTCGGACTGAGCTCTTTCCACACAAAACTGAACTCCAGGACCACCATGCCTCATATTCCCTCCTTGTATACGCCAGTTGATATTGCAAGCTACCCGAAGCCCATCTTCAGTGACCAAAGTCACATTTTGTTGCTTGGAAGGGAAAGCCTCAACACACCATTGAGTTGGCAGATTCTGAGTTGAATCAAATAAACAAAATATATCAACACATGAAATAGAGCATATACTACGAAACAATAATTAAACTGAGTAGTAAATTATTATATAGATTTGACATCAAAGAAAATTCCTACCAGAGAATTACAGTTAGCTTGATATTCAGTCAAGGTCTTCTCAAATGGTGGAAGCAAAACAATATTGTATTGATGTTAAATATAGATTGAAAAGAAAATCATACAAACAGGCAAATATTTAAAGATAAAATCATATGGATCAAAACCAAATGAGAACTTTAGGTTCATACCTCAAACTTAAAGAACCCATTCGATTAATGCAATCCCAACCAGCAATATGCAATAATAAGAACATACATAGCCAAAGAAAAAAAGAATGATCAGAAGAGAAAAAACTTTTGAGACAAAGAAAATGAAACAATGCAGAGAAAAAAAATAAAAAAAAGAATTGAGAATGCATGTTCGGGTTACCCTCGGGAATTTCAGCACATTACTACACCAAATCACAGAATAAAAGCAACCTGAAGAAATACAAAATAGAACAATCATAAATAGAAATATAGTAATCGAAAATGCAGAAAAAAAAAGTTTTGGTGAATAAGGAAATATACAGAGGAAATACAACAAAATGGGCTCCAAGAAGCTAGGTTCAAAATCACCGTCTCATATGATATATATGTAGTAGCAGAAGCAGAACAGATCAGTGAAAAAGCTACATATGAAAATATCAACTTTTAGTTTTCATTGCCACACATCGCTAATCAACATCAAAACCACAATCCAATAAGAAAACATTAAATAGAATGAAAGTTATGTTACCTTCTTGTTGTGGGCTACAACATAGGCGCAATCATGAACATGATAAAGATGAGGACCTTAGAAGCAGAGGCCATGGCTTGTATTTGTAGCTTCAGCGGCATGTCTATTTCTTTCACCATAGCTTTGCCTTCCAATATCTTAACTTGCCTTCCTCAAAGAAACCAAGAAAATAATAAGAAAAAAAGATCAAGTGAAGCTTCACCGATGCGGATCTAAATTCAACTTCCATATAAGAGTGAGTAATAAAATTTATACGTTATAAAAAGTAATAAAATATATTAAAAAATTATACTAATTGAATGATTAAAACACCTTAAATCATGTATTATTTATTAATTGCATATACGAGTGAGATATGTCAATTATTAGATTTTATAAATTATTTGAATAAGAAATCACATTTTATTAATTACATATATAAGAGTAAGCTAAGCATTTTGGAGAGAAATTAGATGCCTAGAAATTAAATATGCCACATGTGCATTTTCACATTTGCAGAAATTCTCTTTTAATATATATAATAAATAATAGATAATAGATAATAAATTTGATTTTTAAAGATCGTTAAGCGGACCTTATGATTTGAACTATAGACATTACAAATAAAGTTTATTATTTTGATTACGACCAATATTTTTGGATGATTGTTAATGGCTAGTGACAATAATTATTACTTTTTTTTTCTATAAAATCCATTGAACTAAATTAAAAAAGAGAAATATTTAGTAAACTTATTTTATATTGAATACCATATCGATTCACTGTTGAATAGGATATCGACCTCATTTGAACTAGGTTCACATCTCATTCAATGATGAATAAAATGTGAATCGATACGGTGTCCCATACAAAACGAGTTCATCTATCATTACTTATTAAAAAAACATACAAAAATAAATGGAAATAGTTCTCGGCCAATAAGGAAGTAATATTATCAATAATTTCAGTCTGTGTCTCTATATTTAGTATATTATCCAATTCTCTAAAAACACCTCAATTAATTGGACGTTCACTTTTCTTGCCCCTCGTCTTTTACCTCTTCCTCGTTCTTATCCATCCATACACGACTTCAACGTCAAAACTTTATAAGACATTGACCCAAAAAAGAGTTTAACCGACTAAATTTCCAAAATTAAATGAACAAGTAAAAATAAAGTTGCAAAATTATTCAGATTTTAACCGACTAACCACGTTCCAACGAAGCCAAGCTCTTCAATCAGTGCTGCCTCACGGTCACAGTCCACTCAAATTAGAGGGAAGAGCAATTAATGGCAATGGGCTCAAAGTCCACCCAAAGAACCACCTGAAAATCAAGTTGAAAGAACCAACGGCAAGTTGCATATAAATAGACAAATGGGCGAGCTCATGCCAAGATTCAAGCCTCCCCGCTAAAAAGCATCTCCGTTGCATTAAAGTAGCAAAATAATATAAAATATATATGCAACATTCTTTTTCCTTCTATTGATCAATTCAACCACTCTTTAATTTTCAATGTTTTCTTTTGATGCAGCTATTAGTTTATGAATTGAAAAGCTAAGCCAATTCTTAATAATTTTGCCAGATGATACACGACGTGGTCTCTTCTAACTTGATTAGAATAAGGGTAGATAATGTGCCCCAAAAAAACAAAAAGAGTAGATAAGGAAGAATATTTATTTAAAACTAATCATTCAAATTAAGGGTAATAAGTTATGAGTTTAATTTAGGTGTATTGAATCAAAACTTTTCATTTGTATGATTATTTAAGTATTAGATGGTTATGTCAAAGAGTTTTGTTGGTGTGACAATTTATAATTTGATGTTTATATAAAAAAATTTTATACTGACAGTACATTTAAATTAAATCTATAAGTTATTTCAGATTTTTTTTTAAAAAAAAGGTAATAAGTTATTATCACATCCTATAATGAATTGGTAATTAATAATTTGTTAATAATTATTTATCCCAGTAACCAAATTTATTATAGGGTAGACCAAAAAAGTTAAAAAAAAATCACGGGGGCAAATTGTAGAAGCATGGGAATGGAATAAAGAGAGGCCTAGTTGGAGAAGCGTTTAGGTTGTTTCATAGAAACACACACACACACACCAAGTGGATCCCTCTATTCCCGTGTATGTGGTCTATAAATAGAGAAACTAAATGCCATTCTTATCCCCCACGCTTATCTGATTCCCTAATTTTCATGCACTAATATCTCTCTTCAACTTCTTCACTCATAAAAAGACTCTGTTTCTGTAATCTAAACCCTCCTTTTTGCTCTGCCTCTGCCTCTGCCTCTGCCTCTGCCTACCATAAACAAGAAGAAAAAAACACACACCTTCAAAAGTTTCGGACCCCAACGTCAACAATTCTTCATGGTTTATCTCTCGCTCTCTCTTTTTATCTTTGGATATGTAAAATTATCGTATCATAAGGTATAACAATTTTCTTCTGCTTTTGTTTTGCTTTGTGGTATTGCAGGCGACTGAAACTGAGATCAAATATGAAGAGGTATAATTAACACCGATATTTCTATGCCTTTATGAGAGTTTTGCCTATTCAAATTTAGAGGAAAACAAAAATAAAAAAGCAGAATCTTTACGTGCTTAATTATTACCGAGAAAAAAATACTCATATATATTTAATTTTTTTTGGCAGGAATTCATATTGAATTCTCGAGGTATGAAGCTTTTGGCAAGCCGATGGCTACCGGTGAATGAAACTCCAAAAGCGTTAATCTTCATCTGCCATGGCTACGCCATGGAATGCAGCATCACCATGAACAGTAATGAACCAAACTATACCTTTATTTTCATTTTTTTTTTTTAAACCTTTCGATAGAAAATAACTTGCATATGTATATATAAATGGTCATTGTGATGATATGATATGTATTATGAATATTGAAACACTGCAGGCACAGCAACAAGGCTTGCAAAGGCGGGTTTTGCAGTTTATGGTTTGGATTATGAAGGCCATGGAAAATCAGATGGGCTTCAGGGTCTTGTCATGAATTTCGATTATGTCATCAACGATTGTTCCCACTATTTCACCACCGTTTGTGGTCAGCTTCCTCTCTCTCTCTCTCTCTCTCTCTCTCTCTCTCTCCAAAGACCAAAATACACATGTATGTCACTCATCTCAATTTGTTGCCTGCCATTAAGTCTATTTTTTTATTGGTTTAGTACATATTTTTCAAACCCATGATGTAGCCCACTTGTCCATTGGTAAAATGTTTGATTCTTTGATAGATACAATCATTTAATTTCATTTTTAATTTTAATGAATTATTATTTTTAATCAATGGTAATAAAAAAATTACAGAAAAGCCAGAGAACAAGAAGAAGATGAGGTTCTTGCTAGGGGAATCCATGGGAGGAGCTGTGGCTCTGCTGTTGCACCGGAAAAAGCCAGAATACTGGGATGGGGCAATTTTGGCTGCACCTATGTGCAAGGTTAGCTTGCTCTCTCCTTTTCTTTGTTGTTATATGCTCTATAAAAATATCTCCTGCAACATATCATATGTGCATCATACGTTACATACTGTTCTCTTTGTACTATATTTATTGTTCCACATGAAAAACGAATCCTGCGTAGTTTCTCTCTAATTTATTTCTTCATTTTTGGTTTTTTTGTTTTTCCTGGTTGCGTTTCATTTTCTAATTGGCAAATTTTAAGGTGTTAGAGGCGTTTGCTGTACTGTGATGTCTAAAGTCCCCAGCAAAATCGGATCCAATCACATTAAGTAGATACTGACTTACAATATTCTTTTCACTTATCTCCTGGCCTTGCAGAGAATATATTCTTTGCTTCTTAAGCTAATCTTCAATATCCATCCCCATAAAATAGGTGATTTAAATTTAATTACATCTTTTGGTTATCCGTTAACTTAATAATATATATTAATTCAAAAATCTAAAATACCTGCAGATAAAAAAAAAGTTTTAAAATACCTGTTTTAAACTGTACGCATAATACACAAGTTATAGTCCTGCAGATAACTGCAACTGTGCAATGCATGGACAACTTCATAATATAGAACGGCACAAAAATAATGTAGACATCACATCACAATAATCAATGTATGAGAGTCACGATTTAAATAGTGTTTATCTTTTGTGCTATTCTGTTTAATTGAGTAAAGCATGAGCGTCCATATTATTAAACTCTGTGCATCAGAATCTCTACTTTTCCTTACCATTTAGAATAGGAAATCATATCTCAGGAGATGGAATTATTTTTTTGGGTGAATAAATAAAATTATCTTTTACCCCTTTACTTTTTATTGGAAAACTTTTTTCTTCGCACGCGATCTTACGTCGAGTTTAATTATGAATTAGTGATACTTTATATATTGTATTATATTTTTGTTGATTCAACGGAACTGTTTGAATATTATTGTTTGACCGATGCCAATCTTTGATATCTCGAAGGAATCTCATTATGACCTTTAGGTTAAGTTTTCCCCGATCAACCAAGAATTTTCTAAGCTAAACCGTTGCAATAGTTGTCCCCGTATTACGTCACATCCAGAAGACCCTGCCTTCAGAAAATGACTTGTTCATTTTTTCGAATATCAAGTTCAATTAGGTCCGATCGAAAACATTTATTGCCGTTAATTTGCTTGCTAAGCGAATTTATTTATTTAAGCGGATTTATTTATTTACATACAGCTGGTGTATTGAATAATTAATTTATTGTTGCTTTTTTAAACAGAGATTGTTGTTTAGGGTGCAATGGACGAAAACGGGAATGATTTCCCTCTGTTAATTTTTTTAGTAGCAGTATATTACTTAAAGAGAGAGATTAACACAGAACATTATCAAGTGAAGTGATGGTAATATAATTTCGGATTCATGGTGAATCCTATATATAGCAGCATGTCTATTATTTAAAATATAATATAGAATTATATATAAATATTCAAAAATCAATGGCAACTATGTGATTATGTATATATAGGGTTCATTATGAATCGAAAGCTATATTATTATCACTTTTTCAAGTGTGATTTTGTCAAAGTTTGTAGGATCGTATGTTTATAGTATTTGTGTTGGTTTTTTCACTTAATAATATTAGAGTTTAATTGGGATGCACTGACAATATAAAATTTTTTTATACTGTCATCTAATCAAAACCTTCCATTTGCATGACCATTCAAGTAGTGAGTAGTTATATTAAAATTTTTTGCTGATGTGGCAATATATAATTGGATGTTTGTGTAAAAAAATTTTATACTAACAATGTGTTCAAATTAAATCCATAATATTATATGAAAAACTTGCTTGAAAATATCCATTCCCGACTCTTGTATATTGTTATCCGCATTATTTTTCCAAACACGATTTTGGGAGAAAATAAAGTCATTTTGCTTACTTTATTGCATTCACATGAAAGCGATTTAAAGTTGTAATAATGAAATATCTTGCAGATTGCAGATGAAATGAAACCAAACGCAATGGTGATCGGTATATTGAGTGCACTCAGCAAAGTGATTCCCTCATGGAAATTAGTCCCAACCCAAGATATCATTGACGTCGCCTTTAAAGTGCCTCAAATCAGAGAAGAGGTATCTACCCGAATTTCATTCCAGAAACTGACAATTGCTAGTTTAAATTAAGTTCTGGATCACTATTATACAAAAAGACTGCCTAAGACCCTAGCGTACATGGAAAAGATCACAAATGCTTTTGTTAAATGCAGTTTAAATTACCCCTAATTTTTGTTGAAGTATTTAAAGTTGAGATTAATTTTGGTGCATTATGAGTGTATAAGAGTTCTACACTAATATTGAATCACATAATTTTGTTTATAAAACTTTTAAAGTAGTATGTAGTTAAATCAAGCACTTTTGCTGATGTGATAATACATGATTGGATGTCTATATAAAAATTTTTTATATTTACAATATATCAAAGTTAAATTTTTTAAAGTTTAAGTAAAAGTTGGCTGGTTTATAACATAACAGAAATTCTAAAATGTCACGTTTTAGGACACAAATAAGTTCGTAGAGCAGAAGTGAAATTCCTTATAAGTAGAGGAAAATATTCACATAAACATGAAAATAAACAATTTGTAATGGATGATAATGCTACTATTCGTGTATTGCAGATTAGAGCTAACGAATATTGCTACAAAGGAAAGCCTCGCTTGAGAACTGGCTACGAACTTCTGAGAGTTAGTACAGAAATTGAGCAAACACTAAATAAGGTTTGTCAAATTTTAAACATTCTCCTCAAAGCCAAAGCCAAAGCCAAACTACTCACAATTGATGACACTCAATGAGGTGACCCATTTATACTTTGTTTAGGTTTCACTACCTTTTCTGGTTCTACATGGTGAGGAAGACCAAGTAACTGACAAGTCAGTTAGCAAACAACTTTATGATGTGGCCGTGAGCCCAGATAAGACACTGAAAATGTACCCAGGAATGTGGCATGGTCTATTGTACGGAGAGCCACCAGAGAATTTGGACATTGTATTCTCAGACATTATTGGTTGGCTGGAGGAGAAATCTCACTATGGAAACACAAGAATAGAGAGAGAGCAGAAACAACAAAACGAAGATTTGGTAAAAAGCTAATTAAACAGGGTTGCTGACTTCATGGCGATTTGTACCAAAGGAATATTGGTCTATCTTGGAGCTAAAGAAGATGGTGTTGGGCTATATTTTGGAAAAGACCTTGGTTAGAAGACAAGTGAGGCACTAGGGCCAGCATACATGATATGGTAATCAAGTCATGAATAAAACTGCTAGAAGAATTTAGTGGATTTGGTTAAGGCTCCAAGTTCTGAATGAAGAAATAACTTAGAAGTCCATTCGCTTTTTAATGCCCTCTGTATTGTAGCCCGTGTAAACATTATTACCGTGCATAGTATAAATATAAAATTAATTTATAAATGAACTCCTGCTTTGGTTCTGTTTTGGCTCCATTTCTTTGATTTATGGCTATACTAAGCGTAAGAGACGGCGGTATGTAAAAGCACATTCAATGCTTGAGTTAACAGGAACAGGACATTCAGTTAATTGGGCAGACTCATTCACCTAAAGTCAAGCAAAGATATGTAAAAGATCCCAACTTATTTATGGTATGAATTGAACGAAACCCGTAATTAGCAGACAAATCATTTCAGAAAAGACTTGAATCAATCAGTTACCTTTGGAAATCATGAAATAAACGGGAGAAAAACACAAAATTATTGTGAACTATAAGAGTTAGCTATTCTTAGAAGCAAACTTTCAGAAACAGCATCGAGATTCAGTGCAAAATAATCAAATTCATACACTCATTTAACAGTCACCCCCGTCAATTTCAATAAATTCAATACCAAACCCCCTATCATCAGTCGATTGTCACCATTGTTGAATAATCAACAAAATAAAGTATTTCTTCTCCACAAGCATCTCTTTCAACCATCGTCTGATAACAATTACATCAGTTTTCAGCTTTATACTTTGACTTTGATAGGCTCACTATATGTTGGGTTCGATTAGACAAACTGTTCTATTATATCTCTATAATGACTTTTATTTAACGGGAAAGGCGTTGTTACTCCGGTCTAATACAAATTCCTTGCCAAGTTATCATTGAGCTCGAGTGTTCGACATGGTGCAGGTACATGTATAGATAGAGATCGTTATCACATCCTCAAACAGCGTGTAAACATTTACTAACGATTAATTACAACAGAAATTGCCAACTTAAGCTTATCGATTTCATTTTCAACAATACAAAATACAGACAGTCATCTGCAAGTCCTCCCTCTAACATTAAATAGGACAAGAAATCACTGCTTCGCCTACGAATTCTTCACTTTGTTAGCGACCTGACTACGGGCAAACGACCTAACTAGAAAATAAGTTCCGCCACTACCTGCAGGCAATACCAAACCAAAGTAAGAAGCATTCGTCAAATACTGAAATCCAAATTATCACTATCATTAAGAAAAAGGGAAACTAGAAATGTAGTGAAGACATTAAGAAAAAGGAAACAAAGGAAAAAAATTCTCAAGACCTAGGTTGTAAGAGATGGAAAAGTTTGAGGGAAATAGTGATTTAGATAAACCGCAGGACTTGTTACGTAAGCTTCAATCTGAAGACCAAATATGTGCCATACTCCATTTTCCCTCATATTACTGAATTGAAAAAACAGCTATTTCTGCATCTGTAGTTCTATTGAACGGAACAAAAGAATAAACAAATAGATGAGGTGCCTATGGCGAGCACCTAAGTAAAGGCACAATTGAATTTTGGTTTCCATTTCTCTCCACTTACCCCAGAATGATTAGAAGACCCAAACCCCTCATGAAAAAAAAAAAAAAAAAAAAAAGCAAGGCCCCTCTTCACCTTTGCTGTTTATCAACTTCACTATAAATATCAGATCTTATAATATTGGACCAGCGTAGAATTATTTCCATATTTACTTAGATCTGTTAATGGAATTCTGTTAGTTAGAGGCATAACTGCATCTCGAGTGTTGCTCACAGTCCTAGTGTCCTATTAATCAAAACATTAGTATAGACAGAAAACACAAAAATAAACAGACAAAGGGGGAATAATACCTTTCAGATGATACATCTCTCAAATAATCTTATTTCGTACTTCCTCAAGTTTCTTCAGTATCTCTCCAGGGGTTCTGTCCAATTCATCAGCAATTTTTCTTTGTAAATCCATGGGCAATGTTGGGAATTGCTCACATAGATCCCCATCAATCACATCCTACACCATTATGCAGGCAGCTCACCATTATGGCTCAAAAACACTCAATGAACAAATAGAACTTTATGTGTCCAAATTTTTAGCAGAGACAGATGATAAAAGCCAGTCAGGACGAAGATCTAATAAGGAGCATGTTCTTATCCAGTGAGGATGGCAAACAGTGCTATGTAATAACTTACTAAAAAGAACAAGAAGCTTAATATTTATTATGTATACCTTAACAGGAAAATAGGCAGATCTATAAGCCATGTGGTCTCTTCCACACAAAGGTGGATGATCCTGTCTCATATGCATCTCCAAATGAGAAAAGAAATCGACATCATCTCGTGAAGTAAAAGCATGCAATGCCCCAATACTTCCCATAACTGTTCCGTATACAATGCACTCTCCACCACCTGGTATAAGAGATGCCTTTTGCAAACATGTGACCACATCACCAACATGGAATTGTACAATCTCTTCCACCTTATTGGGAGCTCCATTCAGCTTTCCCTGCTCCCATTTGATCCTACCACCAGTAGGATCTTCTTCAATCTCATCTGAAACATCCTGTGGCAGCCGCACAAAATAGACATTTCCAAACTTATCTGCACCTGCCATGGTGTCAAAATCTATGTGGTATGATGCAGTAAGCCATCTTGGAACACAATCATCCGCAAATATGTAAAGTTGATTTTCATCTCGCCTATACTTGCAGTAATGGAAAGACTGGAGAGAGCACAGAACACAGTTAGCTGAAAATTTTATGTTGTAAAACAGGACATGGATAAGAGCAGCACATTGATATGTGAATGAGCATGCTGTATATTTGCAAAATTCAGAGAATATTAATTTACTGCAGAAAGCTTTAGCCAAGACTCAAGTCTCTCCAAAATAGAATAATTCCTCATGAAAATTTCTAACAAAAACCGCAGCAGCTAAAACCAAAACATTAATACTTGCTCGACACATGCAAATTACAATTACAAGCCATAAAATCAAACCAGCCAAATCCAGAAGCCATGACAGAATATCTGCATCAGAATGTCTAACTCAAATACCCAGATGTTCAACAGATATAGGAATAAAATAGAAACATACCTCTTGGATGTCACCCACATAAATTCGATCACGGTATGCATGAATAGAGACAATTGTGTTGGGGAATAGCTTATTCTCACATTTTCTTAACAATCGTTTTTTTCCCAAATCATATAACCTGAGCACAGGTCCTATTCCTGCAAGTAATCTTCCTTGGAACTGACATAAAGCAAGAGGAACACCTTCAACCTGAGTCTTGTGAAGAAGTTCAAGAGATCTTCCATCCTCTACAAACCTGTATATATGAATAAATCCAGCAGTCAAACTCCTTTTGGGCAAAAATTGCAGTCCCTTTGCCGTGCCAACAGCTAAAAGAGTTCCATATTCCTTATCATGGAAATTTACTGTGCATATGCTGAATGCAGCCTCATTCTCCTGAAGCTCCAATAGACAGGTTGTATTTCCTGTCCTTGGATCGAGAACTCTGATGCACGAAACCCACTTATCTGCTTCAGCCTTTGGATAACCATAATGTTCATCAGAGAGTGGATCATCTTTATCCTCATCCTCACCACCATTCTCCATTTGGTCTGCACTTGCACTCACATTTTCCCCAGCTTGAGCAGCTTCAAAACACTCTTTCCTTGCAGCTTCACGCTCTTCAGCATTTAATGATCCTTGATCACTCTCAATCATCACCAAAAGTTTCCGTTTGGGTTGCAGCACAAACTTCCTTGGAGTGTATCTTAATGGGATTACAGTCTCATTAAATGTTTCTCCTAATCTTTCAATGGTAAAAATCCTCAATGCCTCACCAGCAACAGCAACAACACCTTCCACACACTGGTCAGATGAAAATGAGGCAGCATATTCAAGGGTTTCATATGAAAGGGGTGTTAAAAGGAAATGTCCTTGGTGAATATAACCAAGCCAAGGCCGACTTGACAAGCAAAGCATAGCTCGCTTGCCTCTGACAATAATGGGAAACAGCTTTGGGGCTCTCAGTCCTAAGAATCGAGAACGAGAATCAGAAAGCTGACCTGTAACCATATCAACCACAGTTCTAAACAAGACACCATTCTGTAAACCAGCATTCAAGAAAAGGCTAGCAGGATGATCTGCACCATCCTCACCACCAACAGATGCTTGAACCTCAAGAAAAAGAAGAGATTCTGGAGCTGAAGAGACACTTTGTACACTCAAAGCCTGCATACAATCATCGGGATCCAGTGATAAGATACGAATGGTCTTGTCATATGAGCCAACTGCAAGGAAACGAGATCTTTGTCTGCCTTCAGGTACTGGTGCAATGTCCAAACAAGCAACATCTCCAGACATTTCATGCTTCTCCACTTCCATCAACTGACCAGTTACATCCACTTCAAAATATATAAGCTCCCCTCCACTCAGTGCAATAACCACTTGAAGTCTATTTGATCCAACTTTTGCAATTGTCCTCTTCCCAGGAGTTCTCCACTCATTAATACGCCCATCCTCCCTAATATGTCTAATACCATTAGGGTGAACCTGCATGAGAGAATCATCACCTATCAAAGAAACAGCTAGGGAGGGAGTTGTATCAAGAAACCCACTGTCACTAACTTCTTCAACTGTCTCACCAATGGAAAGCACAAGCGTAGCATTCGTGAACGACACAACAATATATGCATCAAACTCATCAATAACATTCTTCTTCACAGTCCAAACAGCACTAGGTATACCAGGAAGCTTTGACACTGCCATCTCACTAACTGCTAAACCAGTTCTCAAGATCCTCAATGATGAACGAGGACCACGCCCGCAGAGAGTAAAAATTTGAGGAGTTTCCTCTTCAAAGAGATTACTGACCTTCATATCCATTATTGGCATTAAACTCTCAACCTGGTCAATTCTAACAAGGTTTTTTAGTCTCCTGGGATGGAAAAATACCGGCTGAAAACCTTCATCAGTTTCCATTAGCGTAGCAGATGATGCCTCCACATCGTCATCATCCCCTATAGCTTTAAACTGATACAGAGCATGATTTCCAAACTCCGAGGCTGCAAACAAGAATCCCGACTTCAGCACACACATTGAAGCCGTAACAGGGATAGTATCAAAATATTTAATCTTCAATTCTGATACACGGTCACCATCATGCTCTAAGGTGACCTTAAAAATATCCCCATACTCCGTCTGCAAAAGGAAAAAGAACATGGACTTCAACTTATGCATAGCTGCAGACACAATAAGAACGCCACGCTCAGCAGGCAAGTCAGCACGCCTAGGAATCACAGCCCTAACATCAGGATGTCCCTGATTCTTATAAATAACAAAATTTTCCGCACAAACAAGCACACCGCTCGGCCCGTCGCCTCCCCCAGGAACAGTGACAAGCAAATTAGCACCATTATCAACCTGTTCAGACCACTTCCTAGAAACATGGTTAAGCCCTAAATCAAGCTCATAAAACGTCAAATGTTTCTGGGCTTCACTAGCAGCCTGCCCAGTAGAATCCTGATCAGCTTCAGAGTAATCCAACTCTATGGCAGCAAATATAGGGTTCTCAAACCCACAATCAACCCCACAAATTGAATACACCAAAGTGTGTGACTTGTGAGCCTCTAAAGGCGAAGAAATGGTTAACCTAGCAGCAGTGTCCCTATTCAACACATAAACAAGCTTCTGCTTCTCACAAGCACCAATCATAACAGCCCTACCCTTTGGATCTATGGCGAGGTACTGCCCAGGAACGATCCTGCGGCAACCCGATTTGCCGAAAGTTTCTTGGTGAATTTTATCGAAGACATTTTTTTCTTTGTTGTAGTCAAGGATTACGATCCTACCGGAATCGGAACCTACGACGATGTAGTCCTTCTGAGCTCCGGTGAGCCTGAACTGAGCCAAGGACCTAATGGCGCCGAAGATTTCGACGGAGAGAATGGTTTGGATCCTACCATTGTCGTCGGGGCGGAGGAGGTCGAGGACTTTGCCTCTGGCGACGACGATTTCCTGTGTCTTGCCGCCGGAGAAGTTGCCGTTGATGGCGCAGACTATGCCGGTGGGCCGCTGCAGGGTGAGGCTGTAGAGGTACATGGCGGTGAGAAAATGTGTAAATTAGGGTTAGGGTTTTAGACAGAAGCTCGGCTCTCAATTTATCATTCACGAAGAGAGAAACACAAATGTTCGAGTTCACAGTGAGTGAGCGTGGAAGGGATATAAACCCTAGCTGGGAGTTTCGCTTCCCTCCCCTCGTAAGTCGGTATCATACAATTGCTTTATTTTATTTTATTTTATTTTATTTTATTTTTTAAGTCTTTATTTATATTGTGTTAAAATGTTGCTACCTTTCATTTGTAAGTGAAGGTGTTAAAAAAAAAAAAAAACAGTACTGTCACCTATTTCAAAAACAGCTAGTTTAATGGGAGAAAGAAATTCTTATGAACATTTTATTGGCCATTTGTTTACAACTAACATATCCATTGGTACGCATTTCATTTTTTTGTAAAATAAAAATAAATCTTGAAAACAATTAAAATGTGAAAATAAAATATTTCTTATTTTTATATTTATTTGAAAATTTTAGAGTAATTAATAATATGCATTCATAATTTTATTTTATTTATATTTATTTTTAAATAATCAAATATATAATTATTTACCAACAAAGTGGCAGCATCAACAATAAACATGTTTTTTTTTTAGGGTCACATTACTCACGTATTGGGTGAGTTTGTTCCACTTATGCACAACCTAATCTTCGATAATAATGCGTAGCCAATAACCAATTCACTATCCCATATCACTTAAAAATTGTTTAATGACGCATGCTCATATAAATCAACTAAAGCATAACTCTAAAGTGGGATATAAGCCAAACTGTCTTTCTAATATTTTAGCCATTTGATGTTTGATCCTCTAACCACCACACCTCGATTAAAGCTTATCTATATAAACCGAGCATGCAAACTAATGCCAAAAGAAACCATGCAACAATGGCCAAACTCCCTTCTCTTGTGGTGATAGTGATGTTACTTTTGTTCATGAATACCATAAACCAGTCTTCCTCAGCTAGAACTCTTGGCAACCCAACCTCAAACCACAACCATGGCCATCATAGAGTAACATTTTTAATGCGGGATGTGCTTAATGTTACAGGGCCTAGGCCTTCAGAAAAACCTGCCGCTGCCGAGGTCACTGGTCAATTGCCCTTCCCAAAACCTATAGGCTTTTTCCCTCCTAATGGAGGGATTCCAATGCCCCAATCGACTCCAACAATTCCATCTTCCACACAAACACTTGATCTCTCTAATTTTGGCTTCTCTTTCCCTACCAGAGCAACACTCCAAGAGCTGGAGTTTGGATCAGTGACATCAATAGACGAGGAACTGCTTGAAAGTGTTGAACTACAGAAACTTGGAAAAGCACAGGGGGTGTATGTTGCTAGTTCAGAGGATGGAACTAGCCATATGATGGCTATCACAGCTAGCTTTGCGAAGGGTGAATATCAAGATGGACTCAGAATTTTTGGAGTGCACAGGACTGATGTCTTTGAGTCACATGTTGCAGTTATTGGAGGCACCGGAAAGTACTATGGTGCCAATGGCTATGCTGCAGTTAAGGTTGTGGACAGGGTAGGGTCTAGTACAGAAGAAGGAAAAGTAACAAGCTCCAAGTTCCTTTTATTTGATGTGTACCTTAGTTAACTAAGGTACCCAGCTGATTAGTATTTGAGTATTAATTTTTACTAGAGTCTGGATTTTGTCTAGTATCCATTACCTTCTGCGAGCAAGCAACTTTGCGGCTTCCCCAAAATAAAATTGGAAAATTTGGGAGAGAGTGCAGATTCCATATGTGTGAAGGGAGAAGAAAAACTATAAAACCATGCTTATGCCATTTCCTGTTTAATCTGTAAAGAGAAAATAATAGCTGAAAAAGCAAGGAATTTCCTTTTATATATATATATATATATATATAAGGAGTGTATCACATGAGAGGAGTGATTTATTATGAGAGTGAGAGGAGCAAATCTGAACCATTGGATTTTACATAAATAATCAAGATTAAAACATAAAGTCACATGATTTTTTTAAGTGATTATGTGACCTTTAACCAATTTTAAATCTTGACCATTCATGTATGGTTATACAGATTTCTTTCACTCTTCTTACTCGTAATAAAACCTACTCTTATGTGATACACTTCCTATATATATATATATATATATATATATATATCAGTGTGAACATCTCTGAGAGTAGCATGATGACAGTTGACAGATATCTACAAAGGGAACATAACTGAATTCGAATCAAAATAATTCTTTCAAGAGCCAAATCCAAGAAACGCTCTCGTGATTTCCTACATCCGAAAGAACAGAAAGCCATATCTTCGTAAAGATCTGAATGTTTACATTTTTGGACTGTTCACAAGGAATCTGCTCATCCTTAACAAGCTTAGCTCCACAGAGACGCTAGAGCCAGTGTTCTATAGCGTCACTGTGAAGATACTGTTTGATACGATTATAAATTGAATTATACTTCTGTTCTGTCAAAGTATGTTGAACAAAACCGATTTTTCTGATGGAGTTTTGTTACATCCACACCCTAAATATATGCACTCACTTACATCCAGGAGACAAGTTAACATAGAGCCACGTGAGGATGTATTCAGGTTATGTGACCGGTATCATTGCCACATATGGTGGAATGGAATGTTATGTATTTGAGTGTGGCTCAAATATTTTTCCTTTTTTTGTCTTTCATGAGCGATCAAATTAGCCTTTCCGATGATCCGAGAAAAGAGAGAACGATGATAAATCATCAAAGCACATCAAAATGCACTTAATTCTACAAGCCTCGGATAAAATAAAAAGAGAAAGAACATCGTAATGTATAATTTATGGTCATAGAAGAATGAAAAGAGAATAAAGGCAATGCGGCATTAAGAAGGCGGTATTGCAAGAATTGGTGATATATTCAAGCTGATATCTAAGGTACCCATCACCCCTGAGACTCACAGGGATTGAAGATTGGGGACCAGATTTACCTCCTGTCGTTTGGTTTATATCCATATCTTGAAAGAAAACATGGCAGCACTTTATGGTTTTAGGGAACACTAGATTTTGTTTTTGTAATGGCAATGAAAACCGAGTTTTCTGTTAATCTGTAATGGAAATTAAATGCATCCAACTTCTAGGAACTTCATTTCCTTCGAAAATTACTATCTAATGGAAAGCCAAGTCAATGACTTGGTATATTATAATAAAATTGCAAATTGCAATTGGAATCCTGGTCAATGGTCATACTAGACAAGTACCCATCGTGCCAAATATCACTTCCATTTAGTCAAATAGCTAGCTTTGGTGCCAAAATGCTAATACTAACCGTGTAGTTGTTTCAACCAAGGCACGACCTAGTAGACGACATCCAACCACTCCATAGTATCAGCTCCACTCTTTGAAGATTAGTTAAGAGACAGACACCGCTCCGAAATCCGCTCCTGCGTGTAGTATATATACACAGACAACCAGAAATCTGCTTCATGAACAACGAAATATCTTCCTCTCTAATCGATCAAAAAGTTCATCCTAGCTCGCTGCAACCCAGGTTCCCCTGCGTACAGGATGGCCAATATTTTCCTACTCAATTCATGCAAGATCAAAGCCACCATCTGGCTCTTCTTCCTGAACACCACTACCTTTATGATTGCCAACTCAGCCAGGATCCTAGATGAAGTGGACCCACAAAGACCACAAGTCATTGGCATTGGCAATCTACCACTACCAGCAGCAGCCAATGCCAACCCTTCAGTCACAACGCCACAGTTAGGCCCTGCCACCACTTTGCCGGGTGGCCAAACATCTACAGATGAAGAACCCAACGCTGACCCACCACTTCCAGGCACGGAAGCCCCGCCTGCTGATGATGTCTCGCCCTCACCAACCATCACTGAGGAAGTTCCAGAGCAGCCACAACAAGAAGCTCAAGTCCCTCCCATCATATCAGCGGTACCAGTAGGTGGTGGCAACAGCAATGGGGTGGCAAAGGAGCCATCACTATCTTTCTTCATGCATGACATCCTCGGAGAGACACACCCATCAGCAAGAGTGGTGGCAGGAATAGTAGCAAACACCGATGTCACAGGCCTACCATTCTCCAAGCTCAACAACAACATCTTCCCCATCGTTGGAGGAATCCCACTGGTCAACCCCAAGCTCAATGGTATCATCACCAACAACAACCTCCCACTCCTTGTAGGCCTCAATGGGGGGCAGTCCTCCACAGTGTTCCAGAATCGAGGCACCAGCAACGTTGTCACAGGTGGCAACAACCAGCCATTTGTGTCAGCGGGGAACCTTCCTGCAGGGTTCACAGTGCAGAAGCTCATGTTTGGGTCGGTGACAGTTATCGATGACCAGTTAACTGAAGGGGAAGAGCTTAGTTCTGCTGTGATTGGTAGAGCACAAGGGTTCTATTTGGCTAGCTACTTGGACGGTACTAGCCAGGGCATTGTGCTGACGGTGTTGCTGCATGGTGATGAGAATCATGATGGGGTGGGAGACAGCATAAATTTGTTCGGGGTGCATAGGACAGCATCGCCGCAATCCGAGGTTGCAGTGATTGGTGGGACAGGGAAGTACGAGAATGCAAGGGGATATGCTGCACTTGAGTCCCTGCTGAAGGAGGACCAGCACACCACAGATGGAGTGGACACCATCCTGCATTTCAATGTCTATCTCTCTGAGTAGTGTGTGCTTGTAATTGGCTTTCCCATTTCGAGTTTGAATTGCATGTAGAGTCATGATTAAAATTGCCATTGTCACAAGTCACAACGAATGAAAAGCTATATATTTTTTTTAATATATATAAAAGAAAATGAAAGACCATATTTAGATCGGCGTATACTGGAACATTTTATTTGCACTTTTTTAGTGTTACATTTTTTCTGTGAGAAGCTTCAAAAAAGAAAAACCAAACATTCGGGATGTGTAATTTTTTCTTTTTTTTCTCTTTTGTCTACCTAAAAGAGTATATATATATATATATATATATATATATTTGATCGTGTACATGCAAACGTTCTCAACCTAACGAAACTCCGTTTACTCTGATTCAATCACAATTTCAGGGATAAGACTGAAGCCCCGTTAAGAGCTGAAGAAGATAATCAAGGAATAAAACATTTTTCACTATATAGTTATGGTAAGTCAGTTCAAAGTTCCACATGGTAGATGGACACACTCATATCTTTGACGCCTTAGCATCATCAGGCCAAAGAGAAAGGATTAAAGCACGTTGTATTGAACCTCTTAGTATCACAGTAAACAGGCCTTGAATCCCTTTTCCAACTCCTGAGCATCCAAGTTTTTCCCTATGAAAACAATTTTGTTTATCCTTGGTTCGTCTGGTCTCCACAACCTTTCAGGTGAACCTTGAAATAAGTCATGAACTCCCTGTTATAGGGAAAGATATGCTTAATTTAGTGAAACTGAACATAATAAATGATTAAAAATAAAGAAACGGTGTGGGAAAGGGGGTTGGATGAGATGGGGGCAGAGAGACTGTAGCCGCCTGATTGACAGATGATAACAACATTAATAAATACAATAAAACTAAGAATTTTAAAGGAATTCAAGGTCCATATGGCAATCCCATCGTGGAAATGGATTTCAAAATTCACCTGAAAAACAAATCTCTCATTCATTCCTTGAACGGAGAGAAGACCCTTCATCCTATAAATATCTTCACTACGTTCTAGCAACAAGGTACCAAGCCATATGTTAGCCTGAAAAGGTTAACAAGTTATCCTGTCAGCACATGCCAACATTGACTTTTTACATATACATAGACATATAATACACTCCCCAAGCATCCAAATGTAAAAGAGAAATCGACACACTAGGGATTATGCATAAGTAGACAAAACGCAAGTACAAACCTTCTCAAGGTCTAAGCTTCCTTCACAAACTATGCTGACAGATGAAACACCAGGATCATGACTGTGACCATGAGCATGGTGATCTGCATATTAACAAAATCAAATTTATTCTTTCACTTCATAGCACAACTAGACAGTAAAAATTACAAGATTTTACATGCTATGTCCTTAAATCTTGGAAAGCATTGGATTGAGAAGCAACTAGGAAGGAACTGATCCCAACCCAAACACTAATTAATAGGTACCATGCTTGTGGTCATGCGAATCATCATGGTGGTGGTGGTGATGATCATGGTCATGGTCATGGTCATGGCTATGCACATGATCTTCCTTTGCAGGTTCATCAATAACAGCACTCTCAATCCTTGTAAAAGATCAAGAAACATACAAAAATCATTTATGTGGGCTTGGACAGCAGAAAGATAACAAGAATGTGAACATTCAAGTAGAAATATCCAAACATCAACCTACAAGCTTGCAGGAACCCCATGTGACCAAAATGAACTTCTTGTGCAGAGAGCAATTGAACCAAAATTAAGATTTCTGTTTCCATATTATAAATTTTAAAAAAGAAAGAAAGAAAGTAGGAAACAAGAACAAACGCTACCTCTCCAAATCAAAGCCACCAATTCCAAGAACATAATCCAAGTCAACTTTTCCAAACTCCGTCCGCTTTAAATGAGCCATGCTGTTTATTTTCTGAATTGAAAACACAACAACATTCATAAAGTGCTCAAAATAATGAAACAAGCTTTAAATAAAAACTAAATTAGATTCAGTAGGAAGAGAAAGACACCAACCCTTATCCGCTGGACCAAAGAAGCAATGTCTGATTCACCAACAAGGTCAGTCTGGTGCAAGGCAGCCAAGAATATTAGCCTAATATCAACTGGCAAAGCAAAAGTATTTATTTCATACCATAATGCTTTATTTAGAATTTTTTAAAGAATAATTCCAAATGGAATGGATGGACAGACAACTGTGACCTTACTACCATAAAACTAAACAATCCATTAGTTGGTATGCTAGTTGTTGAATCAACATTGATAGGCCCTTTTTCTAAATAATCCAAGTGTTAAGAGTTCTCCCACATTAATGCAGAACTGAAGCCATTCTGCAATAAGAATAAATTAGTGAATACCTTATTTACAATAATACGATCGGCATAGGCAATCTGTTCCACTGCCTCATTGACCACACCTTTTGGCTTAACCTCATCAAGATGAAGATGGGCATGTTTTGCATCAACCAAAGTGACAACACCATCCAACTTGACATCATTAAAAATATTATCCTCAGCATAAAAGGTCTGGATAATTGGTGCTGGATTTGCCAAACCTGCAGAAATACAAACAATGGAACAAGTGAAGTCACATTAAGCTCACATTAAGCACAACCGTAGCAAGGAAGTCCACCACATTATTAATTTAATAACATTTTAAGCATAAGTGAAGAAGCTCTAAGGTTTAAAACTTTGATAATTCAAAAAGCATGGCAACAACAATTACATACATTAAAAACTAAGTTGCTTACCCGTAGTCTCTATAACAATATGATCAAATTTGCCTTTCTTCCTAGTGACTAATTCCGATATCATTCTGACTAGATCACCCCTGACAGTGCAGCAAAGGCAGCCATTGTTCAACATCATAATATCTTCAGCCCCAGCAGTTTGTGCCGCCACTAAAGAACCATCTATGTCAACTTCACCGAACTACAAGAATGCAGCGAAAAACAAGTTAACGGATCATTCATATCCATATCTATATTGCTGCCTAACCACTGTTCACTAACCACACCCAACCGTGTATCCATGTTGTTGTGCATGCTGAAGAATTGAGAGAATTAATAATTGCAGCACATACATACATACATACCTCATTCTCAATAACCGCAATCCGCTTTCCATGCTCAGCAGTCAAAATATGGTTCAGCAGCGTTGTCTGCTCAGTTCCACATCCACAACAACGAATCATATCAACAACTGCTGAAATTTCTATGAACAGAAAAATGGAAGAAACACAGAGAGAAAAAAGCAGATAGATGGACGGACACCTTGCCAGAACCGAGAAAGCCGGTAATGATAGTAGCGGGAATGCGATTGTCGGGGGGAATCTTGGTGGAAACATCGGAACTGTCGCTTTGCGGCGGAGCAGTGGTGGCTGCAGAGACGGTGAAGCGCCGGCGAGAGAGTCTTCTAGGGTTGGCGAAATTGAGAGCGAAGGTTCTAGAACTTGAACTTGAACTTGAACTGGAACAACAGTAGCTGAGGACTTGGGAGTAGCATCTTCTGGTACTCCCGGTGCGCACAAGAGATGGGAGTGGAGGGAGGGGTTTTGGATTGCGATAAGCAGTCGCAAACAAGCTGGATGCAGCAACCTCTGCTCTGAAACAAGCCATTCCTCGTGAACAAACACAAAACAAGCTTCTTCACCACTATACGACGACCGTGGATTGATCTTTTTTCAATATGGGATGGGATTCTTTTTTGTCAACAAGTGTCAAACGGGCTTCTCGGCCCATTTAAGTCTTTTATGGTCTACGGCCCATTTAAGTCCGCCGTTCATGGATTGGGCCATGTGGATTCAATGTTAAATGTACTGAAACTCAATGCGTACCCACTAGAGGGCATTTTACTATTATTATGTGGATGGGGTTGGGTGGGTCGCAAAGTTCGATACGCCAACATACACAGGTTTTGTCATTTGGGCTAAGGTCAGTTGACATTGTCTACGCGGTGGTTGTTGCAAATGCAATTTATGTCTGTGCTTGTCGTACCAAAAGAAACAAGGAAGTCGGGGTCAAGCACCCTCTTTTACAAAAGCATGGATGATGGATGATGGATGATGGATGATGGATGATGATGAAGACGCGAGCTGAGAATATCTGAACGTGTGGTGGAGATTGGAAAGTTGCCGACAGATGAATCGGTTCTGACGCGCCACCACTTAATGGTAAATATTCAAATGTTATTGACATGGCGTGGACCACCACGTGCCGCATTTTTTCGATTAATGATGGTGAACTTGAGCATAAAATCATCTCTTTTTATCGGTGGTTTACTATCTTGTAATGCCCACGCATGAAATATGCCTCATGCAAAATGAAACTTATGAAGCTCCATTTGATTATATTTTTGGAGGGTAAAATATTTTTTATTAAAATGAGAATGAAAATATATGATAATTAATATATTTAAATATATAAAAAAAAATTTTAAAATTTTTTAAAATTTAAAAAAAAATTTTCAAAAAATTATTTTTAAAGTTATTTTTTATTTTAAAAAAATTATTATTATTCTCATGTTAATAATAAAAAATAATTTTATTTTATTTTATTCAAACAAAAATTATTCTTTTAAATTTATTTTTAACATATTTAAATTAAACAAAAATAATCTTTTTAAAATAATTTCTCTATATAATATTAAAAAATTATTTTTTAAAAGACTTTATCCCAAAATTTAAATCAAACAAATCTTCGCAGGTTGAGAACTTAAGGGGTTAGCGTAAGAATTGTTGCCTTGTAATTCGTATACGAGGGGTCGATATCCTCATACGGTCCCCTTCCTTCCACATCCCCCTCTCCTAGATTTGAAAAACAAAAAATGAACTTATCAGTCCAAAAAACGAAAATGAACTTATCTTTCTTAATTTCAGTATACTGGTTTCTAGTTTGCTTAAATAATTACTTTTTATCAGTAGTTTCCAATGTAACTTTTTTAATGAAAGAGAGAAACGCATGCTAGGTGGTATTTTTTTTTTTTTTGGAACTATTTTACCAAGGATTCATTTGTGATTATTCAGAAAGAATTGTGATATTTAACAGAAAATTATGGTATAGTGGTACGCCGTTTGTCAAGGGCAAAACTGAAATAAGAACATTGCTTAGCTAAAGAATAATTTTTGAGGTGCTAAGGTTGTGTTTTGCAATGGTGTGTTTTAAAATTTTGAAGACGTTACGGTTAATTCTGAAGTTTGGGGCCTTCACAGCAACACGTGATTCCCACTTTTGTAAAGTAAGTATTAGATCTGGAAACGTTGATATATTATATAAAGAATTACACATTCTAAGAAAATTTAAATACATATAATACTAATGTCAAAATCCATGTTATTGTCTTCTAGTAAAATTACCATGCGATGCTTTTTTATTTTTTTTCATAGGTTTGATTTATTTAAATTATCCATAATACTAGTTATTCTCTAATTACAGGAGTATAAGAAAATCTAGTTTCCTTCACAAAACGTTTTTTTTTTTTTTGAAATTTCAACTTATGTCCTTATCATAAAAATCGAAGTTACTTATTACTTCAGTTAATTCGTTATCGATAATTTTTTAATGTTATAATTTATACTTTGTATTAACATAATAGTAAAAAAAAAAATTATAAGTAGTGCTTTTAGGGATTAGAACAGTTAGTTTTTTAAATAATTAGACAAGACATAAGAGAATGATATTACGAAAAAATACATTACTAAAATATTTTAAAAAATAAATAATAATTATAATAAATATTTTCTTAATAATTTAAAAATGTATAATTAATGTCAGTATAAAAAATTATACTCATCCTAGGTATATATATAATCGCAAAATAAACTTACGTATATATTTTAATATTAGTATTAATTTCACAAATATAATGAATGTGGCCAAATTCATGACCATGTTCATAGAGTGTAAAGTCTAGTCACTGGTTCAACTAATTTTCTGGATCTCTCTATTGAAAACCGCGTTGACCAAGACTGTTATATTCCAAGAATGCAGGCGTGGCCAGACTGTACAAATTATAAAGTAAGCAATATTTTTCTGCGATAGTAAAGCCTATGAAAAATTTTATTTAAAAGTATAAATTCAATTTGAAAGTAAAAGAAGAAGGCTGAAGGCCAGTTATTTCATGAATATTATCAACACAGATTAACATTATTAAAAATCGAAGTATTCTTACAAATCTTATTATTTTTTTAAAATAAAATAAAATCTTATTTTGACGTATGAGTTTTTGTATCAATGGCAAAATATACATATCTATCGTGTTATAATATTTGGTCAAACAAGAGAAAAAATTAAAATAGATTATCTAAAATCTTTTCCGCAATTTTTCATCTAATGAATGTTGATTGACACAATAAAATAAGAGCAACATTCAAGTCCTTTTTTTTTGTGTGAAAAGCATAGTTATATGTGGTTTTTTATTTTCTATACGATTTTTTAGGGGCATATACTGAGATACGATATTTTGGTATAATTTACTTTAATGTGGCAATAGAAAATCTGTCAATGGCATTTTTTAGATTTTTTAGAAATTTATTGAAAAATAAAAAATTACCAATAATAATTTCTGTTTTTTTATTAAAATGTAGCATGAAATCACACGATAGGGAAATATATGGACCTAAAAATTGTTAATGGCGATTTTTGCTATTCTGCAATCGTAAAAAGCTACCAATAGCAATTTTTTCTCAATTTTCATACTTTTGTAATTTATCCTAAAATATTATATTTAGATACATAATATTTTTAAAATTCATATAAAAAAACCCCGTTATATGTAGATTATAATAACAAAGTAAAATTTCAGCTAACAAAATAAAGTAAAATTTTTTCTTTCCCATTTCGAAGCGATATGTCATTGAGAAACTCAAAAAAAAAAAATGCCATCCTCCCAACATTAACTTAATCGGATCATTACCACATAAAAAAACTACAATTATGTTCCATTATACTTAAAAAAAAAAAAGGAAAATAAAAGAAGGATTAAATTATAAAAAAAAAAATTTAATTTAAATATATTAATAATATAAAATAATTTTATACTATCAATCAATAAAAATAATAAAAAATATTAACTCATATAAATAATTATCTATTATAAAGAGAAATTTATAATAATTTTTTATTTTTCTCTATTTCTATTGGTTGATAGTACATACCAATTAAACTAAAAAAAAATAGAAAAAGCGAAACTTCTGGTCTTCTCTATCACATCAAAGGGATGACCAAACTACCTGCAGGAGCAGTACTATAATAATGGTCTGAAGCCATCAGACCAAGCCCGGCACTATTTGGCATTCATCCTGCATTTGTTTCCCTTCCATTTCTTCATCCATCCTTCATTCACTCATTTCGTCAGAGTCACAGTCACAGTCACAGTCACTCATCACAGATGGCTCTCGAGGTTGCTGTCAAGGCTGCTGACGGTGCTCCTAATGTTCTCGGAGACTGTATGCTCCTTCTTCCTTCTTTTCATCACGATGTTTCGGCCTTTCCCTTTTGCTCTGCTTCTTTCTTATTCTTCAGTTTTGACTCTTTTCAGGTCCATTTTGCCAAAGGGTGACCTTGACTTTGGAGGAGAAGAAAGTCCCATACACCACCCACCTCATCGATCTCAGCAACAAACCCCAATGGTATGCTACCAGCCAAATCAACTCAAATGTTAAATGGGTTTTTGCTCTGAGTGTTTTTCTTCCTTGGGGTGGTATCAAGGTTGCATTTTTTTTGTTGTTGTGGTTGTTGTTGTTGATAGGTTTTTGGATGCCAATCCTGAAGGGAAGGTGCCGGTGGCTAAGTTTGACGGCAAATGGGTGTCTGATTCCGATGTTATTGTAGGGATCCTCGAGGAAAAGTATCCGCAACCCTCTCTCGTTACTCCTCCTGAATTTGCCTCGGTGTATGCTCCTTCACCCTTTACTTTTACCCTTTTCAAAGTTTACTTTTTGCTATCTGAGAATATTTTCTTATGGTGTTTCTGTTGCGTTGACTCGACATATTCACAGAGTTGGCACTGTTGCTGGTGTTTTTCTTTTACTTCATTTATTGTCTCTTTTGTTCTGTGTTTCCATTTTTTTTGTTTTTGTTGTGAATTAGTACTATTCACCCTTGGAAGATAGTTTTAGATAGGAATATTGTACTGTGTTCTAATTGTTAAGAAGATACGTTTTGAATTGAGCGAATTGCTCTTTCATGACTGAGTCTGGCTCTACATTATGTTTACACTTGCAGGGGATCAAAGATATTTGGGTCTTTTGTGAGTTTTCTGAAGAGCAAGGATCCAAATGATGGAACTGAGCAAGCATTGCTTGATGAATTGAAGGCTTTGGATGAACATCTTAAGGCCCATGTATATATGTGAATTTATAATAAAGTAGTACTGCTTTTGTCTATTTGTTTACTATTTCTTAATAGCTATGCTCATATGCTCGAGGTGTGGTCAGGGCCCATATGTTGCTGGGGAGAAGGTCACTGCCGTTGATTTGAGTTTGGCACCAAAACTGTACCACCTAGTGATAGCACTTGGCCACTTCAAGAATTGGACCATTCCTGAAAGCTTGGTGCATGTCCACAACTACACCAAGGTATGCAGTTGTTTTCTGTAATGCATGTAATCTATTGGGAATATTTAGTTATGGATTTTGCATTGCCATTGAACAGTTGTTCGGAGCACACACTGTACTTGATTGGTAGAAGAGAATTTTCTGTTGTCAAACTTATCATGCCAACTTTTTGTTTCTTCTTGGTACTTATACTTTCTTTGCAATGACAAAAGGGTTGATAGTTTAATATCTGCTACTTTTATATGTTTTCTAGTCAGTATAAAGTAAGTGAAAGGAAGAAAATTGCAAATAAACACAATTCGAAAGCATTGGTCTTTGATTAACCAATTTTTGTAAAGAAAATTCGTATAGATTTAAAGTGCCCTGCCACGTCCTTTTGGTCACATGTGCTGTTTTCTCCTTCTGGTCACTGTGTACGATAGAAAGTCCCAACTGTAAGAAATTTTTGCCCGTAAATCAGTCTAATCTTGTTCGTGCATAACAATTTACAAGAATTTCTAGGACATAAAAGGTGTGCTACAGTGCATGTACAACAATCCATGATTCCCTTGTGAGTTTGTCTTGTGTGGATTTTATTGGGATGGACAAACTTATACTTCAGTACAGTAAATCCCCATTTTAGTACACAATGATTTTCAGAACATCAATTCATTCCTCAAAAGATTATGACATGAATTTGGTAATCAAAATGATCATATGTTGACATCAAACTAGTCCTAAAGTTACTATTTGTTGGGGCTTGGGACCAAATTAATCTCATTTGGTGACCAAAATGTTTAATAGAGAACCAATTTATGTCACTAATCTTTTGAAGAACACATTGATGTTCTGAAAATCTTTCCCAGTACTGAATTGAGGGCTTGCTCCACTTGAGTATACAAATTAATTCTTGTCTTTCATTTATGTCCGTAAGTTTGAAGTGCATCTGTATCTTATTTCTTATACCGCCATGTCTTGGTTCCCCCTTTCTTCTGCATGGGCCAATTCAGGGCATGCTTTAGAGTGAAAATAAACCTTATAAGCTGTAAGTTTAAAAAACTCTACTCCACAGTCCAAATGTTGTCAAAGCATCAAGAATTCACCAAATTTCCTTGGTTAGTCTGCAGGCTAAGAACCCCTTCTGGATATAATCAGATGTTTTCAATTTGTGATAACATCAATCAGTTTATTTCCTGAATTTTGTGATAACTAAATGGTAATTATAATAACTTGGGTGTTATGTGCATGGCTATTGTAGGGGAGTTTTGCTGTGTGACGTTCTCTATTGAACAAATTTATTGCATTGCTGAAATAGACCACTAAATAGACCACTGTGAATTGGTGATTAACCCTCGCCTCACCTTGCATAGAGCATTTTTTCCCCCATTCTCTGTTGACAACCACATTGTCGCCACAACTCTAGTATTGCTTGCTGATGATTAGAGTACCGGTTTACATTTCTTATTTCTGATATGCACCCATGAATAAATATTCATGCTTGTTTCTGTTCCGTCATTGTAAGTAAGATCATTGTCCTCTGCTGCTCTGAGATGTGATGATAGTATAGACCTGCATGTATATCGGCATCAACTTCAAGAGCTTCTATCATATTAGATGCACTGTGTGATGTCTTCGTCACTACAATCTACTGCTATATTTGACTATTTGTAGCAGAACAGAATACGTTCATACGTTATGTTTTATTCCTCAAATTCCTGTCCTTTGTATGACCAAGTGCTCTCGGGTTATAACTTAAGCTGCAACAGATTATTAGCTCAGTTGGTCATCATATTTAATCTGTCATAGTGTTAGATAAAGACTGGTGTGCCATTCTTAGGGGATTAACTTGATACTAATTAAAAGGACTTTTCAAGCATTTCCTTGATTTTGCATTTGATAAAGAAAAAGATGTACTTGCTGGTATGAATAGTGGAACCGTAGATGATTTGGTTGGCTGATGGATAATTATGTTGTGATGCAGTTGCTCTTCTCCTGGGAATCATTTGAGAAAACCAAGGCTGCAAAGGAATATGTTATTGCTGGATGGGCACCCAAGGTCAATGCATGAAGTAACTCTGCATTATGAGGTTTTATGGACATCAGGAATGTACTGTGATTGAACCTTGTTAAGAGTAGGAATGCGTACTTATCATTCTGAAGTGGGTTGTTCCCCTATGTAATAAATATATGTGGTGTGTTCGTGTGTTTTAATTGTGATTGATGCCACAGCATAGTTGATAGTTGTTAATGCTAGATCTGGTATTCAATAAAATGTGTGGCTGAAATATGGATAACTTAATAACTTAGATGGAACACAGATGTTGAAAGCTCGAACTATCATTCTCCCAAAAGACACAGGTGCATCATGGTTTCGTGTATCAACTGTGAATGTGATGCATCTGAATAATAATTCAATCAGGCAAGAATAGACGCGGGGTGAACAAAGTCACTGTTGTGGAAAAATCAGACTCTGCCATTCTTTTCTGTGCAATTCCAAAATATCAAAATACTATACTGTTCACTCATCAAATGTGGTCTTCACCCGCGTCTCATGAAATGAAAGCCCAACGTTTCTTCCAAAAACTTGCGTTCCGCCTTTTCATATGACTTAACTGAGTCATTGATTCCCTCTTTTAGCGTAAGAAGAATGGCACAAATAAAAGTCAAAATAAAATAAAAAGGGAGCAACTGTACAAATGCTGGATATGTAATCTAGAGTCCTAGATTCGTTGTTCTGGGGATGAAAAAAAACGAGTGTAATTAGCGACATGGGAATGAGAAATTATTGTATATATTTTAAGATCGCATAAGATTATATTTTTTTCATTTACGAATTAATATAAGTCTTAATTAATCATAAGCTTTACTATTAGTTTATATATTTATTATTTTATGAATTTTATCATTAATTAAGGTTAGAATTTTAATTTATAATTGAATAGCGTTTTCAGGCATCAATTGTCCACCGTTAATCCAAGTGTATTTGGATCACCTAGCAATAGCATTTAGCAAAGCTGCGGACGGTAAACAGGATGGGAAAGAGATTTCCTATCTTTTTTTGTGTTTTGGTCTCATTCCCTATTCTTTATTGATATTTTGACAAGTGTAACATTATATAACATTATCCATAATATATTCATAATATATTACATGGCAAGCTTTCGTTGGACAGATAAAAAAATAACACACCAAAATGAGATAGAAGAATTATTTATTTTCAATCGGGTGCTCCAATTCCATATAATAACATGACAATCACCATATATAATAATTAATAAGGACCATCCATGTAGAGGTCCACCGCCACGTACGATAGAAGTACAGGGGCTGAGACTATATATACAATAGCGGAGAAGAGAGAGTCTTCTATGTGTTTTGGCTGGTTGCATCATGGGACTTGCGGGACTGAAGGTACCGAAAGGTGAGATCGTTTTCAGTGGCTGATTAGTCGTGTTCTGCATCTTTAGAGGAATCTGACTCTGAGATCATCTTCTGCATCATTCGTGTTGTCTCTTCTTGGGACATCCTGTCCTCTTTACTCTTCGACTTTAGGTATGGCTCAAAAAATTCCTTGTTCTCCTTCTCTAGCTCATTCCACACTGCATTTATTGATGATATGCACGTACGCATGTATTATGTATGTTTCATAAATCTAATGCAGCTTCAACATATGCACGTGCATGCATGTCTTGTGTTTTGATTGTTTGGTGGAAGGTATATATCCGATATTGAACAATACATCATGTTTTGTGAGGGAAATTAGACGAAAATAGGGAGGATAAAATTGTTATTGAATCTTTGAATTTACACACTAACTATCATGCCTCTCGATCGTGTCTTAGTTGTCTCTTTTTGATTCACAAAATCTTAAAAATCTACGATCTATGGTACGCTAGCGTTTGATAACTGAATTGCCCATGTTCATTTCTGTAAGTTTCGAAAGATTTTCTTTAACTCATACAGGTATAAAACTTAGGTGTCCGTAAATTCATAGGTTTGTGATCTTATTCTTTTTGTTCCACCTTACGTTATCGTTATCTAAAGCATCGATCTCATTAATTCGAATTTGAAACATACGAACATCATGACTTAAAAAGCTCCTCAAGCTTGTAAAATCCAATAGAACACCAAAAAAGTAAAAAGAAATATGCTATTTGATATGATATTACTGATAGATATTGAAAAGTTATTTTCACAAATTGGATTTAATTATTAAGTTCTCTATCCAAATATCCCCTATTGTAAATGATACAAATTTCTATATGCTACTAATAAACATATCGTCTATAATTTTCATCGTGTATATCTAAGCTGTAAGAATTTTGAATTTCTTAAATTTTATTCATATAACTTTCAAGTCACTTGAAATCTAGGATTTCATTTACTAAATCGTTGCAAAGGGGGCATATTAGAGTGTTTATGAGGTAGCGAAATTCTCTTAATTAAAATCTTAAGCTAATATACTGGTCAAAAGCTTTATATCTAATATGTATCGTTATGTGAAATTTCTTTGGACTTTAAGCAAGGAAAATCATATTGGTCCACCGGAACCTAAAGTCAAATTATAATTGCTCAAAAAAAAAAAAATGGTTTATAAAGATTGAACTTCTGATAACATAATATCAAGTGAACAACTTTACTAAAAATGGTAGGCGGAGACTCAAGGATCAATTATATCTTACAGAAATTGGTCCGTCTTGCAAATTTTCAAGGTGTCATGAGCAAAGAAGCAAGGCGGGTAACTTTGTTAGGTAAATTGTGAATAGATTCTAATTGATCAAGCCATAGATTAAAGTAGAGGTTTTCTAGTTTATCAATCAAAAGCTAGCATGAGAACTTCAGGGAGATATAGCTAAGTATACATTTAATATTCTTTCTCGATGTTCATATCTCATGAATTTTTCGCGCAAGGAACGCTATATGTGATTTTGCATGAGTGCATGCTCCTTGCATCTATCGGTATAGCTCTCTGCAGAGAGTAAAGAACGTACGTACCAGTGGATGTTATGATAGGATTAATTTTTGCATGTTTAGAGAGCGCTTCCATGCATTCTTCCTTAGTCATGTGGAAGATCAAGCATTTCTCGATGAGGTGCTGCACCTGTATTTTGTATAAACTTGTCAACATGATCTGAATATACTATTGAGCAAATTAAAGCCTATGCTACCATGCATAAATATATATATGACCATGTTCAACAGTCATCACAAAAATGAAAGTCAACAAATAGATAAAGTTTGAAGCTATACCATATGAATGTATGAAGCAGGAGAAGAAGAAGAAGAGGAGGAGGAGGAGGAGTCTCCCATGATCTTGGGCTAAACTAGCTATACTATAGCTCTTAGTAATCTGCAGCTAGCAAACTCGGTATTATGTAATGTAACCGTGCAAGTGAAGAGAAGAGTGTGAGAAGAGGATGTTAGAACTAGTGCAAATTTGATATGCAGCAAATCGCATGAAGAGGCTAGAAAATAGAGGAGAATATAAAGTAGAAGAGGGTGGTGGAGTGGGACCAGGAGTCCCACGTGGGAGATAAATGATAATTGGCTGGGAGGAGATTAGAGGAGATTGTAAATGACTATTCCTTGTCTTGTACAATTGCCATTAGAGCAGCCCCCCTCCACGTGATTTGTGGGACATCCCCACATAGAAGCCCTTCAAACAGACAAACCCACATCATCAATTGATGGCACATCTTAATTTCCAGCACTTATTTTGCAACATAACCCCTTTCTGATTAATCATTAATGTATAATATGTATGCAGAAGATGTGCATATTCAACCATTGGCGGAGCTCTCAATCTAGTGTTTCTTAGTATGGTCGTCAAAATGGATCAAACAATAGGTGAATTAGACTTAGAAAAGTAACGACTTATTTAAACAAACCAATTTTCAGTTCAACCTGTTTAACTTGTTAAACGGGCTAGCCCACATAGGTAAAAAAGTTAACCTATTCTAGTAAATAGATTGGATCGTTTACCTGTAATTTTTTATTTTAAAAGGGACATATATTTAAGATATAAAAATATGATTTAATAATTAAATTTAGAATATTCTCATTTTTTTAATAAAAAATAAGAATTTTTTTTTTAGACAAAATCAATATGTATTATATATAATCAAATTTTTAGAAGTTTATACAGCCAAAAAAAAAAACAGAAAAATGGGCTAAGCTACCATTATATGGTCTATCAGCTTAAATGGATCGGATCGGCCATGACAGCCCTACTTCTTCATTGGCTGTTGATCTTAATTCAAATAATCACCCACATTTTTTTTTCCTTTTGACAGGAATAATCAACCATAATTAACTAGTTTTGTTGCAAAGTAAATACATAAACTGAAAGTTGAAGAGTTTAGAAGTTTGCAATAAAAAATAATGTTGATTACGATTTATATGAAATGGGAGTTGAGAAAATCAAATAATATTTTATTTGTTTAAATTATTAGTATTTAAAGTTCATTAAATTTTAATTATGTTTTAATTTTTAATTTATAAGACTTAAATGTAAGATATTACTTAAAAAAATTAAGTCTCAAACTACTTAAATCAACTAAGTATTAATAAAATTGAATGACATTTATTCATTCATTTTTCTCACTTCGAATGTGCGTCCTTTTTAGCATAAGCCCTGAATTTTAGAGGAAAAGCAAAATAATACGGATGATAGTTCCCACCATAATAATTCACGATCGTAAATAATGCAATCGGTCTTGTTGCATCACCACTTCTGTCTTTTTCCATACATTTCTTGACAGGTTTGTTTTTCTTTGTTTCTATATCAATGTCTAGCACATCAACATATTCTCTCTTAGAATTAAATAAATAAAAATTACATTTTAAATTGAATAAAATAAGGTAAAGGAAATATTGTAAATTTAATATATCGCCAGCAATGTATATCGCATGCACCAAAGCATTTGCTGATACCTTAGATATTTTTCATCAGAAGTATATATTATCAAGATTGCTCCCTTGGAGACTAACAAGAGTTGGTGGAGTGGTTTAACACTTATTTTCTTTAAATAAGATTTTAAATTTGAATTTTATAAATAAAAATTAATATTAAAGAATTATTTATAATCAGTTAATTCGACTCAAACCATATTAATCAAAGTCAAAACAGTGATTCAGCAAAAGAAAAAAGAGTGGAGGACCCACAACTTTACGTGTTTTGGAAAAGAGAAATAATTTTTGTATCATTTGAAATGATAATACCTATAAACACTTTTTTATTTTTAAAAGTTGAAAAAATAAAAAAAAAAATGTGATGTAACAATGAAAAGAATCAAAGATTATGAAGATCTACCTTTTTATATATAATTGTCTATAAGTATCTCTAAAATTAGATATACAAATAACACAATTTTTTGGAAAATTGCATAGTTACATGCATCAATATCATCTGGCTGTAATAACTATTCACTTTAAAATAAATTGTTGTACGGAATAATAGCCATGATCCGTGAAAGAGGTTTTAGTCATTCATGGTCCCACGAAGTTTCTTATCGGTTTCCAATTTCCATCCTTGTTACTTCCCTTGCTTCGGCTCTGTCCTCCTTACTTTCCTTGAGCATTAGCTTGATTGCATTGTCTCTTCGTTGCAATCAAAGCCTAATCACTAGGCATCGGGTTTAGTTTAGTTTAGTTTTTCTCTTTTGGGCCTTGGCCCTCTTCTGACCCAAAAAGAAAAAGCCTAATCACTAGTTAAACCATCACAGGTCGAACTCAAAATATTGGTTGATCCAAAACTCTCAAGTGTATGTATAGCAACTTCTTAATAACTAACTCGAGTCGCATACAATTTACATCATATTTCTGAAGTTCAGATTCTGATTTATGTGAAATAGTTCACAATTAGAACTTGATGGGGAGGGGGATGAAGAATGCACTGTATTCCTTAACTGCTGCTATAAATGTCCTTGGGCATGCTCAGACCTGTGGCTGCACTCAAAATCAAGGAGAACAAAAGCACGTCCAATAGCGCAAGCTATTCTGTTGCAATTGAAATTATTCCCCAATATCATGACCCTTCTTTTTCTTGCTGTACCCATGCATGATACCAACGTGAATGCATCCAAAACAATTTGTCTCCATTAATGGCTGCACCGAATATATGTTCCACCGGCCTAACCTTTCTAGCCTGATCACATTCCCTCATTTTTCTTCATATTTCGGCTTTTTATTTAGAGTAATATTAAATATTTTGTAAATGTATTTATTATTTTGCAAACATAAAAATATTTAATTTTTTTGTTTAAAAATTTAAAAAATAATTAAAAAATTTTAAGAGAATATATCGTTTGTCTTTTATTTATTAAATATATTAGAAAACTAGAATTTTCTGCAAAAATATTTTTGGCTTCGTAGCTTCTCTCTTATTTATTTATTGACTTTTGACATTCAACGATCAGGCCCCGGACCCCAGGCGACCAACCCTATTCAGCTATTCTTAGGATAATGTAACTCTAAGCCAAAGTTCAAAGTAGCCATGGTGTATGTGCTGTGCATGCAGCAAATTCTTCAGCAATAAACACAACATTCATTATCACGGCTGGAGGTGGCAAAAACATTCGCCAAAATTGGCACTCGACTGAATTATCCATGATGGGAACAAGGATGGGATTAAGATTGGTTTTTACATGGATCGAGAAAAAATCCCCAATTAATAAATAGGGCAGGGTGAGGACCTGAGGACCTCACTTTTTGGGGATTCATTAAATTTCTATTAATATAAATTTACATAAATTCTCTCATATATATCTATTCGAGTCATAATATTAGTAAGAATATTTTTATTTTTTAAATAAATTTGTATCATATATTTTATTTTTAATTTAGATTGTATTATGTTAAATGATATTAATAAATTATAAATATTTATAAATTTTTTTAAAAATTTAAGAATATTTTATTTAAATTTTTCATTTTTTTAAGAATTTTAAATTTTTTTTTTATATAAATCTACATACACCCATGGAAATTACAAGGAATAGGGAACAAAAATACGTGACGGAGATGGAGAAGGAGGCAAAATTTTAAATAGGAAAAGGAGGCGTGAGTATGTCCCCGTTCATAGATGCCGATTGCTATCGCTAATCCCAACATGAGATGTAAGTTGATTAGCATAAGAATGTTTAATGTTGAAACAAAACTACCGACCGATGGTGCAGCTTGCATCCATTTCTTTCCTACATGATATCGACATCAGCTCGGTGTTCGCATGGAAAATGCAGTGAACCATACATAGCACGAATCCAGAGATAGAAGAGTCCAAAGCGGGTGGAATGATGGCGAGGAACCACTTCTGAAAAAGGCAAAAACCTTGGCAACAAAAGGAACCATATGCTTTGCTGTATTTGAAAATCTGATGGCTAACAATGTCCCACTTATAGCCAAAGCCAACTTTTCTTGCTCCTCTCCTGCACACAACAGTGGTATTCAGCCAAGACATATCATCTTCAAATTTAGAGAGCATAAAAGGAGATGATGACATGAAAACCTTTGACACTCCTGGTAATAAAACCAATTTCAGCTGAGGCATCCATTTCAACCTGATGCTGATAGTACAGTCGGCAATATTATCATCAAGTAGACCGGGAGGCATACATAAAGGAAAAAGAAAATAGATATATACGTTAAGAGTTAAGACATGATTCATGCTATCCCCCCTTTTCAATTTAGGTGCGTGTTACCATGGTCAGTCAGCTGTGTTGGACCGTGCAATGATCCCTCGTTATAATTACAAAACTGACACCGCTCATGTATTTTTAAAATTGCCAATGTGGGCCTTTTAAATTTTTTTTGCAAAGAGCATTCTTCTTTGCCTTTTGTAGCATCCCATATTAGTGGTGAGTATTTGGGCTTTAGGGTAGTTCAGTGTGGTAAATGAGAGAGAGATAGAAAACGACGGCAAATTCTCTTGGTGGAAATGTGCCAAAGCACCGTCTGACCCCAACCATTTTCAGAGATTTGCTACTGATATGTAATTAGCGGCAATGACATCTATTAGTAAAGAATGTATTTTTTATCTTGTTTATTCTGGATCAACTCCCTTATTTCCTTTTTTCTTTTTCCGCTAAGATGGCCCTGGGAGATGTCCATGACTTATAGTTACTGGAGATACTGGGACAATTTTATTTTATTTTTTTCAAAAACTAATGTGTCTATGAATGATTTTGTTAGAGAAAATTTTGGGATTTACTCAAAAATCAAATAAAGTGAGTAAGATCAATAAATAATAACTATTATTAATAATTTATTAAAATTTAAAATAACACTACCTCCATTTACTTCTCTCCTTCCATAATCACTACTCTCACCCTGCCAAGCCCCGCTACCCACCCCACACCATCGCCACCGCCACCGCCACCGCCACCCACTCCATTTTATAACAAACCAACAGCCACCAAACACAGCCGCTATCTACTACCACAAGCCCTCCACCCCATATTCAAATCCTTAGCCACCACCACAACAACACCCTCATAGCAAGCCAAGACACAACCCCCAACCTCCCTCATCTCAAGCTTCCTTCGCTAACAACCGTGGCAAGCCATCGCCACCATCCTCGCCACCGTTGCGCTTGGACTGTGACATGGGAGTCTCCAGTAGTGCAGGGGTCATCTGCGATACTGAAACTTTCATACACTATATGTTAATTAAAAATGTTTTCCAAGCGGGATAATTTTAAGCCATTCAATTTTAGTAAAGTTTAATCCAACGGTTGTAAAAGCAAGATCATGGCATGGTCCGAAACTAGGGTTGGACCATGTAATCCTAGACCTTCAATTTAGTTGCAATGGTATATATACCAACGCCACCATTGATAAATGAAAATATAATATTTAGACATACACCCAATTTACCTCCCATGGGAAAGAAAACTTGACGCACATTAGCAGAGATGAAGAAAACTATATTTAAATTAAGCTTTAAAATTTTAGAAGGCCTAATTCATGATTCATTTATAATACCAGTTGCATCAACTGTTCGCAATTCTAAGAATATAAGATTTTACTGTACGGATAAAAAGTGTCTACAAAAATGTTCATATACCAGATAATTTACAAAGAATTTAAGCGGCCGCAGGTCACACGTGCAAGGTTGCAATGCAGAGTTATTAGCAAGAGCTGGGAACAAGTAGGAAACAAGTCCATTTAATTATCAGTGAAGCAGAAGTTCGAATGCCATGCAGAGCATAATTTAAGAGAAATGTTATATGTATACCTAAAAATGAACATCTCATAGACTTTCTTGAAAACTACAGTGGCTATAACAACTTAGTTCAAAACAATTTAACCATTAATTTAATGACAAGATTTGGCCTCTACAACAAGCCAAACCCAAACATCGAGCTTCTGATTCTTGTTATTTTTTGCTATTATTAACTTAAATACAGATTATATTAACTTGAAGGTGAAGGCTCCAATATATCCTATTTAACAAGGTGTACCACACATTTTATAATCTAACAGTTTAGATATAATAGTGCACTAATGTTTCTCTAAATTGTGATACACTGTAAAACTTTCTTAAACTCTCATTCCCTTGACATCTCCACCATCTCCGATTCTCCATCACCACCACTGCCGCCGCCGCCACCAACAACAACCCATCCAGAACTACCACCACCACCTTCGCCACCAACAACAACAGCCCATCCGATGGAAAAAGTTCCCAATTGACCAAATTTAAGGGGGGGGGGAATCAAACATCCCGCAATCTAATTTGTTCCCCCCTACAATGTGTTAAGAGATTTGGGAACTTGAATTTGGTTTCAGAAGTGGATTTTGGGAATCGAGTTTTGTTGGATTAACTTGTCCTTGCCATATGGGTTTTGCTTTTTGTGTCGGTTTTTCGAGCAACCAGTGTGGTGGCTAGGGGGTAGTTGTCGTGGCAAGAATGGAGCAACCAAAGGGTGGGTTGTGGCAGAAAGATGGTGGATGCGATGGTGGGCGTCTATGGTCACGGTGTTGGGTGGTTTATGGTTGTGGGGAAGATGCGAGTGGAGAAGAGGAGGAAGGGTGGGGCAGTTTGGGTGGTTTGCAGTGGTGACCCACAATGATGGAGCAAACAGTGGCAGTGCGGTCTTCGACGAGTGGGTGGTGCCTACCAAAAGAAGTGAAGGGGGAGTAAGAAGAGAAATCCACTGTGATTGGATGGGGGTGCCGCAATTGTGACTAGCTAGTGTTGTAACACTGCTGTGGTGGTTGGCAGCAAAGAGGTTGGTAATTACGCCCAAGCCGTTGGAGTGGGGTGGGGGTGCAACAGTGAGGGTGGGCGGCGGCACCGGCCAAAGCAGTGGCAACAATGGAGAGAAGAAAGAGAGTGAGGGTGATGCGATAATGGTCGGGGTGGGGCAGTAGTGACTGGGAGCGGAGCGGGGTAGTGCAGCGTTGGCCATGGAGGTCAAGGTGCAAAGGTAGAAAGAGGTGGGGTAAGCTGGGAGAGAAAAAGTGTGATATTTTATGGTGGATTAGCGGAATTTAGTTGTATATATGCTCTATAATCTTAACCATTAGATCTATAGAGTGTGTGGCACACCTTATAAAATAAGGTGCAGTAGAGCCTTTACCTAACTTAAAATTATTATACTATTACTAATTTGGAAAGTAACTATATCGTTGTCATATTTAATAACATAATAATGGTTTGTCCATTTTACTTAAACCTAGTATTTTGCTTTGCTTATGCCTCATTATTCAATGTACTACCTTATGAGCAATGAGCAATGAGCAATGGTACTTGTCACCCTAACGTACTTTATGAAAGGAATATGAACAAATTGGTTAGAATAAAACAATAGATACAAATTCTTCTCCTGTTTTCTTAAATCATAGATAGGTCCTTATAAAAGATAAAGACAGCAACAGTTTAAAATTTTAAATGTTAATTCCCAAAAAAGGTTAAATTTAATTATTCCACTCTAACGCATCATGTGAATCCTTGTCCAAAATACTTATTTCTGCATGTCTCTAACAGGATTATCATAGGATAGGATCAATTCCAAAATTAAACATCACAACGATAAGGAGACAACGAAGTACTGAACACTAATTTGCATTACTTATACAGGTAAGAAACTTTATTACATTATCTAACTTCTGTAAGAAATCAATCGTGGTGGTGCCTTTCATTTTGTTATTATTTATATAGAAAATAGTGTGCGGTAACGTTTTTAAAAATCATATTTTAACATAAAAAGTTACAATCTGATATAAACAATTATATTATAAATATTAAAAATTAGGACTTATATCGTAGATTGAACTACATTGCATACTTGTCGAAAAACTTTCTCCAACCACACTGTCTATACTTTTTTGACCTAATATATAATTTTTAAAAAAATCACAAACTTACTTTTTTTTCAGTAAAATAGTACCGACGTCAGCACCTCGACCTGAATATAACTGCCAAATCCGTTTAATTCATGTGTTCTTTTCTTTTACGAACATGTACCTACAGCTACTCGTCAAACGCCATAGAAAACTAACCATTGTTGTTTTTTGGATGTTCAGATTCTTCCAAACTTTTTATTTCTTTTTTGTTGGTAAACCAATTTTTTATGTTTAGCCACTAAATTTTTTACACCTATGATTTTCCTTGCCAGAATCCAAGAAATTACCTACGCCCTGACATTGCATTCGGCCATTGGTGGAGCAACTATCATATAGTGCCTCTTTCATTCGGAGTTGATCTTCATTATATGATTGGGAGGTAATTCTCACTTCTTTAAGATTCTTGCCTTTTTAATCAAGACGAAATTTGATACCGTGCGACCAGCATTTGCTAGATATTTTCTTTATCAAGGTATTTATATAATCAAGATATGTCTTTCCCAGAAAAATTCCTTTGAAGTTAACATTGCTTATTACATTTTCTTTTTTCATTTTTAATTAGGTTGTTGTGGTTTGTTTTTTGTTTTTTTGTGTTTTGTAGGGGTTGTGTTGTTTTGCTCTTTGCTTTTTTGGTTGTTTTTTTTGGCGCCCCCCGGGGAGGGGGGGTTGGTTGCTCTAATAATTGCTTGTTATAGTTTGGTTTGTCCAGTATTAGAGACAGTACCGGGAGAAGGCCCGAAAATTCACGTATTTTTGAGAATTGCATAACTACTACAATTGCTTTTGTTCAATTAAAAATAAATTTATCTACCAATGTCTTAAGAACACATATTAAAAAATTAAGAAAGGAAATTTTGCATTTAAAAGATAGAATTTTTGTGAGCTTTCAATAAATTGAATGTATTAAAAACTCCAAAGTTTTTTTTTATTTCTTAGTGCACTAGTTAGTAAAACTTTAAAAAATTGCTTAGAGATTTTGTCTTTTTCACATTTTTGGTAGACATTGGGCCCCAAGGACCAAATCTCTAAATTGCTTTCACCAAAATATCAAAAAATAAATTAGTCTTTCAAAACATAAAATTTGCTAAAGATCTCTCACAATTAAAAATGTGGGATACGTTAATCTTTAAACATACAAAATGGAATAGTTTGGTCCACTCAAATTTACTTGTTTAGAGATTAAAATATCTTATATTTTGAATAATAAAGAATTTTTAATAAATTTTCAAATTTTGAGAGATTACTTTATTTTCCAATATTTTGGTTATAGATCAAAATGAGGGTTTTCTCTTAAAAGAGTATGGAGTTACATTGTATTGTATTGACAATTTTTTTTTTAAATAAAAGGAGTTACATTGTCAAGATGTTCTAATAAGTAATTTTTTAAAGTTTTACTAACCAGTGCACTAAGAAATAAAAAAAAAGCTTTGGAGCTTTTAATACATTTAATTTATTGAAAGCTCACAAAAATTCTATCTTTTAAATGCAAAATTTCCTTTCTTAATTTCTTAATATGTGTTCTTAAGACATTGGTGGATAAATTTACTTTTAATTGACCAAAAGCAATTGTAGTAGTTATGCAATTCTCAAAAACACGTGAATTTTCGGGTCTTCTAAGAGAAAACCCTCATTTTGATCTATAACCAAAATATTGGAAAATAAAGTAATCTCTCAAAATTTGAAAATTTATTAAAAATTCTTTATTATTCAAAATATAAGATATTTTAATCTCTAAACAAGTAAATTTGAGGGGACCAAATTATTCCATTTTGTATGTTTAAAAATTAATGTATCCCACATTTTTAATTGTGAGAGATCTTTAGCAAATTTTAGGTTTTGAAAGACTAATTTATTTTTCGATATTTTGGTGAGAGCAATTTAGAGATTTTGTCTTTTTCACATTTTTGGTAGACATTGGGGCCCAAGGCCCAAATAAGCCGATACATTATCAGCTTTTGTATAAGATGGCAAATTCTTTCATTTTGAGGGAAAAAAAAAGTTATCTTACAAAATAATAACCATAAATCTTTGAAAGAAGTTTTAGCTATTCATTGTCCCATGAAGGTTATTGGTTTCTAATTTTCATCCTTCTTATTTCTTTGAAAAGTTTCCCCTTGTTTTCACAAATTAAGAGATGGCACAAGTTATCCTTAAGGAAATCATTGCCGTCTTGATTTTGGCCCAAACATGCATGGTTTTGGTCCGAATTGCCATCTTGATTTAATCTTTGCCAAATATTTTGGACTTTTTTTCCCCAATGATACACATAATATGATTGTCCTGTAGAAATATCTACTTTTTACGAGTTTGGTTCTTAGTGGGCCTACAAGCATGTCATGTTCACACATTTTTCAAAGAGCATAATTTCTTTCAATTATACATTTGAATGAAAGGAAAAAATTATCATAACGTATCTTCGTGATTTGCGTAGGAGTTTAATTTATCTATCTCCAATAAGTCTCCTTTATAAAAGGCGATTCTATTCAAACCACAGTCCAACCCAATATATAAGCAATTTTCAAAGTTAAAATTCAAATTGAAGTTCGTTATATGTAAAAGACTAACCCTTTTTGCTATACATAATCTTCATGAGTTTAATTTTTCTATTGACTACTCCTACATACTTGAAAATTTAAAATTAAGCTAGAAGTATAAATTAGACAAAAAATAAAAATAAAAAAATTGTGTGCCTTTACTCTCTATGTGGGGAATGGCTGGTAAAATGGTCCTCACAATGTTTAGGAGCCATTGGTTTAATAAAAATTAATGACTAAGATAAAATGCAAGTGTTAATGGGCCTTAATTAATCGGAAGCATGTCAAGTCCTTCACTCTTCCTTTCTTAACACCTTCGTCAGGTTCGTCACCAGCTTTTGCGACTTTAGTCTCCACCAGTGCCTCGCCAGCATTGAATTCTCCTCTGATGATCTCCCCATTGGCAAACTATCTCGCCTCTTGTCGAAGCTCTACCACACCAAATCTTGCTCCAACAGCATTGATCCTCCCCCCTTCCTCCTTCTCCTCGTCCACCACCACCTACACCTCCAACCTATATGCTATTTCGTTCAGTGGCGGCACCGGCGAAGTCTCCAACACCGCATTTGTTTTACCCTCACTTTGAACTCGATCGTCGAGGCTCCACCAATGTCGAACCTGATGGCAACGGTGCTGCTGCCACAACAAAGCAACCATACAAGGTACCGCTGCCACCATTGCTTGGAACTTGAGACAATGTAGTGGTGGAGAGGTGAAAAAATAGCAGCACCCTTTCCTTGAAAATTTGGCCAGCGCATAGTGGTGGGGTGACTCACGAACTAATAACAAGCAGAGACATGGAGCATCTGTTAGTAGCCATGGAGGGTGAGTTGGCCACTAGAACTAGTGGTGACTATGGTTCACTTGTGGACCAATAACTTTGAACCCGCAACACTGTTTGTAGCACACCAGATGGAGAGCTCATCTTCTTTCTCATATCTCGTGTGTCGCCATCAACGGAGAAGAGAATAGAAGTGGAGGACTTAACATGTTCTCAATCAATTAGGTCCACTAACACATACATTTAATCTCAACCTTTAATTTTTATTAAATTGAATCTAACAATCCACTTTTATGGACCATGTAATGCTCCCAAACATTGTGAGGACCATTTTATTTGCCACCATGTAGGGGGTGTGTTTTCTTTTCTTTCTTTTTTTTTGTGGGACAAATGTGCTTTGTTTTACTTACTCATTAGTTGAAAGCAAGTTTTGTTGAAGCCAGGAGAATACTCTTATTTAAGGTGATGTCTTAAATGCACCCCATTAAGAAAGGTGTGTGATGCACCTTGGGTGCAGCTAGGGTGTTGGTTTGATCCAATGTGTCTATTAAAGTTAAGCAATATTGAACGGTAGGGATTATTGCTAGCAACTTGTTGAGTAGGTTTTTAAAGTCTAAATTTGTAAAATTAAATTTAATATCAAATTGAAACCCTAATATGAGCTCAACTAGCATGAGAGCTCCAGCCGCAAGCGACCATCACCGTCGAGGAATTGCAATTATTCCAATCTCAGAGAATGGTGAGCAGTAACCTTAGGTGGCGTTGTGTATGAATGGACATCACACCATGTTCGAGTTAATCTCTTATACCAAGGCACCAGCAGGTTGAAATGGCACCATATTCCTCACAACAAACATTATCTAAGGAAGCATTTCACATAGTTTCCATTTTATAATTAAGGGAACTTCTTGATGAACACTGTGAGATTAATGTTGAGATCCAAAGAAGTATTAATCCATGATTACAAGAATTTTCACAAACACAAGCTGGGCACTAATACCAACTCCAATCAATGAACAATCCACAGTCTAAATCAGTATAATCAACAACAAAAAATAAGAAGGATTGGAGTATGTGTATTGCTCCAAGTATGAAAATGTTGCTGTGAGAATGAAGGGGAATAACAATATGGGTTTCTACAGTAACAAGGAATCTAAGGAATAAGTATCTGGAAGAAGTATAATGTCAAATAGCTAAGATGCAATCTGTAGTTGCTCCACAATGAATTACGTAGGACAATGAAGGCACTGAGGTCACTTAGAAAGAATGAAATAGAATATATTAGAAGAGTAATCAATGAGTTTTTAGCAAAAGAAATACAGAGGGAAGTGAAAATGCAGAGAGGAGAAGCTTGAGACTCACAAATCGCCAATCCGCTCCAATAGAGCCCCAAACTGCCTTTAATGAATTGAGTCCCTTAGCCACTTTGGTTCGTGGTGCGTTCTAGTGCTTTTTCTCAATTTTCCTACACCTAGCTCGTTAGTTACCATTGATTCAAGATCAGCTGCCACGTGTGTCTTATGTACATGCCCATTTTTGCCCTTTATTTTACTGCCCTTCATATCATAACCCCCTCCTTTGAAATTAACCTTGTCCTCAAGGTCAAAAGAAGGATACAGCTTCTTAAATTCATCAACTAATGCCCATGAAGCTTCTTCTTTTGGCAAGGACTCCCACTGAACCAAGATTTCAGACTGCCATTTGCCCATTCAATCAATTTGGCGCTTAGCTAATATAGCAGCTGGTTGTAAAACAGGACCTGTGTCATTAGTGAGTAGTGATGTTGGAATCACTTGCTGATGTGGTTGTCCCACACATTTCTTGAGTAAAGAAACATGGAAGACTAGATGAATACGGGTCGAATCTGGAAGTTTAAGTTTGTATGCCACTGCACCAATTCATTCTATGATTGGAAAATGTTCGAAATTTCTCATGCTCAGCTTTTGGTTCTTGCGAAGAACCATAGAACTTTGGCAATAGGGCTACAACTTAACAAATACCAAGTCTCCAAACCTTGATGTGTGCAGAAAGCAGTCTTGTGCCTATCCTTAGGATACATCAAAATTTGATGGTATTCGGAGCGTAGGTCCAGCTTCGAAAAATATTGCGCACCAAACAACTCATCTAGGAGCTCATCCACGGTAAGCATTGGGAAAGAGTCCTTAATAGTTACTACATTCAACACCCGATAGTCGGTGCAGAATCGCCATGTTCCATCTTTCTTTTTAACTAATAGCACTGGTGAGGAGAATGGGCTAGAGCTAAGCTGGATAATCCCTTCATTCAGCATGTCAATCACAAGCCGCTCAATCTCAGTTTTCTGACTATGTGGATAACGGTAGGGGCGGACATAAACTAGGGCTGTATTTGGCAATAATGGAATTTTGTGGTGAAGAGATCATTGTGGAGGTAACCCACGGGGAACACTAAAAATCTCCTTGTATGTGTGCAGCAGAACAGAGATTTCAGGTTCTATAGACTTGGGTAATTCAAGTAGTTGTTGTGTTGGTTTCTCTGGCGTTTGTATTTGTAATGTATAAAGTTCAACTATGGAATCAGTAGTCTGCAAACATTTGAACTGGTGGAATTGAGCAAGAGTAGGCTGAGTGTGAATCTCCCCTTGTAATGTAATCACTTTATTATTTGTAAAGAAAGTGAGAAACCGTCTCTTATAATTCACCAAATGAGTATCAAGTTGTGCTAGCCATTGAGTACCCAACACTAACTCAACTGCTATAATAGGTAATGAAATTTGCAAGTAATAGCCTTGAATATCCACAGGAATTTGCTTGATCTAGCCTTCGCATTCTAATAGCTCTCCATTGCCAACAATAGCCTTGAAATTGGGTGCTGGTTGTATTGGAAGTTGAAGGAATTTGGCAACTCGTGGTTGTATGAAATTATCCGAGCTACTGCCATCAACTAAATCTGAATTTCATGACCATTAATAAAACCCTTAAATCGTATAGAACCTCAGCCAATCATTCTATTCATCACATGATATGATAGATAGTGAATTTGCTCTTCGACCACAGGCTGTTCTGTTTTGGTTTGCTCATGTGTACTCTCTTCTAGAGGTTCCTCGTCTATCTGTTCCTCACATTGTATAAGGTAATAGTGTTCATTGGTGCATTTGTGGTTCAAGGAGTAACATTCATCACAGGTGAAACATAAGCCTCCATCTCTTCTAAATTGCATATCAGCTAGTATAAGTTTCTTGAGATGTGTTGGTTTTGGTGGTGTGGGTAGTAGTGGTGTTAAGTTTGGTTTAGGTGGCGGAGGATGTGCTGAGCTAACGTAGGGTGGCTGTATACTGATTGGTTTAGGTGGTATGGTGGTAATTGGTTTTGGGCTAAAGGTGGGAAAATAGGTTTTGTTGTTGAATGGAGGTGGAAGGAATCTCTTCTCAAACAATTTAGCTAAAGAAATAGCCTGCAATAGTGAGTGTAGACAGCGGGAAATGATTTCCTTCTTTAATTCTAGCATTAAACCACCAATGAAACAATCTAACAACAAAGTATCATCCATACCATAAGCACGATTTGCTAGTGCAGTAAAAGACTCATAATAATCCTCGACTACAGAAGTTTGAGTCAGTTTTAAAAGCTCAGCTCTAGGATTTTCAAATAATGATGGACCAAATTGAATCTGAATCGCAGTAGCAAGAGCAAACCAGTTTGGAACCTGGTTCACTTTTTCCAGCATTTGAAACCATGGTAATACCTTCCCTTCCAAATGGACTGAAGCTATAGGAACCTTTTGGTTCTCCAGAATCTCATAAATCTTAACGAATCATTCGGCTTTGTAAATCCAGTCTAATACATTCTCACCATGAAAATGAGGGAAATCCAACTTCAGTGTACGGGGTTGCCCAAATGGGGAAAAATGAGAAGTCTCACGATATGGGGAAGAATGTGAGTTCGGTAAGCCATGGTTATTGCTAGGATGATCAGCATGCTGCAAAAATTTCTCCATGAGTGTTTCCAATCGATCTAATCTAGACCCTGTGTTCAACAACACAGTATTGGTCTTTCTTTGTTCCTGTCCTTGCGTCTGAATTGTCTCCATCATCTTATCAACTTTGTTTTGTAAATCTTTAAGTCTGGTGTTCTTAGCCATGGCTTAGACAATGAAAGCACCAATTAATACCAACTCCAATCAATGAACAATCCACAGTCTAAATTAGTATAATCAAATCGGATTATGTGTATTGCTCCAGGTATGAAAATGTTGCTGTGAGAATAAAGGGGAATAACAGTATGGGTTTCTATAGTAACAAGGAATCTAAGGAATAAGTATTTGGAAGAAGTATAGTGTCAAATAGCTAAGATGCAATCTGCAGTTGCTCCACAATGAATTACGTAGGATAATGAAGGCATTGAGGTCACTTAGTAAGAATGAAATAGAATATATCAGAAGAGTAATCAATGAGTTTTTAGCAAAAGAAATACAGAGGGAAGTGAAGATGCAGAGAGGAGAAGCTGGAGACTCACAAATCACCAATCCCCTCCAATAGACCCCCAAGCTGCCTTTAATGAATTGAGTCCCTTAGCCACTTTGGTTCGTGGCGCGTTCTAGTGCTTTTCCTCAATTTTCCTGCACCTAGCTCGTTAGTTACCATTGATTCAAGATCAGCTGCCACGTGTGTCTTATGTACATGCCCATTTTTGCCCTTTATTTTACTGCCCTTCATATCAGGCACTTTCAACATCACACTAATTAGTCGCAAACACAGAAATAACACCACTTCAAATCCACTTAGACAAAATAGTCAACCTCAACAATAAAACCTTAACATTTGCAATAAAAAAAAATTCAAATTTAAATGTGAAGCCCACAACAACAACATTCCTATCCTCAGAGTTCCTTATGTTCTCTCTAGAGTTCTCTGTGCATGATGTGATGGTGAGGCTGCACCAGAGGCTCCACACTGATTAGGTGGAAGATGGTGCCTTTGTCGAGGTTGGGCAGATCCTTGCAACCATCATGCGATTGAAAGGTGACACAACAGAGACGGCAGTTGGCATGGGCGTGAAGCATCCATACAGTCACAGCAAGAGGAGGCAATAATGGAGGTGTTTGAAACGGTGTCGTCGTTAGAGAGGGAACTAATGTGGCAGTGTTGGAGGAGCTTAAGAAGCTCGTTGTCTCCAGGGAGGAGGAAGTGGGGTTGAAGATAACGGGTGGAGCTGGAGGGGGAAAGTGGAACGGGAAAGTGAAAATAAGGCTAGAGAAGTAATTTTACAATTCCTTTAGTTGGTTTAACTGGCTGCTACTTAGCATACCTCCCATCGCCAATTGTAGACTATTGTATACGCGAGGTGTATCACACACTCATTATGCGAGAGGTATATTTGAGAACTCTATTTAATAATTTTTGAGCTAATGTTGACGTGCGATGAAAGTTCGACTGTTTCCCGGTCCCACCAAAATGGTTACTTCTACATTCTGAAATAATATACTCTCTTTCTTGCAAAGAGTCCCCACCACTTCCACCCATTGTGAGAGAGTTTAGCTAAACTACCATCAACATTTAATGGCTATGATTGTCCTCTTCAATCATAATAGTATCTTGCTTTGCTTATGCTCGTCGTCGTATGTATTGCCTTAACGACATTTGTTTGAGATGGCGAGTTGGTCACCATAACTTTGTTAGGAAGAATATAAGCAAAGCTTAAGATAAAATAAAGATCAAAATCCTCTCATTATGTTAAATAATGGAAATGACCAATTAGAGAGATAAAATGACAAATAACTTGAGTCTATCTTATACAAAGAGTGAAAAATATTTTATATATTAAAAGTTAGTTAAGTCTATCTTATTCCTTAGACTTCATTAATTATCTATCATTAAGATACATAAGAGAATTTTAATAAATAAATTTACATAATATATTATTTTTATTAAATAAATAATAAAATTATAATATATTTATCAATTTATTTTATCATATCCAATATAATATGAATTTAATTAGTATGCACTGAAAGTGTAAAATAGTTTTATACTGTCAATCAATAGAAATAGAAAAAAATAAAAAATTATGGTGAATTTCTCATTATAATAAGTGATTATTTATATGAGTTGGCACCTTCTACTATTTTTATTAACTGACAATATAAAACTATTTTATACTATCAGTACATTTAAATTAAATTCATATAATATACCGAATATATTTTTAAACAAAGCTGAATCTGATTTTATTGTAAATGTGCTAAATATAAGGGATCCTGTTAATACCTATTATCAATTTTCTTACATAAAGGCAAGAGTATTGAACAGAAGTGTAACATTAGAGCTTAGAAGTAGAAAACCAGATCTTCCATTGAGCAATCAAAATCTTTCCATTAAATTAATCAAATCCTCTTGCCTGTGCTGTGTACTTTATTATGCCATTTTTCTTCTCTTCAAAAAATCTACCTGGCAAGTGGCAAACTCTCGGGAAAAAACACTATCACCATTGTCGTTTCTTCCGTCAGGTTCGGATTCCTCTCTCAATTTTCTATGCATAACCACTCCACTAATCACGTTTACGTTCGCTGAATGTAGCAGCTCAACGCTTCTAGCCACAACCATTCTCCTCTCTCTCTTTCTCTCTCTCTCTCTCTCTCTCTCTGTGTTACTTTTCAAGCTCAAACTCTTCACGGAGCTTCACATAGCCATGGTTCTGTGGCGCTTACCCACGTGGGTCACAGCATTTTCTCGCCCACTGTTCCTCATTGTTTGTGCACTGTGCGTCTCTGAAGCTGTTGGGGGGAAAGCGAAACGAACCGCGCACTCATCGCTACCGTTCATTTGGCCTCTGCCTGCGGAATTCACGTTCGGCAATGAGACCCTTTCTGTGGACCCTGCGCTCTCTCTCTCCGGCAATGGCGCTTCCTCTGCCATTGTCAGAGCGGCGTTTGATAGGTACAGAGGGATCGTGTTCAAGCACCGTGATGGGTCTGGTTTCCTCAGAACGTTGAGGACTGTTTATGATGTCACCAAATTGAAGATCAATGTTCATTCCCACAGTGAGGAGGTGGGGTGGTACCTTCTTAATTAATTTTAATTTTTTTTTAAAATTTTCTGTTGATGGGTTTTTTTATTTTTTGTGTTTTTATTTTGTGGGTTTTGCTAAAGTTTTGATTTTTGAGAGTGGGAACTTGTGTTGCAGCTTCAACTTGGAGTGGATGAAAGCTATAGCTTGTTCGTTTCAAAAGCCGAGGTGCATTCCGGAGAAGTGACAATTGAGGTTTGGTTTGGTTTTAATTCTATGGTGTATTCTATTTTGGTTTTGGTTTTTCACTTCTTATTGCTGGACTCGAACAAATAAAGTGAACTATATCGTTTGTTCTTTAGCTGTTTTTCCTTTCTTTTTTTCCCCCCAAAAATATTATTTACTGCGAGATAGTCATTTGTAGATGATTGTTAGTCATCTAATTTTGTTATTTTATTTATTGTAGGCAAGTACTGTTTTCGGTGCATTGCGTGGATTAGAGGTATGTATAGAATTTGCAACTCAGTGAGTTCAAACTTTGTTTTTTCTTCTTCATCCTTTTCACTTTACTAGGACAGATTACCAGGAGATAGAGATTGGCGAAAAGAGAGCAGTTGTTCTTGTTTATAGCTTAAACTTGTGATGCTTTGATGACTTGTTTCATATCTGATTATAGGAGTTGTATATTCTAGATATTTTTTTGAGAATTTGTGACTTATACCTGTAAAGAAAACTTTTAAAATTTATGTGCAATCTCTATTCATTTTTTAAGATTTGTATTTTTTTAGATTTGTAAAATCCATAATCTGTTATGTTCATGTATATCTCTGCATTTTGATAGAATGTATTTCTTTATCATATGATTCATACCTTTATAGAATTTATTTCTTTCTCATACCTTTATATTGTCACTCTTTAAACTGTGGAAATATTAACTCTAACATTCATACGTATTGGCATACACATGGTAAGTTGCTTAAACTCAGTTGTATTGTACATTTTTTACCCTGGAAATGAAAACTGAACTATTTTGCTTTCGTCTTCCTCAATGTGAATTGTGGACACACCGACATCACATGGCCTATTTTCTAGATGATTGACAAACTTGTAATGCCTTTTTGAGTTATGCATGACCCATTTCCTTGATTTCTTTGCCTCTTTTATGATGCACCAGACATTCAGCCAGTTGTGTTCGTTTGATTATACAACTAAAACAGTACAAATATACAAGGCACCTTGGTCCATCCGAGATGAACCTCGATTTGCATACCGTGGGCTTTTGTTGGGTGAGCCAAGATTTTGTAAATGAGGAAAACCTATATTCTGTGAGTGACCATATGTTACAAATCTGAGGCTATTGATACATTTCTTGGGTTTTTGTTAATTTTGCAGATACAGCAAGGCATTATTTACCAATCGATGTAATCAAGCAGATAATTGAATCTATGTCCTATGCTAAGCTTGTAAGATAAATGCTATATGTTTCTTTTTCTTCCCTCCTGGCTGTTTGTGAAAATTGGAAAACAAAGGGGCGTCCGCTAACTAGTACTGTTGATATAAAAAATTATGCTTGCTAGAATGTTCTACATTGGCACATCATAGATGAGCAATCATTTCCTCTAGAGGTGCCTTCATATCCAAATTTATGGAAAGGTTCTTACACAAAGTGGGAACGTTACACAGTAGAGGATGCATATGAAATTGTCAAGTAAGACTCACTTTGTTCCATCTCTTACCAATAACTTAGCTTTAAAGGCTTCTAGAAATACCATCCTATATTTTTTGTCTTCTTTTCATAATTTTACCTAGCAAGGGGGATTTACCAATGAAAATGACAAGTAGAAATAAATTAGCACTCAGGTCTTTGATAAGATCATCTTCACATCAAACTATGCAGTTGTATATGATATTGCAACTATAACTAGTTCTGCAATCTCAATAATTTTTTTACAGAAAATTTAAGACAAAAAATTTGTTTAAAAATCAGGTGAGGGGAAGAGAGTTGAAAATATGTTGTTATAATTCAGAATAATATTATAATATCCTGATCAATTGATCCATGCTTTTATCAAATTGTTACTTCCAAATTACCTTCTTTGAGATGGCTTTCTTAATCTGCCGCTGACTAATACTGTGTTCTCTTTTCATGTTCCAACTTTGCATTGCCATAAAGCTTTTCCAAAATGAGAGGTGAGGTATCTTCAAATTCCTTTTGAAGTTTCTGTTTCATATTGTTTGCCGCATTTTGCTCTTATGATCTTTATTTTGGTTTGTTTTTCCTTTTGTTTCTTTGATCTTTCTTAGTATCATACAAGGCAGGTTCATAAAAGTAAATCAGTATTTTATTTGGGTCATTTATTGTGGCTATCAAAATATCAATTTGAATATATTTTGTGAGTATCTGCATGGTTTATCACAGGTATAAATGTGATGGCGGAAGTGGATGTCCCTGGTCATGCAGCATCATGGTAAAGCTCGTGCCATGGTCAATTTTTTATTTAAGCTGATAGCCTGCTAGTATTGTAAATTTAAGATAATGGATTGAAAATGGTGATAGATGGAAACCCTCAATATTTCTTTTACTTCTACAATTTATTGTAAATATTTCTTTCAAGAAAGACAGAGTTTACTATAGAAAAGTTGAAGCTTTCTAGATATGGATTGAATATATGTATGTGCTTAACATATATGATTCTAATGAATTGCTATGGATTGACATCAAATTATTATTATTATTTTTTAACTTCCCCCTTCCATATTAGCTTGGTCTGGTTATTACCTTGACGTCAAGCAAAACTTTTGAAAATTTTATTCATGCATTGTTCTATTTATTTTATAAATATGGGTTTTTATTGGTTGCCCCAACAATTTAATGTTTCTCTGATAACTAGTGCATCAGAAATATTTGATTTTTTTTTTTAATTAATTTCTGTTTAGGGGTATTGGATATCCTGATCTTTGGCCATCACCTTCCTGTAAAGAGCCACTAGATGTTTCGAAGAAGTTTACTTTTGATGTCCTTTCTGGAATTCTGACAGGTTAAGTTATAAAACATGCAACATTTACTCATATTTAACTTATTTCTCACTTCCACTTTACCCTTGTTCCTTGCTCTATCATACTAAGTTACTGCATTGTGAAGTGTGTCAAAACCAGCCCATCCCGGCTTCTGCCCATATCGCCGTGGTACCATGTACACAGGTCTCATAAATTGACTTTCTTTCTCCTTTTCTAAATTTTACAGATATGAGAAAAATATTTCCATTTGAGCTATTTCACTTGGGTGGTGATGAAGTTAATACAGGTCAGTATGAATGGCTTTCTTCATGCAACTTGTCAAAGAACCACTTGACCTGAAATCTTAAGCTATTAAGGAAGGGGGCATAAGAACCATTTTTAACATTAGCCCAACTTATAGTTGATTGCTACCGTGATAAAATGTGTAAGAGTGGCCACATGTGTGACTTCATAACATTTCTAATAATAATGATTATAGTACAAGGTAGGCTTTCCTTAATTTAGTGTAATTTTTAACCTATTTTGTATCAATGCTAATTGACAAGAAATTCGAATTTATTTTGGCAGATTGCTGGATCAATACTTCTCAAGTGTATAACTGGTACCAACCTTAACCTGTTATACTCGTGCGTTAATCATATGATAACCTTTTGATGCCTAAAGTACCAAAGCCGTTAAATCCATCAAACTGTTTAAAGTTGAATAAAATGCAAAATGTGAACTTAAACATTGCCTTTATGTAATGGTGAGAAATAGTAGTTGGCTGGGATTTGTGTTGCTGTGTTCATTGTTGTCATACTTTGCAATCAACTGAATTTTTGGGATTATTTGCTTGGGAAGCATGCAGAGGAAATTAGTTAGTCTATTTCCCTTTTTCCAAAAAAATTAACTATCACGATTCATGAATCTGATTGGATTATCAATGTATTAAGCACAATGTTCAGATGTGAAATTCTCTGTGTTTTGAATATATCTCCAATTTTGGATTTGGACTCTATCTCCGACTCAGGCTTTCGAAGAACAACATGACTGCCGAAGATGCCTATCAATATTTTGTATTGAAGGCCCAAGACATAGCTCTTTCAAAAAGATGGAGTCCTGTAAACTGGTATGATCTGTATGTATATGGCATTGTAGCATGAAAAACTCATTTATAACCTTAATTCATCATTGATGGATCTTTCTCCTAGGTATACTCTTTTCTTTCCTACCATTTTGAAACAGTGATGCTATTTGGCTCGAATTCAATTTGTAAAATTTTGTACGAAGATGCTATTAACCAATCAAAAGAAGGCAAAAGTTTAAAAAGTAAATAGTAACTAAGAAAAGGGCGAAAATTAGGGGTGCATGACCAGTCATCGTCATTGGTAAGAGCAAGACGAATTTCGTTTTCGTGCTGCACAGCATTTTTCTTCTTCAAATGGAAAATGTTAATATATTTAAAGACTATTTATAATGCCCATACATATGTCTTCCATGCATATCAATAATTATGAAATAATACTTCTATTTACTATACATTTTCTTTAAGCGTAGGTGCATTTTTTTAATGTGACATTTTCTTTTTGTAACTTCTCAGGGAAGAAACCTTCAACACATTTCCAACTAAGCTGCATCCACAGACTGTTGTTCATAACTGGTGAATTTCCATCCATATAGTTTTATTTTGGTACGAAACTCAAATTTCTCAGTTTCAGAATAACGTATTTCAATTAATTACTGTAGGCTGGGACCTGGAGTTTGTCCAAAGGCAGTTGCAAGAGGTTTCAGGTGCATTTTCAGTAACCAGGGTGTCTGGTATCTTGACCATCTAGATGTACCTTGGGAAGCTTTCTATACTGCTGAGCCACAAGAAGGAATACGTAAAGTTTCGGAACAAAAACTTGTACTTGGAGGAGAAGTTTGCATGTGGGGTGAGACAGTAGATACATCAGATGTTCAGCAAACAATATGGCCTCGAGCTGCAGCAGCAGCAGGTTAGCATACCTTACCAATGTTTAGATGTTTGCCATTGTTGCATCATGTTCATAGTTTTTACCCGTAGAGCATACCCCTTACCCATTAAACATTCAATATATGTGTACGTATGTTTATAAATCCCTTAATCTTTTGTCTTATGTTGAGGTGCCTCTTCACTTCATCATTTTCATTAGTAATATATACTTTTTGGGAAGAGGGTAGAAGGGCAGTGAGATTGAATAAGGTAGGCTGCTGGATTTGATTATGCAAAGTTAACTACTAATTGTTTGCCACAGAACGTTTGTGGAGTCAGAGAGGTTCTACTTCTAAAGGAGATATTAATGTAACTGCACTGCCCCGGTTGCACCACTTCAGATGTCTCTTGAATAGAAGAGGGATTCCAGCTGCTCCTGTCACAAATTTTCATGCTAGAACTGCTCCCACTGGTCCAGGCTCATGCTTTGAGCAATAACCTTATTATGTTTCGCCTGTCCAATCTAGACTGTTGTTATAGTAGCTCATGTTTCTTTTACTATGCCTAGTTAGAATTGTAACTTCCAAGTTCAACTCCTTGTCAACTGGGGGCAAATTAGAGCCCTCTAGTGAATTGACAACAGTCATGTTGTAAGTTATTGTTGAATAAGGATTCAATAAATAATATCCGTTCACTTGTTTCTGCATGTCTTTCAAAATGCTAATTTAAAGGACTTGTGAATGTTGGAGTTTGTTATATACGGAAAGCACTTGATAACACCGTAAAGTTGGAACCAAATCTTAATTCTGCAGACGGAAATTTGTATCCTGTTGTCCATGAGTCAACTAAGTCTTTAATGAAACTGAAATTCAATAGAAATAGTAAACACGATTAAATAAACAAAATTAGTAACTAAATCTTTTTCGTTAACCATTTAGCAAATATATATATATATATATATATTAGTCATTTTTTGGTCACCTGAAGTTTCCAGTTACAAAGGTCCATGAGATAGCGTATGCAAAGTGGCCCGGTTCAGATTTGATCCCGAGAAACAGTAGTTGCTTAGTGCAGGCCAGGTTTGGCTTACTATCTGAGCTAAAAAGTCCAGGCAGTTAACTGGAAGGTAAAGTAGATCAATATTCGGCTACTTAAACACGTAGCTTTAGTTAATTATCGTACAAGTGGCTACCTAGGAGAAACGTTTAAGACCAGAGTTCCTCCTTTTATTGCGTTCCACTGTTCCTTACTTCCTTTAATACCCCCAGTAATATTTGAAAAATGATAATTTATTAGAGTTTATGGTAAATCTGACACATGATAATATATCAACAAGAGATGTGTTATTTGTACCACCATAAATGATAGACACCCCAACACCCACTCACAAAGATAAAAAAAAAAAATTATAAAAGAAAGTAAAAAAGTGAAAAAGTAAGAGGAAGAGGAGAGAGATAGAGAGAGGATGTCAAAGTATGTAAAAGAATGGTATGTACAAATAACATTTCTCTATCAACAAACGATTTCTATAATATTTATATATTATAATTATAAATTATATTTTGAATGATTGAGATATTATTATATATAAAATTTATGATGAAATTGAGACTATAACATCATTACTCGTAATGTTTATCCGCAACATCACGAGAAAGTAATGCTGAGCCCATAGATTTCATAAACCATGGAAAAAATAATAAATAAATAAATAAAAACTGGTAGTTATCACCCTCTGACATAGTTATATAGGCTGAACGCATTCAGGAAACTAATTCTAATTGATACGAGTGACTCTTAAGAATTAATTTTAACAAATTAGGAAAAGAATAGGTACAGAAGAGAGAAGAGGGAATAAGAAATTATAACTGCAACATTATTAAGAAAAGAAAATTTTATACCATCTTATGTGCTTCACGATGATATTTTCTACTTTTAAGCGTTTTTTACTCAAAATATTGAGTAGAAGCTTAGCCAGCTTTGACAGACTGATGTACTAGCCTTGCTTGTTTGTCGTTTCTTAATCAAGAATTTCTGTGATGATGGGATGACAACATGCCCTGAAATTCTAAACTCCATCAATTTTTTCCCCCATGAAATCCGCATGATGTTGGTGACTCGTGGAGTTATGATGCTGCACACTTGGTGGATCTTCGCATTACCCTGAAGTTAAGCTAGGAATTGAGGGTCCTTCCTAATTACCCTCACCAATGCTTGCTTTCTAGAGGTAAAAGTAGAAATGAAGAACCGGGGAAGTGAGAGGTAAGATGGGAACATAAAAAATGAGTCATAATTAGGGACATGCATCATTACAATGGCTGAAAAGTATAAAGAACACACAAATAGACAATAATGAAGGTTTGATGACACGATGGGTTGAATACTTGAATTCATAATGCAATAGAACATGTTATGTCAATAATTGTTGTTGTAATATAAAATAAGTTGTTAGACGATAAGTTGTAGCCTTTTTTTTTTTTTTGGCTAATACTAAAATGTAGCTTTTCACTCGAATAATACGTGCGGACTTTGATTTTTCGTCCACCATTGCTGACTATAGTGATGTGTGGGTCTTTCCACGATCATGACGTAAAGCTAAGAATAATGATTCTTCATTAGATTGGAAAAAATTGCAGGGTAGCAGTTGCTTTGGGATAACAACTTAATGAGTAAGGTACACTTGACAATGAAAACTGAAGTTGGGTCATTGGTCGAAGTAGGAATCCCCTTAAGTTTGGTTCAGTCTCAATCCTTTTCCATTTGCACGGTTTGTTTTGGAAGTTTGTATAACGCGAGACTTTTGAAGCCGTGTGGGCAAGTGCAATAGTAATGTGTTAAGTCCTTGAGAATGATTTCCATTAGGCCAACACTATTGGATGAAATCTAAGACCAATGTAAGCGAGATTCGTTAGTGTCTGCTTCTTGCCTATAATCATCATGCACTCTCCATGTTACAAGCACTTGTAGCGGATCCTATCAAGCTTTTGACTTACTGACATTTTTACACGCACCTTCTTCATATGCACTTAATTTGGCAAATATTGATAGGTCCCTTGGGCTAATTTTGAACCTCAATTTGTACAAGTGAGAAATCGAAGACTTCAAAAGACCAGTGTTTGGGGAGACAAGTTGGACATACGCTACATTCTGCAGAGTCTCTTCCTGGCAAGAAAAAGAAAAGACGAAGGTCAAATTTAGGTTTTCATAATTTGTTGATAATTGATTGATAGGTTGTTATGGAAGACCTAATGTTAGGTTGGATTTTAGAACTAGTGAAGTAAATATTATATACTTACCTACTAACCATGGATCACATTTTAAGACACGCACATTATGCATATCTCAATATTAATATTTAGTTTACCCAATGTAATTAGTTGATTAGTAGTGAACTGTAACTCTAAACAAATTTTCTTGGTAATATTATGTTCGAATCTTGAAATCATCATTTTAAAAAAGGCTTTACTTAACCACTATCTTGACCAGAAACTGAATTGTCCAGGCAATTTTTAAGATAAAAGTACTAATATTTAGGATACAATCTTCTTATATGATGTTAAATTCCTTCCTTTTGAAAAAAAAAAAAGTCGTTATTGGGCTACTTAGGCTTGGACCAGGTTTTGTGGTCTAGTGATGAAAATTTTATATAATAAAGGATTATTCTGACCAAAAAAAAAAAAAACAAAGGATTATTCAATAATATGTATTACATTGAATAATGCATAATTATGTAATTAAATAAGTTTAAATATGATAATAACTAAAAAAAAAATTTCATTTTAGTTGTCAAATTTAGCTTTCATGGTAATTTGTAAAATTTAGCTTTAATTACTGCCAATATGAAAAGTTAAATGAGTTTGACTATCTTAAATTTTTCTTTTAATTTGATATGCATCCCTCTATATTTATAAATTAATAATTAATTTAACTATACTAATAATATAAAATATCAAACTCATTTAATAATATTAAATTTATTACTTTAGCTAAATATTATTAAAGTAAGGGTAAATGAGGGACTTTAAATGAGCTCTTTTATAAGCTAAACTTATATTTTTGGTCTAGATTTATAAGCTAAACTTTAAATGACTTTTGACGGATATCAAACTCGTTTTGATCATATAATAATACATAATTTGATAACCCATAAAGTAAGAATGAATGCCAATCAAATTTGAATAAGTATGGTAAATTATATAAATCAGAATGGTTTTATATTCTCCTATTATGAATCTTTTCTCCTTCCAAAAAGAAAAAGAAAACATGACCCCCATGAATAGTGGATTCGATTTTGCCTTGGGATCGTAGAGAAAGAAAAAAGAACATGGCGTGATGAGACCATACATAATAGCATCATTCGCCATTTCATCTTCGGCGGTCAGAAGTATTTTTGGTAATTAATGTTTGTAGGATATAATATTAATTTATATCTCATCTATACTAAAATAAGATATAAACTTTATATAAATTAGATTCACCCTCTGTCCGATAATAAAAATTCATAAATAGGATATATGAAAAAAAATGAGTATACATAATACAATAACTCTAATGTAAAAGAGGAAAGAAAGACCATCACTTCTAAGGAAAGAAAAGATTGTCTCACCCTGTTTATTTCTCTTCAACCCATTAGTATTGCACTCAGCCATGGACACCAACCACCATGCTCCACACCCCTCCCGCAAACTCTTCTGCCGCTCCGCCTCTTGGTCCGCTTCCGCCGCCGATAACCATTTCCCAAATCCCGACGCCGACAACACAGTTAACAGCCATAACCGCCTGCCCCCTCTAACCCCTCGACCCAAAGCTCGCTCTTCCTTGTTGCCGCCTCTCTCCATTTCTCGCCGGAGCGTCGACGGCTGGCCCAATCCCAGCTCCGACGACACCGGCAATTGGTCCACCACCCCCGGCGCCGGAACACCCAACAACGGTAACGCCCAAAGTTTGAACCTTGACCTCTCTTTCATTCACAGCAACAATGCTGGCCCTGTCAAGAGAGACAAGATTGCTTTCTTTGACAAGGAGTGCTCCAAAGTAGCTCAACATGTTTTCCTTGGTGGTGATGCTGTTGCTAGGGATAGGGAAATTCTCAAACGCAATGGGATCACCCATGTTCTCAATTGTGTTGGTTTTGTTTGCCCGGAGTACTTTAAGTCTGATTTTGTGTATAGAACCCTGTGGTTGCAGGATAGTCCCTCTGAGGATATTACTAGTATTCTTTACGATGTTTTTGATTACTTTGAGGATGTTAGGGAACAGTGTGGGAGAGTGTTTGTGCATTGTTGCCATGGGGTGTCTCGTTCCACCTCTTTGGTCATTGCATACCTCATGTGGAGGGAAGGCCAGAGTTTTGATGATGCCTTTCAGTTTGTGAAGGCTGCTAGAGGTATTGCTGATCCTAACATGGGTTTTACATGCCAATTGTTGCAATGCCAGAAGAGGGTCCATGCTTTCCCGCTTAGCCCTAGCTCTTTGTTAAGGATGTATAGGATTGCGCCGCATTCGCGGTATGATCCTATGCATCTTGTCCCCAAGATGGTGAATGGTCCTTCTTTGAATGCCTTGGACTCCAGAGGTGCGTTTATAGTACATGTTCCTTATGCTATTTATGTTTGGATTGGTAAGAATTGTGACGCTATCATGGAGAGGGATGCCAGAGAGGCTGTAGGTCAGATTGTTCGTTATGAGAGAGTGCAAAGACCAATCATAATGGTTGAGGAAGATGAAGAACCAGCTGAGTTTTGGAATGTTTTTTCAAAATTTTTGCCTTTGATGGACAATTCTGGTGGCAGTAGAGTAGAAAATAGTGGATCAAGTGTTGAGATTTGTCCTGGTGAGAGAAAATTGGACTCATATGATGTTGATTTTGAAGTTTTCCGCAACGCAACCGCGGGAGGTTTTGTGCCTCCATTTCCATCATCAGAGAATGGGAATGAAACCCATCTTCCTGTAAGAGAGAGTAGTTGGAGTGTTTTAAGGAGAAAATTTTGCTCTGCTAATATGAAGGAGTTTGTATCAGCACCTAAGTTATCCTTTTCAGGGGTTTATCCAGATTCTGTATTGTGTATTCATTCACTGGCAAATAAATCTCCTCCATCCTCAGCACTGTGGTTGTCTTCCTCTTTATCATCTTCATCTTCTTCACCCCCTTATCTCTCTCCAGACTCCATTTCTTCTGATTCAAGCACTCATTCAAAGTGTTTGTCAGAATTGTCCCTTGATTCTCCTCCTGCAGTTTCAACTTCCATTCCGGTCTCTTCATCTTTGTCAAACTTCTCTAACTTGTCCCTCCTTGCGTCAAATTGTACTTCTCAACCAGTATCTGACGGTGCAGATATCCACGGTGTCAACTTGTTATCACGACGTTGTTCTCAGTCAGCCCCTTTACTGTTGAAAAAAGCATCAACTTCCCTTGCTGAGCGCAGAGGTAGTTTGTCAAAGTCTTTGAAGTTGCCACTATTGAATGATAAGACACAGGTAATGAATAAGTCATCAACTTTTCATGCTGGTCAAGAAGATCATGATCTTGAGACCGGAAACGCTCGCTATTTGCAGCCATCAGATAGTATAGATCATTCAGGTGAGTCCAACAACCATGCCAACGACAGAGGAGTGAGTTCAACTCAACAGCGTGAGGAGGCTTTATATATGTCCAGATGCTGTAGATAGTGTGGACTCTTCACTTGTCAGAAACTCTGGTGAGCCTCGGGTTGATAGTTCCTCAAGAGAAGACATAAAGTCTGCCACATCAAACGAAGTCGATGAGAGAGATGTTTTGCAGTTTTATATGATCCAAACTTCAGTATATCATTAGCCCAGCTTGGAGGATATAGCAGCATTTGGTGCAAGTCATTCAGTTATGATGCTTTTCAGGTTCGGTTAGATAGTGATGGTGAAAGTCAGATTATATGGAAGAAATTGACTGGGACCAATATGGCTGTGATATATCCTTGAGCGATTTAGTTTGCCAAAGGATGCAATCATCAAGGTATAACCTTGTCTCTCTTTCTCAATAGTCCTTTTTAATTTGTCACCTTATTCTTGCAACGCCATGGTTAATTTTAATACATATTGATTGCTTTGTTGTTGTATATCATGATGACAGTCAGTTTTGTTCAAACATGGAATTGAATGCATGTTTGAACCATTTGAATTGATTCATGTCTTAGCTTTCATTCATTTTTCTTTTCTTATTGCATGCAACATCCACTGTGCTTTCTATTTTCAATTCTCCTGTTGATTATTGTATCCTTTCTGTGAACAGATTATTAAAAGAGAATGAAGAACGACAAGAGTTGCTTGCTTGGCTGAGTGTATTGTAGCACAATAAGTAATAGGCGAATCCTGGCTTCGAGTTACTTCCATTACCTTTCTTGCATTTGCGGTTCTCTACTTTTTCAGGCACTAATTTGATCTTACCCTGGGAAAAGAGAATCAACGAGGTAATGAACCACATCCTAGCTGTTACGTTACTGTTTACTTGTCAGAACATGTGTTTTATTCTTTGGTTAATTTCGATTAATTTGTCATTGTAATAATTGATTTTTGTATACCTAGAATTTCTATTAATTGTTAATTTTTTCACATGTTATACAATGTAATGAACTAATGATACAATAGATGGAAGCTGGACTGTCACCTTTGTTGGGCCAGCTGCATCAGCGTCCTGGTCCATATATTAAACAATTCATGCCCCCATTTTTTTCCAAGCTTTGCTGTAGTCTCCTCCCTAAGATCCCAAAGGATGTTGTTGAGTTGATTGCCTCCCAACACCAGAAGTTTTGCACTAGCAGATGATTATCGTAGGATATTTTTCAAAACTAATCATTCTAAACTCCATCTCACCGGCATGAATTCTAAAAGTTTTTTCCCCCCTTCCATTTTTTTTTTTTTTTGGTGATTTTTCAAGGGTATCCTCCCTCTCTATTATTAAGGAAGGTGACTAATCCCATTTCGGTATATTCCAACTCGTGTTCTTCAGTAATCGAATCAAGGTCTTCTTGAAATCATAATGTACCTCTGCTATTATGTCAATTCCCTTGTTTTCCTTCTGTATCTTTAATCAAACATTTAAGTTTGAGAAGTGAAATTAAATCTCCATAGAAAAGAAAAACCTTATAAATGTTAACTTATGGCATCCACACCCCATGTCATGTTTCAAGGATCCAAGCATTGCGGTAATTGAAAGATGTGCATGAAGGGGAATTTAGTTTGGACTAGCTTGCAGTTTAAGGCAAAATAATATACTTGTCCCTTATTGCACCTCATATGTGCATGCCACATAAAGTGAGTTTGTTATGTTTGCTTGCAGGAGGTTGCCAGTCCATTGTAGCTCGGCTGATTGTACAGTGCTTCAACACCCTCAACCTACACATTAGTGTTCCACAGACCTAAATAGTTTTTGCCTATTCACGTTATTGGAAAAAAAAAAAGGGGGGGACTGGTCAATTACCCCGCAAAAATTAGTAGTATTATAGATTATAGACAACCATGGCATTTGTTCCGCAGAATCCCGTGCAACGTTATGTCTTTGTTCACAATAAATCTTGGGCTGATCAAGAACTTGGCACGTTTGGGCTATGATCCAAAAGTTGTGAAATCCGATGCAGATTCTCCGTCGTGTTGTGCGTTACATTGTTCAATTTCAAGGATCTTGCATGATAAATAACGAACTTTCAAAGAACGATTGCTTGGACATGGTTGAGACACATTCCTCGTTGTGTACATTTGAATGCAATTAGAAACTTTTAACTCATTATCTTCAAATTTCAACTTGGAAAATGTTATGTGAGTGGCGTAGGAAGTAGATTAAAACATGTGGATGGGGGCAGGAAATAGCAGATTAAAAAAATTCTTAAATGTCAAAAAATTAGAGCCTCTTAATCGATGTTCATGAGGAATGTTTAAATAACAGTCCTGTTTCAACTTTTGTAGATTTTGTTCATGCACCGTGTCGTTTCACTTGCTAGAAGGCTCAAGTGGTTTCGCAGAAGTATAATTATATGCAAGGAGAACTCAAACGCCTGAAACTGTTGGCCTGCATTCCATGCCCCTCCAAGTTCTTAGCTGACAGTATAAATAAGTAACACTTCCTATGGTATTCCTCAACGAAGCATTTCTTAGGTATCTTTGTCTTTCACTATGGCACCCACCAAAGTGAGCATGACTGCATGAAGATTCTCATCGACACAAAAGGTGAAAACGTTCTATTCGCTGAAGCATCAAAAGAGGTCGTAGACTTTCTCTTTCACGTGCTTTGCTTGCCTCTGGGTACCGTAGTAAGGCTCCTAAGCAAGAATGGAATGGTGGGTAGCTGAGGCAATGTCTATGCCAGCGTTGAAAATCTCAATCACGCTTACATGCAACCCAACCATGACAAGAATCTTCTCTTGAATCCATTTGTGCCATTCTCTTCTGCTAGCTGAAGTCTCTGGCCTTTTGCCTGCAAGCGATGATGATATTGCTGACGACAACTCTGAGGCTTCAAAATTTTACATGTGCCCTAAACGCTGTAACCATAATGTGGCAGGTGAAAACAAGACTCCTTGTCCTCAGTGTAAGACTGCTATGAACGCTAAAGTGCGTTATGCATGTGGGCAAGAAGGTTGCAAAAGAGACATCTTCCTGTAAGAGTGGCTTTGTGAAAGAGATTGTGACTTACATGGTGATGGATGATTTAGTCATTCAGCCCATGTCAACAATATCTAGTATTACTTTGCTGAACGAGTTCAATGTCAAAGAGGTTGGTGGCTTACAAGAAAAGGTAGTTAAGTTGGGGATGGCTGAGGTATGTTGGTGTTGTTATTAGTAACTGTCCTTTTCTAGTTCGTAATATGTGTTACTTCTATTTTGTACTTGTTAAATATCATGCTATATTATATTGCATCGGGGCATCTGTTGTGCACGTGACAATTTCTAGTTATAAACTATTAAATTGATTGGATGCCTTTTTTCTTATTAGGGTATCAAGATACTGAAGGCCTCTTTGCAGGAGAAATACTTGCATAATTCGGGATCACCATGTGGCTCTGCTCCCAAATCAATCATATAAGTGTATTTTACATAGAATCTATTACTAACACATAATCTCATAAAAATGTATTTATATGATTGGGTGATCTGATGCACACGACGCTCTAGTATAGCATTTCTTCTTCGTCGACAGTTTTAACCAGTGTTTTCTTCAAGATTATGGGATCATAATCATTGTTTATAAGGTTTCCGTATGTATCTTATCCTAAAACTGTCAAGACTTTAAATTAATGTATGGCCTTTTTGTTTTTTCTTTTTTTAACATTTCGGGCTATGTGACTGTTGAATGATATACCATTATGTGTGATGTTTTATACTTCATTCCCCTGCTTCATTCCCTTCATCTTTTAGCCACTGATAATTTATTATAAGACAGTTGTTATAACCGCATGCTATCAACTTGGTCCTGTTCTTTTTATGTGTATATTGATCTAATTTGAATTACTTCCATTTAAATTGTTGGATAAGAGTACTACAATTCTTATAAACCTCAGAGTAATTTTGAAACGAGCTCTTTCAACAAAATTAGAAGGAGCAGGTGCTAAACACACAATTATAAAAACAAATGACCGCCATTCGCATTTCGAACTTGATATATAATCCTTTACGTTTTAAATTTGGTATGTAAGTGACTGCGAAGCATATCTATTATTAATTTGTAATTATACTAAATAATGATATGAGCGACCTGGGAGACAACATTCTGCCTTCGTTGTTTTGATCTTCCTAAACATCACTCTGGTATTATTACATGGTTATACAGCATTTAAATAGATTGTGCTATTTCCAATAATGGTAAAGTGACATTTTAAATCAAAATGTGAATTTTATTACAATTAATGTTATAATGACACTATTATTAGATGAAGCACAATCTTCTAAGTACTCCACCACCCTGCAATAATTTCTCCACGTTGTTATCTCCATTGTTGGAAGCTATATTCCAATCTCTCCCACCCCCCCTCTCTCTCTCTCTTAGATTTTAAAAAGTCGTGTGATGTTACCTTTAAAATACCAAAAGAGAATTTTGCAGTAACAGAAATGATCTTTGTATGCAAAAAAAACAAAAGAACACCTCCTCTCTCTCTCACCCTTAGGTTTTAAAAAGTCATGTCATGTTACTCTTAAGGTGAGTTATACCGACTTTCTCTAAGATTCAATGTAATTACACTTGGTATCCCTCTAATTCATTTTATTTAGTGAACACCAAATATAATTACACTAAATTTCAGGATTCACCCTTACTCTTAAAATAAAGACACCTCCTATAACAGAAATAATCTTTGTACGCCAAAAAAAAATCCGCCCTTTCTGTGTGCCTTTTTTAGTTTTTTTTCTTCTTCTTTCTTTTTAAATTTTTTTCAGCTCCCTCTATCTCTGGGGTTGATGAATGAGTCGGGGCCATGCATCCAAATAAGTAGACTCTTTTGTTAGGGACGCGCATTTAAGAGGAGATTATTAGATTTAAAATATCTGAATGTGAGAGTAAAAAATCTGAAAATGAAAAGACATGAGAAAGTGAAAGTTTCTATAATCTTAAAAAAAAACCACTTCGCATCTGAGGCCATGGAACGACTGGCAAAATCAATTGGCCTTAACAAAGCAAGTGCATAACTCTAGGGGTGCGACTTTGATGTCCCCTACAAGAAGAAAAAAAAAACCACTTCTTTTCCTTCCTCCTCTTTTCTTTGTTCGCTTTTTCTTTTGAACCGAACGACGTGGAAATATTTTAAAGTCAAAACTCACTTTTCTTTCTCGTTGGCACATGAGTGCTTTATAAAAGAAGGATACATTACACATAAAATTAACAAATAGAAAAAAAATTATTCTTTATTTTTTTGGATAAAAAAAGTCCCCTTTATACCAAATACAAACAGTTCGATTATATTAGTGAAGTAATTGGACCATGAAAGGAAACTATCAATCGATTTTAGAAAAGAGTAATTAAGGTGAAGGGACAAAAACAAGGATAATGTCAAGTGAGACAAGTAACATTTCTCAACAATAAAAGAAGATAAGCACATTTTTTCAGTATATATTCTGTCTTTTACTTTTTATTTAATAGATAAGTTTAAAGAAATAATGAAAAAAGTATAAAAATCATATTCCTTCTCAATTAAGTTATTATAATTTTTATTAGGACCAGATGCAGGTTCTAAACTTGTGAATATATATCATTAAATCTCTATGAGAATCTAAACACAGATGTGTGAAAATCAGTGACCCCCCTTTCCATCCTCATCTTATTATTTAACTCTTATAAATTATATTTACATAAGTGGGATACAAACTAAATATGAAATTCAATGCAAGAAAGTGCCCAATCTAGATAATTTTCAGGATTTAGTGCATTTTGTACGTGGGTAATGCACATTCAAATAAAAAAATTCGTTGGTATATTTTCTATATCTTATTTTTATTTGTATCTTTTGCCTATCATCATTATAAACCCTCTCCTTGCTCGTTTATCTTATTATCTTACCAAATCAAATTATACTTTAATTATTAAATATTTCTTGCTTCATCTAATATTCTAATATGCATGGTTATGTTTGGTTTACTTACTCTTGAGTTTGGAAGAATAAGAGTAAACCCCTAAACCCTAAACCAGTTCTTGACAATATCATTGATGGATATATTGGCTCTTAACAAAATCAAATTAATTTCAAGATCTTTGACAATTGTAAGAATTGGATACCTATGATCCCAAAGTCACTTGTGACCAATTATACATGTAATATGGAGGTTAACATGCTAACTAGGCCATTAATTCCTATCCTACATGGAACCACATGGCAAGGAGTACTATCGGACACATTGGTCCTTGCCAAGAATCAACCCTACCCCCAACCCTAGTTTCACTGCCACCCCACCCCTAATCCCTTTTTCTACATACATACCCCACTTTTTCTCCATTCACAAAAACAAAAGATCAAAGACATGGATAAAAAATTGTAAAAGAAGTGGCTAAGTGTCAAAAACACAAGGAAATAAAATAACCCATAATCTCTAACACATGCATAGCCCAATAATGCTACCATTGAAGAAAAACCCGACAAAACCCGCTATAATCCACAACACCAAACACAAAAAAAAAAAAAAAAAAAAATCGATTTGAAATACAAGTATTGCGATGGGGAAGGTGGGGGTGGAGGTGGAGATAAAGGGAGGGTAGGGGGCAATGAAGGTAGCAATGGGAGTGGGGCGGTTGTGGGGAAGGGGGTGGGAGTGGGAGTGGGAGTGGGGTTGGAGATGAAGGTGGTAGTGACTAATATGTCCTGTGGTTCTTGCCACGTAGGTCCACATGAGATACGAATTAGTGGCCTAGTCAATATGGTAACCTCCACATCATATGTGTAACAGATCACAAGTGATCCAAAAATTATGGATGTCCAATTTTTATAATTGTTAAAGACCTCATGCCAATTCTTTTTTGTTAAGGACTTATGTATCGATCAATGGTATTGTTTGGGGATTTATTCAAAGAATAATTTCTTTGTATATTGGAAGCAAATTAAATAAGGAGGGAGAAGAATATAATTTATATATATAAACCAACCGTAATGCACGGACTCTGCTTTTTCAATAAGAGCCTTTTACTTTTTCAATGGGAGCCCTTTAATAGCGATTGGCGTAAATCACCTATCTTCAAATTATGTATATCTATGCTTTTTTTTTTCCCTTCACTAATCACTTTTTGTTACTTAAAAAATAAGTATTTGAAATTTTTTTAAAATTTCATTAATTATCAAAGAAAAAAGAGAAAAGAAAAAGAAAGGTAAAAAGAAAAAGAAAAGAAAAGAAAAAAGAAAAAAAAAGAAAGGAAAAGAAAAACTTTCATGTGATAAAAGGTGATTGATAGATAGGAAAAAAAAAAAAAAAGCTGCTAGGTACTCTTAAAGTGTCATATAAGATGTTTTTCAATTAATTCATTGTAAGTGAAACATATCATTAACACACATATTTATGATTTTTTTCTTTTTTCTTTTTTCTAAGAAAAGGAATTTTTACTGATCATTGCCTCTCACTAATTAAAGAATTAAGAAAAAGACAAAATTTTAAATAAATATATTTTTTAAAGCAAAGTGTCCTATTTTGATCATTGGTAGACAAGCTGCTTTAAAAAACAAAAGAGTTTGCTAATATTAGATTTGGTTTCTATTTTCATTTTTTGTGTTTCCTGTTTTAAGGATTTTACGAAGAAAGCTGGAAAAATAATAAAATTATATTTTTCATTTTCACTTTTTTTTTCACAAAATCTTAAAAATATGAAATATAAGAAATAAAAATAAAAAATAAAAACAGAAAAATGTGATTAAAATGAAGGGACACAAATAAGGGATTACAGTAAATTAAGGTTTTCTTATGTTGTTAGAAAAACGAAAATATTGAAATACAAAATTTTGGTCAAAAAAGTATTTAGATAGGTAAGTCCATAGAAAATGTTGTAAAAAAAAATGACGCATTAAAATAGATTTGACAGTCTCCATTATTAATAATACCATTAAGGTAAAAATACAGGCAGGAGAAATTAAGATAACCCCAAAGAGAATAAAATAAAAAAATGAAAGATACACGTATATTTGAACAATTATTAAAGATAAAGAAAATACAAAACAATAAAAAAGAAATGATTTAATTTATATATTATTAGTACAAAAAATTTATATAAATATTTACTTATATATTATTATATTAATAAAAATATTTGATTTAATTATTTATTATTTTAAAAATTTTATAAATATAAATATATGATTAAATGATAATATAATTTTTTAATATCATTAATATATATCAATTAAATTAAGAAATAAAAAAAATGTTAACATAAAAAAGAAAAGAGAGAGAAACAAAAGGGTTAATGCTAGATTTTGATGACCACCCTTCTTTGATATGATAAATGTTGATAATTTTTTGTTACAAAACACTCCATTTTAGTTATTGACCAAAGTTTTTAAATAAATTAATTTTGAAAATTAAAAAATTATATTATAATCTATTATCATTTAAAAATAACACATATCAATTTTTTATATTATTTTACATTATTTAAAAGTTTTTATTATTTTTATATAAAGAAATTATATATCTTTCTTATGAAATAATAAAAGATCATAGTAAAATTTTTAAATCCTAAAAATTTTATTTTTTAAATTTTTGTCAAGAAATAAAATAGAGATTTTGTCTAGTCTTTTTGGACTGTATTATTGAGCGTGCCTGGTTGCTAAATATCAATTAAGAGTTATATTATTTATATTTATTATTAAGATTTATTTTATAAAATTTATTAAGATATTTTATTATCATTAAATAAAAATAAATCTCATTTTATTCTTACAATTAATAATTAAAAATATTTTAATAAATTTCATAAAATAGATCCAATCATAAGTATCAAAAACAATTTTCATCAAGTAAAGGTTCATTTGGTTTAATTTTTAGGAGAATATCTTTTAAAAGAAGATTTATTAAAAGAAGGTTTTATAGAAAAATTACTTTTAAAAAAATAATTTTTATTTGATTTGAATATATCAAAATTAAGTTTAGAAAAATAAATTTTATTTGAATAGAATAAAGTAAAATTACTTTTAATTGTTGATATAAAAATAATAATAAGATTCTTTTTCAAAAAAATTTTTTCTAAAATAAAAAATAATCTCAATAATATTTTTCTTAAAAACCTTTTAAATCAAAAAACTTTTTAGAAAAAAAATTTTACATATTAAATATTATATATTTTCATTCCTTTTTTAATAAAAAATAAACTTCCAAAAATATAACCAAACCCTAAATACAAGTATATCGCTGCGAGTGTCTGAGCCGGCAGCCCAGAATGGCATTATTATGCTAGGCTATAGTATCTTGTACTATTTGATTCTTGTCACAACATTCGATAAAATTTTGAAGTTGTCTAAGCAAAGTTCTATTTTCCACTGATATTGAAAAGACAAGACTGTCGCAGAGATCAATTGAATGGGCCGGCGATTTCCATTGAACTTAAACAGCCTATAAATACATAATAACCTTTCATGTGTGGCTCTCACTAACAAAGCAATTCGCAGGTATCTTCCACCATGGCAACCACTAAAGTCACTATGAAGCTTCTCACTGACACAACGCGTAAGAAAGTTCTCTTTGCCGAAGCATCCAAAGAGGTCGTAGACTTTCTCTTCAGCTTGCTTCAATTGCCTCTTGGTACCGTGGTGAGGCTCCTGACCGAGAAAGGCATGATGGGTTCCTTAGGCAATCTCTATAAGAGCGTCGAAAATCTTGGTGAGACTTAGTTGCAACCGAACCAATGTAAGGATGCTCTCTTGAAGCCAACGTTTCCTGTCTCTTCAACTGCCATTTCGGGCCTACTTACTTCAAGTGATGACAATGCTTCTGACCAATCAAAAATTCCAAAGCTCTACATGTGCAATAGTCGCTGTCATTTGAGTGACAGAAGTGCAAAACTCTGAGTGCCCTTATTGTCGGGGTAATATGCACTGTGAAGTAAAATATCTCAGCAAGAACGAAGTGAGAGATTCATCTTCTACATTTAGTAACAGTACTGGCTTTGTGAAGGAGGTTGTTACTTACATGGTGATGGATGATCTAGTCATTCAGCCCATGTCAACCATATCAAGCATCACCTTGCTTAACCAGTTCAATGTTAAAGAGATTGGCGTCTTGAAAGAAAAGGTGGTTGAATTGGGGATGGCTGAGGTATGTTATTATGACTACCATTATTCATGAATATCAAAGGTGTTATTTAAGTTAAAGAAATGTGTTTTATTCGTAATTCGTATTTGTTGTATATATATATATATATATAAGCACACGTAATGCATGTGGATCTTTTGTGCACACAAAAACATCTTTCCGGCAATTTGAACCTCTGAGTATTTCCGCTGGTTTTAATCTGTACGTACAATTGATTTTTGATGCTTTTCTATCTGTTTCTTAACAGGGCATAAAGCTGCTGAAGGCTTCACTGCAGTCGGAGATGGTTCTGACCAGTGTTTTCCTGAAGAATATGGGATCATAAGGATTCTAGTAGTTTAATCTACTTTGAGCTTATAATGTTGACTTGGATGTAAAGTCATTTTGCTTTTATATTTCATGTTGTGGGAAAACGTATGTCTTCATGTTTTGTGTTCTGAACGATGCATCGTTATGAGATGCTTTGTAGTTAATTCCCTTTCTTGATCATCGTAAGTTGCAATTCCCCTTTCTATTACATATGTGGACTTTTTTCATTTCTTTAATTTTAAAATGACTAATAACAACTCTCTACTCAATTAAAATATTACATTGATTCTAATCTCTCTCTCTCTCTCTACTTATATATATATATATACCAAAAATGTTACAATGAGTCTAGAGTTTCATTAAGCATTTGATACATAATATAAATAAAGGTTAGGGTAAATAAGCATATACTAAGCAACAAGATGGGATATCCAAATTGAATATGTCATATGACGTGTATAATTTTGTTTAATATATGTATCCCACTAGTATTTTGTTCTAGCTTATGTTTCATGTCACTTTATTTATCAAGGGCCACCACTAGCAATTTAATTAATTTTTTACTTAAAATTGATACAAATTACACTGCAAACACTCCTAAAATCAAGTATTTGATTGTTTTCACAATCTTCAACAACATCTTGAATTTGTATTGGTAAAGAATTAATTACCAAGTAAAGGTTTATTTTGATCATTGAAGTTATATGAGTATTTTATTTTAATCTATGAAATTAAGAAATTAATAATTTAATTTCTAAAATTATAAAAAATAATTCAATTTAATTCTTTTAGTGATTCAATTTAATCTTTATAAATATTTTTTAAGGACTAATTTAAATTAATTTTTATAATTTTAGAGATTAAATTATTAATTTCTTGAATTTATAAATTAAAGTAAAGCATGCATATAATTTTAGAGACCAAAATGAAGCTTTACCCGTTAATTACCACTGGTATTGGAGAGACAAGTCTGCCGTCACGCATGAATGGATCATAGATCAATTGACTCAGCCTATGACATCCATTCAAGTGCAACCCATTCATGTCTTCGGACTACCTGTAAATAGCTTGTCCTTCGTATGTAGTTCATCTCTCAATAACAAAGCAATTCTATTCTTATGCGTCTTTCGGCATGGCATCCACTAAAGTGACCCTTGAGCTTCTCATTGACACAAAGCGTGAGCGAGTACTGTTTGCCAAAGCATCGAAGGAGGTCGTAGACTTTCTCTTCAACTTTCTTCAATTGCCTCTTGGTACTGTGGTCTGTGGTGAGGCTTCTAATTAACCAAGAAAGGCATGGTGGGACGCTTAGGCAATCTCTATGAGAGAGTGGAAAATCTCAGTGAAACCTACTTGCAACCAAACCAATGTAAGGATGCTCTTGAACTGAGATGTCGGGCCTTCCGCCTTCGAGTGATGAAAGTAATTGTTACCAATCAAAATTTCCAAAGCTCAACACGTGCGTGGATATCTGTGACTACACCGTGACAGACAACAACAATGCTCGTTGTACTCATTTTTCGTCTCGCATGTCCACCGAAGTAAAGTATTCCGCCAATAAGCTTTCGAAAGAGGCTTCTTCTACATCTAGTAACACTGGCTTTGTGAAAGAGGTTGTTACTTACATGTTGATGGATAATTTAGTGATTCAGCCTATGTCAACCATATCACGTATCACAGTGCTTAATCTGTTCAATGTTAAAGAGGTCGGTGTCTTGAAAGAAATAGTGGTTGAATTGGGGATGTCTGAGGTATGTTATTATATGACTATCAATGCAAATACATCAAAAATATTCTTCAAATTTGAGAAATAAGTTTTATTCATAATTTGTTGTTATTTTTCTGCAGATTTTAATACGTAATATTGATTGTGATGCATTTTCTAACTTTTTTTTTTCCCTTCTTTTTACAGGGTATCAAGCTTCTAAAGGCCTCTTTACAGTCGGAAATGATTTTGACAAGCGTTTTCCTGAAGAACATGTGATCATATAGACTCAAATAGTTTCATATCCACTATGAGCTTGAAATATTGATGAAATTTAAATTAATATATTGCCTTTGCTTTCACTTCAATTTTTTGTTCTTAATTCCTTCGCTCTACCATAACCATAAAATTTGTAATTGCCTATTGCATTATGTATTTTCTTTTATGAAGGTAGGAGAAGGGGAATGAAAGTCAAATATGAGAAATTTCAAGTTGAATAAAAGATACCTACTAGGTTTTGAGCTCACCTACCTATTGCATTACGTACTTGTCTTTTTGCGTTTCTTTAATATTATCATTATAAAATTTTTTTATATAAATATCTAATTATATATATATTATTTTACAAAAAAACTATATATTATATTAATATTTAACTTAATTATTTACTCTTTTAAAAATATTATAAATAAAAATATATAATTAAATGAGAATATAAAATTATTTTACAAAAAAAAAGAATGAGAAATAAAAAATAATGATAGTATAAAATATTTGTTTAGTCAACTCACACCTTGGAAGGGGGGGAGGGGTCTCATGCCCTCTGGAAGTCGAACTTGTGACTGCTTGGATGCACAAGTACAGAGGCTAACACTTTCACCCGTTATAGCATGTTTGGCTGAGAGTTTAGGGGATTTAGTATTGATTTTGATTCCTCAAAATTGATTTTATTAATTTTTTATTTTATTTGATTTTAAAAGATAAAAATAATTTTTGTTCTTAGAATTAACTTTAAAATAAATAAATAATTTTATTTTATAATATAATCATTTTTAAAAAAATTATTAAATATAAATTATTTTATTTTAAAATTAATTTTATAAAAATAGAACTAAGCAAGCTATTAGTCTAATGCCTCGTGAAAGCGCACCTAATTTAGTATTGCTGCCCATGTCCTGTCCCAGATTTGGGCCACACTAATTGGGTTTGTCACCCTTGTAAAACCCATGTTTAATCAGCCTATTTGCTGTAGGGCCAATTTTTCGGTGTACTTGCATTTTTTGTATTTGGTTGATTATTTTGGTTTCTAGCCAATGAGAAGACGGCTTGTGCCTTTATAGGATTGTACATTAAAAAACTCTCAAGTAGGTAATTAAAATAAATCATATGTTAATGATCTTTTTTTGGTTATCTTATTAGTAATAAATTTTAAATTTATGACCTCATATAATTTATTAAAGTTCCATATTACCAGACCAATCTTAATAACTTATATATGTTAATGATCTTTGATTTAAGTAATTTTACTTTGGTTTAAATTTGAAAAAAAATAAAAATAAAAACGGGGATCGTGAATCTAGAAATAGATACCAACACTACATAAGAGATACCATGAGTGGATGTAAGCTGCAAAAATTTGAGCGGATCTTCATCGACGGAAGCAACTCCATGGTGTCAGCTTCCTTTTTTTTTTAAAAATTTTATTGCCGGCCAATGAACTTGTGGTGATGATAGAGATCGTTGGGAGGAGGTTTAGGTGTGTTTGATTTGTAAAAATATTTTTTGTTTTTATTTTTTATTTTTATTTTTTAAAAAAGATTTTTATTTTTAGATTTTTTGAATTTAAAAAATATATTTGATTTATTTATTTTTAAAATCAAATTTGAGATAATAAAATTATATTTATTATTAAATAATAAAAATAATATATATTTGATTTGCATGTTTTGTTTATTTACTAAAATTATTTTTTAAAATAATAAATAACTCTATAGAATTGTTAGCGTTTTGGACAAAATTACTAGTAAATTGTAGAGTTATTAGTATTTTTAGCAAAATTAATAGTATTTTATGAAAAATTACTAGCAATTTATGAGTTATTTAAAATCAAATTTTATGAAGTATAAGATATAAAAAAATATTAAATTTATTCATTTAGGTGTCCTTACTCAATACTTGTTAGTAAAATTAGATAAGAAAAAAAATTATATAAATATCAAGCTTTCCAAAAAATTATTAGTGTATTATATGGAGTTACCAGCATTTTCAGCAAAGTTATCAGCATTTTATGAACTTATATACACACATACACATTTTGTTTATCCACTAAAAATATTTATTAATATAATAAATAATTCCATAAAATATTAAGAATAAAATAAATTGTTCACTTTTATGTTATTTTACTATAATTATCAATTATTAAGTTTTGATTTGTACATAGATAAATATTCAAACACTATAATGAGTATTATTTTATTGCTAAATTTAAAAAGTTGCTACAATAATTTTTTGCTCTAAAATGATAAATCATAGATATTACATGCACTATATATGATAATATATAATTAAATACTAATAATACAAGGAAACTTTCACTACAAATGATATCTTTTGCTATGGAACGAAGCAAGATAGCTGAGCTTTACAAAATAAAATTGTAAAATTTTCTTGAGCAACAAGATAAAATTGTTTTGTCATAAAATTAAATTGTAATATTCTCTTTTTCATAAAATATTTTATGTAGAATAATTTTGACTTATCTATTTAATTTGAAATATTTTAATTAAGTTGTTTAAATCAACAAAAATAATTAAAAGTTAATCGAAATATTAACTAAGGACAAATAAAATAATAGAAGTAAATTTTAATTTATATTATAATATTAGGAAAACTTTCGTTAAATTACGTTAAATTCTATAACAATTTTTTATTGGTTCCCGGAAATTCTATAACAGTTTTAGTAATAATATTATTATTATTAGAATGTTTACCAAATGTTTCGTATCTTTAATTTAAGATTTAAGATAAAATATGAATAAAAAAAGATTTAAGATAATAATAATAATAATAATATAGTGATAAGCATAATAATAATAATAATAATAATAATTCCTGCCACAAAAAGCCAAAGAGTGACATACACTCCAATCTGAGTGGGAAGATGCAAATTTTGTGTGTAGAAGACAAAAAAAAGTTGGTCTTCTTTTATCAAGAATCGAACAGGTGACGTTCTTTTCGATAGTTCGAAACAAGCACTCAACCCTCCTAGGAAAGGAGAGGAGCAAACAGGAAAAAAACATCCAGTGTTATAAGACCATACAAAAAATTGAAAACAAAGACCCATACATAACCACAAAATAGATAAGTATGTCTCTCAGAGCTATGAATTCAGCAGGTCCAAATTTTGAAGCTGCATATTTGTAGTCAACCAACTACAACACCCCCATGTACCATCATAACTTGACTGAGAACACGAGTAATTGATAGCTGCAAATACTCATATATCGCACCCAACGAACAAATCTATCTATTGAATTAGACGACATAAAATTTCCACCAAGCAAAGAAAGAGAACAAATTTTTCGTTTTGAATATGCGAGAATTTTGATCAAATAGGTGTTGTTGTAAAAGAAAAATGAAGGAGGGTTCCTAATTATAATAGTGCCACCGCTTCTTCTTTGAAAATGTTTTCAACAATAAAACTGAAAAGATTAATAATGTGAAATTGTTATTTTCAATTTTGTGTCTTCTTTGAATGATATTTTCACTAAAAATATTTTCTTTAATGTTCAATCAAACATATTTTCATATTTACTTTTTATTTTTACTGAAAATAGAAATGAAAATGAGTAAACAAAACACACCCTTATTGTCTCTCTATGTATCAATGATTGATGATTTTCGGTCTTCTAAGTATTTCTTATTTGTTTTTATTTTTTAGATTTTTTCAATTTTAAAGCAGCAAAAATTAATAACCTAATTCAAATGGCTTTAACCTTTAGCTTTAACAATGCTAATCCTGACCAAGGCCCACCATGCACCACATCCAGATGACACTCATAATAACCTCTATGACACAATTGCACCAAATGCACAACAATGTAACTGCACTGGGGCAGTCACCGTTTTGTAGTAGTACACCTCCTGCAAGATGTCCAGTGACACAAATTAATATTTGTCAAGTGAGGCACGTTATTTTTTTTTTGTTTAAATTTATTTGTTAATTTGGATAACTTGATTTATTTTTGAATTAATGTATTCGATTTAGATATATTGATTTAAAAATAAATTAAATTATTCAAATTGACAGATAAATTAAAATAAAAGGAGTAATATTTTTCAATAATAAAACAAGATTAGCACATTCTTTTAAGTATATTCTCTCTTTTACTTTTGATTTAATAGGTAAGTTTAAAGAGATAATAATAAAATTCTATAAAAATCATATTTCTTCTCGTTTAAGTTATTATAATTTTAATTAGTACCAGTGCATGTTCTAAACCTGTGAATATATATCAACTCAAAAAGAAAAAAAAAAGAAAAAAAGAAAACTTGCGAATATATCATATTATGAATCTCTATGAGAATTTAAACAGATATAAAAATCAGTGATCTCCCGTTCCATCCCCATTGTATTATGTAACTCTTATATATATATATCACGATTAAGTACATTTTGTACCTAGGTGTTAATTTACATTCAAATAAAAAAATTCATCAGTATATTTTCTATATCATATTTTTATGTATCTTTTCCCTATCATTTCAATTTTCAAGTCCTTTCCTCACTCGTTTATCTTATTATCTTAACAAACCAAAGTATAATTCAATTATTAAATATCTCCTGCTTAATCTAATATTCTAATATGCATGGCTATGTGCCTATGTTTAATTAACTTACTCTTGAGTTTTGAAGAATAATTTCTCTGTAAATTGGACGCAAATTAAGGGTGCGTTTCAGGTTTTTTTGACAAAAAAATAATTTTTCAACTACTAAAAAAATCATTTTTCATAAAAGCTACTTATTTGATCTTGTACTCAAGCTAAAAATAACTCTTTTTTTTTTAATTTTTGAGTAGAAGATAAAATAAATATCATTTATAAAAAATAATTTTTTAATAAAAAAAATCACCTTTTTTTTGGGTCCAGAAAAGCTTAACCAAACAAACTGTAAATAAGGAGAGAATTAAGCACATAATTTTTGCTACTTTGTTGGTGTATATTATACAAATACATGGAAACCAACCATGATGCATGGATTCTGCTTCTTCAGTAACAGTCCTTTTATAGTGATTGGTGTCAATCATTAGTCTTCACTAGCAAGTGTATCGGTATAATGGTAGAGATACATTACGATTTTGGAAAGAATTTCGGTTCAATTCTTAGAGAAAATGCTAATTAAGAGGATAAGTTTAACTATATTTAAAAGGGATTAATCTCCTTCTCTAATAATAGAAAAGGGGATACATGTTATATATATGTATATATATATATATATATATATATATATATATATATGTATATATATATATAAACAATTAGTACTTGAAACAATTTAAAAATTTAAAGTGGTTGTCAAAGAAAAACGCAAAAAGCAAAAAGAAAAAGATATATGTATTTTTTCGTTAATTACCTTTTGTCATAACCAATTAGTACTTGAAACAATTTAAAAATTTAAAGTAGTTATCAAAGAAAAAAGCAAAAAGCAAAAGGTAAAAAGAAAAAGATAAAATTAAAAAAGAAAAAGAAAAAATTTCATGAAATAAGAGATGACCGATGAGAAACAAAAAAAATTTTTAGATGCACTTAGAATATCATGTAAAATAGTACTCTCTTTATTTGGATATAATTGTCTATTTTTAAAAAATTTAGATAATATTTTTTTTCAATTATATCCCTATTAATAAGTGAAGGGAAGAGAGATTATCGGATGTGAAAGAGAGAAAGAGAGTAGTTCTGGAGAGAAAATAAGTAGAAAGAGATAATTAAAAAAAAGAAATGATTAAATAATGAGGATAATTTTGTAAAATATAATTAAATTTCTCAAATATTGAATTTTTTTAATTATTTTTTTAATTTATGTACACATTTAAAATTGTATGGTTATATCTAAGTGGAGAGAGTACTTAATTTATTATATGTCAGTTCAATATTTATGTATATTGAAACCCATAATTAACATAGATTTATGAATTTTTTATATTTTAAATAGTAAAATGAGCTTTTCTAACCAGCATCCATAAGGCATTGGTTAAGAAACTCAAAATGAAAATTTTGTTTGAAAAATAAATTTTAAGTTTTCAGTATATTTAATGTATTGAAAACTTAAGAGACTCTCTACAATAAATTTTTTAACCAATGACTTAAGGGTATTGATTGAAAAATTTAAATAAAATATATAATTAATAAAATTAATATGTGTGTATATGTTAGTCGTGGATCTCACTACAAGCAAATGCTGAATTGATATGGAGTGAGCATCTTCCGGAGAAGGGGAATTTGATTTGGTAACCGTTGATTTGCATCTGGAATCATTATTGTCCTAGTCTTTAACATTAGTCATTTCACGATTTTCGATAATATCTTGATTTTTATTTTTAGTCAAAGATAATATCTTGATTTGCCTAGGCAAAGTTTTAACTGAAAATTATATTTTACTCTCTGAATTAGAGATTATATGTAATTTATTTTTTATATTTTAAAAATATTTTAAATACCTGAATTTTTGTAAATATATATTTTTATAAAAATAAGTATATTATATTCACTTATTGGATCATATACAAATTAATTTTTTATATTTTTTTAAATTTACAATTTTATATATTTAATATTCTTAAATATATGATATTTTTGTTAATAATTGATAAAAAAAATAATAAAAAGATTAATTTATATATTTAAAAAAATTCAATGGATTAATTTATATATTTTGAAAATTTAGATGCTAAAGTACAATGACTATGAGTAAGGGGACAAAGTATTTTTTTCTTTTAATTTCCCATGATGTAATTTGCTGTGATATTGGAGAAACAGGCCTCTTGTCGCGCATGCATGGACCAGAGATCAATTGAATGGGCCTACGATATCCTTTCTCTACGAGACTTTCAAGTCTTCAAACTGCCTATAAATGAAGACCTTCGTTTGTAGCTCTCAATAACAAAGCAATCCTTGGATACCTTTCAGCATGGCATCCACTAAATTGACCATGAAGCTTCTCATTGACACAAAGCGCGAAATAGTTCTCTTTGCCGAAGCATCCAAAGATGTCGTAGACTTTCTCTTCAACTTGCTTCAGTTGCCTCTTGGTACTGTGGTACGGCTGCTATCCAAGAAAGACGTGGTGGGTTGCCTAGGCAATCTATATGAGAGTGTGGAAAATCTCAACGAGACTTACTTAAAACCAAACCAAGGTAAAGATGTCCTCTTAAACCCAAGGATTCCTGTGTCTTCAACTATGATCTCGGGCCTTCTGCTCTCATCAGGTGATAACAAAGTTCATGGCCAATCAACAACTCCAAAGCTCTATCGGTGCTCTAGGTGTAGTGAACACGCCGTGACAGATATATATAACTCTCGTTGTAGCAATTGCTCGTATGGTCAGATGACAAGTGAAGTAAAATATATCAGCAAAAATGACGTGACGGATCCATCTTCTACTTCTAGTTACACGGGCTTTGTGAAAGAAGTTGTAACCTACATGGTGATGGATGATTTAGTCATTCAGCCCATGTCAACCATATCAAGTATCACCTTGCTTAACGAGTTCAATGTTAAAGATGTTGGTGTCTTGAAAGAAAAGGTGGTCGAATTGGGGATGGCTGAGGTATGTTATTATGGCCACCAATATACAAGTATATTTAATGTGTTCTTTAAATTAAAGCAATATTATTCATAATTTTTATTTGTTATATATATAAGCTCCCATAATTCATGTTCACCTTTTGTTCACTTAAAGAATTAGAATTGCTTTTAATAGGAAGATATATGTAATTTTGAATTTAAAAAAATAAAAAAACCTTCAACTTGTTATGTATTTTTGCATGTTTTAATATATATATATGATGCTTTTCTGTCTTTTTCTTGATAGGGCATAAAGCTACTGAAGGCCTCCCTGCAGTCGGAGATGGTTTTGACAAGTGTTTTCCTGAAGAATTTGGGATCATAAGGATTCACAATAGTTTCTATTATGAGCTTAAAATGTTGAGACTACGTTTTGTCTTGTTGTCTTTATCTTTCATCTTTTAAACGTGTATTTCTTAATGTACTTATGTATTTTGAACAATGCAACATCATGGGTTGTTTTCTAGTCAATTCCCGTCCAATATCATCATAAGTTTATTAAGAAGTCTTTGCCCTTTTGCATTTTTCTAACTTTAAATTGACTGATTGACTAGTCTTTCATCATAATTAAAATAGAATTTAGTTTTGATTTATTGCTAATATAAATTTTTTTTTCATAAATATTTAATTATATATTACTGCATTAACAAAAGTAATTATGCAATTATTCATTACCTCAAAAATTTTACAAATAAAAATATATTATTAAATAACATTGTAAAATTTTTTTATGTTGGTATTGTATCAAAATTTATTTTATTAAAATATTAATTTGAGTCTTTTAAAGGGTTCATTAAGCATAAGATATTTAGATATAAATGAAACTTAAGATGTTAACTGAATTTAATTATTTATGATTTTTCCTTTCTTTTTTTCTTTTGGCTTTATGTAAGGATAAGAGCATTGCTTAGTGGTACGAAAAACTTATAGTACGAAATCATGCTGAGATGCCAATCATGATCCAACGATGGTTACTATTCATAAAAGAATTCTTACCACAGATTTTGCGCTATTAATATTTTGTTTATAGGAGTGCTATATGTTACGAAAAGTTTTTCATGAAAAATACGCGAACAGGTATAACGGGTGGTTATTTTTTCATGTTTTAACAAGTAAAAAATTAAAAATAACAGTAATACTATTTGGCACGAAATGACATATTCAACCAGTCAGAAAAGAGGTAAAATAAAATGGAGAGAGCGAAAAGAGACATGGGCAGAAATTTGACCAATCAAAATTTCCGTTTTGCGGTTATGAAAGATAACTTTCGTACAAAAAAAGCATTTTCCTAAAAATAAAGGATCCAAGGCAAACCAATGGCTTATTCTTTGTAACGGAATTCGTACAAGACAAATTCGAGGCATAAAGCATTTTTGTTTTGCATAGTTATATTTCTCAAACTCGTATTCTCTTCTAGCTTATTTTTTATGCCACTTTTATTCGCTCAATTGCCGGGAATAACAATTTGATTAGTAGCCGGGGCATATATATATATATATCAATGTCACCATTTCCAATAAACTTCGGAAAATGTAGGCCTGTTTGATAACTGTTTTTTAAAATAGTTTTTTATTTTTAAAAATAAAAAAACAAAAAAACTTGTTTGAAGAGGAATTTTTTGGTAACTGTTTTAAAAAACAAAAAACATAATTTGTTTTTTAAAAACAAAATACAAGAAACAAGTATAACATGTTTTCCAATTTTTTGTTTTGAGAATACAAAAATTAGCAGTGATAATTTTGAAATTACGTGATTTTTTTGTTTTCCCTTCTCCTTCTCCTTTCCCCCTTTCCCTTGTCTTTGCCCAGCCACCCTTCCCTTTCTCTTTCTTCCCTTCCTTCTCCGCCGGCCCGCCCAACCACTTTCCTCTCCTTTTTTCCTTTCGGAATCCTCGAAATCTGCTGTCCAAGCCACCATTTCCTTCTTCCCTTCCTGCTCTGCCATTGACTTGCTTCTTGGGTTCGAGATCCTCGCCATCCACCATCAAAGCTGCCATTTCCTTCTTCCCTTCGTTCTATGCCGCCAGCTGAGCCACCTTCTTTCATTTTTCCGTTCGGGTTCGTCTAGATCTGCTATCCTAACCACCATTCCCTTCTTCCCTTCCTTCTCCGCCGCTAGCTAAGCCACCTTCTTTCATTTTTCCATTCGGGTTCGTCTGGATCCGCCATCGCAACCACCATTTCCTTCTTCCCTTCGTTCTCCGCTGTCGGCCAAGCCAACTTCTGTCATTTTTCTGTTCGGATCGTACGGATCCGCCTTTCGAGCCACCATCTCTTCTTCCTTTCCTTCTTCGCCGCTAGCCCAGCCACCACCGTCTCCTTTTTCATTTCGTTCTCTATCTTGGATTTAGTTTGGATTGGTAATTTGATTTGGACTATGTTGGATTGATATTAATTGATTTGGTAATTTGGTTTGGACAATTTTGGACTGATATTGGCTAATTAGTAATTGTTTAGATTGATGATTTGTTTTGATTGATAATTTGGTTTGGACTGTGCTGAATTGATATTAATTGATTTGGTAATTTGGTTTGGACAATGCTGGACTGATATCGGCTGGTTAGTAATTTGGGTTAGATTGGTAATTTGGTTTGGATTGTATTGGATTGATATTAGTTGATTTGATAATTTGGTTTGGAGTGGTTTATATTGTGGTGGACTGATATTTGGTAATTTGGTTATTTGGTTTGGACTATTTCTTGTTTATGCTTGATATTTTGCTCCATTGGGAGTCGTAGGCAAATGGCAACATAGATTTGAAGGTGAATTTCAATAATGATAGCACAACAAGATTAATTGATGAAGCTGTAAAGCAAATGGCAAGGTATCATGGCCAAATTACAAATTGGATGTGGTAACAAGAATATAATGCATAACATATAAATAAATTTATGAATATGAAAGTGCATCAAGTTGTTTTAAGGCATTTGTTGAGACAAATTTGTTATTATAATAAATTATGCTATTATATATTTGCTATTTTTAAGAAATTTTTTTGTCAAACAAGTTTGTTGTTTTATTACTTTTAAAACTTGTTTATAAAAATAATCAGCTAAATAGATTTTCTATTTTTTATCATTGAAAAACTATTTTGAGAGTAAAGTTATCAAACAAATTTTTTTTATTTTTTTGTTTTTTAAAATTGAAGTCAAACTTGTTTTTAAAAACAATTTTACAAAACTTAAAAACAAAAACAATTTCAAATAAGCCCGTAATACGGTGGTTCATATAGCACAAGCTCTTAATTAAATTTAAGAATAATAATAATATTTATATTTTTTTATTACACTAGTTAGTCTAGTTTATTTATTTTTTACGCAATAAGTAGAATATATTTCTCATATGTGTGATATATATACACCATTTTTTTTTACACTATATATTCATGATATTTCTAAGATAGGCATATTTTTGTATTTGAGAGTATAATTGCTAATTTTCAAAATTGTCTCAAGCAACTTTTGATTTTAAGCTATTTTTAACCCAAAATAAGTTTAATAGGTTACGATAAGAATGAGAAAGATGTGGCATAAAAACCATATTCCTTCGGTATATATAAAAAAAAATACTACTTCTCATTTAATTTATTATAATCTTAATTAGGAGCTGCTCAGCTTATTCAACATTTGAGATGAATATCAATGCTTGATTGATCTAAATAGTTCGCCGCTTCTTTCTCTTAAGTAGGGTCTTAAAGTCTTGTAGATGATTAAGAAAAAAAAATTAACAAAAATTTATTTCTATAGTTGGTCAATTTCACTCGGACAAGATTTATTGAACTTTAGTAGATTTTGAATATCAAGACATATTTGTGTGTTCTTTATATATTGTCATGTACTAAACAAATATTTGCAAAAATTCAAAAAGTTAAAGTGGTTATCAAAGATAAAGAAAAAGCGAAAAAGGAAAAAAAAAAGAAAAAAGTAAAAAAAAAAGAAAAAGAAAAGCAAAGAAAAAAATTGATGTGATAAGAGGTGATTGATGAGATAAAAAAAGAAAAAGTTATTAGGTACTCTTATAATATTATTCTCAATTTATTAAATCTCAATTCAACATTTATTTAAGGTAAAACTAACCACTAATACAGGTATCTATGAATTTTTTTTTGAAAAATAAAATATTTAATTAATAACATAGAAATTTTGGAGTGGATCTCACGCCACACAAATGCCGAATTGATGTGAAATGAAGTGAGCATTTCTTGGAAAAAGAAAATGTCATTTGACAACCGGTATATTTGCATCTACAAGCACTATTATCCTAGTCTCTAGCATTGTTGATTGAATTTAATTATAATATATTATTAATGTAAAAAAAATTTATATAGACATTTTATTATATATTTTTATATTAATAAAAATATTTAACTCAATTATTTATTATCTTAAAAATTTTATAAATAAAAGCATATATTTAAATAATAATATAAAAAAATTTTATATTAATAATATATCAAAATTAATTAATCTTTACAAGTCGGTTGTCGCCCATGCATGGAGCAGAGATCAATTAAACGGGCCTACGATATCCTTTCTCTACAACCATTTCAAGACTTCAAACTGCCTATAAATACATGGACCTTCATAATCATATGTTGTTCTCACTAACAAAGTAATCCTAAGATATCTTTCAGCATGGCGTCCACTAAATTGACCTTGAAGCTTCTCATTGACACAAGGCGTGAAAAAGTTATATTTGCCGAAGCATCCAAAGATGTCGTAGATTTTCTCTTCAACTTGCTTCAGTTACCTCTTGGTACCGTGGTAATGTTCCTAACCACGAAAGGCGTGGTGGGTTGCTTAGGCAATCTATATGAGAGCGTGGAAAATCTCAACCACACTTACTTGCAACCAAATCAAGGTAAAGATGTCCTCTTGAACCCAAGGATTCCTGTGTCTTCAACTGTGATCTCGCACCTTCTGCCTTCAAGTGATAATGTTGATGGCCAATCGAAAAAATCAAAGCTCTACAGGTGCTCTAGTTGCTCTGGCTACACAGTGACAGAAATATATAACTCTCGCTGTAGCCAATGTGGTTGGGGTCATATGACGACTGAAGTGAATGTTATCCGCGAAAATGAAGTGACGGATTCATCTTCTACTTCTAGTTACACCGGCTTTGTGAAAGAAGTTGTCACTTACACGGTGACGGATGATTTAGTCATTCAACCCATGTCAACCATATCATGTATCACCTTGCTTAACCAGCTCAATGTTAAAGATGTTGGTGTCTTGAAAGAGAAGGTGGTAGAATTGGGGATGGCTGAGGTATGTTATTATGACTACCAATATACACTTACATCAAAAGCGTTCTTTAAATTAAAGAAATATGTTTTATTCATAAATTTTATTTGTCATATATATAAAAGCTCCCGTAATGAATGTGTATCTTTTGTGCGCTCAAAGATCATTATATTATATGCACTCAAAGATTTTTGATGTATAATTATTTCAAAATAGTTCTTTAAATTAAAGATCTATGTTTATTCATAATTTTTATTTGTTATTGTTTTGGAGTGAAATATAATAAAATATATTTGGAATAAAATAAAATATAATAAAAGAAAAAAGAAAAAGAAAGAATGGATTAGGACTATTTATACATATATTTGTTGTTTTATGAATTTATTCCAGATAATATATGTATAAATATAATGACTCATCATATTTTGGGCTTTATAAATATCAAGCCCTAGTGGTGAATTTTTTTTTAAAAAAAATGAAGCCCTATTGATGGAATTAAAAAATGAATGAATAAAGAAAATATCTCTAATCTCCTCAGCTGTCCCTCATTTCCCCTTTTGTAAGTTCTCCTTCGTCAAAACAAAAACCCTTTCATAACTCAACGTTTTTTAGAACCCCGCTCCAAAACAGTTATATTATACATAAGCTCCGTGAACAGTTATATTATATATAAGCTCCCATGATGAATTTGCATCTTTTGTGCACTGAAAGATTTCTGTACATCTTGCACTTTGAACTTGTATGTAGGTGTATTTGTGGTGCAATTTAGATCGATTTTAAGTAAAAAAATTTATCTAATCTAAATAATAAAATATACATTATTTGGATTAATTTGATTTAATTTAAATTTTAAATTTGATCCAATCCAAATCAATTTTATATGATTTGAATTGGATCGATTTAATTGATTTCTATAAAAAAAAATTTTAAATATAAAATACTATAAATAAAAAGTAACTTAAATCAATAATTAAAATAAATAAAAATAAAAAATAAAAATGACTCATGATCTATAAATAAAATAATATTTAAATAAAAATAACATATAAATATAAAAAATATATGATAAATTATAATTATCATAAGTAAAAATATAAATTTAATAATAAAAAATTATATTATATAATATTATTCAATTTGTATTTGATTAAATAGGTTTTGAAAATTGAATTCAAAATTCAATCCGATTCAAACGATTTATAAAAAATAAAATCCAAATTAATCCAAATTTTGTAAATTTATTTGATTTTTAATTTGAATTGATTTAACAGTTTTGATTAAATTAGATTAAATTTGAATCTCCATACCTATAAATATTTTTCCATGTTTTAATCTGTACAATTGATTTTTAATTTTACGTCTTTGACATCTTTTTCTTGACAGGGCATAGAGCTACTGAGGGCCTCTCTGCAGTCGGAAACAGTTTTGACCAGCGTTTTTCTGAAGAATATTGAGACTACGGGCTTTGATCTTCTGTGAGCTTAAAATGTTGAGACTCTATTTTGTCTTGTTGCTTTTGTCTTCCATGCTTTAGGGTACGTATGTCTTAATATTTGTATTTTGAACAATGCCTCTTTATGAGATCCTCTCGATTTAATTCCCTTGCAATATCATCATGAGTAGTAATTCCCTATTGTTCATATTTGGTTTTTTTGCATTTCTTTAAATTTAAAATGACTAATTAAATAGTCTTTCTCTCAAATTAAAAATTAAATTGAGTATTTGTAGAGGTCCATCAGGCATTAGCTATACATGATATAAACGAAGCTTAAACAAGAATATTACTGAAAAGGATGTTAGCGGAATTTAATCATTTACAAAAGAAGTAACATGAAGGTTTCATACAGCACAAGCTCTCAATTTTGAGAAGTATAATATTATTTATATATGTATTTTTATTACACCAGTTTATGTAATTTATTGTTTACGTAACAAGTAGTATGTCTCATTTTGCGTGATATTTATAGATCATTTTTTAACACCATTTGTTGATGATGTTTCTCCTGAAATAATAAAACAAGATAAGCACATTTTTTTTAAGTATATATTCTCTCTATCAATATTTAATTGGTTTAAGTAATTTGATTTTATAAATAGAAATATTTAGTGTCAAAATAGCTTTACAGATAAAAAAAAAAAATTGTCGCTGTCGCCTTGGATCACCCCGTTGTTGCTCCCCTTGCTGGCTCTCGCTCTTGCTCTTCTTGCTCCTCGCACCGGCCACCACGTGTCCTCGGTCAGCTTGCAACGAACCCGTCAGAGTAGACAGTATTGTTAGTATGAGTTTTTGGTGTTAACGTCATGCAAAACTAGACAAGGTGTGTGCCGTTGAGTTGAGTTGGCGAGGGTGTGCATATTTTGAACTACATGGTCATTGGTCAACACCTAAGTGCGTACATGTTGATATGCAAGGTTCTTCATGCATGCTGTTATTCATGGACGACGATGCATCGATACGAGCATAACTTCGGAAATAAAATTTTCCACAAATTGATAGGAAGTTGTCTAGCATGCTTTATCAATTTTTATTGGAGCAATTTTATTCTTTTCCAAATTATTGGTGCAATTTTATATTATCAAGTCGGGGATATGTTGAGCCCGGAAGAAATGGAAGTGCTTACTTAATACACAATCAAAATTTTTTTAAAAAAAAAAGGAAAAAAAAGAGAAGAAAACATTAATAATTCAAAGCTTAAGGTGAGCTCTTGGCAGAAAATTTCCCGCGTGTACGCCACCAAAGTAGCAACATTGACCATAATATACTCAAATTTGTTAATTTTGTTTTAGGTGGAAACAGATTATGACTTTTCATTCCTCCTCTGTTTATTCTTATGTTGCTAAAGTGCCTTAAAGCAATCCCAGAATTGGTTTTTGACTCCCTCTTTAGTAGTGTAGGCAATTTCATATTTAATTTTGTAAAGACAAGTATTCCATGCTATTACTCAAAGTAAACTCTTCAACCACCTTATACAATGAGGAAGAAAATTTTCCTCCCTGGTGTACAGAAGAATGACTCGTAAAGCATAATCAAGCAACCACAATATAAACAAAGAAAATTCGGGTAGAGTGCGACAGGAGGAAGATTCAGGATGGAAGGTGCGACGGGAGGAAAAGCAGGGGCTGGGACTACATTGTTTGTTGATAATCTACCACCAGTGATGTGCGTTGACTGGTTGAGACAGATATTCAAATTCCAGGGAAAGATTCAGGATGTTTATCTATAAAAAAAAAAATCAGAAACCAATAAGAACAGATTTGGTTTTGTTAGGTTTGGGTGCAAAGCTAAAGCTGAGGAAGCTGCAAGGAGATTGGACGGGATGATTATCAGAGACTGTCGCATTCAAGTCAATATGGCAAAATATGAGAGGAAGATTCCAATTGCTCACGAGGATAGCAAACATGATAGAGTGAATGGAAGGAAAGATATTAAACACCTTGCACCGAGAGACGGACGATCATACAAACAAGTTTTGATGGATAAGGGGAGTAACGACAAAGAAGTTAGAGGTAGACAGATTTGGAGGGAGAAGGAGATCTTCCAGAAACCTACAGAGGAGACTAGGATTCCTACTACTATTGTGGTAAATGGGAAGGTATGCAATGACAGTATTGAATGGCTTCAAAGAAGTGTTATTGGTGAAGGGTTGCAACCTATGGATCCTTGCTGGGTGGCATCAAATCTGAAAGCGAAAGTAGTGAACTTTGAGGGAGTTCAGGCAATTGACTCTTACAAAGTTTTGATTACCTTTCATTCAAAGGAAGAAATGGTTCAGGAATTGGCTGAAAACAAGGAAACCTTACTGTCCATCATGGCTGAAATTCGTCCGTGGAAGGAGGGAGAAGCATGCAAAGTTCGAAGAATATGGTTGACATGCAGAGGGGTTCCTTTACATGGGTGGAGTAAATCCAATATTCAGAAAATTGGGGAAGTATGGGGTAAAGTGGTTAGATGTGAGTTGCCTATGCATGAATTCAAGTCTGCTAAGGTGCAAATTGACACAACAATCTTCTATCCTATCAATTCGTGGATCTATTTTGTCTTGACTGGCAACGTATATGATATTTTTGTTATGGAGTGCATGGAAAAGGTGGAGCTTCCAGAGTGCCATCGAAAAGGGAATTCTCGGGATGTTCTCAATGATAAAATAGTGTGCGATGCTGACAAAGGGGCGAGCAGCCATGGAGGTAGAGGAAAGAAGTTGAAGCGTCAGAGTCAACAAATGAAGAAGAGATGGAAGATAAGTTTGTGGCAGACAAGACTTTAATGATGGACAATGCCCAAGAACCCAATTACATTGGCTTTGGAGGAGCTAATAAAGATGATAATTATGTTGCACGTGATCATAGAGGCAGGCATGTGTTACAGCACCAGACAAATAACGGCAGGGAGCATATTGAGGCAGATGGACCAAATAAGCTGGGCCGTATTCAAACACAAAGCCCAAATGATATGAATCTGGAAGAATGCATGTTTGTGGGCCTAAATAGGAGTATGAACAACTAGGCCAATGATGAAGACCCCACATATCCGCCAGGCTTTGAACCACTTATCTCCGAAGCTTATGTTGACCATGAATATATCAATGACTCAAATGATTTTAAGGTAGTCCAGGAAACACCAGTGTATTGTCCGTAGGATGCTATCAATGCATCCAGCGATGAACAGTACCAGGACCCGAACTTGGTTGCAGCGGAGGAAAATAACAGGGGGAGAAGATGAGCTTGTGGAGGTGCAAGTCACTTAGGAAGTTGGAAATCAGCTCGGTGTTTCATCTAACAACATTGATGGTGTCCTTAAAGAGCTAATCAAAATCAGGAAACAAGAAGGTATTCTTGCAGAAGACAACTCAAAAAGAAGGAGAAGGGGGCGCCCAAGGAAGACCCAATGATGGGGTTGCCTCAGGTTGGTGTTCCAATTTATGTTTTTATGAAGATTATAGCCTAGAATGTTAGAGGTATTGTGGGGAAAGGGAAAGCAGCGGCAATTAGGAAATTGACCCTTGAGAACAATCCTTGTTTTCTTGGATTAATTGAAACTAAACATTCTCAGCTGCAGCCAAACCAAGTTAAGAATTGGTGGGGTAATGTTGATCTAGGTGGAGTCATGTTCAGGCAGTGGAAAGCAGGTGGGTATTATTTGTTGCTGGAATGAGGAGTTTTTTTCTAGTGGGTTGATCCATACGAGGGACAGGTGGATTTGCATCGAAGGGAAGGGTCATACCATCTGAATTTGATTGTGCAGTGGTAGTTATCTATGGAATGCATTCAAGAAGGGATAGACAAGTTATGTAGGGGGAATTGAGTAGCTTGCGTAACCGTATTGCGATCCCTGTTATTTTTATTGGGGACTTCAATGAGGTGTTGCACTTGGAGGAGAGGAAAGGTGGTGTTGGGTGCTGTCGTAGCATTGAAGACTTTAACCAATGGGTCAGCAGCATGCAGTTGATTGATATGCCTTTTGGCGGAAGAAAATATGCATGGTCAAGAGGTAAATTAATGAGCAGGCTGGACAGATGTTTTGTTGACATTGAGTGTTGTACAAAATTCCCTGAGCTGAAGCTAACGGCTCTGAATAGAATGATTTCTAATCACTGCCCGATTGTTTTGGAGACTAGCAAGGAGGATTGGGGACCAAAATCGTTTAGATTGTTGGATGCTTGGTTTTCTCACCCAGATTTTGTGAAGAAGGTAAAGGATGAACGGTGTTTATTAAGTGATTTATCTGTGGCTGATAAGCTAAAAGCACTAAGGGTACCTCTTCGAGTCTGGAATAAAGAATCATTTGGGCACGTCGATGAGTATATCAATAAATATGAGGCTGAGATCAAGACACTGGAGTTTAGAAGCGAGGAATTCTCCCTTGGTGAGGTTGAATTGGCGAGATATGAAGCTTTACAAGGTCAACTCCGAGTGTGGTATGCAAAGAAGGAGTCATATTAGAGGCAATTGGCTAAGGAAAACTCTGTTAAGCTTGATGATAGAAACTCCAAGTATTTCCATGCCGTTGCATTGGGAAGAAGAAAGAAGAAAAGAATTCTGTCTCTAAAAGTGGGGAATAGATTGGTAAAAGGACCAAGAAAAATCAAAAAGGAGGCTGTTAAATTTTTTAGAAGACTTTACTTTCAACCTATTTATCCAGAAGTGGATCTTGACGAAGGACTGGTACCAAAGTTGAATGAAGAATTGGTTGTGGGGTTGGAACAAAGGCCTCCCACTGAAGAAATAAAAGAGGCAGTTTGGAGTTGTGATCCCTCAAATGTAGCAGGCTATGACGGCTTCAACATAAACTTTATTAAAAGAATGTGGGATGATATTGGAGATGAAATCTCTAGTCTTGTACTGAATTTCTTTGACACAGGACACTTTCCAGAGGAGATTAATATGACATGGGTGGTGCTCATTCCCAAAACTGATTCAGCGGAAGAATTTAAAGACTATCATCCGATAAGTATGGTGGGATGCCTTTATAAAATTATTTCCAAAATTTTAGCTAGGAGACTCAAGCTTGTGATGCCTGATCTGATTGGGGAAGCACAATCAGCCTTTGTGCAAAATAGACGAGGCTTGGATGGGATTCTCATCGCTAATGAAGCAATTTCATGGATTAAAAAGAGTAGGAAGCAGGTAGCATTATTGAAACTGGACTTCCACCAGGCTTATGACATGGTCAAGTGGAGTTTTGTGGATAAAGTTATGGCTCTTATGGGGTTTGGCAACAGGTGGCATGGTTGGATTAGGCATCGCATTTCCTCTGCCTCCATGTCAGTGTTAATAAATGGCTCGCCATCAGCCCTATTTAAGTTGGAAAGGGGTTTGAGACAAGGCGACCCCATTTCACCTTTTTTGTTTATCCTTGTGACTGAGGTTTTGAATAGAATGATCCTTAAAGCCAATGATTGGAACATCATTGAAGGCGTTGTCACTGGGAGAGAATAGGTTGAGCTCACTCACTTGCAATTCACAGATGACACGCTTATTTTCTGTCTCGCAGAGGAGCAAGTGATCATGAACTATAGGCGGTTGCTAGACTGTTTTTCACTGGTTTCAGGTTTGACAATTAACTATTCTAAGTCATCTATGATTTTCCTAGGAAATGGGGAGGATTGGGCTCATGTTATGGGTGACGAGCTGAAATACAAGATTCAAAAACTCTCGATAACTTACCTTGCTATTCCACTTGGAGCTAACCCAAATAAAGTTTTTACATGGAAGTCAGTGATCGACAAAGTGGAGAAAACCCTTGCTTTATGGAAAGCCAAAATGCTCTCTAGAGCTGGTAGACTTGTCCTTATTAAAGCAGTTTTGAATAGCTTATCTCTTTACAATCTTAGTATCTTCAAGATTCCAAAGAAGGTAGCTAAGAAGATTGTGCAACTTCAAAGAAATTTTTTTTGGACTGATGCTGAAAATAAGAAAGGTGTCCCTTTGATCTGTTGGTCCGAGATTCAAAAATCGAAAGCTTATGGTGATTTGGGAGTTGGGAATATAATTATTAAGAATGCGGCACTCCTTTTCAAATGGTGGTAGAGATTTTCCAATAGAAATGAAACCCTTTGGAAAAAGATTATTTGGTCAAACCATTACTTTTAGAATGATATTGTAGATGATGTACTGGCTGTAGGTATGGGAGGGGGATTATGGGCCAGATAAATAATCATAGAGGCTTTAGTAATGAAATCTTGGAACTCATATCTAGAAGGGTGTGGAGGAAAGTTGGTGATGGTAGTTCGACTTTGTTTTGGGAGCATAAATGGGTGGGAGAGTCTCCATTGAAGGTCAGATTTCTCAAACTATACTAGATTTCTAGTCAGATGAACATGTTCATTCTCACATGGGATATTGGGATGGACACATGTGGCATTGGGTGTTCAGGTGGAGGAGAAATTTTATGCAATGGGAAGAGGAGTTGTTTGATACTTTTTGTGAAGTCCTTCCTCAAAATCCGGTGGGGGATGGAGAGGAGGATTCTCTAGTTTGGAAATTTGAGAACTTTGGTTCTTTCACTATTAATTCATTCTCTTTGTAGGTATATAAGCTAATGTATGGGAGCTCACAAGTTTCATCAGTGATCAACAGCTCTTGGATTGGCACTGCCCCTCCTAGAGTTGAGATATTGGTATGGTTTGTTTTGCAGGGGAAACTAAATACTAGGGAGAGACTTAGCAGGTTGAGAATTCTCAAACTTGTGGAGGCAATTTGCCCATTATGCTAGCAAGAAGTGGAGTTTATAGATCATTTATTCTATAGCTGCACCATCTCTTAGAAATTATGGTCAGACTGCTTAGCATGGTGGAAGCTATCTTGGTGTTGCCCTTTGAAGGTGATACACGCTTAGGAGGGTAATTTGATCATTTCAACACTGGAAAAGAGCTTATTTTTAGCAAGTTGGTTCTGCCTCAGAGATTAAGCAATTCGCGAACTCATCTCAAATTACTTGGAGATCAAGTAATCAAGTTTAAGTAAAGTAACTTGGAGAGTAAGCAATCTGATTATATTGGAAATATATTTAGATTGTGTCTAAATTTGTTTTTGATTAGTTTTAACTTAGTCTAGATTTGAATTGAATTAGTTTATCTCTTAAGATTTAAATCAAATCTGATCTAATCTATAAAGATCAAATCTGATTTAAAATTAGATAGAAATAAATCTTTTAGAATAGAATCATATCTTTAATTTTAAGTTTTAGTTTCAAATTAAATCTTTTAAATAGGATTAGATAATTTCTAATTGTAGGATTTATGTATAAATAAGCAACTTGGCCTATAAATAACAAAGAGAATTTATCATATAGTTTATCATAATTTGACTACTAATACAATTGTGAGGTTTTTTTCATTTTGTTCTGTGTAATGCAGAATTTTCTATTTTTTCCTGTTATTTACGTTTTCAATGACAGATTTCTTGGAGATTTAGTAGGGATTTACCTGTTATTTACGTTTCCAAGGACAAGTTTCTTGCAGATTTAGTAGGGAGGGTCTTTATTCTACATCTTATTTTTTATCAAAGTGTGTACCTGAGGTTTCTAGATCTTTATATCCACAGATTTCCTCATCATTTGATATTCAGAGAAAGGTATAGATAAATTCCTATTTATCTTTGTCTTTTACGTTTCTCTTTTATTTTTTTTTCTTTCCGTTAGCGTTCTTATTTATTGTGTTTGTGCATTATATTCTTTTGTGTTGTTGTCACGTCTTTATCTATCTCTATATTTCTTCTCTATCTGGCATTTATCTTTTTATTGTTAGTTTAGATTCAAAAAAAAAAAAAATTAAAAAAAAGGAGAAGAAATTAGAAAAGGTGAGGATTATAAGCATAATTTATTTTTCCTTTGATCTAGGTTGTCAAGGATATGTTCTTTGAAAGTTTAGTAGGGAAATTCTTTTCTTTGATCTAGGTTGCTATGAAAATGACAGGTTTCATAGAGGTCTCGTAGGAAAATCCTTTTCCAATGACCTAGGTTGATAAGAACAGGTTTCTTAGAGATCTAGTAGGAAAATCCTATATTTACTATCCTTTGTTTCTATTTTATTTTCGCTTTGTCAATTTTATTTCCCTAATTTTTTTTTCTTTGCGTTTTGAGGCTCATTTCCTTAATTGTTGTGTCTACTTTATCCTTTTTTTTTTTGTATTTGAGGTATATTCAATTCAAAAAGAAAAAAAAAACAAGAAAAAAGGAGAAAAAAAACGAAAAAAAAGAAAGAGAAAAAAAAGAGAGGAGAGAGTGTTAATGAGATTCTTTAATTGTAGGTTCTTAGACGGATTCATGGAGAAAAGGCAATGGTGGAGATGTCAATGAAGATTACAAAGGCAAGATTCGAGGACGAATCTCTTTGAAGAGGGGGAGAATGATACATGCTTAGGAGGGTAATTTAATCATTTCAACATTGAAAAAGAGCTTATTTCTAACAAGTTAATTCTACTTTGGAGATCAAGCAATCCACAAGCTCATCTCAAGTTACTTGGATATTAAGTAATCAAGTTTAATTAAAGTAACTTGGAAAGCAAGCAATCTGATCATGTTGAAAATATGTTTAGATTGTGTCTAGATTTATTTTTGATTAGTTTTGACTTAGTTTATATTTGAATTGAATTAGTTTATCTTTTAAGATTTAAATCAAATCTGATCTAATTTATAAAGATCAAATCTGACTTAAAATTATATAGGAATAAATCTTTTAGAATAGAATCATATCCTTAATTTCAAGTTTTAATTTCAAATTAAATCTTTTAAATAGGATTAGATAATTTCTAATTTTATGATTTATGTATAAATAGGCAACTTGACCTATAGATAACAGAGAGAATTTATCATATAGTTTATCATGGTTTGACTACCAATACAATTGCGAGGTTTTCCTCATTTTGTTCTGTGTGATGTAGAATTTTCTATCTTTTTTCTATTATGTACAATCTCAAAGACAGGTTACTTGGGGGTTTAGTAGATAGGATCTTTAGTCTACATCTTATTTTCTATCAAAGTATGTGCCTGGAATTTCTAGATTTTTATATTTACGAGTTTCCTTATCATTTGATTTTTAGAGCAAAGTCTAGATAAATTCCTATTTATCTTTGTTTTTTACGTTTCTATTTTATATTCTTTTCTTGTCCATTAGCATTCTTGTCTATTGTGCTTGTGCATTATATCCTTTTGTGTTGTTGTTGTATCTTTATCTATCTTTATTTTTCTTCTTTATCTGGCATTTATCTTTTTATTATTATTTTAGATCCAAAAAAAAATGGAAAAAAAAGAGAAGAAATTTGAAAATGTGAGGATTATAAGCATAATTTTTTTTTCTCTTTGATCTAGGTTGTCAATGACATGTTCTTTGAAGGTTTAGTAGGGAAATTCTTTTCTTTGATTTAGGTTTCTATGGACAAGACAGATTTCATAGAGGTCTAATATGAAAATTCTTTTCCGATGACCTAGGTTGCTAAGAATAGGTTTCTCAGAGATCTAGTAGAAAAACCCTATATTTACTATCCTTTATTTCTATTTTATTTCCGCTTTATTAACTTTATTTCCTTCATTTTTTTTATTTTTTTGCATTTTGAGGCTCGTTTCCTTAATTGTTGTGTCTATTTTGTCCACTTTTTTTTTTTGGTATTTGAGGTATATTCAATTTAAGAAAAGAAAAAAAAAGGAAAAAAGGTAGGGAAAAAAAGTAAAAAAAAAAAGAAAGAGAGAAAAAAAGGTAAAAAAAGATAGAGGAGAGAGTGTTAGTGAGATTCTTCAATTGTAGGTTCTTAAATGGCTTCATGGAGTAAAGGCAATGGTGGAGATGTTATTTAAGATTACAAAAGCAAGCTTCGAGGACAAATATTTTTGAAGAGGGTGAGAATGATACATGCTCAGAGGGTAATTTGATCATTTCAACAATAAAAAAGAGCTTATTTCTAACAAGTTGGTTCTGCCTTCGAGATCAAGCAATCCACGAGCTCATCTCGAGTTACTTGGAGATCAAGTAATCAAGTTTAATTAAAGTAACTTATAGAGCAAGCAATCTGATCATGTTAAAAATATGTTTAGATTGTGTCTAGATTTATTTTTGATTAGTTTTGACTTAGTCTAGATTTGAATTAAATTGGTTTATCTTTTAAGATTCAAATCAAATCTGATCTAATCTATAAAGATTAAATCTGATTTAAAATTAGATAGGAATAAATCTTTTAGAATAGAATTATATCTTTAATTTTAAGTTTTAATTTCAAATCAAATCTTTTAGATAGGATTAGATAATTTCTAGTTTTAGGATTTATGTATAAATAGACAACTTGACCTATAGACAACAAAGAGAATTTATTGTGTAGTTTATCATGATTTGACTACCAATACAATTGTGAGGTTTTTCTCATTTTATTTTGTGTGATGCAGAATTTTCTATCTTTTTTCTGTTATCTACATTTTCAAGGACAGGTTTCTTAAGGATTTAGTAGGTAGGGTCTTTATTCTACATCTTGTTTTCTATCAAAGTATATGCCTGGAGTTTCTAGATTTTTATATTCACGGGTTTCCTCACATTTGATATTCAGAGCAAAGTCTAGATAAATTTCTATTTATTTTTGTCTTTTATGTTTTTATTTTATCTTCTTTTCTTGTCCGTTAGCATTCTTGTTTATTGTGTTTGTGCATTATATCCTTTTGTATTGCTGTCGCATTTTTATCTATCTCTATGTTTTTTCTCTATCTGGCATTTGTCTTTTTGTTGTTAGGTTAGATCCAAAAAAAAAAAAGGGAAAAAAAGGAGAAGAAATTAGAAAAGATGAGGATTATAAGCATAATTTTTTTTCTCCTTTGATCTAGGTTGTCAAAGACATATTCTTTGAAGATTTAGTAGAAAAATTCTTTCCTTTGATCTAGGTTGCTATGGACAGGACATATTTCATATAGGTCTAGTAGAAAAATTCTTTTCCGGTGACAGTTGTTAAGAACAGGTTTCTTAGAGATTTAGTAGTAAAACCTTATATTTACTATCCTTTATTTCTATTTCATTTTCGTTTGATTAATTTTATTTCCCTAATTTTTTTTTCTTTGCATTTTGCCGCTCATTTCCTTAATTGTTGTGTCTATTTTGTCCACTTTTTTTTTTATTTGAGGTATATTTAATTCAAAAAGAAAAAAAAAGCAAAAAAAAAAAAGAAAGAAAAAAAGAAAGGAAAAAAAAGCGAAAAAAAAGAAAGAGAGAAAAAAAAGGAAAAAAAAAAGAGAGGAGAGAGTATTTGTGAAATTCTTCAATTGTAGGTTCTTAGATGGCTTCATGGAGGAATGACAATGGTGAAGATGTTATTGAAAATTACAAAGGCAAGGTTCGAGAACGAATCTTTTTGAAGAGGAGGAGAATGATACATGCTTAGGAGGGTCATTTGATCATTTCAACACTGAAAAAAAGCTTGTTTCTAGCAAGTTGGTTTTGCCTTCGAGATCAAGCAATCCACGAGCTCATCTCAAGTTACTTGGAGATTAAGTAATCAAATTTAATTAAAGTAACTTATAGAGCAAAAAATCTGATCATATTGAAAATATGTTTAAATTGTGTCTAGATTTATTTTTGATTAGTTTTGACTTAATCTAGATTTGAATTAAATTGGTTTATCTTTTAAGATTTAAATCAAATCTGATCTAATCTATAAAGATCAAATCTGATCTAAAATTTGATAGGAATAAATCTTTTATAATAGAATTATATCTTTAATTTTAAGTTTTAGTTTCAAATCAAATCTTTTAGATAGGATTAGATAATTTCTAGTTTTAGGATTTATGTATAAATAGGTAATTTGGCCTATAGACAACAGAGAGAATTTATCATGTAGTTTATCATGGTTTGACTACCAATACAATTGTGAGGTTTTCCTCATTATGTTCTATATGATGCAGAATTTTCTATCTTTTCCCTGTTATCTACATCCTAATGACAGGTTTCTTGGGAGTTTAGTAGGTAGGATTTTTATTGTACATCTTGTTTTCTATCAAAGTATGTGCTTGAGATTTTTGGATCTTTATATCCACAGATTTTCTCATCATTTGGTATTTAGAGTAAGATTTAGATAAATTTCTATTTATCTTTTTCTTTTACGTTTCTCTTTTATCTTCTTTTCTTATCTGTTAGCATTCTTGTTTATTATGTTTGTGCATCACATCCTTTTGTATTGTTGTCGCGTCTTTATTTATCTCTATGTTTCTTTTCTATCTATCATTTATCTTTTTGTTGTTAGTTTAGATCCAAAAAAAAGGAGAAAAGAAAGGATAAGAAATCAAAAAATGTGAGGATTATAAGCATAATTTTTTCCCCTTTGATCTAGGTTGTCAAAGACATGTTCTTTGAAGATTTAATAAGGAAATTCTTTCCTTTGATCTAGGTTGCTATGGACAGGACATGTTTCATAGAGGTCTAGTAGAAAAATCTATTTCTGGTGACCTAGGTTGTTAAGAACAAATTTCTTAGAGATCTAGTAGGAAAACCCTATGCTTACTATCCTTTGTTTCTATTTCGTTTTCGTTTTATTAATTTTATTTTTCTAGTTTTTTTTTCTTTGCGTTTTGAGTCTCGTTTCCTTAATTGTTGTGTCTATTTTGTCCTTTTTTTTTGTATATGATGTATATTCAGTTAAAAAAAAAAGCAAAAAAAAAAAGAAAGGAAAAAAAGAAGGAAAAAAAAAGCGAAAAAAAAGGAAGAAAGAAAAAAAAGAGAGAGAGAGAAAAAAAAAGGAAAAAAAGAGAGAGAGGAGAGAGTGTTTGTGAGATTTTTCAATTGTAGGTTCTTACATTGCTTCATAGAGAAAAGGTAATAGTGAAGATGTCTTTGAAGATTACAAAGGCAAGATTCGAGGACGAATATTTTTTAAAAGAGGGAGAATGATAGATGCTCAAGAGGATAATTTGATTATTTCAACACTGGAAAAGAGCTTATTTCTAACAAGTTGGTTCTGCCTTGGAGATCAAGCAATCCATGAGCTCATCTCAAGTTACTTGGAGATCAAGTAATCAAATTTAAGTGAAGCAACTTGGAGAGCAAGCAATCTGATCATATTAAAAATATGTTTAGATTGTGTCTAGATTTGTTTTTGATTAGTTTTGACTTAATCTAGATTTGAATTGAATTAGTTTATCTTTTAAGATTTAAATTAAATCTGATCTATCTATAAATATCAAATTTGATTTAAAATTAGATAGAAATAAATCTTTTAGAATAAAATCATATCTTTAATTTTAAATTTTAGTTTCAAATCAAATCTTTTAGATATGATTAGATAATTTTTAGTTTTAAGATTTATGTATATATAGGTAACTTGGCTTATAGATAACAGAGAGAATTTATCATATAATTTATCATGGTTTGACTACTAATACAATTATGAGGTTTTCCTCATTTTATTCTGTGTGATGCAGAATTTTCTATCTTTTTCCTGTTATCTACGTTTCCAAGGACAGATTTCTTGAGGATTTAGTAGGGATTTTCCTATTATCTACGTTTTCAAGGACAGATTTCTTGAGGATTTAGTAGTGAGGATCTTTATTCTACATCTTATTTTCTATTTAAATATGTGCCTAGAATTTCTAGATCTTTATATCTACGGAGTTCCTCATCATAAGGTTTTTGACCTTTATCAAGCATGGAATGGAGCAAAACTTTATGGCCTGGAGAAGAATTCTGGAAAACTCTATTTTTTGCAGTGATTTGGAGCATTTGAACCGCATTGTGTTTGAATGTGTGAAACCAGATTGGGATCTTAAGAGAAGACAAACGAGACTAAGGTGGGTTTTCTTGATTAAGACCTGGACTGGTGAAAGGAAACTTGGTGGTGATAAGTTGTGTTCAAATTTGGCAACATTAAAAAAGCGGAGAGCTCATTGCAGATCTATAAAAAGCTGATGGTGTTATAAAGCTCGTTTGGGGGTGATTCGCAACATTTTATATGTTGAAATTTGATGCCAGTCTCAGATTGTTACTTCCTTTTGTTTTTATTTGAATTGTTCATTTTTCGTTGCTGGATTATTGTCCTGTTTCTCCCCACTTGTTGTCGTGGGTTGTAGCATTTTTTCAAACTATCGAAAAAAAAAAACTCTTCAACCACCCAACACAACCATACCAAGGTAAAGATGTTCTCCCGAACCCACGCTATCTTCTACTTCTAGTAACACTGGTTTTGTGAGATGTTGTGACTTACATGGTGACGGATGATTTAGTCATTCAGCCAATGTCAATCATATCGAGCATTACTTTACTGAACAAGTTCAATGTCAAAGACGTTGGTGTCTTGAAAGAAAAGGACGTTGAGTTGGGGATGGTTTGTTATTATGACTACTAATATTTAAATGAGGAGTTCTAAATGGTGCAATCACCTTTGCATGAAAGAGTACGAATCCGACGTTGTAACGTCAGGCTTAATTTCAATTAAATAAATATATACTATTAAAAATTGAGAATTGAACTCAATTTTTTGACAAAATACATGACTCAGTGGTGTTATGAATATCATATTCATACCAAATATGATTTCTCTATTCCAAATGAATGAAAGTGTTCTTAAAATTAAAGAATTTTTATTCATATAATTTGTATATTTTTAAGGCACGTGCATTTATTTTGTGCACACAAAAAATTTCTTGCGAGCACTTTGAAGTTGTTATTATTTTTGCAAATTTTATTCTGTAAAATTGATTTTCAATGTGTTTTGTTTTTCTTTTTTCTCATTGGGCTTCAAGCTACTGAAGGCCTCTCCGAGTCGAAAAGAGTTTTGACATGCGTTTTTTCGAAGAATATGTATCATCTGAAGATTATTATTGCCATCTTACACATATAAATTCAATAACCGAGGAAGGCAACCAGCACAAGGCGACTTTTGGTACCGTATTAATGGGCTTATAGATTGGTTGGGCGTCCTTCGGTTGTTTTTGTACATTGGGCCAAAAACCTAGAAACACTCTTTGTAGTTGAAGACTTGGGTTTTAAACATTTGCTAATTTTCATGGCCAATAAAAAAACAAGGCGCGCGCCTATTTTTTCCAAAAATTTTGCTTGCTACTTTATTATCTGCCCATTTGATTCAGATATATCTAATCTGCCCCTTTTTTGTAAATTGGTTTTTTTTTGGTGTTTTTTTTTCAGAATGAGTGATAAAAAAATGGTTTTTTGTTTATAATAAATGTTACATAAAACAATATGTCTATTATTAACGGTGTACAAATCATTATGTGCAAGGTTCATGATAAACTCGAAATTATATTATTATCGCTCTTAAAATCGATTCAAAGTTATTATAGACTTTCTATTGTTCAAGGTAGTTTTGACAAGTGTTTTCAGATAGAATATGACATAAAAATAGTTTAATCTTCTTCCCGTTAAAACAAAAAAATCCTGAGTTTCTAGGTGTGTGTTAACATAGTCCCCATTTAGTTTTGGACTATGTCATAGTCTCGCAAAATAATTGGAGAAGTTACCCCTGTGTCTTATTCTTTAAAACTGCTTTTGAAGTCATTATCTTCTATATTTGCAAAGAAAGTCAGGACCATTTTTTTCCCTCGATAGCTCATTATCGAAGGGATGATTCGTGTTGCGCTTCTATTGTGAGCAGAGCTGTGGAAGGAAAGGGCTGATGTGAGGTGCCCCCAAAAAGCTCGCATGACTGGTTTTTGGGTTTCTCTAGATAGTATAGTGTTTACAATCTGCGATTTTTCGTAGGCAATATTGGGTTTTAGAGTTATTCTTGCTAGATATCTTTGCTCTGTTTTGAATATATTTGGATTTGCAACCCCCGAAAGGTTCAGTATTTCTAATTTTTTTTTTATTCTGAAATATTTTTGGGCTTTGTTTTGCTGTGTATTAGGAATCGTATATAGGGATGTGCTCTACAAAAATTTCCAAGGAGATTTTTTTTTTTATTTTTTTGGCCACTTATCCACGAGACAAAATCTATGGCACCGAAAAATCTTTTTTTGCGTTTAATATGTTTTTGTGTTTGGCTGCAATGCAAGATAAATAACACAACTGTTGTTATTTTGAACCAACTCAAGGTTACCGGCAGCATATAGGGACGCAACTCAAGTTTTTGAACCACCCTCCTTATCTCTCAACATAAAAACTACAATAAATTAACACTAAACAATTGGTGTACTCGATGTTAATTTTTAAATAAAATGAAGCAAGATTCATTTTCACCCGTACAACTTCATTGATACTCGATCTAACAGCTAGGAACCTCAAACCGTGACATGGTCCCAAACATACACAAGACCATGTTATCCTGCACCGAGTTAGTTTCTATTGTTCATTTGTTCAAGATAGTTTTTTTTTTTTTTTTTTTTTCAAGTTTTACGGTGCATGTTGAACGGCGCATCATTGAGATATTTTATACTTCATTCCCTTGCTATCAACCCAACATGAATTGCAATCAGCTTGACCTATTGTATTACACATAGCTTTTTTTTTTTTGGCTTTTTTTAATGTTAAAATGACTTAACCACTGTTGATCAATTTCAAAATACTAAATTTACTCTTCCAAGGGTTCATTAAGCATTACATATACGTAAAAATTTTATACTTCAAAAGCATATAAAGAAATAAACATACTTATTTCGTTTAATATAGGTCAATCTTACGCCAGTATATTCGTCCAACTTACATTTTATACCGCTCGATTCACAAACCAGCCGCGAATTATAGCTTATAATGTTATTTAATCAATCAATTATTTGGGTGTTAAACAACTAATGAACATACTCAAAGTACCAAAAATATGTCTTGTCAAATGCCAATATGAAATTTCCTCTTCGTTTGATATATACAAAATACTAAACTAAGATTCCTAACTTCATAAAAACATACATTTGGAGTTAAAAAAATAAAATAAAATTCCAAGAATAGGTCACAGGTCACATGAAAATGCAGGGAGGGAACAGATGAAATCCTCTGGCACGACTAAAAGCCTCTCTAATTTTTTTCCAACCCAATGATGCCCCCACCCTCCCTCACTCCCCTGATCACAAAAGCGCCCCATTTTAAAAAGCCCAGCCCGCCAGCATTTTACACGTGTCACTCCAACGACTCTCGGGAGGGGCCTCAACGTAATTTCGCAGCACATCATCCAGCTGTTCACGCATTTACCAGCACCATCATTGCCCATAAATTTACCAAAACGCCCCTGGCTTCATTTTCCAGCTCTGCATTTGCATGCATGCCATCAGAAATTCACATCACACACTCACTGTATCCCCCTCCTAATTCATAATCACAGCCCAAAAGCACAAAACACTAAGAAAAAAAAAAAAACGAAAAATCGCCGCCGGAAAAAGAGAGGTTTATAACCGCCGGCGTTGAAAACAAAGCCGAAAAAGAATACGAAGGAGCTTAAGATATTTTAGCTTCCGTACACCTTTGTTGACCGAGTCAACCAACGCGCCGCCACCTGAAAGCAACGACATAACCAACGAGGTGGCGTTCAATTACGACGTTGTTTTCTCAATAACTGAAGGGGAGAAAGAGGAGTTCTCGAATTTCACGTCGTGAATTCGGGTGGATCTGTCACTGGTTTCAATTTTGCGTAGGGATCGGAGAAGATGATGGTATCGAGGGGACTGTTCGGGTGGTCCCCGCCGCACATACAGCCTCTGACGCCGGTGTCGGAGGTGTCGGAGCCGCCGGAGTCGCCGTCTCCGTACCTGGACCCCGGCGCCGAGACGTCGGCGTCGCAGCAGGTGGAGGTTGAGGAGGAGATCGAGGAGCCGGAGGAGATTGAGCCGCCGCCCGCCGCCGTGCCTTTCTCCCGCCTATTCGCCTGCGCCGACCGCCTCGACTGGGTCCTCATGATCCTCGGGTCCGTCGCCGCCGCCGCTCACGGCACCGCTCTCGTCGTTTACTTGCACTTCTTCGCCAAAATCATCCAGGTTCCTCGGCAAGACGATCAGTTTCACAGGTTCAGGGAGGTTCGGTTTCTTTCTTTTTTAACCCTAGTTTTTGTTATGCTAGCATGTGTAGATTTCAGTTTCTGGTAATTTGATTTCGCTTAAATAGTGAATGTGTGCTCCCTGTATTAGTTTTGTATTTACGTGGCCTTGGTTGTAGTGTTGCTTGAGGTAATTGAGCAATTAATTTCTCATGAATACTGACTTGACTACACAAATTAGAACATACTTGTCTTGTAAGGGATTGTCTTAGTTGTATTCAAGGTATTTTGGCCATCCTTTTCTAGTAATTAATGAACTAAGTTTGTTGGGTTAGTCATCGTTTTGATGATTTCATTACTCAGCGCAATTGGAGAGTGATGCTTGAGATTGTTATTTTTTTTTTCCTAGTATGAGTTAAGTGTGAATTTAATTTTTGTTAATTTTAACCTTAGTTTTCAGCCATTAGAAAGGGATTTTAGGGTCAGTTCACCAGCTGTTCGTCTGCTGTGAACAGTAGCTTCAGGAATATGGTTTTGGGTTTGAATGGGTTTAGGGAAAATTCAAATGAGGAATAATTAGGGTTTTGATGAGATAAATTTTTGTAGCTGTCTTGGCAAATAAGTCTTGGGTAGGGTTGCAAACTTAAGAAAACTGAAAAACTGATTGCATCACACAAGTACACAAATTGGAAGAGAGCAACTTTTTTTTTTTTTTTTTTCTTTTTCTAGTGCTACAAAAACTAGGGCACAATGGCGTTGTTCAATCCATGTAGCTGCCTCACCTAGTGAGAAAAAGCTTTGTTGTTGTTGTTGCTGTACAAAACTGATAATTGTATTAAGGAGAAAAAAGGTAACTTTTTCAATAGGAGTCTTACAGCTTATCCTCCAAGGATAAGGATTAAGGAATAAACCAAGGATAAGGAATAAATTCCCAATCATACAAGGATTTAGACGTCCTACTATCATAAGGATCTAACATATTTCTGAGCCTGATAACCCAAAACCAGAAACAAAAATTACTGAATAGACAGTTGACAAAAATAACTTATAATTTAATAATTATGACCAAGTATGATCTTTTGAATATTACAGTCAGCATCATAATCCTAAATAAACCTTAATTTTGAATTGTGGCAATCTGATATTTACAGTTAGGCTTTATTGATGCTTGTGTGTTGTGCATCACAACTCAATACAAATACATTGAACTCACCTGTTGTGAGCAGATTCGCAAACAGCAATTCGGGAGAAGAAAGATAGTAACAAAATTTAATGTGGTTTGACCTACAATGAACTATGGGCAGTTTTAAAATCCGGTTTAGCCAGTGAACCTAAGAGTATGGCTGTTCATGGTTTGACCAGTTAATTTTAGTTGTCGAACTGGATGACGTCATAACTACACATTTAAGTTTTATGCAAGGCACATAGTTTGTGAAGTGTGAACCAATAAGTAAAAAATGGACTTATGCCTTACCTTTGTGTTGTTTCTTCTGCAGCTTGCTTTAACCATTGTTTATATTGCTGGGGGAGTTTTTGCTGCTGGTTGGATTGGTAAATTAATCACGAGGAATATGTCCTATTTGCTGTTATATTTATGTATCTTGCAATACTAATTTTTCTCTCTCTATGATAGAGGTTTCATGTTGGATTTTGACTGGAGAACGGCAGACTGCTGTCATCAGGTCAAAATATGTTCAAGTATTACTTAACCAAGATATGAGTTTTTTTGATACTTATGGGAATAATGGAGACATTGTGAGTCAAGTATTGAGTGATGTGCTGCTCATTCAGTCTGCTCTTAGTGAAAAAGTACGCCTTGCTTTAATTTATTGTATATATTCATTCATTTGTAAATGTAACTTCTTTGCAGATGATATCTCCACACATATGTCTCATACAATATGTCTCTTGACTATTGATGATACAGGTTGGGAATTATATTCATAACATGGCTACATTCTTCAGTGGTCTTGTTATTGGTTTTATCAATTGTTGGCAGATTGCATTGATAACATTGGCTACAGGTCCATTTATTGTTGCTGCAGGAGGAATATCGAATATATTCCTCCATAGGCTTGCAGAGAATATTCAGGATGCATATGCGGAAGCAGCTAGCATTGCTGAACAGGTTATTTATTGTTTAATTTTTGATTCATTTTTACATCGAACTAATGATATGCTTGATTTATACATGCAATCCAATGGTGAATTTTGATTTTGCTGTATATAGAAAGAAAGGAAGAAGGGTTTAAATCTGTTTGAAAATCTTTCATACAATGTCTGTGGTTCTGTATTTTTTCGTTATAATATTATTCATACTGTAAGCATAGGTACATTTAATGAGGCGGCTTGTAGAGGGAATTCTTGCAAAAAAATAAATAAATAAATAAATAAATAAAACAAATGAATTATTTTTGTGCCATTGGTTCTGAGTGTGTATAATATTGTGATGCAGGCAGTTTCCTATATAAGGACCTTATATGCATTTACAAATGAAACACTGGCTAAATATTCATATGCAACATCACTGCAAGCTACTCTTCGATATGGTATATTAATAAGTCTTGTTCAAGGGCTTGGTCTTGGATTTACATATGGGCTTGCAATATGTTCTTGTGCATTACAACTCTGGGTTGGAAGGTTCTTGGTTGTGCATGGAAAAGCTCATGGTGGTGAAATTATAACAGCTCTGTTTGCTGTGATTCTAAGTGGCTTGTGAGCATCATTCCCAACTTCTATTTTTTTCATTATTTGTTTTTCATTTTCTTTACTATTTTTGTTACTTTGATTAAGGGGATTGAATCAAGCGGCAACAAATTTCTACTCATTTGATCAAGGGCGAATAGCTGCTTATAGATTGTTTGAGATGATAAGCCGGTCATCCTCATCTTTTAATCATGAAGGCGGTGCTCCTGCTTCTGTGCAAGGAAATATAGAGTTTCGGAATGTTTATTTCAGTTATCTTTCTCGTCCTGAAATCCCCATCTTGAGTGGGTTTTATCTCACTGTTCCTGCTAAGAAAGCTGTGGCACTTGTTGGCAGAAATGGCTCAGGCAAAAGTAGTATTATTCCACTCATGGAGCGGTTCTATGACCCTACATTAGGTAATTGTTTTCCGATTGATAAGTGCATATTTATGGCATCTCATTCATAGCACTTTATGAGTCATTTCAGATTAAAATCGATTTGCATATCTGTGGTTCAGGAGAAGTTCTTTTAGATGGCGAAAACATCAAGAATTTGAAGCTGGAATGGCTTAGGAGCCAAATAGGACTGGTCACCCAGGAACCTGCATTGCTCAGTTTGAGCATAAGAGACAACATTGCTTACGGGAGGGATGCCACCATGGATCAAATTGAGGAGGCTGCTAAAATAGCTCATGCACATGCATTTATCAGCTCGCTAGATAATGGTTATGGCACACAGGTGAAGCTTGATTGACATGATCTCATATGGAGCCTATGGCTTTTCTTTTGTTTTGTATTTTCAATTATTTGGATTTCTACCGGCAATCCAATTTTCACTCTGAAAAGTGGGGCTTCTGTCTTTAGGTTGGCAGGGCTGGTCTAGCTTTGACAGAAGAGCAGAAAATAAAACTTTCTATTGCAAGAGCTGTGCTTTTGAATCCGTCCATTCTTCTGCTTGATGAGGTTACTGGTGGACTTGATTTTGAGGCTGAGAGGTCTGTTCAGGAGGCTCTTGATCTCCTTATGTTGGGACGTTCGACAGTAATAATTGCTCGAAGGCTTAGTCTTATAAGGAATGCTGATTTTATAGCTGTTATGGAGGAAGGTCAACTTGTTGAAATGGGCACTCATGATGAATTATTGAGCCAGGATGGCTTATATGCGGAGCTTCTTCGTTGTGAAGAGGCCACCAAACTTCCCAAAAGGTGTAATACTGAATCAAATCATGCTTCTTCCTTTGCCATGCACTGTCATTTGTATTTGCGGACATTTTAACACAGTTCTTCTTTAAAAATAGATTTTGCGATGGTGAAAGGGGCAGGAGTCTATCAAGAGAATGATTTAGTATAATAATAATCTTCACTGTACTTTTTAGTACAATTGAATAGCGCTGAACTGAAGCATTTAATATGTAGTATGTTTTTAATTGTTTGCAATATTTCGCCATTGGAATGTAGAAAATCACGTATTGTCTTGTTTATCATCATCCAGGATGCCTGTTCGAAACTACAAGGATACTGCAGTTTTCCAAATTGAGAAAGATTCTTCAGAAAGTCATAGTTTCAAAGAACCATCATCCCCTAAAATGCTTAAGTCGCCGTCTCTTCAAAGACTTTCTGCTGTATTTCGGCCTTCAGATGGCTTCTTTAACTCACAAGAATCACCAAAAGTTCGGAGCCCACCACCCGAGAAGATGCTGGAAAATGGTCAGCCTTTGGATGCAGCAGAAAAGGAGCCATCAATAAAAAGGCAGGATAGTTTTGAAATGAGACTGCCAGAGTTACCCAAGATTGATGTTCAGTCTGTGAATCGGCAAACATCAAATGGTTCTGATCCAGAATCCCCTATTTCACCTCTTTTAACATCTGATCCAAAAAATGAGCGCTCCCATTCCCAGACTTTTAGTAGGCCAGAGAGTCATTCTGATGATATTTCGGTGAAAATGGGTGAAACAAAGGATGCACGGCATCGAGAACAACCCTCACTTTGGAGGCTGGCTGAGCTTAGTTTTGCTGAGTGGCTTTATGCTGTGTTAGGAAGCATAGGTGCTGCTATTTTTGGTTCTTTCAATCCCCTTCTTGCTTATGTTATTGGCCTGGTGGTGACAGCATACTATAGAATTAATGAAGCTCATCACTTACGAGGGGAGGTAGACAAGTGGTGCTTGATCATTGCCTGCATGGGTATCATGACAGTTATTGCCAACTTTTTGCAGCATTTCTACTTTGGCATTATGGGGGAGAAAATGACAGAAAGGGTCAGGAGAATGATGTTTTCAGGTGGGTACATTCTTCTGCAATAATTTTCTTTTAAAATGATTTGGAATTCTGAGCTGTACTTAAACTGTTTTCAAAACATGACAGCCATGCTACGCAATGAAACTGGATGGTTTGATGAAGAGGAAAACAGTGCTGACAATTTATCCATGCGCTTGGCCAATGATGCTACATTTGTGCGAGCAGCTTTTAGTAATCGACTTTCAATATTTATACAGGACAGTGCTGCAGTTATTGTTGCTTTTCTCATTGGTGTTTTGCTGCACTGGCGATTAGCACTCGTGGCTTTAGCAACACTTCCAATTCTTTGTGTCTCTGCCATTGCCCAGGTTTGCATATGCTCTTCTGATTTTTGAATGTTGCGTTCTCTGGTGGTTAGATTTATTTTTTTTTAACTTCTTTTTCATGTCAACAAGGTTTGTAGAAAATTTTCTCCATAAGAAAGCAGAGTTTTGTTTCATTTTATCGCCTTGTAGCATCAAGGGTGTCATGATTGAATGCTATTTTACCTCTTTTCTGGGGTTCCATTGTCATTTATAGACATTATTATTTATCTTGATCTATGTTTAATTTCATTTATTAACTAATGGACCTGCTTTTGCTAAGTTAGTGAATGATTTAACAATGCTGGCTAAGAATAATGAGAGTTCAGTTGAGTTGCTTTTGTTTGCATAATGCATGTGTTAAGGCGGCCTACTTGAATATTGCAGAAATTGTGGCTTGCTGGATTCTCAAGAGGGATACAGGAAATGCACAGAAAGGCATCTTTGGTTCTTGAAGATGCAGTTAGAAATATTTACACTGTTGTTGCATTTTGTGCTGGGAATAAGGTAATGGAGCTCTACAGGCTGCAGTTAAATAAAATATTTAAGCAGAGCTTTCTTCATGGAGTGGCCATTGGTTTTGCATTTGGCTTTTCACAGTTTTTACTCTTTGCTTGTAATGCCCTTCTGCTTTGGTACACTGCAATATGCATAAAAAATGGATATGTGGATCCACCTACTGCACTCAGGGAGTACATGGTTTTCTCATTTGCTACATTTGCACTTGTGGAGCCTTTTGGCTTGGCTCCTTACATACTTAAGCGACGCAAATCTCTTATTTCAGTGTTTGAAATTATAGATCGTGTGCCTAAAATTGACCCTGATGATAGCTCTGCATTGAAGCCACCCAATGTGTATGGAAGCATTGAATTGAAAAATGTTGATTTTTGTTATCCTTCCCGGCCAGAAGTGTTGGTCTTAAGCAATTTCAGTCTGAAAGTCAATGGGGGACAAACAATTGCTGTTGTGGGAGTTTCAGGGTCAGGTAAGAGCACTATAATATCATTGATCGAGAGATTTTATGATCCAGTTGCTGGCCAAGTTTTACTAGATGGGAGGGATTTAAAGCTATATAATTTGAGATGGTTGAGGAGCCACCTTGGTCTGGTTCAGCAGGAACCTATTATCTTCTCAACAACCATAAGGGAAAATATCATATATGCCAGGCACAATGCCAGTGAGGCTGAGATGAAAGAGGCCGCAAGAATAGCAAATGCTCATCATTTCATTAGCAGCTTGCCTCATGGTTATGACACTCATGTTGGGATGAGAGGTGTTGACTTAACTCCAGGACAGAAACAGAGAATTGCAATTGCTAGGGTAGTGCTGAAAAATGCACCTATCTTGTTGTTGGATGAAGCTAGTTCATCAATTGAATCTGAGTCAAGCCGAGTGGTGCAAGAGGCTCTGGACACACTAATAATGGGAAACAAGACCACTATTTTAATAGCACATAGGGCTGCGATGATGAGGCACGTGGACAACATTGTTGTTCTTAATGGAGGAAGGATAGTGGAGGAGGGGACCCATGATTCATTGGTTGCGAAGAATGGTCTTTATGTCCGATTGATGCAACCTCATTTTGGTAAGGCTTTGCGTCAGCATCGGCTTGTTTAGAGTCAGAGTATTTGATGTAATTGCAGTGTTTCATATTCTGCTTGACAATGACTGGTGCTTACTCCACCTCTTGAAATTTTCCAAGAATGTCAGGTGGAGGTTTGCATGTGGCAAGAATGGGAATGAAGCTTGGATTAGCACTCGGCATTGGTAGACATAGAAAGAGGATACTGTAGCAGGGATAGATGTGTAGGATATGAAAATAGGAATTTGGAGTTTGGTTGGTTTGAGGATTTGGGGCTGCATGCATATTCTTTTGGAGGCAAGCTGTTTGGACTGTCGGTGTTGTCTCCATGGTATATTGATTTGTTTTTCAAAAGAGGAGGGTGGAATCAACGCTAATTCTGCTGTGTTGTGACTCTGTTTTAGTGGATTTCCTGTTGACTCCTCTCCAGCGTGGATGATAAACTTATTCATTACTGTGTTTTTTTTTTTTCGTTTGTGAAAATTATAGAAAATTCAGTCCACGAGTTGTAACCTCTCTGTACATATATAGTGATAGCTTAGAAAGCTTTTCTTTTGCTGCTTGAATTCCTTGTGGTCGCGAGCTCTTTCTCCCTAACATGATAGATACAAATTCACACGTGTAATTCAGGTAATTCTTAGAGTTTTAAAAGTAATTTGCATTTTTGTTTTGACCTTTATAAACTGACAAACGTGAGTAAATTACGAATCCCATCAAGAAGTAGGAGCTATAAAAATCATTTCATGACCTGCTTCACCTCTAATCTTAGGTTGTTTGGATGGAAAAACTTCTGAGTTCTGTTTTCATATTGTTGCCGTCGTGCTCCTTTCTATTGCTGGTGGTTTCTTCTTCGTCTTTCTTATTTTTTTTTTTTATTTTGTTGTTTTTATAACTTGCGTTGGCAGTGACAGTTGAAGAGATGGGAGAGCATATTGAGTGTTATAGAATTTTTTTTTTCCCCTTTCATTTCTAGATTCTCTCTTCCAGGGTAAAGCAGACTACCGTCGAGTCTATTTAATATTCCCCTTTCTTCCCTCTTCTTGTAGGTAACTGCGTAAGCAACTCTGGTTCAAATTTTTATGCTTTTTTTTTTAAATTAAAAGAAAAAAGAGATACAAGTATTATTTTATTAAGACTAATATAAGGGGAATTTTATTAAGAATTTTTAAAAAAATAGATTTATACAAAAAAACACGGCAACGGGATTAAGTGGCCAAATTATTTTATCTGCCCTGTTGGATAAACAAATAGGGTCAAGGAGACTTAAACCTCCAATATAGAGCATTCCCCATTATTTTAGATAAGGGTGAAATCCTAAGAAACAATAGAATCTCGAGTACAATAATTGTTCAAAAGTTTACACTTTTCCCTTCTAATGCATCAATATAATTTCTTAATTTACACTTTGTGAATAGACATTTAGGGTGCTTTGGAGAGGGGTAATACGTGAGTTTTGGGCAAACATTTGTAATTCTCAATGATCCAGGAAGTTCATATACACATGTAATGTAGTGAAAGTAGACGATTTATGTACGCAATGTATGGAATGGACAGCGAGAGAAATTTTATAGAAACTTGATCTGTAGGCAAATTAGAACATGTTTTGCATTGTGCAGTAACATTTCAGATGTCAAGGAGCTTAAAGGAGTCTGCTACCACTTTAAGCTGATCTCGTACTCTTTTCCATCGCCTTTCATTAGCTCCCACAATTAACGTATAGTATCTTCCTGTACAAGGTGCAGGTTATTAGTTAGCATTAGGACCATGACATGATGCCATTGTACAGAGGTAACTTCAATTGCCCTTCTTCCATTGTGATTTTATCCAGAGATGTTGGAATTATGAAAACGAAATTAGTAACTTCTATCTGATTCTTATTTGGAATCCTTGCTTGAATATGGTCAGCTTTTGATTACATTTGAGAACATTTTAGTATTCTCCTGCTTTGGACTTCTGGTGTCTAAACATTGAACTCAGGTATATTATTTAACAATATCTAGTCAATTTTCATAGGCTACATTATTTAATATCTGTTTCTATGAAACTCATAAATCATATATTTTAGAAGAAACTGGCATTCGTTTGAAGAACTAATATTCTCAAAGGTCAAAGCATTCCCGACCGAAACTGTAAATCCAATCAGTTTTGTGCCATTTTGTCTGAGATACGTATGCTTTGTTTATTTTATACCATTTCCCCTTGCAATCATCTTTTCTACATGGATTTTCTTGTTATGTAGCCTAACTAACAGAACAAAGAAGTATATATTGAGTAGATTGTTGCTTTGGTAGAACATTTATGGAGGCATCGTATCGAGATTTGAGATGGCAGGTACTTACCATTTCCTATAGCAATTGTTGCAAAGGAGGCACTAGCGTAATTTGGAGACGTAAGCACATATTCAAATGTATAGTAATGTTTTCCATCCACCGTTTTCTGCATTCAGAATTCAGAAATGAATTTAGTTCATCATTGGCCATCAGGACTTAAGAAATTAGAAAATAAAAAATAATCATTTGGAGAAGAAATAAAATGAGAAAAAACCTCCTGCATGTCATATATTGTTGGTCTTTGGTTTGGTGCTGCATATCTATGTCTCACCAAATCGGATATAACCTGCTTAAGATACAAACTGGTTAAGTATAAAGTAGACTCTAGAACATTAGGTTAGGACACAATTCTGCAGCATCATCACCTCTTCCATTGGACCCAAATCTCGGATGTCTTTCTTCTCAGTAGGTATAAATCTCACCCTTACATTTTGCAACTGTAGGTATCTGTCTTTGAATGCAGAATCATGAGCCCTGAAGTCAAATTCCTACAATGGAGATATCATTCAGTCTTCTAGAATATTATCTGGTTGAAACTAGTATTTCTGTGGGATCATTATGAATCTTACCTTCCAATCCGAGGGGTATACGTAAGAATACCCATCTATGTAGTCCACAAAAGCTCGATATTTGTATGGCACTTCTGCACAAGGAGTAATATAAATTTCAGAAGACTATGATTCCTCATTTTTGCATATAAACAAAGGTGCTTTTAGCGAAGCTCAATAACACAAAATATGACCACAAGGCATGAATGAATACCTTCAGCAAAGAGCAACTTTGTTGGTTGTAAATTTGCTGTTAATGCTCCAATACCCAACAATAGCGGTCTTCTTTGGCAGTGGCCTAAAAATTAGAAAGGAAATGATAGAAGATCTTAAGGTTTGAAATTTCTAATATATGAACTACACAAAATGTAGTACCATGAAAGAGAACTTCGTTTATATTTCAGTTCTCACTTTTTCACCAAAAAGAAAACTAGTAAATAATGCGGTTTGCTGAATGCAAGCTGTTTCAGGACCCCTGCTTATATTCACGTAACACAGTGATGAATTTAGAGTGAAAATTCAGATAAAGCTTTAATGAGGATAGATACTACTGAGTTCTGATTCTTGACTAGCAGAGACAGTGAAATACTTATTGTAAAGTCAAAACAACACTCAAGCAAAATTGATCTGGGTGTCCCTTAAACTTGAATATCAGTAATTACCCTGCAGTTCAGATGGACATATTTTTAAGCACTGTTGCACCAGGAAATTCAGTTAAAGTTCTTACTTTCTGCACTGGAGGTTGCCTCCATTGCACAAAAAACACCGCTAGAAGATGAAGTTGCAGTGTTGCGTGGGAGATCATTTGAATGTGGCGAGTTTAACTGAAACAATGCAGAATTAAGTACATGAGTTGTGTACAAAGAAGTTGGTCTGAATGAAATGAATGTTACCAAAAATAAAATAAAATTCATCAACATACCTTCTGGGACAAGAAGGGCGAAATCAAGCTCAAAGAGCAAGAAGAAACTACCATATTTGACAATGGTTTACAGGCTTCACTACTGGAATGGTATGTGTAGTTGGATAATGGATACTGGTATGTGATTAGCAGCTTGTGGTCATATGACAATTAAACATGTTTTTCTTTCTTTTTCTTCTTTTATTTGTCATTGGATAATGCCATGGTGGTATAATGTATTCATTTCCGAGCTACGAGTCTTACAGAGTTGACGTGGAGTGGTGGGCTGGCCCAGAATATACACTTTGAGCAGAACATAGAATCGAAAATTGGTAATGAAATAGGTAGCCTTTGGTTTTTTGGTTTTTTTTTGTTTTTAAATTTTTTGGGGATCCAATAGGTAGTCTTTTTTTTTGGGTCAGGAAAAGGTAGTCTTAAAAGTAACTATAAATTACTCTAGCCCATGTCTTCTAACAAAGACTTGTTCATTTTGGGCTGGGTCAGTTTTGCTACGAAAATTACTAGAAAATCCATATGGTGGCCGAAGCGAAAATTATGTAGTTTGGTCTTTATCAAGTGGGCCCAATTATTTGTGTACTGGATGGGGCCCTAGTTCACAAGTTGGCCTTTTCTTTTGTAATGAAACTGGGCAACAGCCCAAACAAACAGGAACAAACAAGTTGGCCTTGATTATTTGTAGAGCAAGCTCCACAAGCAAGAGTTGAGAGACCCCAAAAAAAAAAAAAAAACCAACAACAACAACAACATGCAAGTTGTACTTTTAGGAAGAAGGCCAAAACTCAAACCCAAGATAAATGTTAAGGAAATCTTTTAGCTGCGACGGTACTCGAAAGTTCAAACGTTTTTTGTTTTTTGTTTTTTGTTTTTTGCAATTGCAAAAGATTGCAAATGAATACTGTAGTGAGTAAATCAGTCAAAACATATACAGATATTACGTTAACTCAAGTAGTTAGAAAAAAAATTAATTTTGATATGTTTTGTCAAAGTAGAAGTTTTTTATAGATCATTCAATTATATACTTATTACATTATTAAAAAGTATTTTACTTTTACAATTATATCAAAAAATCACACATATTTAAAACTGTAAAACACTTTAAACTTGTATATGACATTAACTCTTCGACATACATGATAATTTATTTCTGTGTGATTTTCAAAAATGACATGACAAAATGAGAATCAAAAGAAAAACTATCTTTAGATAAGTTTTACCTTCTAGAAGAACTCATTGAACTATATTTGTTTGTAGAGTGCATCTACTGTCTTAAGTAGTGCAATTTACTATTTAATTACTTATTAGCTATACGTGTGAATCCATATTATACTCCCATCATAAATTTTTGATCTTTGATCAATTGTTCACGCAACTTTTTCTTAACCGATAGTTTAGGTCGTCTTCAAGTTTATGACTTTTACGGTTAGACCTTAACATTGAAGATAAAATTTAGCTGGGATTCAAATTGTGACTAAATTAATAATTTACTCCTCTGACTTTCTATTGTGTGCAATTTATATCCATTAGTTGTCAAATTGAACAACAATGGACCAAGGGCTCAAATTATATACATGCAAATAGATTATGAGGATAAATTGTAGTAATAAAAACCTTGGGGCTAAATGTCTCGGCCCCCCCCCCCCCAACCAAAAAAAAAAACAAAATACAACAAACACCAAAAAAAAAAAGAAAAAAGAAGAGGAAACCTTGGTACTACTATGAAACTAGGTGGCCATCTCAATCCTTGGATTTACCATGCAGTTGCAGCTGCATCAAATCACAGCCACAAATGTGGCAAAACTATGACCAGTTATAGCCATCAGGCTTCAAATAAGTGGCTCCATGGCATGCATGAAGATCCACTCCTCTCGTACTCGTAGGCTGCATGCCTGCTTTACCTGATTGTTCAGTCTTACCGGGAAACAATTGGACCGTTTCCTTAGCCGTTAATTTTGTTATTTAAAGATCAAACCAAGCTCTCACAGCTTATGCTCACTCTTAACCAAAATAACAAATAAACATAAAGAAAGAAAATTAAGAAGCACACAGGCTTCTGTTTCTGTAGATTCTGATTCCTGAACTAATGGCAGTGTATAGAATTGCAATCGGGTCACCAAGAGAGGCTAGCAATCCTGCTGCAATTAGAGCAGCATTTGCTGAGTTCTTCTCTATGCTCATTTTTGTTTTTGCTGGGCAAGGCTCTGGCATGGCTTATAGTGAGCACTCTAGATAATTCCTTTTTTTCAACAAATGTGTTTTACAAACTTATCTTTGTCCCGATAGAAGTTATATAGCACTTCTAATCTAAACCAGAACTTGCCATTTTCAAAATGAGGTTCAAGAGTTCTTGTCCACTATTGTTTTACATATGCATCCAATATGTAATTAAAAATGTTTAACTCTTATAATAATTACCTAAAGAATCATATATATGATATTATATAATTAGTTAAACCAATTTACCTTGATAGTGTATTATAATTAATGTATTCGAGTTTTTTGTTTTTTCCCTAATGATTAGCCTTATGAGAATTTTATGATACTATTGCCATTACTAATGGTTGGCTATTGTGGCAGGCAAACTAACCAAGAATGGACCTGCAACACCAGCTGGTCTCATAGCTGCATCATTGTCTCATGCATTTGGGCTCATTGTGGCGGTTTCTGTTGGGGCAAACATTTCTGGTGGTCATGTGAACCCTGCAGTCACATTTGGTGCCTTCATAGGAGGGAACATAACCTTGTTGAGAAGTATTTTGTATTGGATTGCACAGTTGCTTGGTTCAGTTGTTGCTTGCATTCTTCTCAATTTTGCCACTGGTGGAATGGTAAACCATTCATTCATCAGCTTTAAACACTACTCATAAGTCATAACTAAAAGTAGTGATCTGAACTCAACCTATGATTGAATCTATATTTGTTTGTATGCTGCAGGAAACATCAGCTTTGGCTCTATCTTCTGGGGTGTCCGTGTGGAATGCACTAGTTTTTGAGATTGTGATGACTTTTGGATTGGTATATACAGTTTATGCCACAGCAGTAGATCCAAAGAAGGGGAATGTGGGCATTGTTGCCCCAATAGCAATTGGTTTTATTGTGGGTGCCAACATCTTGGCTGGTGGTGTTTTTGACGGTGCATCCATGAACCCTGCTGTGTCCTTCGGCCCTGCTGTGGTTAGCTGGACATGGACTAATCACTGGGTTTATTGGCTTGGCCCATTCATCGGTTCTGCAACTGCTGCCATTCTCTATGATAATATCTTTATTGGGGATGATGGTCATGAACCCCTTTCTAATAGTGACTTTTAGAATACATTTTTCTTATGGATGCAGTCTACTCCTCTCCATTTTGAAGAGTTAATAAATGAATGAAGGTCACAGGATTTGAGTTCTCTAATTTTGTAGTGAGTAAACCATTATTTTTGTCCCTAAAATTGGCAGCTGAATATAAATTTGTCCTTATTATTTGGAAATTTCTTCCAAAGTCACTGAAGGTAGTAAAAGTTGATTAAGTTAGCCTCTTAACATTGGTCACGACTTTTGAAAACTTCAGGGGCCTCGCAGAGTTTTCCAAATGATAGGGATAAATTTGTAATCAACTATTAATTTTAGAAACTAATTTGGTGATTTACTCTTCTATGGTAGGAATTAAGATTTTTTTTTCCCCACTTTTATTTGATAGAGATGATCTAGGAGATGTCTACACTCTAGATGTAACTATTTCTTGTTAAATGAATGAATGTGTCCTTTATTCTGCAACAGCATCAAAAGAGGAATCCTTTAATTTTCCTTTGGTATTCCCTTCATCAATCTGGCCATATTTGTCCAGTGGAACCTAAATGCATTGAAAACATAAGCAACGATGAGCGGTGAAGTGAATTATTAATAAGGTATTCTATTACCATGGGCCAAGATAGAAAAGAGTATCAACTTATGCAAAATCTTTTGGCCAAAACGGTCACTAAATTTCTTCACATAATTTTACACAGAAATTAGAATATCTATAGCATGTTTAATTATTTTCAAACATGATAACCAATGAACGATAATGGATTGTATGATTCAACGTGCGTGAAACACGCCATTTGGTGGCATGGTTGTACATGCAGGCACCCTGCTACGAGGCCTAAGATTCTTGTACGTGGCTAATGCTAATTTAACCCTTGAAATTAGTGTTTAATGGTGTGTTTTTGACTAGAGGTTTTGAAGGGAAAGGAAAAGAAGGGAAGGTTTTGAAAAGTAAAATGGACTCATAATTATTTTTTAAACTTTTTCATTCTTTCTCCTTTTCTCCAAAGTCTTAACTCACAAACATACCTTAAGAGGCTGGTTCTCATGAATAAGTCGAGAGGAGTAGCACTTAAAAAATGAAAAATATTTGGTGCTCCTATAATACTATGTGACTATACTCATAATTAATAATATAATATTATTTTAAATAAAATTCATTATTAACTTACACTATTATTTAAAATATCATTATATTATTAACTATGAACATGGCCATTTAGTGCTCTAAGACCACCCAATTATTCCTTCCTAAAAAATACCAGAAGAAAAACGCCGTCCTTGACTAGAAAGAAAAGGTGGCACAACTAGCAATTAATGCTCCACATGTAAGAGATTGTCCGATGACTTCTTTGCACCAAAACTTATTGTGGTTTTTACTGAGCTGTTTCTTTGGTTACTGTCATTTGATTTGGACATAGCTAAGGCTACAAAAATTCAACCATTGATTAAACAAATATGAAATTGCGTTCAGTAAGAAACCAATTCCAATAGGAGCACTGATGGTTCAAAGTCCATTCTCTCCATCAGCAATCTTGTAAAACTTGTGTGCTTTCTCAGAAAAATTGTGTTTATTAATAATTTCCCTAGGGAAGAACTCTATGTATGGTGCGGGAAGCATAAGCGAAAACTGACGGGTCCATGACATATACCTATCTACAAGTTCTCATAGAAAATTACGTCAGTTTATATTAATATTAAGAGCGCTTGGCTGGTTGAAGTGTCAACTTTCTCGGCAAATTATTAAATATGGTTATAAATATGACGGATTTGTCGAGTCCGCAAGCTACTTATTTAAAAGCCACCTAAATACACCGGGATTGGTCTCATACTCTCATTGACCGTATATGCCATTATTTAGTTAATTAAATAATAAATTCAAAGCCGTATTGATTCATGAGAAGGTTTCAAATGGCATTGAGTCCATTGACAATATCTAATACTTATCCACAAGATTTTTTCTTTTAAATATAGATTTATTTATTTATTTGGATTTTAGAGAGCTTCTAATGGCATTAGGAAAAAAAATAGGGAAGAGAATGAACAAGTAGAGACAGAACCTTGATCCAATACCAACAAATTCTTTTATTACTTGAACCAAAAGAGATATCACTTGAGCAACTCGAGTTATTGATCTTTTTAATATAGAAAGTGTCAGAATCTTTAACGGTGAACCCACAAACTTGAGATAAACTTACTGCCATCAAAGAGTAAGAGTATTAAGAAGACCTTCTTGGTTGTACAGGTAAAAAATAAGATATACTTATTCTTACTTTCAAGCCATAAATATGATTCTAAATCATTGTCAATTTTGGAAAAAAGAATTATATCTGGTTGTGGAAGTTACATTATTAAACAATTATAGTATAAAACTAGATGTCACTGTAGACATCTTTTTCAATGCTCAAACAAATTCAATGTCACTAAATATCATGTTGAAACACCGAGTACCGCAAAAAGATGTCAGTGTAAATAACTTGTTAAAATTTCAAACAAATAATTCAGTGTCATTAAATATCATCTTGAAATAACGAATAATGTCAAAACTGAAGCATAGAACTGGTCCAAAAAGTTGAATTGAACAAGATCCAAGACCAACAGATATTGACGGGCTGGCAGCCGTGCATTTATATCCATATATGGTCCAGAGTAGGGCATGACACCAAAGATCAATTGAATCTAAAAAGCCTCATCCATTCTTGAGACATTAGATTCCATCATTCCATGGATGTGAATGTGGAGGGTCTGTTTGGCAATTTGCCAGACGAAATTCTAGGCAGCATAGTCTCTTTTCTGCCAAATGAATTTGCACTAGAAACTAGCCTCATTTCCACTAGGTGGAGAGACCTGTGGAACCAAGTTCTTGTTAGACATGGTACCATAGAGGATATCACTGGTGTTGTTGCTGGATTTCTGGCTAGTTTTGAGGAGCTTGATCCATTAAAGCATCCCCGGAAGCTCCAATTTCACTATGCTGAAGACAGTGTTCTCTTTGCAACTATTGCGACTAGCAGTAAGCTCCTTCTTGATTTCTCTTCTGCTAAGAAGGAACTTATTGTAAGGCACTATGAACTGCAGTTCATGTCCCTAAAACAACACATCACATACCAGCATGTTCCTTCCACTTTCTTAGTCAAAACACTCTATTTGAAATCAGTGAGCTATTTGACAAGTGAGGTAGCTTCCTCCATAGTTTCAAATTTGGAGCATCTTGAGAACTTGGTGATCACGGGGTGCAGTGGATTGCAGTCTTTGTTCATTGAGTCTGAAACAAAGCTTCGCAAGTTAACCATCTTAGATTGCCTGCAGTTGAAGTATCTTCACCTTAGAACTTCTAAACTTAAATCTTTCCGATATCGTGGGTTTCTTCATCGGATTTGGCCAGAATCTCACTTCAACTTGAGTGAAGCCAGGCTTGATTTCAGACTAGGCCCGAGTAGCAGTGACTTCAGGACTCAAAATTTCGATGAAACACTATTAACAATAAAGAATTCCGAAGTTCTTACTCTATGTGAATGGACTTTTGAGGTATGTTCTTTCTATTATATCCCATATACTATACATTGCTGGTTTCATGCATTTAACTTGAACTTAGGAATCAGGATGTCTCTTTTTCTCCTATACAAAATTTAACTCCAAAAGGGTTATCTTGCAGGCACTGATATGGCCATCAATTTCTCCTTCAAGTGGGAGCTTCATATTCTATAAACTAAGAGAGCTATGGTGGATTGACAGCCATAAGAATGAAAACAACATCGATGGCTTAGTCTCCTTCTTGAAATTATGCCCTGCTTTGGAGCGACTTTTTGTTACGGTAAGTTTAATTTCCTTCTTGGGAATAATTGATGCTTTTATTCTGCTATAGTTTTCGAACTTACTGAGATTTTCATCACTTGTTGGATGCAGATTGATACTGAAAGTTATTCATATTCGGCTCCACGGTCCTCATCATGCTTAAAGCAAGCAACTAAGCACACGGGACTGCAGCATCTAAAACTGATAAAGTTCACGGGATTCACAAGTCGAGTGGACGAGATCTCAGTGGCGAAAAGATTAATTGGGCTAGTTAAGGGAAAGACTCCAAAGATAGATACATCAGATGGGAGCTGCTTAGTTGTCATGTAGTGTTTGTGCGGTGACTCATGTTTTTTTGTATGTGTATGTATCTTAGAAAGGAGTATTATACAAACAAGTCATTCTCTATGCCCGCTGGCTTGGCTTGTCACTTATCTTTTGGAGCCTCTTGTTTGGTTCCTTTCCTTTTCTGCAGTTTTGAGCCATACACAGTCCCATGTAGTCTTGTGAGCGGCAGCATATCCTTAAATATCAATCTTTTACTGAATAGAGAGTTCATGCTTGATGGACAGTACTTCACTCCTTGAATTATCTGTCTGATTTCTGCTATTGCCATTCATTCTTGCGGTTTCGAGCTTCTCGTCTTTGCTCAATTTTCTAGCATTAACCAATTATGTACGCATACACAGATAAGATGACGGTGAGTTCTATGGTAACTTTGTAAAAATGTGCATTTTGTGCATTTTTTGGGATGAATGGTGAGGATTGTGTTATAAATTGTGAGGTGCATCAATGCACTAATCACCTATAATGCACTATAAAAATATCTAATTTTAAGAAAATTTAAAAATATAATTAAATATATTTTAAAAATTAATTATCATATACTGATAATATAAAATTATATTGATAGTATAAAATAATTTTATACTGTCAGTATAATCAAAAAAATTTATCAGTGTAATTTTAATTATCATATATTGACAGTGTAAAATTATACTGGCAGTATAAAATAATTTTATATTATTAGTATAATCAAAAAATTTTATCAGTATAATTTTAATTATCATACACTAACAGTGTAAAATTATACTGTTAGTGTATGATAATTAAAATTATACTGATAAAATTTTTTGATTACATTGATAGTGTAAAATTATTTTATACTGCCAGTATAATTTTACACTGTTAGTACATGATAATTAAAATTACACTAATAAAAATTTTTTATTACATTGACAGTGTAAAATTATTTTATATTGCCAGTGTAATTTTATACTGTCAATATATGATAATTAAAATTATACTGATAAAATTTTTTCATTATACTGACAGTGTAAAATTATTTTATATTATCAATATAATTTTACACTGTCATAATAATTAATTTTTAAAATATATTTAATTATATTTTTAAATTTTCTTAAAATTAGATATTATTACAAATAAGATCATAAAAGTGATTGATCGATACATCTCACAATTTCACCACAAGATATATCACAATCTGACCGTTCATCACAAAATGTACATTTTGTGCAATGTACCGGAGCATGCACCTAAGATGATATCCTTTTGTCAGTAATTTAATAACTCAATCCATGCTCATTTAAATACATCAATTCCTTTAAAATCAATGTGGAAGTGTCGTGTTCTAGAATAAATGAATAATTTTATAGTCCAACTAACAGTCTCTCCTCCAACTAAAAGTCTATGGTAAAGTTTTTCATATTATCAGTTAATCATATATTTTATTTTTTGTATAATTTTTACGAAAAATGCTCATTGATATGAATCTATCTCGTACCCAAGCCATGGCGAGTGACGTTCTACCATTTAACCTATCCTGATTTCTGTTTATTAAGGATTGGTGAACTAATAAAAATTGATCGTCACTTTTTCATTCCAATTCGTACTAAAACAGTTCGTGTCATATAGCATGACTAAATTTTTAATATAATAATTATAAGAATCAAACAATTTTAATAACATGACAATTACCACTAGATAATAACATATTTCCCTACCAAGTTAACCGAAAGTAATTTGTTATTCGGCGTGTTCTGCCATACACTCCATAAAGTATAGTGTGTGATATATGTGCTGATGCTGCTGCACCTATTTTTTGCCGATATTCAGGAAATGTGGTTAAATGAAGCTAAGAATGTGGCTAAATGACCCCTTTTTATCTCATTCCTCTCCCTCCCTTGATCCACACTTGCAGCTCCCCTTTATGGCCAGCGACTTCTCCTCATCCCGCTGCAGATGAAGTGGCTCCAAGCTATTGTTTTGTCGTGTTGTGGACGAGCTCGCTGTGGTCGAGCGTGGTGGAGCTCCAGCAAGGAACGACGCAAAGGTTCTGGAAGATCAGAGGGAGAAGAACCTCGTTGCAAAGACTAGCCACAGCAGGTGATGATTTGTTCGAAGCGGTCACAAACAATCGTGCTCCATTAAGCCCAACATCAACAACACCAAAAACAACATTAACAACACCCACAGAGAGAGAGAGAGAGAGAGAGGAGGCCGGAGAGGTGATGACCCTTGCCAACTGGGAGCCTCGGATGGTGATGCAATGGTTTGAGATGGCTTAAGCACGACGCGACAACCGAGAGCGGTGGCGTGATGCTGCGGCTGGAGAGGAGGTAGTGGAGCGCAATGCGAAGGTGGAGCTAGCAGAGACAGGCGGCACAACGATGGGCTATGGAAACAGTGGCACTGGGCTGAGGAAGCGATGGTGCTGGGCTGAAATGGTGATTAGGTGCTTGGATGAAGGGAGAAAAGCGAAAACAGGGAGAGGGAGCCCAATACATTTTATTTTGTGCACGAAGTGTACCACGCACCTCACTTTATAAGATTCATTGTAGAATTATTGTGGAAAATGGGTTACGACCTTAGGCAAACTTTACCTATAATATTAAAGATTTAAATTTTAAAGTTATCATATTGACAAAGTAATTACATGAACACTATCATCACTCCAAAATTATGAGAACAATTATTAAAAGGTTTAATTAATTGATAAGTTCCTATAGTTTGAACAAATTTTTAATTAGATTTCTACAATTCAAAAGTTTTTAATCAGGTCCTTATATTATACAAATTTTTGTGATTAAGTCTTTGAAGTAACTTAATGTTACAATGTTTTTTAAATTTCATATAATTTAATAAGTCGTCATCTTATTTTGTAAGCTTAAATGTTGAAATTTATTCTATTTAATTGAATATTTTGTAATGATAGATTGCTCCAATTAATTGATTATAAAAATTTATTTAATATAAGAACTTAATTAAAAATTTTTAAATTAAAAAAATTTAATTAAAAATTTGATCAAATTATAGGATCTATAGATTAACTAAATCTTATTAAAACTAAAGGTGAATTCTCTGGTACCATGCCAAAAGTATGTATTTTATGCATTTTTATGTTGAACGGTCAGGATCGTGACATGTCTTATGATGAGATTGTAAGGTCCATCAATGCATCAATCACCTATGATGTACAATAATAATATCTAATTTTAAGAAAATTTAAAAATATAATTAAATATATTTTAAAAATTAATTATCATATACTAATAGTATAAAATTATATTGATAGTATAAAATAATTTTACACTGTCAGTATAATCAAAAAATTTTATCAGTATAATTTTAATTATCATACATTGACAGTATAAAATTATAGTGGCAGTATAAAATAATTTTACACTGTCAGTATAATCAAAAAATTTTATCAGTATAATTTTAATTATCATACACTGACAGTGTAAAATTATACTGGCAATACTATAAAATTATATTGATATAATTTTTTAATTACACTGACAGTGTAAAATTATTTTATACTGCCAGTATACTGTCAATATATGATAATTAAAATTATACTGATAAAATTTTTTGATTACACTGATAGTGTAAAATTATTTTATACTGCTACTATAATTTTACACTGTCAATATATGATAATTAAAATTATACTGATAAAATTTTTTGATTATACTGATAGTATAAAATTATTTTATACTGTTAATATAATTTTACACTATTAATATATAATAATTAATTTTTAAAATATATTTAATTATATTTTTAAATTTTCTTAAAATTAGATATTATTATGGTGCATCATAGGTGATTAATATATTAATGAACTTCATAATCTCCCTATAAGTATGTCACGATCCTTACTATTCAACACAAAAATACATAAAATACACATTTTTTGCATGATACAGAGAATTCACCAAAACCAAAATCTTCCTACTTAGTTTATTAATATTTTTGGGGTCAAGTACCTAGTTTTGTATTTATCTCAGGCTCAGCCACCTATTGGGTTTTCTTTTTTTAATTTGCTCATCTGTTGGGTTTTTTCTATTTGGGTTGATTTGCAAAGGGCCCAAAAAAATAACTTCTTGCCTGTCAGAAACCAAAAGAGTGCTGTTTACCAAAACAAAAAAACAAGTAGAAGCTCAGTGGCTATCCGCACATGGTGTCCGTCCGCAATGAGTCGTGTGTTCGACTCCTGGGGTTCAACGTAACGCTGTTCCCCACTCCCCCATGACTCAAGAAAAAAAAAAAAAAGTAAAAAGGCTTGTTTGGGTTTTAAACCGAAAGCTTTACGGCGTCGTTTGTTGCGAACATCCTCTTCCCCGAAACAAACGAGAAAACCTGGAAACAGAACCCCTTCGTTTCTTCGCCGCGCGAGAGTGCAAACCTTGAAGCTTTTACCTTTGAACTGGGAACTTTGAAGGGATCGGAAAATGGTTCTATCGAACAAGAAGCTGAAAGAGAAGCTCAGAGCTGAATTAGCCCAAAACCAAAACAACTCCGACGTTGTTGTTGATGCCCCTTCTTCTTCTTCTTCTTCTCACTCTCTCAAAACTCTTCTGGACTCTGCCGCCCACAAGCCCAGATTGTCGAAGAGACAAAAACGCCGAAAGCTTCGATCTTTGCAGCACCCTCAAGCTGAGACTTCCCCAGAAGCTGGCGATGAAGTTGAAGGAAGCAAGAAGGAAAATGGGTCGGAGGGTTTGAGCAGTAAGAAGAACAAAAAGAGAAAGAGGAAGGTAGAGTATGGTGATGTGGCAAATGGGGTTCTCAATGATGAAAAGAAATCAAAGAACAAGAACAAGAAGCAGAAGAAGAAAAAGAAGGCCAAAACGGTGGAGCCAAACAATTCTAATCATGGAGGGGAAGTGCCAGAGGCTACAGGGTTAAATAAGAGTACCAATACCACTACCAGGTATATAACATTCTATATTTTTCTTATGGAAGGGTAATTATTATTATTATTATTATTATTATTATTATTTGTTTTGATAATTGTCTTAAACAATGCAATGGTTGGATTTGTATTTAGTATGAGTATTGCACTTGTGTGATTATGAGCTGAAATAGGTTTGCATTTTTATGTTTCTTTTATTTGGCATACAATGTATTTTTGCCACCATTTTTTATTGTTTATCTGCTTCGTGATATTTTCAGTCAAGATGGTGATGATCCTACAAAAGTTTATGTGGGAGGAATTCCCTATTACTCAACTGAGGACGATATTCGAAGTTATTTTGAAGGCTGTGGCACCATAACTGAAGTTGATTGCATGTGTTTTCCCGAAAGTGGGAAGTTTAGAGGGATCGCCATTATTAGTTTTAAGGTAAGGACTAAAGACTAAAGCAGTATTCATTTCATTTTTGTTTCTTCTTTTTCTTTATTTTCCCTTCACATTGCTCCTATACTTCAATGTATAGGTATTATCCAATTTCAAGTTGAATATAGAGATTTTTTCGAGCTTCCGTGTATGGTAGGGTTGATTGTAATAGAGCCCTTGCCGATTTTATTAACCTATCAATCTCAGTTGAGGCCTTAAGATTTATTAGCTGGCTATAGTAGTGATACATAACGATTCTACTTCCATCAGTAGATTTATCATTTTAAAAGTTTATCATCACTTAGAACCAACAAGCAATTTCAAAAGTTGATTCTTGGTTATGGAGCATCTTCATGATTTGTAATTTCTATGGCATTCCCCTTGCAGACTGAAGCAGCAGCCAAACGAGCATTGGCTCTTGATGGAGCTGACATGTTAGTATCACTAGCAATTTTCTCTTCTGGTATGTTTGGTTTGGGGTAAAAATGGGGGAAATTTTCCATGGATGAGTTCCATGTGTAAAATTACACATGAAGCTCATTCATAAAAAATTTCCCCTCATTTTTACCCCCCAACCAAACACACCCCTAGAAAGATGATTTACCGCTCTTGCCCATTTCTGATCTTATGCTCATAAAACATTTTGTGTTTAACAGGGGAGGGCTCTTTCTTAAAATCCAGCCATATAAAGCAACTCGAGCCAGTAAAGTATCTGATTTTGCTCCAGAGATCATGGAGGGATACAATAGAATATATGTTGGAAATTTGTCATGGGATATAGCAGAGGAAGAACTGAGGAAATTCTTCTCAAATTGCAAAATAACATCCCTACAATTTGGTATTGACAAGGATACTGGAGAATTCCGAGGGTATGCCCATGTGGATTTCAGTGATAGTCAGTCACTGAAAACAGCACTTACAATGGACCAAAAGGTTTTGTCTGGGAGACCTATCAGGATAAGTTGTGCGGTTCCTTTGAAGAAGAAACCAGGAAACCATACAAGCCCTGCAGCTACAAGTAATGGGGTTGATGGTGGGAAATCAAGTTCCACTGGAAGCGGCAAGATGAAGAGGAGGACATGCTACGAGTGTGGTGAAAAGGGACATATTTCATCGGCATGCCCAAAGAAACAAACTGTCGCTTCAACTTCAACCTGAAACATGCAGCAAAACTCAAACATGTGGTTGTTCTTGACTTCTTGTTTCTTCTAGCGGACGGTTTGGTGGTTGTTGTTCTTCTTTTTATGTTAAAAAAATATATAGGGCAGTATTTATAATTGAATTAGTTAGCAGTTTCCTGCTTTCTTTGTTGGTATCATTTTTTTACTTCAAATGAGAAAGTTCTTAGTCATTTATATAAACCAAGAAAAGAATGTGAAAAATGAAAAAGAAATCTAGAAATCATGATTGAAGAATGCCCTTTGATGAAGTAGTAGATTAGTGGTGGTAGTAATTTGAGGTTTTCTTCACAATTAGGCATCTTATTTTAGAACCTTTTATGTGAATTTGGCATTTATTTTAGGCTTTCTTTTTGCTACACATTATGTTAGTGGTATTTAGTAACTGTTTCTGACTTCGTTTCTTTGCAAGTCCTCGATTAACTTCTTCACATTTTGCTTGGTTACTAAGAAACTTGTCCAAAGTTATTTGTGTACCTAGCTAGTCAACTTGCCTAATGCGATTAAACTTTGAAGTTACCTGTGTGCAGCAACCAAAGCGACAGAGAATTCTCCTGGGTCCTGACAACTAAACCTTCTGACATGAAAGTTGGAACTGAGTAATTGGAATAATACACGAAACTGTGCGAGCATTAGTTTAATTCCAGCATTGCACATGAACTGCGCTGTGATGTTTACAGAAAGCTACAATGCTTGTAAGCAGTAATAATAAAAGTTTTCAACGGGAAAACCAACGACTGTAAAATTGCCATATTATGATAAGATAGCATGTTAGATGGCATGAAGAATCGACTAAAGTACTAGCTTCCTTAGAAATCAAGTGTGAGATCGAAATTGTTTCTGATCTTCAGTAATTAAACCGAAAAAAATGATCATCTAGAAATATGTTGCCGATGGTTTACACTAACACATTCGTGTGGTGAAGCTTGGGGCTTCCTTCAATAGCATCTCCTACAGAACTTGTGTCAGGTACTTTCTTATCGATGCCATTATCAGCCTGACAGACACGAGTGAGGAGGTGTATCTGAAAAAGAACTCCCCCCAACGACAGCCATGGCTTCTGCTGGGATGCCAAAGCCCCATCATAGTGTCTTTTATCCAGACCAACAGGGTTGGAGCAATAAGTTTTTACACTTTACAGATTTTAAAGGAGAAAATGTATTTTATCTCTCTAAACTATAAATCATGTGTATTTTATTTCCTAACTTTTAAAAAATATACAAATCGACTTTTTAACATTTTAAAGTTGTGCAAATTGACTCTTAAATGATTAAATCATTTTCATCTCTTTCCACTCTCACTCCTTCCCTTCTTGTTCAAGATGAGGTAGTTTAGTCATTTAAAGGTTGATTTGCACTATTTTAAAATATTGAGGATTAATTCATACTTTTTTTAAAGTTAGAGGATAAAATATACATAACGTATAATTTAAAGAGATAAAGTGCATTTTTCCTGATTTTAAATGAAGAAAAATTTGGCTCATGTCCTTCACCCGTGCTTTTTTTTTTGTTGGTCACGTTGGCCTATTGTTGATAATCAATTAATTAGAATCAATGGTTACCTGATAATTGAAAATGGAATCTAAGAAATGGGCGGTCTCGTGGCAGTGGATGGGCCCAGTGACCCACTTCTTAATCTCCATTTATGGGAAACATCATTGGGAAATATGATGACAATCTCATGAAGTCATCATCGATATACAGAGAAAAATAGAATAAACAAGCTATTAAGACAGTTAAATCACCATATTGATCAACATAATTTTTCAAGATTTGATGAAAGTAAGATTCTGACGTTTAGTGCTTGTATCTGTCAACTTATAATGTCAAACAAAGTTTTGAGAAACTTAAAATAAAATAATATTTTTATTATTAGTTGTAACTTCTGCTTTAGGAGTAAGTGTTTGATGGATTTTGGAGACTTATGAAACTTGAGAGGTCCTAAGGGAAGCAAGGTGTTTTAGGTTCACGCTAGTGGACTTTCTTTCCCATGAACTATAAGTACCTGTTGCAGTATAGTTGTGTGCCATTGCCATTCATATTATAGAAGGCTCCGTGGGGAGTTGTCGAAGGGGGTCATCTTAGTTATTGAGGTAGTTGGCTCAGTGCAACTGTTATGCTCACAAAGCTTGTTTTCTAATGATTTCTTCTTGCTTTTTTACTTTCAAGGAGGAGCAATGAGTTGTGAGTAGTTGAGAGCAATGATGCAGAATGATGAAGCCTTTTACCTGTGAGGCTGTGACATCAATCTGGTTTTGGACTTTTGGCTATGAAAGGAATCAAAGAATAGGTAATGAGCAGGGAGAGGATCGGGAGAAAGCGGTCTCCTCTCTTTTGGCTGCGGCATCAATTCGCATGGCAGGTTAATCACAATAAGTTTTCATCTTTCTTACTATTATTTTATTGGACAAAATTACTTGACATGAATTATTCAAAAGCAATATAACATTTAATTTAGAGAGAATATATTTTCCTTTTTCTCTAATAAGATGCCATGCCCATGATTGCCATCATATCTTTAAGGTGTGGATTTAATCTCTACTCGAAACGATGGATTACGTAACTGCTTTATAGATAAACTATGATTTTACCTCCTTAATTACATTCTAATTATTTTCTTATTTTTGGGAATAATAATTTTTCTTTGAGAAAATACAATTCATCTCTCCCATCAGTTATGGGCTAAAGACGCACCCGAAATGAGAATTTTCCTCGAAAGCTCTAGACTAGTTCTTCCATATTTTCTCAGACATTAATTGGTTTAGGGGTTTTGTCAAGTATAACAAACTCTCTAATCACGACATATGCTTCCGTATGAGAGATTAGTAATAGATTCCTCCAGCTACATGTTTTGGTTTTTCTGAGCCAATGCGAATCCAATTTGGAATATTTCTCCATACTAATCCTGGAGTTTTTAGCAGGATGGGGGGCAGAGCGGCGCATGCTATTCATGTGGTGAAAAAGACAATATTTTATCGTCATTCCAAAAGAAAATACTGTCGCCTCAAGTACATGCTAAATCTTTCAGAAAGATTCACAATATTTGTTTTTTTGTTTTTTTTTTCCTTCTGTAGACGGTTTGGCAGTGGTTTTCTTTTCGCAAAATACTTTTTTAAATAGATTAGTATCTATAATTGAACAAGTTGACAATTTCCTCATCATTACAATTTTTTTTTCTTTGATACGAGAAATCTTTTGATCTTATATAAAAACAAAAAAAAGATGGGAAGAAACGAAATCTAGAAATCATGGTTGATGGGGTAGTAGTTTGAGATTTTCTTAAAAAATAGTTACCATATTTTTGTTTTGATTTTTCTATGTGGAAGAATAGTAAGCCAGGCTTTATATTTTGGTGCACATTATACCTGAGTCTCATTTAAATTCCAATGGTGTTAGCAGGCTCACTTTATCGGCCTCATACATTACTATGTCTTACATTCTATTTTTGACTTTTGAGTCTCATTTAGACCCGTTTCTTTTCAAGTTGTCACAATTAGTTTCCGCACATTCTGGTTACTTCCCTGATTGCCGTGTGATGGTTTCACGGGACTAGTTTTGACTTTGTCTCAGGAAAATCAGAATTTTGTCCCCACTTTCACTTTGGTCCGTGAGCTGGGAGGGACTATGATTGATAAAGATTATATGAGGATGACGCTATAGGCATTAGGATAGACCCTAAACTAGTAGCAGCAGCTGCCCCGTGAATATCTCAGCTCTATGATATTTAATATAATCATAGTTTAAACAAGTGGCACCTTGTGTTTTAACTTTTAACGGAGAGGTTTGACATGTTGCATCAAATATATGCATGCCATGCCACTTGTTGGTCCGTATCAGCCAAATATAAACAGTGAAAAAGAGGAACAATTTTCTTCTGCCTATAAATGAATAGAATCTCGGTTCTGTCCATGATTAAACATCAATTATACACACATATCCCACACTATAATAATAATACCCGGAAACTTTGCTTCCGTTGCCCTTGTTTGCTTTCTTTTTCCTCCTTTGAAAGGAAAATGTTAGAAAGGGAGGCAACGCCTGAGAGATCCAAAATCTTGATTCAAGTTGAACCAAAGCATGAAGTAACGGAGCTGAGAGTGCCAGTGGTATACTACCTTTCCCGAAATGGCCAGCTTGAGCATCCACATCTCATGGAGGTTCCAATCTCTTCTCCACAGGGAATCGTATGTCTGAAAGGTAAATGTTAATTAACCGACAAAAAAATTAAAGGAAAAGAGAGAAACTTTTATTTACTCTTATAATATATGTCATTCACTGTTTTTAATTTTTACCCTATTTTTCTGATCAGATGTGATAAACAGATTGAGTTTTCTGCGGGGACAAGGAATGGCCAACATGTATTCTTGGTCTACAAAAAGGTATTTAATTAGTTCACTAGCTTACTGTATTTTCTTTGCTACTAAGCATATTTGTCAAATGGTAAACAATGCTCATGTGATCCTTCTCCCTAGGAGTTACAAAAACGGGTTTGTGTGGCAAGATTTGTGTGAGAACGATTTCATTTACCCAAGTAATGGCCATGAGTATGTCCTCAAAGGAACACCACTCATAGAACCATCTTTGAGCTTTCGATCCTATGAGACAATATCAACACCAAGCTCCAAAAGTTCCTCAGAAACAAACAATTGTAGCACGGATGCAGACTCACCTGCCACCATCAAGGGGAGGAACCAGTCATTGAGCTCGTCTTGTGATTACAAGCTTTACAAGGCAAAAACATTCAGTGAGTTTTCTGGGAAAGCTGCTGCTAATGCTTCAACTCAGACTGAGGAGAAGAGTAGGCAAAGGATGGAAAGGAAGCAAGTTGAAGAGTGTGAAGGAGATGATGATGATGGAAGGGAGGTGAGTGAGAATGTGGGGTCTTTGCCATTTTCTAGTTCCAGCTTTGGATCGTTGGAAGGGTCTTTGGAGAGTTATGGATCAGCAGATATCAGAAACCAGATGGCAGAGAATGAGCGCCCAAGTGGGAGGATGAAGGCTTCAGCAGTTCTGATGCACTTGATCAGGTGTAGATCTTCTTAAAAGGTTCATACATTCTGAGAGTACACAAGAGAACAGAGGAACTGTAAGTCACAAAAATTGGTTTCTGTATGCAGCTTTTCAAGTTGAGTTGGATGGAGATGGGGCAAATAAATTGAGTTTATTTGTTGCTACTGCATCCATCCCTTGTGTCCTTTAAATCAAACTGAAATGAAACGAATTATGTGAATATTCTATGTATATTTGTTAGCACCAAAACATTGTTTAGGCTTGCCAACCTTCAAAGGTAAAAAGGTTGGCCGGTTTATTCCAGAGTTGTGTTTTAGGGCCATAATGGTTGGTAATTTGAGATGGCCAACTGCATAGCATATGAACAGAGAACAAGCCAGTTTGCAGTATGGGAAAATTCATGAAATATATCTAATCTTGGATTTGCAGCTGCTGAATGATAATTTTTCAACAATTATATGGCTTCAGTAAGCACATTTTATTATTAATTAGTTCCATTCAATTGGACTTGGAAGGATCATACACCCCAATCCAAATGAACGGGAGCCGGAGCTCAATGCAAAACCAACGCAAGAAGGAGCAAGTACTTCCCGATTTGCAATATATCAACCCAACGCGATCTAGGAGCAAATATGAGAAGCTCTCCCAAATAAGGGGTTTATAAAGGAAACAATATTGAGTATCAAATAATAAGGATCCTCCAGAGCTTTTTTTTAAAATTCAAGAGATATTTCTGCCAAAACCACAAGTTCTTTAGTCACCTCATTTATGCTTTATTTGCGGAGTTGTCCATCAGACTATATCTCTCACTGATCATTTTCTTCTCTTGATTTTTGTTGTAAAACACACCCAGTAGCCTAAGAAAAAGTGGGAGCAGCATTGTAAGTTTTTTTTTTGGGTAGCATTGTCATATTTCTTTTTGGGCTGGATGCTCTATTTTCGGGTTTGTAGTAACCAAGGGTGGGCTCATTATGAGAAACGGCACCCAATCAGAAATTAGGCTCTATGAATCGAACCGATCCAATAAAACCGAATCCACCTTAACTTTTCTTAAAACAAAAAAATAAAAGGAGAGAGAGAGTCTCGTTTAAGATGAAGGGAAGAGAAATCTTACAGTACTACCCACACTTTTTCTTAAACTTTCAAATCAAATGGTTTATACATTCAGGAAATTGCTGACCAAAAAAATAAAAATAAAAAAGAACATTTACGAAATTAATTACTAAAGTAAAGAAATTCATTTTCTATGACAAAGTATGGATATAAATCATATATTTTTTTTATATGCCCCTGATAGTACTAATTTTTTCAATTCACAACTATGGAACTACTTACACTAGCTAAACTTTGGTGATAAGAATCACACTATAAAAATGCTTATTCGGTTAGCCTTAACGTAGGAACTAACTCGGTCGTTTTTAATGACGATAACTTATTTCAAGTGATAAGTTGAGTTGAAACATTATAAAACAAAAATTCTATTTTTTTGTTGTTAAAAAAATAATTTCAAGATACTCTCATAAGAGGCCTCAAATTGGGAAAAACAAAAATGGTCCAACAACAGAGAGTATAACATGAGATGTGGGCTTGTTGAATAAAAAAAAGATTTGAGAAAAAAAAGAATGCAGCATATATATATATATATATATATATATATATATATATGTGTGTGTGTGTGTGTGTGTGTTTGTTTGTTTGCGAATACAATTATTTAAGAAAAAAGTCCTAAGGTTATTACATCGTTTAAAAAAAAGAAAAAAGAAATACTAAGAAGAGTTGGTTTGCTTCACCAGAGAATCCACGTGCTTTTCACCAGAGAAAGCACCCACTAAGATTAACGAAAGACTATAAACGAGGTAGTCTTCAATCGTTCACGTCCAACTCCAAACCTTAACCGGAATCTGGAGTCATTTGACTTGTCGTCAGTATTTTTATTCATCACCCTACTTTTCTTGCTTTTGATTACATTCTTTGATTCCCTTCACCAACATATATATAATAGCCCGCGTTGCTCACGTATTATTTCCATTCATTCATTCACCCTTTGCATATGCTTTTCTACCTCCTTCATCTTTTTCCATATTATGCTTGCGATTTCCCACATACGATTCCACCTATGATTTCCCTTACGAGGAGTTGAAATCTGTTTCATAATCAGTGGGGTCTTTTCGTTGGGTTCCTTTGCTGAACAGAATAATACCCTTTTGATTTTCCTTTACCTGGGTGGGTGTTATTGTCGCGGGAACTGTTTTGTTTGGTGTTGTGAATGGGTTCCATTAGAGGGATCAGGAAAAGGAAGAAGGCTGTCAACAAGGATGGGTCAGATGTCACTGCAACCCCATTGCACTCCCAACTTCTACTTCAACAGCCCTTGGATTGGTGGCATGTCTTCTCCCAGAGAATTTCAGGTATATATATATATATATCCTCTATGTTTCTTCTTGTTCATCCTTTACCAGGACCAATGTTTACTCTTAATTGTGTCACAAGTGTCTGATAATTATTGCATATACTAAGAGGGGGTAGTTCGTCTGTGCATTTTCATGTAGCGAAATTTGGGCATAGAAGTCATATGATTTCTGGTAATCGTAATGATTCCGAACTTGCTCCTGCATCATGAGATATTTACTTTCCGTCATTAATATTATTAATATTTTTAGCTTTACTTGACTAAGACTTCTCACATTAATATTACTCCTAATGAGCATACATCTTGCTGAGTTACTCAATAAAGAATGCTACCTCATGCCTTTGTCCTAAATATGTTAGTGTTGCCGATGGAATGTATTTCCTATAATTTTCTTTAACTACTTCTATTTTGGTTCACTTATCTCTCCTTGACTATTTTGTTACTTCGTGGTTTAAGCTTCCAAATAGTGCAAGCTCCTGCTGTGATGTTACCACCTTAACTATTCCAGATTCTATTATTTCAGAACATTGGTGGGATCCCAGTTATAGCATCAACATTATTGTTGTTGTCTTCAATTGTCACAAAATTTGCAATTATTTACTGTATGTAAGAAATTCAGTATCACCTGCATCATTTTCACATTGATTATGCAGGTCTTTTTCTCTAATTACGCGTACAATGCATGTGACGGAATTTAAGTTATACTAATTCTGGACTTTCATCTCTGAGTTTCAATTCCATCTCTAATGATCTATTTAGTGATAGAGGTTAAAGAGAATGGAATCCAATCTTCAGACTCTAATGATCTATCTTTGCGTTGTCTGGCTTTTTGTCTCACACCAATTTCTGCTTTCAAGAGTCAAATAATTACAATATCTTGTCTGTATACTGACTAATTACCAAATACGTGAACAGTGAGATTACTTAACCGTAGTTTCCTGATTCTTAGTTAATTTACCAGCTTTTGGTCAACATGATACTTTCTAACTAATAAAAACTACTCATTGAATAGGTTTTTTTTGGGCCCAGCTTATTGAATTGATTGAAGATAAAAGTATATAGATTCTAGAGAAGCTGCTTGGTTAAATGTGACAATATGCTTTTGATATTCTAAAGCCCTCGAAGAAAATCAAAATCCTTCTACCTAAAAAGGATAAATGGTAATGTTGGAATGATGTTGTTACAAATCAAAAATGCACTCTTACGAGTTAGAAACTTTAGAATCTGGTTCACAACTCAAGAGGTTTTGAAAGAAGAATAAAAGCGGAAATGCAGAGGGTTGAACCCTTGTCCAATGTTCTCTGTTAAACACCTTCATTCAATTCAATATTATGCTGATGCTCTTAACCAAACTTCTGTCACAGAAGAGCTATCAGGTATGCATGTTCTCTGATATTTATTCTGCTGAGACTGAGTAGCTTGCACGGTAGAAGAGAAGGGGTATACTTACATATCTTTTAGAGAATCTGACTTTAACCATCTGGTTCAACTTGCAAATTTGCTTCTAATTTGATTATCCTTGTGTCTGAATATAAAGAAAATCAAATCTGCTATTGCTGCTTCTTCTGGCTTGTGGACTATCTTCCTTTTGTTGTGCTTAAATAGATGATGCACGGTGTGCTAAACTTGCTTAGTTATTCAATGTAATATTATTTTAATTGTGAAAACCGATTGCCCATCTGATATGCTCATGCTTCAATTATGCTAATTTTAGGACCTTTATCACAATTTAAGGATTTAGAGAATTTTGAGTCTGTTTTCAAGATCTCAAGAAAGACATTCAACTATATATGTTCTCTTGTGGAAGAAGACATGCTGGCTAGATCCTCAAATTTCGTTGATTTAAATGGCAAACATTTGTCTTTGAATGATCAAGTAGCTGTTGCTCTTAGGAGGCTTGGTTCTGGCGAGTCATTGTCAGCCATTGGCGACTCATTTGGGATGAACCAATCAACTGTTTCCCAAATAACATGGCGGTTTGTGGAATCAATGGAAGAGAGAGGGCTCTGCCATCTTAGTTGGCCTTCAACTGAAATGGAAATGGAAGAGATAAAGTCCAAGTTTGAGGATATACGGGGCCTCTCTAATTGTTGTGGTGCAGTTGACACCACACACATACTGATGACTTTGCCCTCTACAGACTCTCTGACTAATGTGTGGCTTGATCACGAGAAGAACTGCAGCATGATCTTGCAAGCCATTGTGGATCCAAATTTGAGATTCCGCGATGTAGTTACTGGTTGGCCGGGAAGTCTGAGTGATGATCATGTGCTTCGAAGCTCTGCTTTTTACAAACTTGCTGAAGAAGGGAAGAGGTTGAATGGCAGTAAGAAAGCACTCCCAGAAGGAACAATGCTAAGGGAATATATAGTTGGTGATACAGGGTTTCCCCTTTTGCCATGGCTTCTTACTCCTTACAAAGGTAAAGGCCTGTCAGATGTTCAGGTCGAGTTTAACAAACGGCTTGTCGCAACTCAAATGGTCACCAAGAGAGCATTGGCTAGGCTGAAGGAGATGTGGAAGATAATCCAAGGTGTGATGTGGAAGCCTGATAAGCACAAGTTACCAAGAATTATTCTTGTTTGCTGCATACTGCATAACATAGTTATTGATATGGAGGATGAAGTACTGCATGGTATGCCTTTGTGCCACCAGCATGATTCAGGATATCAAGACCAAACGTGTGAATCTGTCGACAATACTGCTTACATTATGCGAGACAAGCTTTCTTCCTACTTATCAGGCAAACTGCCAAATTGAAAAGATCATTTCTTTTGATTAATACAATTTACTTGGAGTTCATATAAAATAGATTTTTACTCTGCCCTTCATGTTGGTTGACAATAAACTTTGACACCAACAAATTTTCAGTTGCCTCAATGTAAGCTCAAGGAGCAGAACGCAAATTCTGCATTTTTTTGCATGTTTGGTTTGCTTGTTAGTCAATTATATCTTAGACTATTCTCTTTTTTTTTGGTATTTTCTTTTTTTATTTTAGGGAAGTAGAGAGTCAGTCATACACTAATTTGGAGAGGGAAAATTAAGCGTTTGTCTGGACGTGATTATTTTTAGGGAAAAAATATATTTTTTTGTAAAGACTCCTCAATTAAATTTTGATTATATATGATCTTAAACACAAAACAAAAATAGATGTAAATGCACCCTAATTTTTCCTATTGCTACTGTTTTTTTGGTCTCTAGTGTTTTTACAAACATTTGCCGTGGGATTAATCTCTTGAACATTGCCGTGATTAAGAGACTTCTACAAATATTGTCTTTTTTAAGTTTTGAATCTTAGTCTTCTCTATGGAATTGCATAGCCCGCTTAGCACTGGATCTAACTTCTGTTGGTGTCCTATTGCATCCTTGGTAGGGATTATTGATTGACCTTTTAAAGTAAATGAATAAATTTTTCATTTGCAGCTTGTACATTAAATAAAAATCAAACAAGTATTTATTCATATAAAATGATATAGGAAAGTACCTCCGATTGAAGGGTGCAAAATGTTTCCTGTGGACATCAGGTGCTTTCGAACATAGAATAAATAAATAAAAAGGAAAAGCGAAACAAAATAGAAATGTGGAAATGTGTTATTGGGCCACTTGGCTTAATGAGCAACAGATAAATTGCCAAGCAAGGCCTGGGTGTGCGATGGGACCTGTCCAACAAACGTTTTCGCCTTTCTTGTTGTTCCCATTTCGCTTGGATGCTGCACGGAAAAGGAAAAGGAGAAGGCAAAGGAAGCGCCTTGTCTACTCACTGTATCTGTTATCTGAATTGAATGATTCGGTGAGAAATAAGGAAAATGGAACTGAGGAATGTGGTGAAGGACAAGAAATTCTGGTTCGCGTCGTTCCTTGTCGCGTGGGCCGCTGCTTTACAGGGCCACATGATGTGGTTGCAACGCCAGGACTCCTTCAAGCACAAGTTCGGCACCCCCGACAACGATCACAATCAAGATCAACATCAACTTCACACCGACCACCCTCAAAACTGAAACTCAGTACTCAGTCTCTCATACCATCATCTCCATCTACCAATTTCGTCATTTCTTTTGTTTCATAACTTGGTTTCCGTCGTGTATCATTATGATAATGCATTAATACTTACTCTTCACTCTCTCTAATTTAATTATACTGTTAGTTTGTGCATTAGGTTAAGGTATGCTTGGCGCGTTTGGTTGCTTGCAACATTGGACCTTATTAGAAAAATAGGTTCAAATTCCATAGGCGTGTTCCTCTATTTTTGCTTACTACTTGCAACCAGAGTTTCTATTGAGCTGTTTGAGCGTATTTTGAAGTGCTATAGTGCTCGATAGAAGCTTGAGCTGGATTTGTCTCCCACATCAATAATTAATGAAGGCGTAAACTTATGCTACTGCCTCAAGCTAACGTTGGCATTGGACAGTACAGTAGGGAAGACAAAGATCCCAAATGATTTGGCTGTAGCGTTTACACAACTTGGGTAACCAATTACCTACCCTCTGTTTTCTTAAGTTCATCTCAGATTTAGTTCATCTATTACAGGTGCACATGATATATGTTAATCAAGCCAGTTTGTGTTTTCATCCCAGTTTATAACTGATGACTGCCACTCACACTTGATAATCAAATATGCTATTTGCCCATCAATGTGGCCAGTTTGTTCCCAAGTTTTGGTAGGACTTACTTTGATTTGTTGTTAAATTCACTTTTTAGTACTGGGATTAGGGATACACTTTCTCAATTGGCATTTGTCCATCCTAAACTAGTAGTGTTATGGAATTTCAAGCACATTAAGAGGATGGTAGGTCAAGGTCATCTTCATGTTTCTTCAACCGCTTGTCCATATTGTAAAGGAATTTGTAAATATGCGCATTTGGTGGAAGCACAATTGCGAAGGGATGTTTGGTGGAGCCAATGCATGCATAACCCACCCTCAAATGTTAGTTTAGTCATTTGCAAAAGACCCTTTAATTGAACCAATTTCACTCGATGATTTATCACAGTATGTTGCTGAGGATGGATGCCTTCACTGTAGACATTATTGTGTTATCATATTCGTAGGTTATAAGTTCTTGTTAGGGGGTTATGAGTGAGAGAGCTTTCTTGCTGCCGTGATTTGGTAACTTTTAGGTTCCATACTGACTTTGAATCTTCCGCTGGAGGATTTTCCAACATGCCTTGCCAAATGGGTCCTAAGGAACAATAGAACATGGATGACTTGTTGCTGTTGTTTAGCAAATTGTATTTGCTCTCTTTGCTTACCATGAATTCAGATCCACACTTAGCAAGCAAACTATAAATTAGTTAGAATTTTGTGTTGTTTCAAAGAAGGTCTAAGATTTGATGAGAGAGGAAGAAGTGGGACTCTATCTTTGGATCAAGCTGTCTAAAATTTTCTGGCATAGATTTAGCTAATTATAAACTCTGTTACATAAAGTGATGTAAAAATAAGACCACTTGTATTCAGAAACAAGGAGAAGACCCGAGATCTAGATATAAGTACTCTCAAAATTTTTATTGTCGTTTAAAATTCAATTCATTTGATGTTTAATTTTTTTTATTTAATTTATTTAAGTTGTATTCATTATTCTACAACATATATAGATTTTTATATAGGGGATATGAAAGCCGGATAGGGAAGATTGCACTAAACTTGCGCTTAACCTATACCGGAGGAACAAACGACTTATATGGGGTCTTGGCAGTTTTAATCCACCGATGGTGTTATGGACTTACGGTGGATTGGTGGGGGTTGTGTGCACTTGTTGGGGTAGTGATTAGCGGCTTTTTGGCGTTAGCCTTTAGGTTCTACTGACTAGTGGCTGCCGCTGAATGTTCCTTTCTTCGCTTGTTTGCAATGGAAAATGACGAGTCATGTCATTATTGTGAGTTGGAACTTGGAAAAGTGAATTGTGAGTTAGGGTACATAGAAAACTGAGATTGGATCCGAAAATTAAGGACTTGATGCGATTTGAATTGAATTAAGGTAATGGGTTACTTGGACGAAGAAGCAGTTTGTTACAAGATTAGGACATTCATGCTAAACACGGGTTTGTGTTCATGTGGAAAGGATCTGAATTCGATCTTTGAAATAAGAATTTTATGAGGGAAGACTATATCCATTGCGTTCCGAACCTGATTACCGAAGAGGAATGAGATTTTTACTCATAATGTGTGTGCGTGATCATTTCAAATCCTTCTGCTAAAAGAGGGCTACATATCTGCGGTCATTTTGATTCCTTTTTCAGCCACCTACCTTGTCATTCAAACGTGTTTGATGACGTCGTGGCTTTTGTGCTTTGCCTTATTAATGCTATTCACCACTTGACCTCTGCTTATTTCAAATTTTAGGCCTTCTTTATTTCTAAGAAAGAGGAGGTGTTTGCCTAATTTTTTTAAAATGGTAGAGATGAGCAAAATATAATGAAAGGTATGTATTGCTTTCACTAGATTTGAAGTCATAAAAAGAGTAAGTATACCTATATTATTTTATCACAATGTAGAGATTTTTGTTAACTTAAATGATTACTAGACAATAGACAACGGATGTAACTTGCACTATTTGTTTCCAAAAGTGAAGAACAAGTTAGCCATGTAGTATACTATCTTGTCTAAGTCAGCAAGACAGCAATTGGTAGCTGAACGGCTCCAAGTTTCACATCAAGTGGCTTTACATTAGCTCATCGATTACGTAAGTCTACACACAATAATATATCTCAAAAAAAAAAAAAAAGAAATAAAGGTTTGCACAACATATATGTAGGAAGAATGATGAGTTAATAGAACACGTCAAAAAAAAAAAAAAATGATTAGTTAATAGAGAGGAAGTGTATAAGAAGAAAGCAATACAAGATTACACACTAGAAACAATTGGACAAGTAAATAGTTCTATTTTTTTATTAAGATATTCTTCTTCTTTTTAATTTTTTTTAAGTTGATCTTTGTTGAATTCCTGCATAATACATATTATATGCATGCATAAAAATACTTTGAACGCAAAACAACCTTCAATATAGGAAGCGTGGACTATTATCAGTTGACTGAAACGGATCATTCTCCTTTACGGTGGTGCATACATAACTGCGATGAAATATAAACTGTTACTATCAATATCACGCTAAATTATTTAGCCTAGTTAGGTGTTTATAGAATGTACAAATTTTGAGGGAAAAAGATAAGTCTCAGGTGTGTTTGATACGAAAGTAAAAATGAAAGAGAAATTTTCATAGATAAGCTTTATTTGTAAAATTATATACATAATTCATCTATGAAATTTTTCACTATAATTTTACTTTCTTACCAAACACATTCAGAGTAAAGTTTATTAAAATTCCTACTCCAATGGGAGAATTTTGAAAGATGATGAGGATATAACTTCCACAGACAGAATGGGAATGCGTCAAGTAGAGGGAAAGAGAACACAGGATGCAGAGTTCTTGTGCTTACCCAAGATACCTAACGTTTTCTTTAACGCGGTGTGGGATAATGGATAAGCCCCAGCCAGCTGCCGTTAAGCGTAGAAGCATTGATGTGATTTACAAATCGCATTTTCATTCACAAAGCTGGTCATATTCAATTTGGCGAGTCATTACCATACCAAATCATAAAATCTAAGTGGTTTGTGTGTGAAACATAAGCAGGAGGAGGTCAACGTGCGTTTCAACTTTGACCAATAACCCAAAAGCAGCTTCGTAGACCAAACTTCTTGGATCCAAGCTGGACCAACGCACAGCATAGCGAGCTACCCCGCTTGTACGCACTTGTCACACACAACTATTTCTAGAATCGTTTAACCTAAACACAAGTTTCATTGACGTGCAAGTAAAATAACACCTTTCACAAAAATATATATAAAAAAAGGTTCAAGTTTTACTTCTTGTTAGTTCTTCTTTGCCAAGTTCGCTGTATGATCAATGTCGTGTGCAAAAAACCAGCGTTTCCAGAAACAAAGTCGTAAAATTTAGTAAAAGACCAAATTTTAATCAACACTTGAATCAAATAAATAACCGCATAGCTATTTTAGGAAAGTTTAATTTATTGAAGAAAATAAAGTGAAGAATTGACTTTTGAAGTTCTAGATATATAACAAGCCGAAATCAATAAATAATCATCCTCCAATTTTTAAATCTTCTTTGACTAGAGTGTCCAGTTAGTTGTTATGTAATTAATCTGATTGTTCCCAGTGCCACGTTGATTATTCTCATTCACTTTAGTGAGTCATGCAATAGAAGCCTTTTCTTTCTTTTTCATCTTTTTTTTTTAATGTGAATAGAAGAACTTTTCTTTTAATTTCTCATTTGCTGGGTCATCCAATAAAAGTATTTCTTCTAATTAGGAAATATCTCTTATTTACAGGACTAAAATTTGTCTTGTTGATCCAAAGTCTCAAATCAAATGTGACCTGACTCAGCAAAAGGAAAGAAATTGCTAATGAGAAGCTCAGCTAATGAGAAGCTTTGATGGTAACTATACTGTGACAAAATACGGTGACGGTTATGATGATGACTCTGAAGTCTGAACCACTCGTTTGGATTGGCAATTTTTTTATTTTTGAAAAAAAATATTTTTTTTAAAAGAAGTGCTTTTTATAAATTTTTAAAGATGTTTGGATGCAATTTAAAAAAAAAAATTTTATAATAAAAAAATTAATTTATCATTTTTTTAAATTAGCAATACGAAACTTTTAGAAAAAATAAAAGTAAAAATAATTTTTAATAAAATTATCTTTCAAAAATATCCTTTATTTTTATTAATATTTATAATCCATACTCTTTTTTTTTTATCCCTTATCAATGCTTGATTTATCTACCAAAAAAAAAGCTTGATTTTCTCTCCATATTAACATTCACTCACTACTTTCTCAATACTCCCGCGGCCTAAACTCGATCGCCGCAACAACCTACAGTTTCCGAGGTAAATCTCATTCTTTGTTTGATTGAGTGTGTGTTTAATTATACTTTTGTAGAATTAATTTTATTGAAATTAATTTGATTAAAATTAATTTTATTGAAATTAATTTGATTAAAATTAATTTTAAAATAAAGTGATTTATATTTGATAATTCCTTTAAAAATAATTTTGACAAAAAAAAAATTCATTTCTTCCATAACCAATTCTAAAGACAAAAATTAATTTTAACAATCAACAACCAAATATATTGAAGCAAAACCACAATTGATTCTACTTCCTCGTAATCAATTGTGGCTGGTTGCAACCCACAACCAAACGCACGCTGAGTTTCTCTCTACGTTTTTCTCTTTTCAAGTTCATTGCTTTAATGACTGACAAACTAAAGATAAAAAGAATTATAAACAAATGAATAGACGTGCACCTTCTTCGGTGCCTCCCATGAAAGGGACACTGTCACCTCTGAATTCATAAGGGCAGACAAAATGAACATGTGTGTTTTAAATAAGAGGGACACAGAAATGTGGAAAGTGGAAATAGTTGATGACAAAGCCATATATAAGACATTTTAGGTTCACTCGTTTGGGCACTTTTAAAATTGTTCCTGGAAAGGAATAATGTGAGAAAAATAATCATTGTCCATGGCTGTTACTATGTTAACGAGGATGAATGGTTATAGCAATAAAATAATAACATTAGAAATTTAGAATGAATGTTTATCAATGTTAGCTCTTTTTTTTTGTTTATTCTTTATGGACTATCTTTTGACTAAATTTTACAATTTCTATGTGCATGGCGTGTGTTAGTTTTTGCAAGCAAATATATTATGCATAAATAGTATATGCTTAAAGGCATGTAAACAAGGTTCATATATGCAATTTATGATTTGTTATATATCAATTTTTATTTATGATTATTTTGTCATAATTTGGCAATGTTTTGAAATTGTCTTATTTTATGACTATTGGGATTGGAAAAATATAGCATGCCTCCAAAACTAATTTCTAGAAGGGCTAGAGAAGAAAATTCAATTGAAAGGTCGATGCCAGAAAAAGCCAAATGGAATGAGCTCACTACTAAAGCTTTCTTAATTGTATGTGTTGAGAAAATTGCTGTTGGAAATAGGCCTCATGCTCACTTCAATAAAGAGGGTTAGAAGAACATAATTGCCAAGTTAAATAAAAACACAGGTCATAACTATGACAAAAAATAACTAAAAAATAGATGAGATTCTCTAAAAGGTTACTTTACTCTATGGGCCAAGCTTGTTGAGAATTGGACTAGTTTAGAATGGGATCCAATAAAAAAGACCATAGAAGCACATCCAGAGTTTTGGGAAGCTAGAAGAAAAGTATGTCTTTAACGCAATTGTAAACTAATTTTAGTTGTTACTTGATCATTATTTATTCTTTTTTTTTTTTCCTTTGAATTTCAGGAGAACCCAGAACTTTTAAAATTTAAAGAGCAAGGTCCTTCACACTTGGATAAGTTGGAAGCTTGTTTTAAGGATGTGATAGCTACTGGTTGTCAAACTATGACACCATATGCGGATCCATCATCAGATGAGGTAGAGATTTATGATAATGTGAATAAGAATGATAATTTACCAGGGGATTTTGGTGAGAATGGAGGGGATAATGCTTATGTTATTCTCGAAGAAGATTATCCTCATGCAAATCTGGAGCCAAATCCTTCAAACAACAATCCTAGAAAAAGAAAGAGACAGGGAAGAGTTGAGAAACAAATTGGTAAAGCAGATAAGCTTCAGCATTACTTTGATCGTATATTTGATGGGCTAACAACCATGTCACAAATAGGATATGTGATAAGACCCCAATTAGATGATGCATATAGTGTGGGAAATTGTTTGACCTTGCTTAAGAGTGTGCATGGGATAGAAAAAGGCAGTACTTTATACTTCATTGCCATTAGAGTTCTTACTAAGCCTGTGAATAGGTAAACTTTTATCCATCTTATGCAAGATGATCAATCCTCAGTTAGCATTTGTTTGGTTAAACACTTTCACAACAGAAGACCTAAAATGTCTAGTTGGTTGAAGACTCCACCTTTTAAAATTAGAATATGAAGTGTTAGGTATTTTATTATTATTACTTTTTTATGTTGGACATGTATTGATTTTATGTTGAACTTATTTTTTATGTTGGACATGTATTGACTTTATGTTATATTTGTTTCTTTTATGCAATTATTTAAAGTATAGATTTTAAATATTATCTATCATTGAGGTTTTGTTCCTATATGATATTTTACAAGATGAGTTCTGGCTCAGACATAGACACAGATGATGAGAGTTTTGAAAATGACAACCATGTTAGTTGCTATTGAAGTTGCAAAGTATCATCTACATCATGCTATGAAAGAAAAGAAAAGAACTTCAATTTTGATAGGACATATGTGGTTAGAAGAGTTAAAGGTAGGAAATGAAAATAGATTTTTTGAACCATTCAGAATGAGGAAATATGTGTTTAAGCAATTGGTAAGTGACTTAAATCAAAAGCATGGATTAGAACCAATAAAAGATGTTGGCATAGAAGAGGCTATGGCAATTTTTTTATATAAGATTGGTCAGGGAGCTTCATATAGAAATGCAAAAAAAAAAGATTTCAACATTTTGGTGAGACAATTTGTAGACAATTTTATCAAGTGTTGAAAGATGTCAAAAATACTAGGAAATCAGATAAGGCTTATTGATTATACATTTAGAGATGTTCCCAACCACATTAGGCAGGATGAACGATATTGGCCTTACTTTAAGGATTGCATTCGAGCCATAGATGGCACCATGTAGCTATTCATGTACCTACAAATAAGCAGGCACCTTTCACTTGTATGAAAGGATATACAAGCACTAATGTATGAGCTGTTTGTGATTTTGATATGTGTTTTACCTTTGCATGGCTTGGTTGGGAAGGTGCTACTCATGATACTAGAATTTTTATGGATGCATTACAAATGCCAGAATTACAATTTCCTCATCCACTTGCAAGTTAGTGATCTTATTTTTTAGAAGATATTGAATTTTATTATGAATTATCTTGTAATGTATTATGACTTAGCTTTTTTTATTTATAGGTAAATTGATTAATTGAATTTTTATATATTTATTTTCCTTCATATTTAGTTCATTAATCCTCTTTTATGCCTAATTGGATTGATTTGGACTATTTTATATTAATTGAGTTTTTGTTAAGCTTGATCTATTTTTTTTTTCTAGCATTAGGCTAATTCTGACACTGCTTTGATTTTTGGGCCATATCTTGAGTTATAGAGCTTATTTGATCATGATCTTTAGTTTGTAGGAAGCTGAGAGATGGGCCTACAACTCTTATGAAGAGGTCAAAGGCAAATTCGGAAGTCTTGGAGCTGGAATTGAACTTGGAAATAGAGTTCTGACTGCAACCGCGGTTCCTGAGTAGCATGCATTGCGAAGGCCATATCTTGATCCACAAAAGCCCAATTAAGCCCATTCTAGTGGCGTTTTGAAGCTAACATCCAAGATTTCAACTCACCTGCAAACCACAATCCAAACGATGCATATTCTAGTTCAAAAACATGGAGAAACATTATTGATTGTTTTGAGGAACTGAATTTACTATTTTTAGTGTAACTTTCTCTAAAAAATTCAGAATTAAGCAAATAAGGTGTCCAGATTCAAAGGAGAGACATAGGATTAATGTAGTTAATAACAATTTAATTATTTTAGATGTTTCTATTTTGTAAAGGTGGAGAAAAGAAGAGGCGAGTATATTGTAACATTCAGACATAATTTGGAAGACAATTTTTGGTTTTCTCTTCTTTCCTTCTCTCTACGCCCCCTCCTTCAACTATGAGTTTTTATGTTCCTCCATCTATGGAGGAGTAGTTTAACATCCAATCCAAGGACTCAAAGAAGCAGTGGTACTCTTGAGGATTGGAGCTTCCAGATTTCAACAATTTCCAAATCGGTTTCATCTACTCTTTATCCTATTTTTGATCATTGAAGCTTTTCATTCTAAATTGTTGATTGAAATGTTTGATTGGTTGCATATTATTCAGTTGATGTGTGTAATCCAATTGTTGAAAGAATTTGAATTAGATTTTCAAGTTTGAATTCTAAGATTAGCTGCATTGGTACCTGAAATTAACACAACTTAGGTAGGTTTTAGAGGTCTCTGAACATTAACTAATTTTGTATAAATCAAATGCATGAAGGTTTTCGTGTGAATGCTAGGTTCGAATTGAGGTTTCATTCGGATTTGTTGTTAATCACTGAATTAGTTTGTTGATATACTTTTAGAATCCGGTGATAGAGTAGTCATTATTCTTCTTAGTTCTTGGATTGGAGTTTCAAATTTTGTTTGATCTTATTTTAATTTCCCTGTGTTTTTATTCTATTTTGTCATTTTTAATCTTAATTTACAAAACAAAAACCTCCAATTTTCTGATCATATAACATTAGCATCATTTGGGAGACAACTTAAGTTGCATCCTAACTACAAGTTATTGTAATTCGGGTTTACAATTTGACCGAGCTCGTCACTTGAGTCATAAATATCACTGGGTTAATTCTGGATACCCTATATTTAAAGGGTTCTTAGGACCGTACAAAAGTATAAGATATTATTTTCTTGAGTTTAGATCACATAATACTCCTTTTTTTAGATCATATGATGAAACTTTTAATAATTATCATTCAAGTTTAAGGAGTGTTATTGAGAACTTTTGGAGTTTGCAAAGCAAGGTGGAGGATTTTACAAAATATGTTAGAATATGCCAAACTTTAAGCACAAGACTCAGTTTCAAATTATATGGGCTTGTTTTGCTCTTCACAGCTACATAAGGAGAATGGACTCAACTGATGTGATTATTCTTCAACAGTTTGAGAATATTTTTGAGTTAGAAGACATCAAAAAAGACAATGAGGATCATGATGATCATAGCAATCCAAATCAAGTTGAATGGGAGGCACCAACTCAAGAAGATGTAAGAGTATCGGAGGAAATGAGGAATAGTATAAGGGATTAGTTATCACAACAAATGCGTCATTAGTATTTTAATATTGTTGAAACTTGTTCTTGTGATGAACATATTGACAACATTTACTTATTTAAAACTTGTTTTAATTATATTGTCATTTGAATTTCTCTTAAACTTTTTTCTACTATATTACTTATGTTATTTATATCCATAAACTTCTCAAATATTTGATAAATCCAGCTAGTCACTAGTTCCTTTATCTGTAATATGCACACGTTATTTTATCTGTAACTTCGCAATTATCCATGCTTTCTTCATATAACCTCATCAAGTAATTTGAGCTTGACAATGTAAGGTAAAATTCGAAGTTTATTTATTGAATCACACAAAAAGGTAGAAATGTACATTTTTTTTAATTTCATTTTAGAGTAGCAATTAGCATTTTTAACTAATGCGTACTATTTAAAATTAAAATAACAAGTTTAGATATTAATTTTTATATATTTTAGTATAAAGGGTATTATGATGTTTTATTCGTTACAAGGGCATTATATTATTATTTAATTATATTTTATCACACACATAATTTTGAATAATATAATTATAATTATAAAAGTAAAATATTATTGTGAATGTCATAATATAATTGAATAATTATATAAAATTTTAAATATATATTTGGTTAATACAATATTTTTCTAGCATTTATGTATTGGTTTTTTTTTTCGCAAAATTGGATTTTTATTGATTTTATTTTTACATCAATGGGTAACACTTAGAGATATGTAGTGCAAGGACAAGTTCTTAATTTAGAAGCACTTTTTATCTAAACAGTTAAAAAAAGTGTTTTTAAATATCTTTTTTTGTAATTTAGTTATAAAAAAAGTACTTTTATTTACTTTTGTCTAAATAAACTTATAAGTGCTTTTAATTAAAAAAAGTACTTCTCAAATAATCTATCTAAATGTAAGATAACTTCTTCTTAAGAATAAAATTCTACTAAAAAAAGTTAAGTAAAAAAAGTACTTTTTTTAAAAGCCAATCCAAACGAATGTATTGCAAGTAGTTGTGTTGTACATAAGCACATTGTTTATCATATTTTCTCCGAAGAAAATCTTGTCAGATTATGATAGTTACTTAATTATTTACAGTAAATCACTTGCCAAAATTATCAATATATAGGTATATTATTGGTTAAATATGTTTGATAAATGTTGAATAAACTATTTTATCGTCTAAATAAGTGTTAATTATAAGTAATTCTGCTTTTCTAGAATAGATTTTACATAAAATTAATTTTATTGAAATTGCTTTACTTAGAATTGATTTTGAGATAAAATGATACGTATTTAGTAATTTGATCTAAGAAGTTATTTATATTTAGATAATATTAATCAAAATCACTTTTAAATATATAATTTACAAAGAAATACCTAAACTCAATTATGATGCAATTAAAATGTAAAAAATTTTCTCGTCTATCTAAAATCAATTTTAAGACCATAATTGATTTTGATCGTAAGAAATCAAATAACAACAAAAATAGACAAAATCAATTTTGACCTCCCAAAATCGATTTTAACACCTCTCAATGGACATCCAAACATGTGCTAAGATCATTTTGGTTTGTGTAGCTAAAGTTACTCAATATTGCGTTCAATCCAATCCAAGAAAGACCTGTCATTTTCAATACCTGTAGTTAAAATTAAAAACGCACACTAATTTTCTAGAAGGTAGTGTGAATAATAATTGGTATAACTTGTAGTTGTATCCTAGTAACTTACCTATTGAATTTCTCTTAAGATAACCATTGTGTATTCGCTCTGTAACTTGCAGTACGTAATATCAAAATTTGTCACCGTCAATTGTGGGGTAATAATCTAGAGATCAACATAAGCAAGAAAGACTTGCAAAAGGAAGGCAAAAACAGAAAAGAAACACATTTGAACTCCATTATTTGCAATGTTTTCAGTCTAACTGATTCGTGGTCCGTGCTTAAATCTACTCAACTTGCTCTAGCTACCCGCAATATGAAATCCTTAAATTAAATTCCTTCAACAAACTTTGAAATAAGAGTGCGAATGAAACAACTTGATTAGAGTGAAAGTACTTCTAGATGGCTGCTGCTAAGATAAGATTAGAAGAGTTTGTGTGTTGGAGCCGACTGCACGGCACTTATATTTGGAAACTAATTCCCTTCTAGACTGCGTGACCAGGGAAAATAGAAAATCAATCCAACGTATTATTGTTCTATTTTATATGAAGAAAACTTGTGATTGTGCAACAAAGATGTGTTCTCTATCAAGTGACAGAATCATTAAGTTAAAGAAGTCAATTAACTAGTTTCTAGTTATTAATTAGCTTATCACATTGAATGCGACGGCCAATACCATATAACTATTAAATAATAAGATAAACATTTACGAACCTTCGTTTTCTTTATCACCAAAAATAAAACCTTAATTTTCTTTTTGGTCAAACATTATCAGATAAAAAGGTTATTCAAATCAGTTTTTGATTTTCATTTTCTCATGCTTGAGCATTTAAGTGTGCATTTGGTTTTGTGCTTATAAAATTGATTCTAGGTATAATTAAGTCTATCAGAATTGATTTAATTGAAATTGATTTTGAAGTAAAGTAATTTATGTTTGCTAATTTTCTAAAAGTGATTCTTAAATAAAGTAACAAATTTTTGCTTCTTTCATGATTATTTCTAGAGGCAAGAATTAATTTTAATATCTAAAAACTAAATAATATAAAAAATTGGCAAAATTAGTCTTGGCAGAGTCAAAATTGATTCTAACCCCCTCTTAATGCATATCCAAACCCGCTGTAAGTATTTGCAAGAAATTGCATTCTTATCATTTTATATGTTTTCATGGCAAATTATATAACGAAAATGAATAAATCAAGTATCATTAATAAAAAGCCTATATTTAGATTCATTAGAAGGATATCGCTTGACATTCCCCTCTAGGACCTCTTGTTTTATGTTTCTTTTCCTTGATAACAGTGGATTATGTCGCTTTCTTTGAATGAAAATAGAAAAATACAAATCAAAACGCTGAATACATTGTAACATGTTCAAATTAAGAAAGCGTCAATTTAGGATTTAAGAGAAGGTCGAAGTCATTTCAAGTATTTTATATTTTTTTCACAGTCACAATAGTTGTGAAAAGCATCCTCTAGAGTTCCTTTCCAGTTTCCATAGCATCTTTGTGTGTTTTAGGGTCAGGTTCTATAAACACCAAAGAGACAAGGAAAGTAAACCAACCAAAATCAAAATAACAAAATAATAAGAGTGTGATAAGAATAATACGAGAAATTCCTCTTTTTATTAACAAAACCCTTCTTTAATTACAACAACACTTTCTCTTTCTAACTTCTCTCTAAAATCAAGAATGAATCTATCTCCCCCATATGAGTATTAGTAGCCCCTATTTATAGGCAATACTAAGGGATATAATGATTTTTTCTTTTTTACAGTACTATATTAGGTAATAAATGATGAGTTGTCGTATTATGATTGGTTTTGTACGTCATTCCGTATCCTTCATGGATGAGGGTGGTGCTCCATTCTTTCTCCTAGAACAGGGATCCTTTGGAGGACATTTCGCTCTTATCTAGTGGTCTAAGTGTCTCCCTGCTGACTCCTTTGGCCCCTCTTTGACCCCTCTAACTTCTCTAGCCCCTCTAAAGCTCTCCATCTATGGAGCCCCGTCTCTAGAGCCCTCTGTCTTTGGTATCTTGTGGAGGGCACCTGACCATCTCGAAGGCGCCTCACCTTCCCATGGGAAGCCTTCTTAGAAGACTCTTCTCCTTCTTGCGAGACTTCCCTTGGAAGACACTTATCTCCTTATCATAGGAGTCCCATGGAGGGCGCTCTATCTTGACAAAAGAGCCCCCTTGAAGTGCTCCTCTCCTTCTTGCAATAGCCTCTTGAAGGGCGCTTTACCTTTTGCGGAGCCCCTTGGAGGACTCCTCTCCTTCTCGCTGGAGCCCTCTAGAGGGCGCTTCTCTTCTTCTTGTGGGAGCCTCTTAGAAGACATCTCTCCTTATCGCGGGAGCCCTTTTTGGAGGGCTCCTCTCCTTCTCATGGGAGCCCCATGGAGGGCACTCCACCTTCTCATGAGAGTCCCTTGGTGGGCTCCTCTCCTTCTCATGAGAGCCCCTTGAAGGATGCTTTTCTTTTTTGTGGGAGCCTCATAGAGGGCTCCTGGGGCTCCTCTCCTTCTCCTGAGAGCCTCTTGGGAGGGCATTTCTCCTTCCTTTTAGGTGATCATAAAGTTGCTTCATGCTAATTGGACGTCCTAATGAGGGCCCTCTCTCATGGTTTGAGTGTCCTACGAGGGTGTCAGATATCTTTCCAAAGGCAGTCTAGGCTTGACCTCTAGGTGGTTCCAAAACAGTGTGCTACTTAAAAGTCACAGCATGCCAATGGAATAATAATCACTATGAAATTTTTTTTTTACTAAACACAAATTTTTTTAATTGTTATAATGGTTTTGAAAAGCATTTGACACTTCAAAAATTTTTGCCAAACACTGTACAGTGCCAAGAACTAAAGCCACAAACTGCTAAATGATATCATGCGTCGAAGGATTATAAACATGACAAAGGAATATCATGCGTCGAACCACTGCTATTAATGTTTAAAGGATTAAGCACTAAATTTGTAATGTGGAAGTTTGATTAGTTATCTATTACTTAATTAGTTCAAATGGGATAGGTTAAAATGCCAAGCAATGAAACTTAAAAGTGAATATTTTTACTGCTAAATTATTTTAGCCGAAGTTAAACGATTTAAAATATAAATTATGCAGACATTTTTCTTTTGTTAAGAACAACATGAATTTCTTATATCAAAGAACTGAAAAATTAATTTACATACATCAAAGTAAAATACAAATGGGAGCTGAAAGGACCTAATATATGGTACTCACTAGCTATGTATCTCCCAAAAGTTTGATCACCTATATAATTTATACGAGTTCGATCAGTTGAAACAATCCACCAAAGGAGTTGCTTGTCCAATCTTCAAAAATTCCAAGTCATTCTCAAAGGGTGTCAAATTCAAATCCAGAAACAAAACTCTTTTGCTGTTATCCTTCTTCTCGTTTGCTGAATTATCAACACTGCTAACACCACTACCACTACTACTCATAGTCGTAGAAGTATTATGCATGTTTCCATTTGAAGCTGCTGCTGCTCTGTGACGCCTCATGTGGCCACCCAAAGCCTGCCCTATTGCAAACTCCAACCCACAGACGGAGCACTCATGCGTTTTAGGCTTTGGTGGTGAATCATGGCTATCAGTCTCTCCCATCAATCTTGGCTTCTTGTGGCTGGCACGGTGGCCTCCAAGTGCCTGAAACGATGAAAATTGCCGGTTACATGTCTTGCACTCAAACACACGGTTGTTGGAGGAGTTGAGGTAGGTGGTCTCAAATTCACCTCCACGAGAAAGCAGCATCAAATAGTTGGCCATGGTTATGCTATCAACTTCTCTTTCTCTCTTCATCATCATCATGACTAATTAGAATATATTGAAGAAGGTACCAACCCAGAAAAGAAAAAATTGCAATATTGCTGTGCTTAATGTTTGAAGGAGTGCAAATGGATGGAGGGTTTGAAAAGAAAAGAAAGCTGCGTGGAATGGAACTGTGTGAGTCTGTGAGACTTTGAGGCTCAGGGTTTTGATTTATAAAGGGCTGGTTTTGGTTTGCTTGCTTAAGAGTTTGAGACACTTCTAATGGTTGACATTTCTGAGTGTGTGTGTGTGTGTGCACATAATGTCACACATTAGACTTGTGACTTTGATTTTCTGTGACGTAAGCTACTACGAGTGCTTGAGCAATTAAAGTATTCGTTTGATGCGTAGATCTAGGGCCTTTTCCTTTGACTAGTTGTTCCGTGTAAACAGTGAATGAAAGGAACCTCTGCAGAGGATGTAAGCGTGACTGCTGATTGGTGGTCTACGCTTGTAAATTTGCTAAACCAAACCAACAAATGTTTATATTTTTTTCAAATAAAGTGGTTATACATAGAAAAAGAGCTTCTAGATGGCAGGCGCCCCTATAACTCCATAAGATAAGATTTACGAGTAGTATTGATGTCTTGGGTTAAGCTGGCATTTGGAAAATCTATTTTCTTCTAGACTGTATATGACCAAGGAAAATGGAAAATTAACCTAACCTGCTTTCGTAGGCTAAAGAATGAAACATTGTATCCATTAATTCAGTATTTGCCATTGAAAAACATAACTTGTTAGGAAAACAAAGTTTATATATAAAATATAAGGGTTTAAATTTGATACATTAACAATATAAAAGATTTTTATATTATTAATCAAATATATATTTTTATTTATATAATCATTCAAGTAGTAGGTATAAAATTTAATTATATTTACTAATATAATAATTAATAAACAATTGAATGATAGTGTAAAATTTTTTTATGTTGATAATACATATAAATTAAATCCAAAATATAATTTGTGAGTCGCACACTAGCTAGGGTATCTTCTAGATATCCTATATATGTATATTAAGTGACATAATCTCACTTAAATAAGCGAATTAGATATTGGCTGAATGCATTGAATATATATAACGGCCAGTGCCACATAAGTAGGGCAAGTCAGAGATAGAACCTCCAATATCTTTTTGGTCAAACACTATCAGACCCAAAAGGTTATTAAATCAGTTGTTTGGATGTTCACGCTTAAGCTTCTTTTTAATGCATTTTTTTCTTTTTTTGACATGGAATTGAATGCTCCTTATAAGCAAATTAATATTACGAAAAACGTTTAGAAAATGCAAAAAGAAAGATCATAAAAAACCTAGATATGGGTTTGTTAGAAGGAGTGGTTTGTCCTTCATGCCAATATAACTCATCAATTGAAATTCTTTAATTTGAAAGGAAGATATCAATCTACGAAAAAGGTTGGAATTATGATTGGTTCTAATTATAAAATGTGATCATGGTTTTCCAGCTACTTAATTAAAACTTTACCAGTCCAAACACTAAAACTTCTAACATATCAATTCTGATATCTGTACACAGCAAAAGTTATTGGGTAATATTAAAAAACTTCTTGAAAACGTGACATTTTTTTTTTCTGTCCTAAATTACAATGTTTTTACATATATTAACGTGAAATTAATTGCTTAAATGTAGTCGTAACCAAGAAGAAGAACAAGAAGAAAGGAATAGTTGATGAAGGACTATTTTGAGAATGCGATGCTGGCTAGAGGGAGTCCATCGAGGGGAGGAAAAGGGAGAAAAAAGGTAAAATAATTTGGATAAAATAAGTAATGAGAATTAAGTTAAATGTTTGGATGGAGTGAAAAAAAAAAAAGAAAAAAATGAAAGAAATTAAAGATTTTTTTTTTTTGGTATATAGATAATAATAAATTTTGAATTTAGGATTTTATATATAGTATTCAATTCCTCATCATTAGACTATTTTTAGTAGCTAAAAAATATTTATATTTTGTGAGAATTTCATAAAAGATAACAGAAAATAAATACTTGTAATATAAAATATTTTTAAATTTTCCTTATTTGTTTGGAGTGTATTTGAATGTTGGATGGAGAAAAGAAAGAAATGAGAAAAAGTAAGAGAATAGGATTTAGATTTCAATAATGACTTAAATATTTTCTTTTCACTATTTTCTCCATACCTTGCAACATCGACTGGTGTATTTGGATTGCAGTTTGTATTTACCATAAAGTCTGTTAGGAGAAGAAAAATAATTTTATATAATAAATAGTAGTATTTAGTTTAATTTTTTACTTTTTTTAAAAAATCTTTTGGAAGAAATATCTTTGATATTATTTTTAATTCTAAAAAAAGATCTTTTAAAAAGGAATTTTACTATTATTCTCATATTAACAATCAAAAATAATTTTATTTTATTCTATCCAAATAAAATTTATTTTTCTAAATTTACTTTTGATATATTCAAATTAAATAAAAATTATTATTTTAAAAATAATTTTTCTAAAAAATTTTCTTTTAAAAAATCTTCTTTCAAAAAAAACTAATCCTAAAAATTAAATCAAACGTACCCTTAAACGTGCCCAATGTTTCAATAAAACAATCCTGACAGTTAATGGGTCACCTTTTAAGGTACATGCAAAAAGTTATTGCAGATAACTGGTTTATAACTTGAAAGTGATGGTATCAGATGGGACTCTTTTATTTATTTATTTTTTCGCTGGGCTCCTTCTTTAGCAGTCTTTTATGGAAACATTTTATTGACAGAGGAACGAATGTCATAATAATAATAATAATAATAATAATAATAATAAACTTATGAATTCAATTTATTCTTGTTTTATATATATATATATATATATATATTATAATTTTAAAATATATTTTATTTTAACTTAATTGTTATACATAAATAATATAAAAAAATTTTATATTATCATTTAATAAGATATTTATGTTTATAAGACTTTTAAAATTATAGGTAGTTAAATAAAATATTTTTCTTAATATAACAATACATAACTGAATATTTGTGTAAAAAAAATTTATATTGACAATATACACAAATTAAATTCTTATTTTAAATAGTACTTTAACTTTAAATAAAATTATATTCTCACCTCGTTTGCTTCTTCAAATAATTTGTACCATGATTATCCCTTTTTTTTTTTTTTTGGTCCGCTACCATGATGATCGTTTATTGCGTAATAGTCCCTCCGAAAACAAAAAAGTTGGAGTACTATTTTGGGCCGTTACTCTGGCCGAACAGCCCAGTTTGGGTGCACGTGACAGTCATATATATGATTCTTATTCAATTACCAAAAATACCAAAATACCAAGATGACCATAATATACATTCATAGTATGACACGTGGCTATCACCTGATAACGAGAGCTTCACTCGGGCGCATCACAGGGCATCCATTACTCTGTTGATGCAAAAAATCTGAACAGTCTAATTTTCAACGTTAAAGGTTGGACCCACAATATCGGACGCGTGTAGGGACATTACTAGACTACCCCACAGAAGACTGCACTATAGAGGTCCGCAGCAAATATTAATCGTTTAGCTTACTCGGAAGCCCAAATGCTCACACTTCAACTTCTTCCCCCTCTCAGTTCTGTGCGGTCATTTTCTCATTCTCAAGTGTATCTCTGTCTCCGGCCACCGCCAAATTCTCTCCGGCGATGATTCCGGTGAATTCCTGCTCCCTATAGTTCCGCCAACCACCGAACTATGGTTTATATATCTATTTTAATCGGTTATCGAAGCTCAATTGCTCTTTCTCTCATATTTTAGGTTTTTTCCTTCTTTTTTTTCCCCCTCCTTTTTTGCAGATTAATTTGATCAAGTTGGAACCTTTATTTTACGGTGTGGTGGAGTAAAGGGTGTAGTGAGTTTGAGAGCATCTGGGTAAAGACGAAAGTTTGCATTAGTGAGTGGGTGGGAAGGGCTCCCTTCAGCAGTGGCTGTTGTGAATCGTTGAGTCACTTGAAACATTTACTGGGAAAATGGTAGTTTCAAAACTAAAATAAGCCATTTGCATGCAAATGCCACCTCTGAATGTGGGGGTTTAATTATTATTCATATTTTTTTAATATTTAAGGGTTATATGATGTTTGCTTGAAATTCATATATGGCTTTTAGAATATATACACTGATTAAATATTGCTTCATTGTGCTCACAAGTCACAATGTATCAAAAATAATATTAATAAGGAGCTAATGAAAGAACAGTGTTATCCATATACAAATAAGGAGCTAATGAACCCCCGTATACTAGTCTATGATATTGTGCAGTGCATGAAATGAATGCTGCATATAATTTCTATGACCATTCTATACGCGTTTGTTTCTATTTCTAGTGTCTTAAAATTCGAGGTATGTTTAAAGATTTTAGTTTTTGAATTTTTTATTGAAGATACACAAAACTGGATGCTTCTTGCTTAGGCAAATCAAATGTATGTTGTAATCTTGTTAGAGAGGAGAAAATCTTCTAATATCCGACTTTGATGGTGGCTTTGGTGATTGGTGAGAGTTATGTAACTGCCCTTGTGTATACATTCAATGTGCTGCTTGTAACTAGTAATGGTTGATGAGGAAAGATATATTGTGTAACAAACTTTTGCGGAAGATGGGAAAACACGTTATTCAAATTCTGTGCATGGAATAGTATAACTTATTACAAATTCAAGTGACTCTTTGATATGTGTTTCTTCTTCATTCATCTAAAACAAACCCTTCTCAACATCAGCTTTCCGGCTTTAGCCAGAGAGGTTTTATGAATGTGTCCATAGATGTTGCTGTGGTGTTTTGCTAGTTCATCATTGATTTTGTGCTATATATTTAGTGCTATGGATGCATCTTCCTCTTGAACCTAAAGTAGTCTGTTTTCTTAACTACTTTATTTTAGTTGGGATCTATACTTATACTGGAGCTTGATATGTGGCTAAAATGTCTCCCTGCATTTTAGTAAGTTAGATTCACTAACTTTCATTAGATCCCAAATTTGAACTTTAAGTTGTAGTGAACAATGTTAGTGCAAAAGATTTAAACGGAATTAAGCGGTGGAACTCTCATGTTTATGTCCTCTTAGTTCTGCTTTTTATTAAGTTTGACTGATGTTTACCATGACACATGATCATTGACTACTCTATTGATTTTTTTTTTCTCTTTTAATATTTTTGTTGCAAATACTTGTTTTAAAACAAATTTCTCTTTCGTTTGAATGCAATGAATCTTTCATAACAGCAGTTTCTTATAGTTTCTTATTTTCCTACTGTTATTTGTTATTTTTCTTAAACACTCTTAAGAACCTAATGCTAAAATCTTATGTTATAATATTTTGGAACAAAGCTAAGAACTTTTTGTTAAGATTCTATGTAAGAAATGCCTGAGACAAAAAAATTCCGAAATATCAATTTGAAATATGCAAACTGTCTGTTAGTTAACCCCTGGTTTATATCATATTCCATCTTGTGTTTCATGCCTGCAGATTGCAAAGAGAAATATCTGCTGTGATATACCTTTGAGTTTTGTTTCACTCTTTATCATTATTTTAATACTCCATGTTTCATCTATAAGATAAGCATTCTTAGCTATGGTTTTTGGCAGTCTTTTCAGCATAAAAATTTTTGGATGCCACGGGATGGTGGCTGCTTAGCTGAAGAAAATGTGGGATATGAGAATTCTTCTAGAATTGAACCAAAGCGTGGTCATCAGTGGTTTATGAATACAGGTGAACCACAAGTATTCAGCAACAACAAGAAGCAGGCAGTTGAATCTGTTACCGGCAGCCCAATTTCAGGAGTTTCTCATGTAAATATTTCTCCATGGGACACCAATTCAGGATTTCATTCAGTAACAGGACAATTTTCTGACCGTCTCTTTGGATCCGAGCTACGGCCTGGTAATTTGGTTGATAAGAACATGCCATCAATTAGAAGTGGAAACCTGAACATAGGAAGGAAGGATTTTGAGAATCAATATGGTAATGATCCATCAGTGGGTTTATCAATATCTCATACCATCGAGGACCCTTCATCATGTCTCAATTTTGGTGGCATCAGAAAAGTCAAAGTTAATCAAGTCAGAGATTCTGACAATTGCACATCTTCATCCATGGGGCACTCCTATGGTAGGGCAGATAATAGAACAATTTCAATAGGTTCTGGCTACAGTAAGAGTGATGGACACATATCATTGGGCCCAACTTATAACAATGAAAATGATAACACCATCTCTGTGCAGGCCACACTATGTAAGACTAATGACAATCTTGTTTCAATGGGTCACACCTTCAATAAGGGGGATGGGAGTTTTATGTTGATGGGCCACAATTATGGCAAGGGGGATGAAAATATCTTATCAATGAGTCAGCCCTTTGACAGGGGAGATGGAAATTTCATATCTGTGGGTCAGTCATATGAAAAGGAAGATAGCAATATGATATCTCTGGGTACCTCTTATAACAAGGGGCATGAGAACTTCATATCAATGGGTCCAACCTACAGTAAGTCCGGAGAAAATTTCATAAATATTGCTGCTTCCTATGAGAAGGGTACTGATCATATCATGTCAATAGGTCCAACATATGATAAGGTGGATTCAAACATTGCATCAACACTTCCTTCATATGACAAAGGAGATTCCAGCTCTTTACATGTGGGCCAGAACCACAATAAGGGTGAGGCAAGTACTATATCTTTCGGAAGTTTTCATGATGACCATGAACCAAATCCCCCCGGAGGGATCATTGGTGGATACGATCTGTTAATGGGCAACCAGACCTCAGCTCAAGGTTTGGATGGGCAGAAGGCTCTGACTGAGTCAAACGTTGAACTACCTGTAAATAGCACTCCAAAATCCAAGCCTAAAACTGATACCATCCTTAAGAATAAAGATCCAAAGACAACCAAGAAGGCTCCTGCTAACAACTTCCCTTCAAATGTTAAAAGCTTGTTGTCAACTGGTATTTTTGATGGTGTTCCTGTGAAATATGTTTCTTGGTCACGAGAGGTAAACTATTTACTTTCATATTGCTTTATTTCTGGGGTGTTATATTTTTTTATAATGAATAATTTCTTTTAGTGTGTTTGGTATTCTTCTTGGTAGAGAAATCTTATAGGAATCATAAAGGGAACTGGGTATTTGTGTTCGTGTGATGACTGCAAGCAGTCCAAGGTTAGCACCTCAAATTGCTTACTGTCTCCAGTATTTTATGATTGACGTGATTGTGCTCATGGATTGAATTCTATCATGAAGGCTCTTAACGCATTTGAGTTTGAGCGCCATGCCGGTGCCAAGACCAAACACCCTAACAATCATATATACTTTGAGAATGGAAAAACCATCTATGCTGTTGTTCAAGAGCTGAAAAGCACTCCTCAGGAGATGCTTTTTGATGCAATTCAAAATGTGACTGGCTCTACCATCAACCAGAAGAATTTTCGTGCTTGGAAAGGTAATGGTACTTTTCAGTTAGCTTGGTTGTGGCTAAGAAAACTGAAAAGTAGGATGAGCAACTTATTCTTACTTATGATCAACATGCTTAGATATAAATACTGCTCGAATTCTTCAATCTTACTTTAAATGTATTTACTCTTATCAGCATCATACCAAGCTGCGACTCGGGAGCTTCAGCGTATCTATGGAAAGGATGAAGTGATTGTACCATCTTGAGCTCAATTTTATGCTTCTTGGATGTTCAGAATCAGCATCATACCAAGCTGTAACTTGGGAGCTTCAGCGTATCTATGGAAGGGATGAAGTGATCATACCATCTTGAGCTCAATTTTTTGCTTCTTGGATGTTCAGAATGATGATGGATATGTGATATGTTCATAGTGCATGATGGCAGCTTAATGGTTATTTAAGACTATTTGAAATTGAAAAGTTTGAGCTGATGCATTCTAGTAGGATTTTGATTGCATTTTTATGGAAATGATGTTAATCTATGGTTGTTTCATTCTTTCCCCACAATTGGCAGATATCTTGTCACATTTCCCGTCTTAATTTCAGGCAACAAACCTTTTAATATTTAAGGAGGCCCTAGATCAATACTGGGTTGTGGCTGTATTTTGCTGATGTTAGCTCATCCCATGTCATTCTATGTTTAAGAAAATATGGTGTGAAGTCGAAAAGAGGATATTCCTAGTGGAACGAATGAGAGCTGTTAAAAATACGCTGAATACTATGACCTACTGTTGTATGTTCTGCCTGTTGGGCATTGTGAACCATTTCAACATGAGTATGACAGTTTATAGTATGTAAGTCATGCTTTAGGTTGAGATTGGTTTGTCACTATTTTTAAATTTTTCATTTATGATCGTACGGCTTTAATGTGCACTATAGTTGATTGTCAACATTAGTGCTCTCATGTCTCGCTTGTTTAGTACAGCTAAAGTCCAGACTCAGATTTCTTGTATATATTTTCAGTGATGGGTATATTCTACAAGAGGTTTCATTTAGTCCATAGGCTTCTGATTTAGCATCTAGAGGAAAAATTCTGTTCCTTCGAATTTTGTTTCACAGGATTGTTCCTATCGTTGCCTGAATGGATGTGTCGCTGTCATCATGAACGGTTGAAACATTGTTGGTATAAACTGAAGTTCCCATGCCTGTTTTTGATCTGGGATTGTGAGAAATCATTTCTGTTGCAGCAGAAACTTTTAGTCCCGGATTTCTAATTGAATATTGGATGATCTAAGTTGGTGAACGTGACCATGCTGATGAATAACTGGGACTGACGACAATTGTCAGAACCGGTAAGAATAAAACACCTTTCTCTAATATAGTAAAACATGGTTGAATAATAATGTCAAAAACACTTACGTTGGTAGTAAATTCTATCGCACAACCAAGAGTGTTCCTATTTTAATTCATAACGAACCACGTACATAGTGTGTGTTTGGTTTTGGTTTTATAAAATTGATTTTGTTGAAATTGATTTGGTCAAAATTAATTTTGAGGTAAAATTATTTATATTTAATAATTTATTTGAAAATGATATTGATAAAAAGTAAAAAAATTTTACTTCTTTTAGAATCAATTCTAAAGGCAAGAATTGATTTTGGTGATGAATAACCAAACAAAATATTCAAAAGGCAGAATCAATTCTCATACTCAGAATTGATTTTGCAAAGTTGCAATGCGTAACCAATCATGCTGGTAGTTTATTGCAAGTTGCCCATTTCCCATTTCCTTTAATTTATAAAAAAAAAAATTACAAAACCAATGATTGATTAGTTTAATTAATTTACCACTTATTCCTTTTAGTGTCAAGTTCGAATTTTATGAGTTGGAAAAATAGCTCTCGAGAGTTTTATTTTCATAGTGGCATGTGAAAGTGCACATGCAAATGAGTATACAGACAAACAAAAATATGAAACATTAGAAGAATAAAGTTGTTGCTTAGTAATGTTGCTTCTAGTATCAGAAAACAAAGATAAAAATACAAATAAATAGAATGCTAAGAAAAGATCTAAAATTTAAGTAAAAAGTGGATGAAGAATCGTATAATGCTTATAGTTGTTCTTGTTATAGAAATTGCGGGACCTTCTGCTACCTCAAATTGAGGCTAGTTAAAATCCAATAAGGATAACTTACGAACAATCTACTTTCAATCCTATGTTACCCTTCAAAGAATATCGAATAAGGAGTGTTTGGTGGAAATAGGCATCAAAGTAAAATCAATTAATATTAGTTCAATGGAGTTCACAGAAGGGATATCCTTCCATACGCTCAAATTTAAAAGCGTCTTAACTCCCTGAATTAAAATCATGTCAACTGTTTCAATTAAAATTATACTAAGGTTGCTTTTCATCTTGAGCAGTTGGTGCGTCTTGGTCATTGGTCTTTCCCCATAAAACCAGACATAAGCCAACAACAATGACAATGGCTCCAACAACCCTGCAAAATATTGAGTTATTGTAATGCCTTCAAATAAATCTTTTCCTCTACCCTAAGGAAATGTAGAGAACTGTGTGCTAATAGCTGTAGATTTTAGTCATTTAAGTGGTGAATCTGGTAAAATAATATTTTATAAATTATTTAATTATTTTATCACATTCACTACATTCACCAGAAACATAACTAAAAATCCTTAGTTATTTACACCTTATTTACAATTGGCTCCCTATATCTGCAAAGTGGTGCTTAAAATTTATACAAATAATATTTTCCTATACTTGTAATACTTCAGTGTTCACATATAAGCACAGAAGACCACGTTTTATGGAATGAGACTTCTTTCTTGTGAATCTGTTGCTAAAAGGGTAGGAACATATTTACCTTCCAATGTAAATTGTTTCTGGGTGAACGAGGGGACCCATGATTGCCACAATAATCATGCTGAGGGGGCTAAAAGCAGTCACAAACACAGGTCCCTTTTCCTTCATTACCAATCCTTGAAAATAGTAACCAACCCCTGAGCATATTACCCCCTGCATAGACATACTATTAGTTGTGATCATAAATGCCAACATTTGAAAGAAAAATGGCAGAAGCCAAAAGCACATGAAAATTTTATGAAGCATGTATTTTTTATTGAATTATGAATAACTCACACTGTACACAGCAGCTAATGCTTTAAAATCCAGGCGTACTGACCTAGGATTATGCCTTTCAAGTACAAGTGTTAATACAGTGCCTTCCATTCCCCCAAACAAGCGTACCCAAACCGTGAGGGAAAGCCCGGTCAGGTAAGATTGTAGTGTGAAAGCCTTTCCAAACAAAATTCATAGTACAAGTTATAAATCAGAAAGGTCGAATGGTTCATGTGTAAGAAATTATTGGAGTATCATTGATTTATTTATAAAAACCTGGTTGAATGGTAATTTGATGTTCCTTAAGATCTATTACTATATGTTGTGATCGGATGGATCATTAGAAATCGCATGTTGAACTTTGGGTACAAATATTTTAGTGTGATTGAATATGTGTTGATCCAGTTGCTTGATCTGTGATGAGTGAAACATGATAACTTTTCATAGAAAGGCAGGTCCATTTCCTACTCCCTCATAATGTGACTATTGCCTCATTGCCCCCATCAAATTCGTAAGAAAGAAAGGAGGGAAGATCTGTTTCTAGCGTGCACATATGTGCATGTATACTTTTCACAATTCTTGAAGTGAATTTTTCCCAATATCATTATATTTTAAAAAGATACGTATCATTTCTTTGTATATTGATATCCTAATTTCATGTATCTTGATCTCAGGTGTTATTGGGGCATGAGATTTTATCCTACATCATGTCCAAAAGTCTAAGTGTGCGGCCCCCAGATTAACCACTCAGGACATTTGGGTAGTTGTTTGTGTTTCTCTAATCCAGTAATAGAACTTAAGCTGATAAAAAACTTACCTGAAGAATCACAAAAGCAGACCAGCAAATGCAGCCTATTAATATCCGCACCCATGATAAAATTATGATTATCTGAAGCTAATGATGAATCTTGGTCAGCGCCTCCTTTGGTCCAAGGCAACGTTGGTCCTTTAAGAAGAGTCATCATCATTGCTCCTCCAACAGTGACCAAAGTCCCCAATATCTTTGCCTGGCTATGAAGTCTCATAACATTAACTTCCTCTTGCCTACAAAACCCGTTTCACCGATTTAGCGATATACAAGTTATGCTGCATGCAAGATTGAAAAATGTGATTTGTACATAAGTCTTAGATACCTCTTTGGACGACTGGGGATCAATGTATAGATAATTAGATATTATAATTATGGTTCTAGTAAATGTAATGAATGTGGTAAGATACTTGATACTATATAAATTTTTTTTTTGCCAAATTCACCACTTCCATAAATTGAAATCAACAATTATTAATACATAGTTTCTCATATTCTTTTACGTACAAGTTCAACACTTATATAATTAAAATTCCCATTTATTTATATATGATTCCACATGTATCAAAAGAGTGTCCACTATTACTATGTATAAATAATAATACTCATGGAAGATTATACTATGTATGAGTTTCTGAGTCAGAAGAGAATTTCTTTGATATCCAAGCCAATAATAAAAATGAAAAAGCAGAAACGGCATTGGCCAAAGCTGCAGTAAACGTTGCTGTAGTATACTTCATACCTGTATAGTACAAGTTCTGATCAATAACAGGCCTGTTTAGAGCAAAGAAATGGCACTCATTTAGGTTGATGCACATTCAAAGCTTCAAGACCCAAAAAAAAGAAGGGGGAGCTAGAGTGAAAAATTGAACACTCTCAATCTAACAATCCAAGCAGCATAGTTTTTGTCAAGAGAGACCAAGTTATGATGGGCCTCCTATTCCTGTCAAAGTAGGACGTTGCAGTAATTTTCTTCACTTCCGAATCAAATTCCCATAATGTACGTAGAATACAAGATAGTGACACACAACTACAGAGAGTAAAGACCTATCAAAGACAAGCGCAAAAGGAGCAATGACAAGAGTGGCAATGGCATGGCGATATACTACTAAAACGTGCTGGCTGGCCTCCCTTGTCCAGAGCAAATTTAAATATCATGGACATGCCTGCTAAACCAAATTGTATAAAAATTGCGCATAAATATGGCTTTGCGAACTTGAACATTTGTGCCAAGGAATCTATGGTTATATTACTCTACTGTATAACTATGCCTTGGGACTTGGCTGCAAGATATTCTTGTTAATAACGCTTTTATAATGCCATTCCTTTTCCATTTTTGTTACTTCATTGATCAAACCAATCTGACTACCCATATTTTCGTTTCCTTCTTACATAGGATCATCTCCAAGTAAAATCCTTCAAGAAAGCCCCTTTGCCAATATTAGCATTCTTTTGACAAGAAGATTAGCTGCTGACTAGTAAAGGAGTCACCACCGCATTAAGAGAACATGTATACAGAATGGTGGTGGCTCAATTGCTCTTCCCAAAACGCAATTTATTAGATATTAAAACTAAGTTCATATTGAACTTTTATTATGATGCAACTTATTTCTATATTATTACTACCTTACCTTAATTCAGATACTATTGGCATAAATACAGCTGTAGGGGAAGAGTAAAAGAAATAGCTCATACCTCATACGACAAAGATATAGCCTAACTTTTGATACTCAAAGTCTCAAACTATAACATCTCGTGGCCAATTTGTTCATTGCTACATATTAAAGGAGTTATGATCTGTGATTTCTATTTATTTGACGACTAGCTCAATAATTTTAGAGAAAACTAAAAAAGGAAAATGGAGGCAAGCTAATTCATGAATATAGCAGATTTGATGCGAGTGCGAGTGATGTTGTTATCCAACTGCAATAGTAAGTTATGTTATTTGAATTTATTTTGTTTTGATTTGGGTTTCATATCTTATTTAATGGTAGATGAGAGTGATTAAGCACGGAAACCGAGATAAAGAGAGTTTCAAATAATATTTTTCAAACATAATACTTATGCTTTTCACATTATTCGTAAGCAGCCTATAGCAAATGAATATAAACCTCGTATACGAACCAAACATTAAATGGACTTGTATTTATTGGCATCACCATCTCAATTCACTCCGGTGGGAAAAACCAACTTATCACCCACTACCTCGAACACTTACAAAAGGACATTGATAGCCTCGCTGAAAAAAGTGAAAAATAATTTTTATTTACATTTTTTTTATATCGATACTAGCTTGAAAAGAATAGTTAGAATATATACTACGACATATATATATATATATATATATATATATATATATATATATATATATATATATATATATATTATCGAAAAAAATAATGTAATACAAGTTATGTGTGAATATAATGTTAAAAAAAAGTTGCTTATCAACCAACCAACGAGTTAGCTTATACAAGAGAATATTTTATCGAGTAAGCTGAGTAAATGGGGGTTATAGTTCACGGACCAATATATTTAACTCGTAACCCTCGTGAGTTAAGACTAAGTATTTTCTTTTGAAGTCCATAAATTTATTTGTGGAACGCAAGCAAAGTTTTAAAACAAACAAAAAGTGGATTCAACGCGAGTTTGACTTGCTATCTGAACATGAAAAACCCACTGGCCAGGTTGATCGGATTTGAACCTAGTCACCGGGTTTTACTATACAACATTGTACTCAACTGCCATAACTATTGCTGCTGTCTTTGCTGTTAATGGACGTTCGGGTTGAGTAGCAGCTACGACGCAGTTACCAAACGATAAGGGCTTGCAGTTTACATTGTAACTTCGTATGATATGGAAAAAAAAGAATGTAGAATATAGTATCAAGTTTTAAACCAATCTCCCTTGCGTCATGGAGACCGCATACGAGTTATCCACCTGTGAAATTTACCAGGGAGTACGTTATTTATAACCCTTGATGGGTGTATTTAGATTCCCGAATTTTCCCAATAATTCCAAAACAAAATACAATGAAGAGATACATACAAATGCTCACACTATCTTGAAGGGAATTCATTTTCTGATCTGTATTGAAACTAGCAAGAAATAATAATAATCAAGAAAAACAATTATCATTTGTTGGAGGGACCACTGTCCATTGAACAAGCTCGAGAGGCTATACTACCGAAGGCCTCTGGCAACGCATGCTACGAGAAAACTATCTAAGATTTTTTGGTGAAAGAAAACTATTGAAGATTCATTTACGAATTTAATTATCTAGTATAAAAAATGTGAAAGTTATCAAATATTAATTCGCTATGAACTTTTAAGGCAGCGCACGCCTTTCTGTGTTGTACAACAATAGCTTCCTGGCAACAAAGAAAAAATTACTTCAGCATAAGAATGCACCATGAAATTCAGCTCACCTGACATTTCGTCAGAGGCAGAACATATTAAAGTGAAAAGGAAGTATTAAGAATTATGTAAACCACCCTCCAATTATTGCTCCATACGATATGAGGGATAAATCAAGTGCATCATCACTCACTCTCTAAAGGACTATATGTATCTGCAAAGCCTTAGTAAGGGAAGTTGATTGGTTCACGCTGAATAGCTTTCTGAACAAGCTCAGCCTGCTCCTTATGGTGAACCTTCAGAAAACCAGTGGCTGTGGCTGCAGATGGAGCACGACCAACATATTTGACATCTTCATAACCTCCTCTACCTACAGCTTTCATGGAAGTTATAAGCCGGGGTAGAACGTAGGTGTATCCACCCATGTTCATTGGCTCTTCTTGACACCAAACGACCTCCGCATCTAGCACAAACACAATAGAGAAATGTCAACTCCAATTCAATAATGCACTAGTAAGTTGACTCCTTTGATTTAGAACCACGTTTTTTATGACATACAGAAACCATTTAACAGCAGCACTCAGAAAGGAATCAGATACATTACAAAAGAGCACTGAAAATACGTACTTGGATATCGTTTAAGCTCTCGTTGGACGAGGTCATAAGGGAAAGGACAAAGCTGTTCCACCCTACATATTGCAACATCTTTTGCATCTTCCTTTGTTCGTTGTTCATCAAGTTCATAGTAAACCTGCAAGGTATATAGGATATTGATAGTTATAAAGAGCATATTAAGAAAACAATGAATGCCCTATACAGAAAGTATGTGTCTAATCAAAAGTACCATATAAAACTTATATGTATGATTAATGCAAAATACACCAGATAATAGCATAAAACTAGGTACATGGGGACAGCTAGTTTCAATAAGAGTGTCACACACCTTTCCAGAGCAGAGCACCAGACGCCTAATACCCTCCTCAACATCAGAGTGGTAATTTTGGTCTTTAATGAGGCGCTTAAATCTGGTTCCTTGTTTGTCAAAACCTGGGTGTCCTTGGACGTCATCAAACTCAGATAAATTTGATCTGCAAGCCTTACTACGAAGCAGGTTCTTAGGGGACATTACAATGAGAGGTTTACGGAATTCTCTATGTATCTGGAAGAAAACAAAAGGCAACAGCGAGAAAATTAAGCAACATAACTTTTAAGTGGCAGCTAAAATATATCAAATCATTATACCAACTACCAACCTGCCGCCGTAAAACATGGAAGAAATTTGCAGGAGTTGTAACATTTACAACCTGCCAATTGCACTCCTGAATTTGTTTCCGAAGAGTTGGATCCATCTCAGGAATAACATAAGGATTGTCATCAGCCATCTGCCAATAAAATTAGGTAAGATGTTATATAAATACTACCACGAATAACAATGAAAGATGAACAGGGAACAGGCAAAAAGACTGAACACAATATGCTCCAGAGCAAGCAGTAAGAGAAATTATTCCAGTTAATTGTTTGTGAGCAGTAAAAACGTGAGATCCCAACCACCAATCTAAATTTGACAGAAGTTCTGTTTCCATTTTCATGCGGAAGGAAAAAAAGATTAAAAATAGTTTAAGAAATTTGGACATAGATCCACAACAGAGCACCTGAAGATAGCGTTCCAATCTTCCACTTGAATGCTCAGGGCCCTGGCCATCATAACCATGAGGAAGTAACACAACAAGCCCAGTCTGACGGAGCCACTTAGATTCACCAGAACTCAAGAAATTGTCAAATATCACTTGAGCACCATTAGCAAAATCACCAAATTGAGCCTCCCAGATCACCAGTGAATTAGGATTTTCCATTGAGTAACCCAATTCAAATCCAAGAACACCAAACTCCGAAAGTGAGCTGCATATTGTATCAAAGATTGCTTAGATAAAGAGGCTAAGAATAGAAAACAATTCATCATCATTAGAAGTACCAAGTTTTTTAAGTATCATAAGGATTACGCAGCAGTATTTATTATGAGAGATGAAATCTAGTAGTCATCCAGAGGAAAAGCACATAACGTAGTGAGGTAGAAGGGGAATAATTTGAAGGACAATCCCGATTCTTGGATACTACTAGACATACAGGTAAGACATTAATACTTAAAATGCACTAGATGCCAACAAAGCAGATTACCTATTGCTGACTGTAAACATCTCTTCATTTTGGTTCATTATAATATGGTCAAGGGGACAATATTGCTCCCCAGTTGTCTGATCGTGAACTACAGCATGACGGTGACTAAATGTTCCTCTTTCAACATCCTGACCACTTAACCGAACATGGTTACCTTCAACCAACAATGTAGCAAAAGCAAGCGCCTCTGCAAACCCCCAGTCAATATCTTCTCCTGTTTCAATCATTTGGGCACGCTGTTCATAAACCCTCTTCACTGCTTTGTGAGGATTAAAATTTTCAGGCAACACTGTTATTGCTTTGCCGACATTTTTCAAAATCTCTGGTTTCACTCTGCACAGGATAGATCATAGATTTCAGCAGTGCTACACAAACAACAGGAAATATTCCAAGTAACAATGACATCAAATTATCATACCCAGTGTTCCGAATTCGTGAAAGCTGTTCAGGTGACTTGAAACCAGTCCAATATGCTGAAAGCCAGTCTCTTCTTTTTGGGACATAATCTTTGCTAGCCAAGAATTCTTCATTTAGAATTGACATGACCTTCTTGTGTATCTTATCAATGTCCTCTCGTGTCACCTCTCCTGATTCCAAAAGTTTCTTCTGATAGATCTCAAGAGCTGATGGATGGTTTCGAATTACCTATATATAGCCCATAAAGTTGAAAATCTAATTAACTCATCAAAAAGCAATAAGCATATAAAAAACGAGAATAATTAACAAGAGGGCTAACCTTATACATTTTAGGCTGTGTAAAAGATGGTTCATCAATTTCATTGTGGCCAAATCGACGGTAACACACCAAGTCAACAACAACATCTGAATGGAAAGTCTGACGCCACTCAGCTGCAAGTTCACAGACGTGAACAACTGCTTCCACATCATCACCATTCACATGAAAGATGGGAGCATTCAAGGCCTTAGCAACATCAGTGCAATACTGTGAAGATCTTCCTGCCTTCGGATCAGTTGTAAATGCAACTTGGTTGTTGAACACAATGTGTATAGTCCCACCTGTAGTGTAATTTGGAAGTGCACTAAGGTGAAGGGTTTCATAGACGACACCCTGTCCAGCAAAACTACCATCTCCATGAATCAAAACACCCACGTTTTTCATCCTGTCAGCATCATTTGAATAATACTGCTTCGCTCGAGTTTTTCCAACAACAACTGGATTGACTGCTTCCAAGTGACTAGGATTTGCCACCAAAGACAAATGTATCCTCCTCCCACCCCTAGTTGGGCGATCATAAGATGTTCCCAGGTGATATTTAACATCACCAGTTCCTGTGTAAAGCCCAACTTCATCCTCGGGTTGACCGCCACTAAACTCACAAAAAATCTGACGAAGCGGCTTCCGGACTACATTACCCAAAACATTCAATCTCCCCCTATGTGCCATCCCCATGACTATGCTCTCAACCCCAAGATCAGATGCCCGATCAAACATCTCTTTCATGCCAGGGATAAGAGTCTCTCCCCCTTCAAGCCCAAACCTCTTTGCTGAGGTCCACTTGGTGGCCAAGAAGTTCTCAAAAAGAGTACTCCAGGCAAGCCTATCAAAAATAACCTCACGACGCTCCCGATTAAATTGTGTGGGTGCAGGGGTTTCAATCTTGTCCCTAAGCCAATTACACTTATCCCGATCTGGTATGTGCATGTATTCATACCCAATGCTTCCACAGTAAGCTTGCTCAAGCCGTGTCAAAATGGATCTAAGGGTCTGCACTGGACGATTCTCAGACAAAAATCCATACATCCTCCACACCCCCAGAAAGAATTCTCTGTCAAGATCTGCCTCAGTGAACCCATAAAGGGCAGGGTCTAACTCATCAGGGACTTTTCGTTCTTCCAGACCCAATGGATCTAACTTAGCTTTCATATGGCCATTAACCTGGTATGCTCTCACTAACAACAGCAACCGCATGCTCTCCTGGATTGTTTGACCAGAAATTCCTGGGGAGGTGGAAGCCTGACCTACAAAGTTCCTGAAGAAATTGTCCCAAGACTCATCGACACTGTTTGGATCAGCTTCCCAAGCTCTTTGAAGCTCCTCAAGATAGGCACTGCTTGTCCCATCTAAGAAGTTGTCAGTCAACCTAGAAAGGGGCACAGGACGAGGCACAGGTGCAGTTTGTGCTTTGGATTTGAAAACTGTGGTGTGAAAGTTTCTACTAGGTGATGGAAGGGCTGTAGTCCTTGCAACATAATATGACGATCTCCCCCGAGAGAGATTTCTTCTAACTGCATGTTTTGCTATGCTGGAAGCAGCTCTAAACCATGCCATGGTTCTCGCTCAGAACAATCAAGAATATCACCAATATCTCAATGAAGGTGTCTCTTCAAGCAGTGCCTTTATTCGCAACACCTCAGTCCTTCCTATCAATAATAGAACCAACAAAAAGCAAGTTCAACATGACATTGGCGAGAATTTCACTGAAGGGCAGAAACAAAAAAGATATAACATAAATCTACTTGCAAAATGATCATGATAAAGAGTAGTAAACAGTGATGCAGAAGCTGGATGAAGATGAAAAGGAAAAAACAGAGAGAGGAACCACCACGATTGAAAAATGCACATCCAAATAACAGAGTTACGAAGTTATTGAGAATAGACACAACCAAACAACTACACATCCACAACACTAATAGCAAGATATTTAGTTTACAACAGAGAAATGAAAATACCTACATAGAATTAGCAGCCACAAACAAGTGCAAATAGAAGCAGACACCACAGTAAAAGGAAATTCAACCATGAAAGCTTCACATCAAAATGACATCAGCATACTGAATTTACTTATTTTTAAGCATTCAATTGAAACATAAAAATATTAAGGTACGAGCCTAAAAGTCCCCTACAAATGGTCAACTAGAATCAGACACTAAAAAAATGCGCAAACGAAGATTTAAACGACAAAAATTTGTTCCAAAAAACAATAAAACAAAAGGTAGTCAAAGGTCAACTCAACTCCATCAAAGCAAAAACAAAACAAAACCAAGAAGGTTCCCGAATTCGTAGAACAAATTCACATGTTAGCTTGATCACAATCCTAGCTCTTGATTAGCTTAGTATGAGAAGAAAAAGAAAAAAAATGAAAAAGAAAACAGCGAGGTTGGTGTCGGTAAGAGGAACCTGAAAATGAGAGAGAAGTGGTTGAGAGTAACAAACAACCCTAATCGAAGTGAAGATAACGAATGGAATGGAATGGGATTGTGTTGCTCGTTGAAGGCTCTTTTAAGTTTTAACGCTAAATCAAAACGTTTCCAGAATATGTTTTTGCCCATACATCCTTCCATCTCTTCTCCCACCTTTTTTGCATTTTGGTGGGCCCCAAATCCAACAATTTAAAAATATTATGTTATTTTTTATTTCCTTCGACTTTCTGGAGCTCCCTGTGACATGTTTGCCACATCGCGTAAGTTCTTTTCTTTTTATCCCTTTCAGTTTCAGTGTATGTATAGTATAATATATAGATTTATCTTTTTAGTACAAATTTGGTAAAACCTCTCTTTACGAAATCCGAATATCTTTATATTAATATCATAATTATTGCATGTAAATAAATGTTTTGCTATAAAATGCTATAATTGAAATGTTAAAATTAATAATTGTACTAAATAACTATTCTTCCTAGTATATAAGCCAAATCTTCGTTTTATAATACTTTCATCATGGTCTTTATGTAAAATAAATCATATATATGCAAACAATATATAATAAATAAAATAAAAAAAATAATTAAATAATCAAATCCAAATTTAATTGAATCAATGTTGATAAAATAAATAAAATTAAATACAAAAATTTAAAATCAATAACTAATAAATTTTAAATTAAATTTTAATATATTGATAATATATATTATTTTTAATACTGTTATTTAATTAAAATATTTTATTTATATAATTATTTAATTAATAAATAATTATATCAAATAGTTTTATTAATATAATAATATAATTAGATATTTATATATAAAAAATTTATATTTATAATACATTAAAATTAAATTCATAAATTTGTATAGAGAATGATAATAAAAGAATATAAGCGGACTTTAGAAAAAGGATATAAGTGGTAAATCGAATCCGCTTCGTTACACGGCTCGTAAGTTCTGGATTTTGGACAGATTTTTCAACAAGCACGCAACTACTACTACTTAGGCCCCGACCAACCAAAAAAAAAAGTACTACTCAGGCGAAAAAATATTTGACAAATCAAGTCTTTAGAAGCTGATCCAATTCGTTGAAGATTCTGGTTGGCGGCACAAACAATTTTGACCATAAAATTTTATATCTGTAATTATATATACATTTAGCTCATAAAAGAAGCATACAAATACAATTTTAAAAGATTAATTTCAATATAAAACTCACGTTATTAAAAGCATTTTAACAATACAAAATGCTTCATTAAATTCTAAATATGCTCAAATTATCTTTTTACAGCTATTAGTTAATGCAATACTAACTTAGACTTTTAACTTAATCTCAAAAAAATTGATGAAAGAAGAATAATAATTGACTGATAGAATACAATTAAATATCACATCTAATTTGATATTAATTAAATAAATAGTTGTTAAATTAAAAACCAAAAACCCCCCAAGACTTGAGTGTGCAATAAACTTAAGATTCCAATTCACTTCTCGTTCAAACACTTCAAAATTAGGATTGTAGGGCTTTACCCCGAAAGGAGCCCTTACAGAAATTCTCAAAGGCCTGGGCCAAACCCAGGCCCATGAGGGGGTTTGGAAATAGTTTTCAACCAGCAATAGACGCGCCTCGGTTAGAACCTCACTAGCTGCGTCATTGCCCCAAGCGCAAAGATACCATGACTTTTCTCCGAGACTTCATTTTATAAGCGCCTGTACCAGCTTCGTCTGCTGTTTAGTCGATGTGGGACATTTTAAGTCTGAGAAAAAGAGATAGCGATTAAGGTCACTGAGACTTCTAACCACGGATATCATCAATGGTTGGCCCATTATATTCGTGTATCAGATGAAACTGGATGAATTGGGTGGAAGGCCTCCATGGAATCAAATTCCACATGAGCTTCCGGAAACCACAACTCCAAGCCAGGCATAACCCATCTCTGACTCTGGGTCTGGGCGCAAACAACTCAGCATGCGTGTATATTGGCGCAACCTAGTCCTTGATAGTGCATAGAGCCCACCAAGTGGACGTCCCAGGTGATCCTCATGAAGCAAGATTCAAAGGCTTCCAAGGCACCCAGATAACTAACTGCAGAAGTAGCTTTGGCATCTTGATACTGATGGTCAAGTTGAAGGAAAATGCCAACAGCTTTTAACCAACCTATGCAAACGTTGTGGATGCAATGGCATAGTAGAGTTGGCATATTTGCATTGATGATTTTTGAAAATATTTCATTACGGGACTTCCAATCCAAAGTCTCCATCGACAGCCTATACTCAAGATTCAAACTCGGCTGCACCTTCAAAAATTCAAATCAGTAACATTTGAGAGAAAGCGTTGAATCCAATTTCTTGGGTCAGGATTAAAAATGAAGGAACCAAAGCCAAGCAGACAAGCCTAGCTCTCCTCCAATAATCCCCCATAAACTGGACAAACCATGGATAGTATTGGTAAGTCGACGTTTTCCCATTGCATATTCGTGAGTACGCTCTCTTGTTTAACTACGAGATAAAAAATGAGTGTTGCCACCAAGGGCGTTAAGGATAGCTGTTTGAGATTGTAAAAATAAATATATTTACATGAATAATAAAGTTTTTAAGTTTTTATTATATTAATTAAATACTTTAACAAGCACTAATTTTTATAAAATATTTTTTAAAAAAATTCATAGCAAATTGTCAAAGGACAATTATTGGCAGATTTCATGTAAAGTTTACTCTGGCCTCTGGGGCACACTATTCACCGCACTGTTAAGGGGTTGATGACTTGATACGGATCATAGCCCACCCCGTTACTTACTCCAAAACGAAAACCAAAGTAGAGGCAGAGAAGGAGAAGAGGAGGAGGAGGAGGGCGATAAAATCAATGGAAACGACATCTGTAGTTTGTACGCACCAAATAGTTGCAGGATTCCAGCCCAAGTTCGCACTTATTTACACGGTTAAAGGTGACTCCACGATTTTAGAAAAATGACAAGCTTTTCACAGATCATCTAGACAGTTGTTGCCAAACTTCGGGGCCAGATTAAACATTAACATTGTGGTTTTATTTTGGGGACAGGAACATTAACATTGAATTTATGGCAAGGTAGTGGAAGCAGTCAATCATTTAACATTTAGAAATATTTTAACATTTTTCTTTTTTCCCTTCTAAGAAACTCAGTTCCACCGTATGAACCGAACCAAACCGTCCCGCATTGAGTGAAAATACTGCAACATTATCATGCAGTGTAATTGCTTCAACGTCAAGCACGGCATTGCCGGTGAGATACCAAAGCAAGGCTTCCATTTCTTTCCATTTGAAAAGATTCTTTACTTAAGGATAAGGTTGTCTAGATTCCTATGCCAACCAACAAAATAAGAACATTTTGGAATGACATGCTTTGCAAGTGTTAAAAGAGTATTTCTGATAACCTATCCGATTGTAGTCAAGTGAGAGGCCTTTTTAAGGGTCAAGGCTACAAATAAAACACGAAAGTGAAGCAAATAAACTAGTCAGAACAAATGCCACCAACTAAATGAGCAAAAAAATTAAAAATACTAACTTTAAAACATGACATCTGCAGTTGGGAAATACAGAGGGACAAATACACGCTCCCACTTATAATGTCATCAATATAACTTTAGCACCCAGATAGATGGGTGCAACTGTAGGACCTGCACCCTCTTGCTGCAGTGCAGATACTGATTTTTCTCATGAACCACAGCAAGCAGACTTTGGTGCAGCTTGACCACCACTGGCAGCCCCGTCTGGTTGGTTAATCTTGATAGTCTGAGGCTGCACCATTAGAGAAGAGAATATCATCATTTAAATCCCAAATATTTCCTTAACAAGTTAAAAAACAGAAAATACTTGATACACGATGGCAAAATTTTAATCTTTCTACCAAGGAAAGAAGGCTTTCATGAATGAACTTAGATTTTTAGGGGGGAAAAAGGAATAAGAAAACACAGTAGGGACAAAAGAGAGTTAACCAAATACCTCAGCTTTAGAATCTGTGTCTGCAAGCCTTTGCTTGATGTCTCTTGCTATTGAAAAGAAAACCTCCTCCACATTCATGTTTGTTTTTGCACTCTGCATGTGTTTTCGAATATAAATATGATGAACTCACATATAATTCAATGGAAATATGATTATCAAGCATGTTGCTACTCACAGTTTCAAAGAACTTGATACCATACTCATCAGCAAGAGCTTGGCCTTTGGAGGTCGGCACAGCCTAGAGGAGAAAAAGGAACACCTTTTGCTTGTATCAATGGAGAATAGTAACATAAAGACAGATTAAAGTAGAGAGATTTGTCATCATCAGATTAGCAAACGACTGTGGATTGCACAGGGGGTCACTCATGCAATAGCGGCTCGGTTAATTAATTTTAAACTCCAGCCAACAAAGATGTAAGAGGTAAACAGAAAAAGACCCCCAGACGTACATACCCTTTTACTTTCATCCATATCAGCCTTGTTGCCCACAAGTATCTTATTTACATTGTCAGAAGCATGTTGTTCAATATTGCGAATCCAATTCCTAATATCTGAACAGAAAGAAGAAGCTACATTAAAAATTGAAAGGCCGGCAGAATGGAAAGAGGAAGCTTAACCAAAAAAAAAAAAAAAAAAAAAGCAGACATGAACAATTAAATCAGAGAGGAATAAAGTCCAAGGGAACAATAAGAAATGGAGAAAAAAGAAGAAAATACAATTTAATGGGTCAAGGAAAGGAGAGTACTATTGAAAGATGCTTCATCAGTGACATCATAGACCAGCAAGATACCCATGGCTCCACGGTAATAAGCTGCAACGGTACATAACATTGTAAGAAAAGTTTTCCTTTGATCAAAGAAATGAAGCAAAGCATGCAATAAAACTAGGAGATTAATCCACAAAACTTCAAATTACAGTGAGGACTGGGCCTGTTAGACTAATGTATTGTATCCTTCTATATATGTACAAAATAGGCACATGCATACTTTTAATTTGAGTCACAATACAATATGATTTAAAATCACCATTCCTTCAAAAGTTCAAACTTCCATCTAAAATAACGATTTTCTGGGGAAATTCTCAAAGCTTAACTAAGTTACTGATAATGCTTAAAAACCAAATTTCCTTCAAATATTCACTTTCAATTAATCACAAGCTCACAACCACAATATTTCATCTTCAATTAACTTCTACAGGAATGCATGTTAACATATGAAATAAGCCTATAAATTATCCCTTTCCCAGTATATGAAACTAAGTGGACAGCTGACAATTTTGAATTCATGAGCTAGGGTGCATTGCACAAGACAATACACATACCTGTGGTAATAGTTCGAAATCGCTCCTGACCAGCAGTATCCCAGATTTGTAACTTAATGCGTTTGCCGTCGAGTTCAATTGTTCTTATCTTAAAATCAATGCTGCCATATAGATCATTATAATAAGATTTTATTTTCATCAACAAAAAGAAACATTTTTGCTTGTGTGCAATTACTTACGTTACAGAGACTAAACATACAAACAATCTGGTATATCAACAATGAGAAATTTTCTACACTAAATACACCCAATGAGCTCTAGACGTAAGTTCTTCCTTGCTACGCTTCCAAAGCATATTAAACGAGAAACAGGAAAATTATTCCAGGTAGCCTTATGAATTACTTGGTAGATAATACAGTCAACCAGTGAGTGGAATGAGGAAACATAGATGTAAGCATCTTGAATTCTTGATATGTACAGCAATTCAGCAACACAAGGTAATAACTGCTATAGCATTTTAACAAGGGATAAAAAGGTCTGCAGATACTAACCCAATAGTGGTGATAAAACTGGTTGTGAAGGAACCATCAGAAAATCGCAAAAGCAGACAACTTTTCCCCACACCTGAAATAGAAGGAAAAAAGGACAATACGATTTTCAACTATGACCCAAAAAAGAAAAAAAAATATATATATATAAACACCAGAGGACAATACTCTGATATTCAGCAATTATCCAATCCCCTTAAGATACTTATCCCAAGTCAAACCAAGGACAACTAGTAATCAAGCTTCAGAAAATTGCTAAATAAAAAATATCTATTTTAGCAATCTCGTATAAAACCAAACTCCTAAAAACTCAAGTATGTGGCTCCCTTATCCCAGAAGATTGAACATGTTACAGCATTCAGTTTACGAAAAACCTGACACTAAGATAAACCCAAAAGTTAAAACAAAATACAGGAGCATCCCCAGAAAAACTTGATCACCTACCCTTTTTCCATTATAAACCGATTCTAATAACCAAAACTTTTTTTTAAAACAAAAAAATCATGTAAAAGGGCTTAAAAAACAGCACCCAAAAAAAAAAAAAAAAAAACAACGAAGATCTGGAAACTAGAAGCACCCCATTTAATTTCCTTCATTTTGGAAACAAGGGGTAGCGAAAAAAGGAGATTTTGAGGGGAAAAATAGGGGAAGGGCATAAGAATAACGAACCACTGTCGCCAATAAGAAGAAGCTTGATGAGGTAATCGTAATCTGCACGAGCCCTTGCTGGTGGTGCCGCCATCGCTGATTATTACACAACACAGACAATAACTTCGAACAAGAAAAGAAAGTGTGTGTATCTGTGGCACTATGCAAAGAGAGGAGAAAGTGTTGTTCGGTTGAGGGGAAGAGATCGGATGGGAAGAGAGGAAAGGGTATCTTCGGAAATGGTTAGAAGGGAATCGCCGGCGACATGAGAAGAGATCGGAGACGAAACCGATCCAAATGGGTCTTCGTTTTCGGGGCACAGTTTCTCTCTCTCTCTCTCTCTGCCACTATGATTACAGAAGCGTTATGCGAGGGGAATGGGCAACATGAATTCCTGTTTCGTAGTCCTTGCCACACCAGATTCTGCCCTTCTTTTTCAATATCACTATTCATGATGAGTGTTCATAAATATTAATTTTATCCTTTTATTCTTTCTATATTTTGAATTTGAGATTATTTTTTCAAAAAATATTTAGGGACGATTTTTTGTAATATATTACGAGACGTATATGAAAAAAGTGAGCAAAACGACAAAAATACTTAAAAGATGGATTTTATATAATTATTATTTTTTTTCAATTTTTTTATTCAAAAATTTATCAATATTTTTTAATAATATATTAATAAATTTTATATTTTATATACAAAATTTATCAATATATATAAAATTTATTAGTATGTGCACTATTTATATTGATAAAAAAAATTTTAACAAAATTTACTAACATAAATAGTATAACATTAATAAATTTTGTATATTATTCACAAAATTTATTGGCACTTATACCATTTATATTAGCAAATTTTTAAATAAAATAATTTAAATAAAAATAATAATAATTATATAAAATTTATCATCTAAATATTTTTTATTATTTTTCTTATTTTTCAGTATGTTCCATTATTTATAAGCTACTATATGTTCTCTATATCTTACAACGTCAAATGCACAACGCTCGTACTGACAATTAAGTTTGAATAGCGCAGTTTGAGAGATATTTTAGTCGTGAATTTAATTTAAATATATGAATAATATAAAATAATTTTATATTATTAATTAATAGAAATAATAGAAAATATTAATTTATTTAAATAATAATTTATTATAATGAGAAATTTATTATAATTTTTTATTTTTTTTTTATTTTTATTAATTGATAGTCAATACATACCAATTAAACTCTTTAATTATACAGAAATGCACTCTCAACGTCAACATCGATGTTAATTAAATTTATGTTAAGGCCATTTTTCTTTTGAAAATTTTTAATTAATAGTAGAAAGAGAGATAGAAGAAAATAGAATTTTACTTAATTAAAATATACTTCTAAGTTTTAAATGCTTAAATAAAAAATAAACAAATAAGAATGAGGTAATATTTAAAAAATTTAATTATTATGCATTAATAAAATAAATAAATTTTATATTATCATATATTTATATTTATAAAATTTTTAAGATAATCGGTAATTAAATCAAATATTTTTATTAATATAATAATATATAATTAAATATTTATATAAAAAAATTTATATTAATAATATATATAAATTAAATACAAATTTAAATAATAATTATTTATCATAAGTGGCCATGATAACCTTTTGTTTCATTTTGTTAAATGTATAGGTAATTAATTATAGTGACTATCTCCCTTAAAATGAGCATATTATTTTAATCACCTAAAAGAAATCAACTTTACACATCCCCGACACGTTATACATGATTTTTATGTTTATTTCTTTCAATTGTCTAATTGAAAGTAAATGAACATGGTTCATATTCCATTTGATTTTAAAATCAGATGGTTTTCAACATGATTTAGCGTGCCTTCAAATAAATACGAGGTTTCAATTTCTTTTTCTTTTTTTTTTAAGTTCTGCGACATAAGACTCTTTTTATTTAAGGATTTACTCATGCAAAGTAATAATTAGCTAAAACTCTATAATTAGTTAAAGCTCTATATTCAAAAGTATTTAATTTATCTGTACTAACTCATTTAATCAAATTTTTCCATTTTTATGATTTTTGAAATAGTGAGGATGAAGGTCATATATATTTATTTATGTGGCAGTATATGATTGAATGACGGTATAAATAAATTTTACATTAATAATACATACAAATTAGACCCTATTCAAAATAATAATTTCACAATTCAAACGCCAATAAAAAAAAAAATTGCTAACAAAGCTTACAGACTTTGTTTAAGATGGTGAGTTCTCTTCCATTATCACAGCTGAATCTCATAAGTATTGAACAGGTAGATTACTGATTAGCATGCTAAACAATTACTTTTGATGAACATCCACCTCTCCTTGAAAATCAAAACTACGTAATCTTTTTTTTTTTTTTAATTTTTTTTTTTAAAAAAAACTTTTACCGTTTCATGTTTTTCTCTGTAGCATTTATCTTGTACAAACTGCTCCTGCTAGCTTGAATGTGAGGACAAGCAACAGGTTGGCCTATGGCGCAGAGGACTCTGTTTGGTCCCCCCGTATCAAACATCAATCACGCAGTGTAAGACCAGATTCATCATGACACTGTCTAAAGAAGAATTATCATGCCTAGGAATTTCTAATTCCATATAAATTATGAATGGCATGATGCAAACAATGAGTATATATATATATATATAGGGAGACAATTCCTTTATGAGCTGGATATAAATAAAATTGCTACATATATGTAACACGCAAGCTGGGCTTTACATGCAATCTTTCATTAAGATACCCTCAGATGAAACTAATGCAACCAAGAAGCCAACTT